>CAWTZC010000093.1:37397500-38147500 GCA_963919715.1 Microtus obscurus
ACTGACCAGGAAGTGCAGGAGGGGTGAGGAACGTCTGAGTTCCCTGTCCCGGGCTGCCGCCGAGGTCAGAAACTCACTCATGGCAGTGATGTCTCTCCTGGCACCCGGATCTGGTCTCTCTATCATTTTTTTTCCATTCAAAAAATTTACACTTCCTCCCCTCCATCCATTCCCATCCCACTCCCCCACTCACCCTCCTATCTCCTCCTCCCTCCTTAAGAGAGGGCAGGGAACCCTACTCTGTGGAAAGTCCAAGCCCGCCCCCCGCCCCCATCCAGTCCTAGGAAGCTTTGCATCCAAATAGACAAATAGACTAGGGTCCAAAAAACCAGTACATGCAGTAGAAACAAGTCCCAGTGTCTTTATCAATGGCTTCTCACTCAGCCCCCATTTTCAGCCACATTCAGAGAGTCCGGTTTGATTGCATGCTCATTCAGTCCTGGTCCAGCTGGGTTTTTTGAAGATAAGCCCTAAGTCTTATGTGGGGTTGGTGAAGATCTTTTCTTATTCAGTAGGCTGCCTTTTTGTCTTGTTGACTGTGCCCTTTACTTTACAAAATTCTCAGTTTCAGGAGGTTCCATTTATTTATTGTTGCTCTTAATGTCTGTGCTGCTGCTGTTATATTTAGGAAGTTGTTTCCTGTGCTCATGCATTGAAGGCTACTTCCCACTTTCTCTTCTTTCAGGTTTGGTACAGTCCGATTTATATTGAGGCCTTCAATCCATTTGGATTTGAGTTTTATGCATGGGGATAAATATGGATCTATTTGCATGCTTCTGCATGTTGACATTCAGTTATGCCAGCACCATTTGTTGAAGAAACTTTCTTTTTTCCATTGTATAATCTTAGCTTCTTTGTCAAAAATTAGGTGTTCATAGGTGTGTGGATTAATATCTGGCCCTTCGATTAGATATCATTGACCAACCATTTTTTATAAACATATAACATATTTTATTTCTTTCTTCACAAATTTGTTTTCAGTGATCTTTCCAAACACCATCAGAGTTCCCATCTTCCTAAAAATCTTTTTTTAAAAAAACTTTGCATACTTCTCTGTCTGAGGAAAAATAATGAACCTAGTTGTCTTTGTAAATATTGATCCAGTTGACCTGTGTGGTCACCTAAAAAAATAAAAGATGTCCAATACCAAGCATCTTTCATTACTGTAGCTCTATAATAGAGCTTTGATATCATGAATGGTGATACCTCCGGAAGTCCCTTTATTGTACAGGATTGTTTTGGCTATCCTTGGTTTTTTGTTTTTTCATATGTGAAGAAGAAGCACACACACACAAAAAAAATCCCACATTAGCTCAGAATTGAGAAATAGATATTTATTTATTTAGGGGTAGACTCACAAATTAGAATCCTTTGCTGGGATGGAGATCAGAAACAGAATGATGCAGTCAGAAAAAGAGGGGCCGGATACATGCTCTACATTGGCGTAAATAGTATAAGAGACCACATTCCAGTTGGTGGGTAACTACTTGCTATAGAATTTCCTATAGCACTACTTCCTTTTGTTTAAATAAGAGAGTACTAAGCCTAATAAAAAATTATATACAATAAGAACAAATATATTAAATAGTTATTCTATCCTAACTAGTTTAATTCTTGTGTAATAAATGACTTGGCCAAGTCTTGAGAGGAAAATAAATACGACTATCTAGTCTTCAACCCCATTGAAGATTTGAGAAGGGAAATATTACTTGAGTAAACAGGAAGTGCAGTCAAGCAATTTCTAAAATGTGCAACAAATGACAGAGGGAACTGGCTACCTGGGCAATCACCTCAAATCTCAATTGCAATGTTGAAGCAACCGAATTTGGCTAAGGTCTAGAGTAACTGACACCATTTTCTGAGGCAGGAAAATTTTCAAAACTGTCTTACCCTGTCTTTGCAAGATTTGACAGTACTACTTATTCATTTCTGGAGGCCATGTACTTGGCATTTGGTTGAGGCATGGGCCGTTCTTTGCCCAAAGGCCAGTTTTTCCAAGAAGAAAACAAGCTCCAAGTGGAGTGCTTTTGCTGCTCAGCATTCTCTTGGGAGTAGATCGGTGCTGCACGGAGCAATTGTGTCTCAGTTCAACAGAACCCTAAGTTATCTAAATACCATAGACTACAGCTCTTTGAAGTTGTTGAAGATTACCTATTCATGCAGAATATAATCTCTATGTATCTAAAGAACCTCATTAGTCTAACTATAAGTATGACAAACATAGATAGCTATTAATATATAATTCCTAATATCTATATAACTTAAAGAATAAGACTTCATATTAGAATATTATATAATAAACAATTATGCATCAAGTGAGGACAATGACCTCAAAATGTAAACAATGTATAAGTATCTTGATCATAGGTAGAAATGTTCATTGCAATATGATAAATACAACCCCTTTGGATGTCAGTATGGTAATTTCTCAGAAAATTAGGAAACAACCTTCCTCAAGACCCAGTAATACCACTTTGGGGTTTATATACAAAGGATGCTCAATTGTGCCACAAGGACATGTGCTCGACTATGCTCATAGCAGCTTTGTTTTTCATAACCAGAACCTGGAAACCACATAAATGCCCCTCAAAAATGGATAGAAAAATGTGCTACATTTACACAATGGAGTACTACACAGCAGAAAAAATAATGTTTTTCAGGAAAATACTTGGAGCTAGAAAACATTATTTTAAGTGAGGTAACCCAGACACAGAAAAACAATTATCATATGTACTCACTCATATATAGTTTTTAAACGTAAAGCAAAGAAAACCAGCCTACAAACCAAAATCCCAGAGAACTTAGACAACAGTGAGGACACTAAGAGAGACTTACATAGATCTAATCTACATGGGAAGTATAAAAAGATCTCATGAGTAAATTGGGAGTGTGGGGACCTTGAGGGAGAATTGAATGGGAGAGGGGAGAGGCAGGGAAGGGAGCATAGAAAAATGTAGAGCTCAATATAAATCAATTTAAAAGAGAAAAAATGTCTTAAGCAGAGGTAGAAGCATGAGTGCAGACAATATTCAGTATAATCTAACTTTGTTTCAATATACAAGAATCTATACCTATAAATAATAACTCAGATGTATTCATTCTATTATTCACTATTATTATTTATTATTTAACATCATCCCTTTTATCCTTTATATAATTCTTATTAATTTATTTGTTTTGAGGGCTTTCCATATATTCTGCCGAATTGTACATTATCTTAATTTATCTTTCACACTAGTACTAAGATAGTATGTACATGCCATCATGATTTTTAGTTTCTTAAAATTCAAAGATATTATTAAAATGAAAAAAATCATAGTAGGGAGAAAAAAAGCTAAATTGATGGTCCCATAATTATTTGTAAGGGGCAAAACAAAGATTTAACGATGGAAAATACTAGATATATTTGGTTTCAGTTGTGATGTACTCTTAGAGGACATAACAAACCAGACGTAATACCAATAAAATAATATTTGACCTTAAAAATCATTAAGTTTATTCTCCATGGGAGTTTCTGAGAATTCTCCAGCTGCTCATACCATTATGTTAATCTTTTATAGATTATAGCTTGTACTCTAAATATTTATTCATGAACATTTCCTTTCAAAATTTCCCTCTTTCAGCGAATAAATAGGTGGTAGAGAGAACACTGACAACTTCAAATCAAAATGAAGTTCTTCCTATTGCTTTCCCTCATTGGATTCTGCTGGGCTCAGTATAACCCACATACTCAATATGGACGGACTTCTATCGTCCACCTGTTTGAGTGGCGCTGGGTTGATATTGCCAAGGAATGTGAGAGATACTTAGCTCCTAAGGGATTCGGAGGTGTGCAGGTAAGATTTATTTAATATTTAAATACAGGGTTCACTGCACTCACACAAAAGAGTTTTCTAATCAAGATTAGCAAGTTTGGAGGATAACTTCTTTTCACACATAACTTTCCTTTAGATGGAAACATTTTGGTGGGGTGGCTTCTTTATACTTTGTTGCTTCGTCCTGAAGTGGGAATTCTGCAATGTCTTTGCTTATTTTTACATGGTTGTTAATCATCAGAGCTGCATGTGCACAGAGTGAGAAATAACATCAGGTCACTGATAGGTTTCTGTCAAGATTTAATTATGTGAAGTAAGCATTAATCCAGCACTAATTATACTAACTCTATTTGTAGGTCTCTCCACCCAATGAAAACATCGTGGTTTATAATCCATATAGGCCATGGTGGGAAAGATACCAACCAATTAGCTACAAAATATGCACAAGGTCTGGAAATGAAGATGAATTCAGGGACATGGTGAAGAGGTGCAACAATGTTGGTGTAAGTGAAGTCACATTTTCTTTACAGTGATTATATATAAAATATTTCTCTTTGTTTCAAGTTCTTTCTGTTTGAGTAGAAGATTTTAAATTTCTGAAATCTTATATTGCATTTTTATCTATTATTAAAAATGTACTTCTGTCTTATTGTCACCTTTTCAATTGTTTAATATAACAAAATGTTCACTTTTAGAATTAATAACTACAAATACTTAATAGATTTCTGATAGGCATTGAGCCAGATGTGAGGATTAATTCATTTTATAGAATTCCTTTTTCTCCCCACATTTCTTGGGCTTTCTTCCCCATCTTTGTTTTTAATGGTAAGTATCTACTTACTCCTATAGTGCAGAGATAGCTATCTACCTTCTGGACTTCTGATGCACAACAGATATTGTAATCACAGTTTTTCTATTGATCCTAAAATTTCAAATACAATACTCTTATTTTTATACCCTGTTTTGCTTCCTAAAAATAGATTTTTTTGTTTATAATCGCAATAGTTTCTGTTTTGCTCCATTTAACATTCTATATCCTTTTCTAAATATTAGAACTAGTGTTGATCTTATTTCACATTAGTCTCCCTTCCCACTTGACTCTCTTTTCTAAAATGAATCTGTAAATAATTAGAAGATAGGTTTTGGAGATTTGCTAGCATGTTATGAGTTTGCCATTAAAACTTTAGATTCCTGAGTCCAGTTGAAGCAAGCACTTTTCTTCTTCTCCAGGTCCGTATTTATGTGGATGCAGTTATTAACCACATGTGTGGTGCAGGCGGTGGTGCAGGGACAAGCAGTACCTGTGGAAGTTACTACAATGCCAATAACAGGGATTTCCCAGCAGTTCCATATTCTGGTTGGGATTTTAATGATGGAAAATGCAACGGAGAAATTTCTAACTACAATGATGCTAATCAGGTAATGAGAGAAATGTTAATCAGAATAAAGAAGCACATAGGCATCTAGGAATGCACAAAGAGTTTATGGATAACCATTAGACATATTCAGATTTCATAATAATAGGTCATTATGACAGAAAGCTTGAAAAATAGGAATGGAAAATGCGCTGGATTTTTGTTTCATGATTTTGTAAGGATACATCAAAAGTCAATCATGAAATGGAGACATGCTCTGGTTATCTTGGATGAAAAACTTAAATGTTTTATTTCACCTTTTTTATCATTTATATAAACATTGCAGTATGGAAAATTATTAGAAACAACAATAAATCTAAATAAATTATTGTAAATTATAAATAAATATAATAAACTATTAGAAACAACAATATTTTAAAACCATTTCAAATATTAGGAAGTGGTTTCAAAATTGGAGTAGTACACTTTCTTAACATATGGAAGATCTCAGAATAGAATCTGTGAACTATGAAAAATAAAGAATAAAAAATTGAAAGAAAGGAGAGGAAGAGGAGATCAGAAGCATATAGAGAAGATGGAGAAGGAATGGAGAAGAGACAGAGGGAAAAAGGTAGAGAAAGAGAGAGAGAAAAAAGAATTACCCAGCTAAGATTCTTAACAATTTTATCTGATATTTTATGTATCTGCAACATAAAATATTTTAAAACCTGTGTTTAAATTAAAACAGCAGTACTTCTCATGTTCTAAGGAAAGGCAGTATACTATGATCTAAGTAAAGGCAATATAAAAATATCCACTTGTAAATGAATGAGGGACTGAATGAAGAAATGAATTCACAGACCATATATGACATTTTATCATCAATCATCTTTTAAAAATAGGTCAGAAATTGTCGTCTGACTGGCCTTTTGGATCTTGCACTTGAGAAAGATTATGTTCGTGGCAAGGTGGCTGAATACATGAACCATCTCATTGATATTGGTGTAGCAGGGTTCAGACTTGATGCTGCTAAGCACATGTGGCCTGGAGACATAAAGGCAATTTTGGACAAACTGCATAACCTAAATACACAATGGTTCTCTGCAGGAAGCAGGCCTTTCATTTTCCAAGAGGTAAAACAATATACATGCTCATTTATAAATTATATTATAATTAATTTGCAATGTCTTTTGCTTCTTTTTCCTCCCTCTAAACTCTTCCATATACTCCTCCATACTTTCCTTAAAGTTTGTGGCCTTTCTTTCGACTCTTTGTTATTGAACATACATACTATATATGTGTTCTTATATGTTATATATACATACTTAGGAGCACATGTATATATATTTATATACGTATGTCCTTAAATTACATATATATATATGTTCCTAAATAATTTAACATTGTTAAACATATTTCATTTAAGAATATATGTATATATAAATATATATGCTTTTAATTATAACTGACAGTTTATATTTCTAAAAATATACTTATATATTGGTACTAGACAAACCATTGATATGGTTTTCCCTGATTTTTATTTCCCAATTTCCTCATTTGTCCATAGTTCTTTCTGTATTTCATAGTGTAATGTTGAGGCATTGTGGGCCTTTTCTTATATGTTATCATTTTGTAAATCAGATAGTAGATAGGAGATTTTACTAAGCATAAAATGTATAATGTAGGTTAATATCAGTTACACACTGTAGAACTCAATTGTTTATTAATAGGATTGCAGTTATTCATAGGTAGCACACTTATTTCTTTACTACAGCAGTAGTGCAAACTTCATTAATGATACTGTTATAAAAGATGGAGTAATCATAATTGTTTTTGTCTCAAGTCAATCTTTCAGAGTTTAAGATTTGTCTCATGGTATCAGGCTTGTAAGTGTTTAGACAGATTGATGAAGCTTTTCGCATGGCAGTAATGTCATTTGAAGTGTACTGGGCATAATGCCTTTGAAGCCTATTTGTTTGGAAACACTAATGAGTTCATAAACACTTCTGATACTCACTTGACAGTAAACATTATATCAGTGTGAACTAATGAATATTCCCAGTCAGTCAACCTGCAGGATAAAAAGTGACCCTGTCATTTGATTACTTTCAATATTGTGACTGACAGTTTATGAGGAATCAGAATCTTAGTATATAGAAAAAGTTATCATTTCAAGTAACCAAATATTATAAGGAGTTCTGAGTGACATTATATTTAAGTAATATGCCCTGAATTTATATTAAAAGTTACAGCTGACCCAATGTATCTACTAGGTCATTGATCTGGGTGGCGAGGCTATTAAAAGTAGTGAGTACTTTGGAAATGGTCGTGTGACAGAATTCAAGTATGGAGCAAAACTTGGCACAGTTATCCGCAAGTGGAGTGGGGAGAAGATGGCCTATTTAAAGTAAATATACACCATTTCTTCATTTTCTCTGTCGTAGATTTTATGTCATTTGATATCAGTACGTTATAACTTCAACTATTCTCATTTAAACAATTATGAAATGGTTGATTATTAGGCTAATGTTTTTAAACAGTGCCTAATAATCTTTTCGTTTGGGATGTCAATCACCAGGTAGCCCTGGAAAATCAAAGTTTAACTTAAGGATAGTTGTCTGTTTGTAGTATATCCATTGCATTCCAGGAATGTTTATTTATTGTCTATTAAAGTTAGATTATTATTACAAGAATAGCTATGCTCATAAATGATACTTATAATGTTGTCAAGTATGAGTTTACATATGTTATATCAAAGAATTAATTTGGAAATTTGAGTGTTTTTATGATAATAGAACTGCAGATTTCTCCTCTACATAACATCAAATGGATTTTTTATTTTTCAAGTCCATAAAATTACAATTCAATGAAAATTTTAAAGAAAATAAACTTTTTAAGAACAAAAAGATTATACTGTAGCCCCTAAATGAGGATATATAATCATAGAAAATAATATTATATATATATGTATATATATGTTTATAGGTACCTATAACAGAGGTTTAAAATGTAATTGTCATTTATTTAGACAACACAGGATGCCATATGTAAAGTTAGTCTAAGCATTGTGAAATAATAATTTACTTTTTTAAAATGTAGGAACTGGGGAGAAGGCTGGGGTTTTGTGCCTACTGACAGAGCCCTTGTGTTTGTGGACAACCATGATAATCAGCGAGGACATGGTGCTGGAGGAGCATCCATCCTGACCTTCTGGGATGCTAGGTGGGAGAACATTCTTTGATGTTGTATAACCTGCTTTTAATGATTGCATTACATTATGTACTTCTGGTTTAATACCATTTTTAAACTTTCAGAATGTATAAAATGGCAGTTGGATTTATGTTGGCTCATCCTTATGGATTCACACGAGTAATGTCAAGTTACCGTTGGACAAGAAACATCCAGAACGGACAAGTATGTCTTGATATTCTTCAGAGCATATCTTAACCTAGAAAAGGAAGAGGTTCTGTTTTAATTTTACATTAAGTTAGAACACGTGATACTTATTATTAATTGTTTATTTACCAAGCTTTGGTAAAGTAAGAATATTGAAAATGTACCTGATTGGAAAAGCAGTAATTTAAATAGGAGAAAAAACAGAATGAAAACAGGTGTTCCTGATAAAGTTTGACCAAAAACAGTTAACGGGGCATAATGTCTGCTAACATTGAATAGAATTTCAAATTCTTTTCAAATCAATGTTAGTGTATTAAGATACTTTTATTTTTTTCCTGTGGGGAAAAAGGTAGTTGATTTGAAGAAAATTAAGAAATATAATAGATATAAATTTCTGAAAATTACAGGACAATGATTTGGCAGGGAGTCTGTAAACAATATGTGTTTAGAGAAGTATAAACAGTATGAGTTGTTGATTAGGTGCCTAAGCAGAAACAATTTTTAAATTAATCTAAGAATTACAAACATTATGGGTTGTTTGTTAGGTGGAGAAGTTTAAACAATTTCAAAATTGATCAAGAAAATAAGACCACCAGATATCTGAAAGACTATGTGAAGTTTTCTCTTTCAATGCCAGAAACTAGAATCACAGAGAAATATCAAATATAAAATAGAAATGTTTCTTTTTTAGACAATTAAAAAACAGGTTTTCTTATTTCCTTTTCAAACTGAGTTTCCTTCTGTTTTTTATTTTTTTATTTTTGAAATTTGTTCTATTCCTGAAGAACTTTCAGGCTTGAAATGAGCCTTTCTAATTTTCAGAAATGTATTTACAATTCAACCATCATCATATGTGCATTTATACTTTGTTTAGCTCAATAAGGAAAGTCGGGATATTTTATAAACACATTTCACCAACAAGCAGTAAGAAGTAAACTAACATTAGTGTATAAATTGTTATATTAAAGGCATTTTCATATATGCTCTTGAAATTTCTGAGTAGTTAACCACTATGCTTCAGTTTTATGGATAAACTGAGGCACATTCAGATTATGTATGAAGATGGAGACTTCTAAGGTAGTGACTAAAGCCTGTTCTCTAGTGCTAGTGTTCCTGTCTCTAATTGTATTTATATTAGGTGACACTGAAGAGATTTCCATGGTATTGAGAAATGATATTTGTGGTACTTCTTTGATAGAAAGTGAGAAGTTTAAGAATTGTTACTGTCGGTTTGAATTGAACAGTAGAAAATATGATTTTGCACAGAAGTGAAGGGCTCAGTGAAGGTCTGTAAAGCTGCAGGACTTAGATTAAATTAGACACTGCAAAGAAAGAAGTAGCATAAGAGGTTTAGTTTGGGTTTGCTGTACTGGAAAGAATTCAGCAGACACACATTCAAATGACCTGATTCTTTCAATAACTAAGGATAAAAATGACTGGATTGGGCCACCTAATAACAATGGAGTAACCAAGGAAGTGACCATTAATCCAGACACAACTTGTGGCAATGACTGGGTCTGTGAACACCGATGGCGTCAAATAAGGTAGGAATTTCCCAACAGATATTGTCTAATAAGAAAGCCGGGCGGTGGTGCTGCACGCCTTTAGTCCCAGCACTCGGGAAACAGAGGCAGGCGGATCTCTGTGAGTTCGAGACCAGCCTGGTCTACAAGAGCTAGTTCCAGGACAGGCTCCAAAACCACAGAGAAACCCTGTCTTGAAAAACCAAAATAAATAAATAAATAAATAAATAAATAAATAAATAAATAAATAAATACTGTTCAAAATTAGAGCAGTGTTCATTTTCTCTCTAGAAGCTTTACTTTGAAAGATAATCATGTTCTTTTGAAAGGGTAATAATTTCATGAAATGCTTTTGTGAGAAATGCACATGTGTTACTCTCAAATGAGAAGCCCTAGTTTGGAATATGTCAAAGTTCTGTTCAAAGTGAGAGCAGTGTTCATTTTCTCTCTAGAAGCTTTACTTTGAAAGATAATCACATTCTTTTGAAAGGGCAAGAATTTCATGGTATGCTTTTGTGAGAAACGCACATGTGTTACTCTCAAATGAGAAGCTCTAGTTTGGGATATGTCCAAGTATTTTTCGACATTAGAGCAGTTTTCATTTTCTCTCTAGAAGCTTTACTTTGAAAAATAATCAAAAAAAAAGAAAGTTATTTAACTTCTTTTTAAAATTGTTGAAGTTTATGGGTACCAACATTTCACATGATATTGTGCTTTTAGGAACATGGTTGCCTTCAGAAACGTAGTCAATGGTCAGCCTTTCTCAAACTGGTGGGATAATGGCAGCAACCAAGTAGCTTTTGGCAGAGGAAACAAAGGATTCATTGTCTTTAACAATGATGACTGGTAAGTCAGTATCAGTTAAAGTGGGATCATATACTATTATATGCTTAGATTTTTCTTCTCTTTTCCTGTATATTTATACTTTTTGTGTGTGAAAAATCTTTAAATAATGAATTCATGCCAAATAATAAATGTGCAGGGTACAAAGAAAACCAATATTTGTTTATATATTTTTTCTTTTAGCACAATCTTGTATTGAGATCTTTTTAACCTAGCTTATAATGGTAGTAGCATGTGTTCATATTTGCAAGCTCATTTGGCACATTTGACAAAGCATATAAATAGTATATAAGAATACACATCATTAAACAATGTATCAAATTAGGACTGGAGTACTTTGCCACTACTTTTTGATCCACTATACTTAAACACTGTCTTCAATGTTCTAGCTCTTTGTTTTTGTATATTTAAAAAAATATGTGCTTTTGAATCTGGACTATGAATGTCTTCAAGAAGCTGTTGAGTTTTTCTTTTAAAACTTTCATTATTGTCCTTCCACTGTGGTTCTTTCATCTGAGTCTTACTCTGTGGTTCCCTTACCTTTAGTGGTCTAGCTCAGATACCAGGAGTGGAGACCAAAGTCTTGAATACCAACAGACAGAAGAACCCATATTGCCATGAGTTTAAGGTCAAGGATGCATAAAGAGATCCTGTCTCTCAAAGAATAAAACAAATAGTCAAAAAATAATATTTACTCAGAGAAGCTCTTTGAGTGTCAGTGAATTGTCTCAATTCTAAATCAGCTGTCTATCAGAGTGAGAATTTTTCCCACAAGTCATAATTTATTGATTTAAATCAAAATATCAGGTACATAATTTCTTGAAAGAACATATGGCTGGTGGTTTGGGAACACCAGAATTACATTATACAGACAGTTTCCTAATACAAACTTGTATGTATCCATACAAATGCAAGATAATGTTTAATTCTAGAATAAATCCTCTGTGTTGTCTTGTAATCTAATAACATTGGGAGAAAATGATGCTGTTAATGTTTTTGAGTCATCAGTTTAAATCCAGCAGATTTAAGAGCACGGACTGGAAAGAATGACGGTCCTTGTAAGAGCCCTTTACTACTGAGATTCACTGGGTTCTCTTTCTTCTAGTTAGGTAGCAGTCACCATAGCCCATGAAACTAAGAGACATTGATAATGACTTTGGTCTGGAGAATTCTCTTACTAATCCATGCACAGTCTTATTACTGGGATTCTCTTGGTGACGCTTGATTCCTTTTTGATGTATATCACAAGTTTGAGTCTTTTTTTTTTGTTTTATTGATAACAGATTTTCCAGCACTTGAATGGGTTGAATTTAAGTTAAATCCTCCTTTTTTTTTTTCAGGGCTTTGTCAACAACTTTACAGACTGGTCTTCCTGCTGGCACATACTGTGATGTCATTTCTGGAGATAAGATTAATGGCAATTGCACCGGAATTAAAGTCTATGTTGGCAATGATGGCAAAGCTCACTTTTCTATTAGTAACTCTGCTGAAGACCCATTTATTGCAATCCACGTTGAAGCAAAATTATGAGCCAAATTAAATACATATAAAGCATCAACTGAGTGTGTTTCTTTTCTCATGAGTGACATTTATTTATTTATTTATTTATTTATTTAAGATTTCGCCTCCTCCCCTCCACTGCCTCCCATATCCCTCCCTCTTCCCCAATCAAGTCCCCCTCCCTCATCAGCCCGAAGAGCAGTCTGGGTTCCCTGCCCTGTGGGAAGTCCAACGATCACCCACCTCCTTCCAGGTCTAGTAAGGTGAGCATCCAAACAGCCTAGGCTCCTACAAAGCCAGTACGTGCAGTAGGATCAAAACCCATTGCCATTGTTCTTGAGTTCTCAGTAGTCTTCATTGTCCGCTATGTTCAGTGAGTCCGGTTTTATCCCAGACTTTTTCAGTCCCAGTCCAGCTGGCCTTGGTGAGTTCCCGATAGAACATCCCCACTGTCTCAGTGTGGGGGTGCAGTCCTGAGTTTCTTTCTTTCTTTCTTTCTTTCTTTCTTTCTTTCTTTCTTTCTTTCTTTCTTTCTTTCTTTCTTTCTTTCTTTTTTTATTATTATTATTATTTTTTCTTTGGTCCTGAGTTTCTTGCTCATGCTCTCTCTCCTTCTCCTGATTTGGACCTTGGCATATGTGACTTTTTATTTTTTGTTTTCTCTTCTTTATTATAGTGTGTACATGCATGATGTTTACATCTCAGAATTAGAACATATGCAGGATTTTGGAACAACCTGTGTCATGGCTTTGCCTCTCTCATTTTCCCCATGGTCTATTGATCATACTTAAGTCATCAGTCTTCCCAGGAAAGCACCTTTACATGCTGTGCAATGTTACTAGCTCATAAGTAACTTAAATTTAATTTTTTCTTGAGTTAAAAGATATAAACAATCCACTGAAATAGGCAGAAATTACAAACCTCACATGTATTCATTAGATAACATTATCCAAAGTTTACTATGTATTAGCAGAAAATTGATTTTTCCAAGAAACTTCTCAGAACTTTGATTTCATCCTGAGAAATGCATTTCTCTGACACTAATGTAATGTCCATCAAGTAATTTTAGACATTGTATGAAAAACTATTTTTAATAAAAATTAACTCACAATCTAATCACTTATTAAATATGCCTTTGACCAACTTGAAATGCATCATTGTTTAATTTTATCTAGCTACCACTTTATTCAAATTTTCTTATAAATATTTATTTCAAGAAAAAATTAATTTTTTCTAATTTCACATTATATATATATGTAATGTATGTTGATCATACATCAAAGTCTCATAATATTCACTTATATCTTATAACTTCCACCTTTCCTATTAACTTTAATGCACCCATAACCATGCACATTCATGTTCAAATCTATTTTTGATGTCTGCCATGTAAGTACAATACCTCCATGAATGAGAGTGAAAAGTTATTTACTTGTTAAAAACAATTGCCAGTGGTTACATCACTGAAGAATATGACTCTATACACCCCATCAATGACTAACAGCTAAGAAACCATTCATGAAGCTTTGGAATCTTTCGGTTATTGTCTGATCCACAGTGGAATGTTTGCGACCCTAGTGTTCTGTGGGACTTATGCAGGCAAACAGTGATATTGTGGGTGCATTGGTAGAACAGTTACATCCTGAACAGATGACTCATCTTCCCACTATTATTTTTCATTCTCTGACTCTTACATGATCATTTCCTTGACCATCTATTTGTAACCTAGAAATGGTTACAAAGAACTTGCTTTTAGGGAGGAATGCTCAGTAGTTACTCATTTTGCAGTTGGATGAAGTATGACTATCAGCACTAGCTGTCTTTAATTGCAAACACAAACCTGTCAAAGCTCAGTAAAACATGGCAGACCCTTTATTTACCACTTACCAAATTCTTTTTATTCCTCTCACTTAATTTTTTGAGAGGTGGTGTTCCATGGGAGAGTCGTGTACTTTCTGACACAAAACTGATGAAGAAACCTGGCTCTCCTTGCAGTTTTTTTTGCCAATCCTCTTTTTGTTGTATATGTAGAAAAGATTTAGGCAATTGAACACTGTGCCTGTTTGATGAAACAATAGCAATACATTGTACACTATTTCTGTTAATTTTAATGATCATGAACTTACAGCTATGATCAAATGAGCTGCTACAAATCATGTCAAAAATTCACCCACAAAGACATTAGTTAAGTCTGTAGTTGCTATGCCAATATTGGACCAGATAACACTAAATTAATTTTTTTCTCAATGATAAACAAGCCCAATTGAACCATCCCATATTTCATTAACTTGTTTGGCATAATAGTAACAAAATGATTTTATGGGATTATGTCATGTCTGGCACTTAGCTTTGTTTAATATTATGATGTTTTTGTTGTTGTATTTTCCTACTAAGCAGAGTAGTTCTCTTCAGATTCTGTTTATTTGTTGGTTTTTAAATGAAAAGGCTGTCAAAGTAGTGGATTTTTATATGGCTCTTTCATCCATATGTAGTTTGGTTAATCTGCCTCCAACAATTTAATTCATCACCCCTGATCCTCATACTCATCCCATCCTTTCTATCCTGTTGCTCTTCCTTACTTTCATATCACGTGTATTGTAACCACATACCCTCTGCTCCATTTTCTGTGTCATTTTGATGCTCCTTCTCTAGTTTTTTTTTTATATTTTTACAGATGCTATTTTACACAAAAATATAATATGTTTGAAAATAAGATTCACATAATGAGATATTTCATACAACATTTGTCTATCTAAGCCTGGGATATGTCACTTTATACTATATTTTCTAGTTTTATCAATCTGAGATAATTTTTCAAATTGATGTTTTTCTTTACAGTTGAATATAACTGCATTGTAGATTTGTAACAAATTCTCATTATTTCTCAGTTGGTGGATATTTACTATTGATTCTATTTTCTAGACATTTAGAAGAGAGTAAAATTAAATTCATTTCTTCAAACATTTTTCTTTACTCGCATATGGAGTCTGTTAGGTTTATGTCTTAAAGTACTAGAGGTAAGACATGTGGTGACTCAGATTTCATATTTTGAGAAACCTTCACACTGATTTCCATAGTGATTGTTATTTATTTATTTATTTATTTATTTTTATTGAGAAAAGGGAATAAAAAATTCCCGACTCCTCCCAGCATCCCATTTCCCTCCCCCTCCTCTCACCCCTCTCCCCCTTCCTCCCACTTCTCTCCCCCTCCCTCTCCCATCCAAAGAGCAATCAGGGTTCCCTGCCCTATGGAAAGTCCAAGGTCCTTCCCCCTCCGTCCATGTCTAGGAAGGTGAACATCCAATCTGGCTAGGCTCCCACAAAGCCAAAACATGAAGTAGGATCACAACCCCGTGCCATTGTCTTTGGCTTCTCATCAGCCCTCATTGTTTGCCATGTTCAGAGAGTCCGGTTTTATCCCATGCTTTTTCAGTCACAGTCCTTCTGGCCTTGGTGAGCTCCAAATGGGTGGGTGCACTCCTCATGGTCCCGACTTCTTTGCTCATGTTCTCCCTGCTTCCGCTCCTCATTGGGACCTTGGGAGCTCAGTCCGGTGCTCCAGTGTGGGTCTCTTTCTCTATCTCCATCCATCACCATATGAAGGATCTATGGTGATATGCAAGATAATCGTCAGTATTGGTATAGGATAGGGTCATCTCAGGTACCCTATCCTCAGCTGCCCAAGGAACTGTTCTTGTTTAAGTTCTTCCAAACGGTGAGGACTTATATTCCCCTCTCCCCAAAGACAGGGCAGCAATTGCTGTAACTTGGTTCCTTGGTGATTAGCCATTCTGTAGTGGTGAGATAGAATCTAAAGGTACTTGTAATTTGTATTCCCATATAGGTATGAGTGTTGTATATTTTAAAAATATACTTACTTTCCATTTTATTTCTTAATTTCATATTATAATTTTTATCTCTATATCATATTTTATGTAATAAATGTTTAAATATAAATAAATGTAATTACTTCCCTCATTTCTTCTTTCTCTAATTTCTACTCTGCTTCATCTTTTCAGTTGTTTTCATTCTACCATTTGTTGCAAATTTTTGACCATTTTTCTGTCATTATCATCACCATCATCACCATTATTATCATATTAACAATGGTCGTGGAAGATTTGAATTGTATCTCATATGAAAGTCTCATTTCTTAAGGTTCTATGCATACTGACAAGTGATAGATACAACCAAAATTCCTACTCAGCTTTGATTCCTATGAATTAAGACATTGGCAAAAATGCCAAGATTGTCTTACGGTGTAATAGTGTTTCTCATATCTTGGCAGTAACCAACAACTATCTAACTGGACTTGAGCTCACTCTACAGGAGTAAATTCACTTCTGGTTCTGGAATCCTAGCCAAGTACTCAGGGCTAGCGAGGTGATGAATCTTAGAGAACATTCCCCCACCATCGTACTAGACCAGCATAATTCCAAAATGCTTATAAATGCTTATAAATACCTACCCTTATACACAGGTGTGTTTAGTTCTCACTCCCATTAAAGAAACTTTTCTTTTTAGTAGGATGTTACAGAAAATCTCAACCGAGACCAACTGAGTTATATGTGCAGCTCCACTTGATAGATCCAAAACACTAGTCCTATACCTTAGGCTCAGGTATGATCACAGAAGAGGAGGCAGAAAGATTTTTTAGGATCCACAGGACCTAAACATCTGGTGTGAGAATGTGTCTCATAGAGATGACATGAAAGCTTCCATGTGATACCCCAAACATAGCATTGCCTAATCAAGACTTTAACAGCTACATTGTGAATAGGCATGCTAATGTAGGAAGGGCAAATCTCACGGTATTTCCACCCCCATTCAAATCTCTACAAGTTAGACTGCTGAGAGAGGAAGAATTAGTTTTTCCCATGGATAGGCCCATTTAGCTCATATGATCAGATGTGGTCAGTCCTAAAATCATATACATACAAGCCATATTAAATGGATCCAGCAAGTTTTATATATAGATTTATACACCCATAATCTCTTGTTGAAAAATTATGTTTGATGTTTGTAGCTGAGTTTGTTGATACATTCTTATAATTCCATCATTGGGAGAAGATGCAGAAGCTGACAGGCATCTGTGAGTTCGTATATACCATGCTATATATTCAGTGGTCCAGTCCAGCTATGCATACACAGTACAACCCTGCCTCACGAAATAAATAAAATATGGTATATTTATCTATAAAATTAATAGTTTGGATTTCAATCTTTTATGAGATGTATAGCAGATGAAAATTTCTCACGTTCTTTCTTTTTTTCTCTTCTTTCAGCTGAGTACATTTTGCTTTACAGATTCTTTAGTATCATGATGTTCCATTTGCCCATGGTTGGTATTCTTACTGTCCAACTAGAAATACCATTCAAAATGTCCATGCCTGGTTATATAGCAGACATATTTTTAATTTTTTTGAGTATTTGGCACCCTTCTTCCCATAGTGGCTGCACCAGTTTGCAAGCCCATATGCAAAGATGAGTGTTCTCTTTTACTTGCATGTTTTCAGCATTACTTTTGTCTGTCCCCTTAAATGTTTTCATTTCTTCCCAAATAGAATGAAATCTCAATTTATTTTAATGTGAATTTTACTGATTATTAGAGATGATAACTAATTGTCGTTATGCCCATAGCTAAACATAGTCTTCTGTCTTCATCAAGGAAAATTTTTTTTACCACAAGAAAACCACAAGCAATCAAAGTGCAGCATTATATAAAAATGTCCATACCTTTGCCAATACATTGAAATTTTATTACTGATTTTTCTATAGCCCTTTAAAATCTATGGTTTCAAGTGCAGGTTTCTGTTCTATATAAAGTTGATTTTCATACAGGATTAGAGATCTATATCTTTTGTGGTCTTCTACAGGTAGGTACCCTGTTTTCTCAGTACCATTCACTAAAAAGTTATCTTTTCTCCCTGGTTTGTTTTGACAACTTCGTCCACGTCAGTGTGTTTGTTTCATTTTATACTTGTTTAGTCTCTGCAATCTACCATTTTTATTCTATGTGTTACTATTGAAAATATTACCTTCTCTGATGAGGACTGAGAAATGTCTTACTCTATTTATAAAATGATAAATCACTGGGAGCTCATTTAATACATTCTGCACTTAGTAGTAGAATAATAATTTTATACTACCCCTAGGGTGTGTGATCCTTTAAAACAAGTCTTTGGTTCAGTAATGGTGCGAGTAGGGATTTTATGTTGTGTAATAAGACTTAAAAACAATCAAAATGTGATTGGTTATTACCAAGAGTTTTCCCCCTATGTACCATTATCAGAAGTTAGCTGGTTAGTATTTATTTTGAATATTCACATCTGGGTATGACTGATGATTCTTTTTCTTCTCTGCTAGAATGCATAGCACCTTTCAAATAAACTAATAAACCTAGGTAATAACCTAGATATGGCATCCATTCAAATACTGGCTATATTTCTCTATGTTTTATTACTTAAGTAGTTATCCTCCAAGAATGCAATCTGAACATCAATTTCTGGAGCATAAAGAAGAGCAGTGGCAAGATCCTGCAATGTGTAGCATCTACGAGAGTTCATAGGCCCACAGTTCTAAAACAGAATTCCCAGTACTGGCATAGGGTCTTTTATTAGTTAACCTGTAGTGTACAATAGGACCAATGCTACCTGGTTATAATATAGTTACATTTTAAGTACTCTAAAATTATTTTAATATATTGGATTTTTGTCAGCATCCAATTCTATACCCAATGAGCATGCCTGATAACTGAGAAGATTAGAAAAAAGATGTCAGATACTCTAGTGTAGGAGGAAGGCCCACTTGTTCATCCCAGCTGCCTGGCAAGCCCTCTCAAGTTAAAAGTGAATATAGCTGGCCACGTGGGTGCCATTCTATAGGAGGAGGGCCTGATGTTTGTCCCAGCGACTTGGATAACTTAGTCCTGAAATAACCCACAGAAACTATATAAATTAAACCACTGCTTGCCCATTACCTTTAATTTCTTATTGGCTAATTTTTATATTAATTTAATGCACTTTATTAATTTGTATATTGTCAAGTGGCAGTGGCTTACTGGCCAAGATTCTAAGCAGTGTCTGTCTCAGGTGGAGGATCCATGCTTCCTCTCCCCCTCTCTTCATCCCAGCATTCTGTTTATTTAGTTTCCCCACCTAACTTTGTTCCCCTATAACTCTGCTACAGACCCAAAACAGTTCCTGATGGAGGAAGGTCATTGGCTAATAAAGAAACTGCCTTGGCCCATTTTATTGGTTAGAACATAGGTGGGTGGAGTAAACAGAACAGAATGCTGGGAGGAAGAGGAAGTGAGCTCAGACTCGACAGCTCTGCTCTTTGGAGCAGAGGCCATGCTACCCTCTCCCGGGCAGACATGCTGAATCTTTCCCGGTAATACTGGTGCTACACAGTTTATTAGAGAAGGGTTGATCGGGATATCAGAATTAACCAGTAAGGGCTAGAGCTAATGGGCCAAGCCGTGTTTAAAAGAATACAGTGTCCATGTAATTGTTTCGGGCATAGGCTAGCAGGCGGCCCAGGGTGCTGGGGACACAGCCTTGCGGCTCCTATTACTACAGAATGGCGTCCGCGCTCCTATTACATGTACTGTAATGCCTGAGTATATTTTCCATGAGAATTTCTGAAGGTCCTTCACCTGTTCACATCTTCACCTCATATCTTTTAGATTATGTATGAAAAGCATATTCTATAAATATTTATTTATAAACAATGATTTTGCAAAGTCTACCTCCTGCAGAATATAAATAGGCAATAGAAAGAACACTGACAACTTACAAAGCAAAATGAAGCTCTTCCTGTTGCTTTCACTCATTGGGTTCTGCTGGGCTCAGAATGACCCACACACTCAGTATGGACGGACTTCAATTGTCCAACTGTTTGAATGGCGCTGGGTTGATATTGCCAAGGAATGTGAGAGATACTTAGCTCCTAAGGGATTTGGAGGGGTGCAGGTAAAACTGATTCATATTTTAAATGGAGACTTTGCTGTGTTGATATAAAACTGCATTCTCATCAGTTCAGGGTGTCTGGAAGACAAGCCAACATCACACATGAATTTCTTGGATAATGAATAGGTTTTCTGATGATGGCATCTTTATGCTCTGGTGTAGGATAACAACAGGATTTCTGCAATGTCCTGCCCATCTTTTCAGGTGGTTGTGAAGTGACAGAACTTCATGTTCACAAGATGAAATGTGACACTAGACCATTGATATGTTTCTAGAGAATTTAGTTTTTTAAGCTTAATACAAACTTAGTAAGTTATTGTTTACAATTAATTCTAACTTTTATTTGCAGGTCTCTCCACCAAGTGAAAATATTGTGATTTATAGACCACCAAGGCCTTGGTGGGAAAGATACCAACCAGTTAGCTACAAAATTTGCACAAGGTCTGGAAATGAAGATGAATTCAGAGACATGGTGAAGAGGTGCAACAATGTTGGTGTAAGTGATAATACATTTTCTTTAAAGCCTTACATAGAATTTTAGAAATTAAGAATTCTTATTGGTGAAATATTTTCATCCTTTCTTCTTTAATTTTCTTTGAGCAGAAAATTTCATATATTGGGAGTGGTGAATGAAAAGATGAAACGGAAGGGGAAAGTGATATAGTGTAAATAGAAAATATGAAAATAAAGTAAAATAACAAAAATTGCTTTTATTTTCACTCTTTGTTAAAATGCCTGTTTGTTATATAATAACACTTTGAGAACCCTTGCATATCTACTATGTAAAAATAAGAGGTGATAAATTGAACCTTCGACTTTTAGCCTTGTAACTATATTTTCCATAATACTCTCTTTTGATTAGGCACTGATTGAATTTGCTTGCTATGGTCATTTTTATGTGATTTTGTTTTCTTCCCTCAATTTATGGACTTTCTTTGAACTTATTGCTTTAGTTGAAAATATCTATTTTCTCTATATAATTAAGAGAAATGCCTATCTTCTTGTCCCTAAGTTACTACCAGCTTCTTTATCCATATATCTTTGTAAACTTCCACAATCAATGCCTTCTCTTGTTTATAATCATTCCAACTTCATCAGAAGTTTATGTTTTGTTTTGTTTGTTGTTATGGTTGTTTTTTTATACAGATTTTTATAAAGACTACTTTGCATGTTTCTGAATAACCACTGGTCCAAAAGTTAAGATTAAAGTCATTTATATGATTTTTCTTTACACCCACAATTCTTGGGTTTTATCACCATCAGTCTTGTTAATGGTAAATAAATGCTTTCACCTTAAAAAGAAGAATCATCTATGTACTTTCTGGTCTTCAGATAGAAGGTGGAAATAGTGCAATCCATGGCATTTCACCTCAAGAACCAACAAAACTGCAAAAGCAATCCTTTTTCGTTTTTATGCTGTGTTTTACTTCCTCAAAAATTGATCTTAACTTTAAACTAAGACTGTTCATTTTTATCTCTACTTAATAGTTTTAAACACTTTACCAATATGAAGGCTATTGTTGGATTTATTTCACATTAGTTTCATATCACACTTACTCTCCTTTCTAAAAAGACTATATAAGGAATCCATTAGAAGATATATTTTGGAGATTTGTTAGTAGGTTGTGAGTTTTCCATTGAAACTTTAGATTCCAGAGGCTCACTGAAGTATGCAATTTTCTTTTTCAGGTCCGTATTTATGTGGATGCAGTTATTAATCACATGTGTGGCTCAAGTGGTGGTGCAGGGACAAACAGTACCTGTGGAAGTTACTACAATACCCATAACAGAGAATTTCCAGCAGTTCCATACTCTGCTTGGGATTTTATTGATAATAAATGTGACAGGGACGTTTATGACTACAGCAATACTAATGAGGTAATGAATGAAATGATGTGGATTCCCCTCTCTATGCAGCGAATATTATTGGTTTAAAAAGGAACTATTTCTGGCCTATAGCAGAACTATAGGGGAATAGAGCTAGTCAGGGAAAACTAAATGGAATTCTGGGAGGAATAAGGAACAGTCAGGGAGAAGCCATGTAGCCCTGCTGGAGACAGACTCCTGAACGTTACCAACTAAGCCATTGACATGTGGCTATTCACAGATTAATGGAGATGGGTTAAATTTATATGTAAGAGTTAGCAAATAAGAAGCTAAAGCTAATGGGCCAAGAAGTGACTTAATTAATATAGTTTGTGTGTGATCATTTCAGGACAGAACAGCTGGGAATCAAAAAGTGGCTCTCCATTCAACAGAGAAATATTGATGATAATAAAGAGGCATCTAGGCATCTAGGAATGCACCAGGAATTTGTGGATAACCATTGGACATACCATTCAGATTCCGCAGGAAAACAGTTTACTAAGACAGAATGCTTGACAAATTGAAATTAAAAAATGTGCTGGATTTTGTTTCATTGTTTTGTAAGGATAGACACAAAATCAATTGCAAATGGAGACATGCTCTATAGTGACTTTGTGTGGATAATGCAAAGCATGTGTTATCAATTATATAAACATTATTGTATGGTAATATTATTAAAAATAAAGATTAGTATTTTAAAACAATTTCAGATATTAGAGTATATTTTCAGATTTGGATTATTTAACATGTGGAAGTTCCTGGAATGGATTCTATGAACTACATAAAATAAATAAAGGGTAAAAGATAGAAAATTAAAGGATCGGTAGAGGGAAAGGAGATCAGAGGAATAAACAGAAGAGAGGGACAGAGACAGACAGGGAGAAAGAAAATTAATCATCTGAAATTCTCACCTATTTTATTTTATACTTTCTATATCTACAACAGAAAATACTTTAAAGTCTGTATCCAAATTAAAGCATCAATGCTTCTCATGTTCTAAGTAAAGATAATATGAAAAATCTACTTGTAAATGTGTGAGTGACTGAATGATGAAATGGATTCTTAGCCCAGATATGACTTTATATAAATTTATCATTTTTGTTTCAATAGGCCAGAAATTGTCTTCAGTCCGGCTTTCTGTACCTTGCACTTGATAAAGATTATGTTCGTGGAAAGGTGGCTGACTATATGAACCATCTCATCAACATGGGTGTAGCAGGGTTCAGACTTGATGATGCCAATCACATGTGTCCAGTAGACATAAAGGCGATTTTGTACAAACTGCATAACCTAAATACACAATGGTTCCCTTCAGAAAGCAGGCCTTTCATTTTTCAAGCGGTAAAACAATACATATGTTATTTCTAAAAATTTAATACTATAATGTAATTGTAATGTTTCACCCTTCCCTTTCCTCTCTCTAAACTCTTTTATATACCTCTCCATACTTAACTTCAAATTTGTAACCTGTCTTTCGACTTACCATTATCATACACACAGGCAGACATACACATACACAGACACACACATACTGTGTATGTATGTATATATATATACATATATATATGTACATATATATACTTGTATATCTATCTATCTATCTATCTATCTATCTATCTATCTATCTATCTATCTATCTATCTATCTATCTATCATCTATCTATCATCTATCTATCATCTATCTATCTATCTGTCTGTCTGTCTGTCTGTCTGTCTATCTTCCTAAATATAATTGATATAATCCATATAGCTACAAATAAATTCATATATTGTTACAAATCAACCAATTGATATGGTCTTCTCTGATTTTTATTCCCAGATTTCCTCAGTTGCCTATACTTTTCTATTTCTTTGTATATTGTTGAGCCCTTGTGGACTTTTTCTGAAATATCATCATTTTGTAAACCAGATAGTAGAGAGTATATTTCACTAAGCATAAAATTAATAATGGAGGTTAATATCTCAGTCATTTATATACTGTAAAATTTGAATGCTTAATAAAAGAATTGCTGTTATTCAAAGTAGCACACTTAATTCTTTACCACAGCAGGTTAAAAGTTAGTGTAATCTTCAATAATTCATTCTCTAAATCTGTAAATATGATACCATAAAACAAGACAGAAATTATAATCATTTTTGTCCCAAGCTAATCTTTTTAAGTTTGAGATATGTCTTATGTTATAAAGTTTGTAAGTGTTTAGAAAAACTGAGAAGGCTTCCTGTGCAGAATAATATCATTTGAAGTGTATTGGTGATAATGTATTTGTATCTCTATTTCCTTGGAAACAATAATGATTTCATAAATACTTCTGATAATCACTTGACAGAAAGTATTATATTGGTGTAGACTAAGGAATTTTCCCCTATGTCAGCAATCCTTGGGATAAGAAGGGACCCTGTCATTTGATTTCATTCAATGTTGTAACATATAGTTTATGAAGAAATTAGAATGTTGATGTACAGAAAACCATTAAGAAAAAATATTATGATGAGCCGGGAGGTGGTGGCGCATGCCTTTAATCCCAGCACTTGAGAGGCAGAGGCAGGCGGATCTCTGGGAGTTCGAGGCCAGCCTGGTCTACAAGAGCTAGTTCCGGGACAGGCACCAAAGGTACAGAGAAACGCTGTCTCAAAAAACCAAAAAAAAAAAATATTATGAGGATCTCTCAATGACATTACATTTAAACTATTTGCTTAAATTTATATAAAATTTACAATTGACCAAATGTATTTTCTAGGTCAACGATGTGGGTAAGGAGTCAATGTACTGTGGAACTGGATGTGTGACAGAATACAAATATGGAACAAACCTAAGCACAATTATTCGTAAGTGGAATGGACAGAAGATGGCCTATTTAAAGTAAATATGGGTAATTTTTTATTTGATTTACCATAGATTTTTTGCTATTTGACATCAATAAGTTATATCTTCAATTTCTACTTCATGACTTCATGAAGTACTGGCTTTGTGGGATCCTATTCTCTTTGGATGCATACCTTGCTCAGCTAGGATGTAGGGGGGTGGGCCTTGGACTTCCCACAGTGCAGGGTACCTTGCCCTCTCTTAGGGCTGGAGGATGGTGGGGAGTGTGTTGGGGAGCCGGAGCGAAGTGGAAGGAGGGGAAGAAGTGGGACTTAGGATTGGTGTTATTTATAATGTAATAATAATAAATAATAATAACCTGCTTCTCCAAAAAATTATGAAGTTGTTGCTTATTAAACATAATGTTTCTCAAAACCACCTAATTTTTTTTCCACTTGGAATGTCAATCACCAGGTATTACTTAAAATCCAAAGTATCTCAGTTATTTTTGTCAGTTTGTAATAAATTCATTAGATTCCAGGAGTGTTTTTATGGTCTATCAAAGCTATATTATTATTACAAAAATGATTATATCCATAAATGATACTCATAATGCGGTCAGCTATGAAATATTTAAGTGTTATATGAAAGAATGAATTGAAAAATTTTCAGTTTGTATTATCATAGCATAGTAGCTTTCTAATCTATGGAATATCAAATGGATATTATACTTCTCAATTCCAAAAAATTACAATTCAATAAAACTTAAAGAGAACAAACATTTAAAGAACAAATGATTATATTGTAATATCTAAGTGAAGATGTATATCATCATAATAAATGATATTGCATATATATTTGTATATATATGATATGAAAGGTAGGCATCTTATGAAATTTTTATTTATTTGGATAACTGAGTATCCAAATATAAAATATGAAAACTTAATCAAAGTATTTTAAAAGAATAATACATTTTTTTAAATGTAGGAACTGGGGAGAAGGTTGGGGTTTTGTGCCTACTGACAGAGCCCTTGTGTTTGTGGACAACCATGAAACTCAACGAGGACTAGGTGGCGGAGGAGCACCCATTCTGACCTTCTGGGATGCTAGGTGGGAGAACATTCTTTGCTGTTGTGAAACTTGCTTTTAATGATGGCATTATATTATGTTTTAATACCATTTTTAAACTTTCAGACTGTATAAAATGGCAGTTGGATTTATGTTGGCTCATCCTTATGGGTTCACACGAGTAATGTCAAGTTACCATTGGGCAAGAAATTTCCAGAATGAAAAAGTAAGTCTTGAAGTTCTTCAAAGCATAACAATCTAGAAAAGTAAGAGGTTCTGTTCTGTTTTAATTTTACATTAAGTTATAACATGTGATACTTATATTTTTTTCCTGTGAAATAAGATGGTAGCTGAATTGAGGAAATTTAAGGATTATAATAGATAGGATTTTTCTGAAAATTACAGAAAAATGTTTTACAAGGGAGTCTATAAACAATATATAATAATAGAACTATAAGTGTTAACCACTAAGTTATTGTGAAGTAAGGACATTGAAAATATACCTGATTAGAAAAGCAATGATTTAAATAAGAGAAAGTGCTAGAATGAAAACAGGCATTCCTGATAAAATCCAACTGTAAAAGGTAATATAGGATAATGTCTGCTAATACTGATATTTTAAATTATTTCCTGTGAAATAAGAAGGTAGCTGATTTGAGGGAATTTAAGAATGATAATAGAAATTTCTGAAAATTACAGAACAATGATTTGCCACAGAGTCTGTAAACAATATGTGTTTATAAAAGTATAAACAATATGTGTTGTTGATTAGGTGCCTAAGCAGAAACAATTTCAAAATTAATCTCAGATTTATAAATATACTACATACATTTTGTGTCATTTGTTGGGTGCACAAGCTTAAGCAATTTCAAAATTAATCTAGGAAATAAGACCATCTATGGAAATTTTTCAGGTTTAATACAAGAATCTAGACTAACAGAAAAAAATCAAAATTAAAATAGAAATGTTTCTTCTTTAGACATCTGAAAAACAATTTATCCTATTTTTTTTTCAAAATGAGTTTCCCTCTGTTTTATTGACATTTGTTCTATTCCTGAAGAGCTTTCAGGCTTGGAATGAGACTTTTTGTTCAGAAATGTATTTATCATTCAGCAGTTATCAAATGTGCATTTATACTTGGATAAGTTTAATAATGAAAGTAAGGATATTTTATAAACACATTTTCCCAGAACGTCGTAAGAAATGAACTATTATTAACTTAGAAAATGTTATATTAAAAGCCTTTTCATATATGTTCTTGAATTTTTAGAGTAGCCAAGAACTATGCCTCAGTTTTATGGAAAACTGAAGCATGTTCATGTTATGTATAATGACGGAAATTTCTCAGGGAGTGACTGAAGCCTAATGCTACTGTTCCTGGCTCAAGTGTCTTGACATTAGGTGACATTGAAGAGCTTTTAGTGGTACTGAGAAACTGTGTCTTTGACAGAAAGTGAGAAGTTTAAGAATTGCTACTGTCGGTTTGAATTGAGTAGTAGAAAATATGAATTTGCACAGAAGTGAAGGGCTCAGTGAAGGTCTGTAAACACTGAAGGACTTAGATTAAAATTAGACACTGCAAAGAAAGAAGTAGCATAAGAGGTTTAGTTTGGGTTTGCTCTAGTGGAAAGAATTGGGCAGACACAAGCATTCAAATGACCTGACTCTTTCAATAATTAAGGATGTTAATGACTTGATTGGACCACCTAATGACAATGGAGTAACCAAGGAAGTGACCATTAATCCAGACACAACTTGTGGCAATGACTGGGTCTGTGAACATCGATGGCGTCAAATAAGGTGGGAATTTCCCCACAGAGCTTGTCTAATAAGAAAGTTATTTAACTTCTGTTTAAAATTGTTGAAGTTGAAGGGTACCACCATTTCACATGATATTGTGCTTCTAGGAACATGGTTGCCTTCAGAAACATAGTCAATGGTCAGCCTTTCTCAAACTGGTGGGATAATGGCAGCAACCAAATAGCTTTTGGCAGAGGAAACAAAGGATTCATTGTCTTTAACAATGATGACTGGTAAGTCAGTTTCAGTTAAAGTGGGATTGTTTACTCTTATATGCTTAGATCTTTTCTTTTTCTGCTCATCCATATATTTTGTATGTGAATCTCTTAGATAAGGCATTTATGCCAAAAATATATTTCAGGGTTCAGAAGGAAAATGATACATGCTACATATTTTATCCTTTCAATAAAATTTTGTATTTGAGATCATTTAACATAGCTTTCAATAGCAGTAGCCTAACTTCATTTCTGTAAGATTATTTGACATATTTCACAATGCAAATAAATAGTAAATATAAGACTTAACATCATTAAATTATATATCATATTAGTACTGGAGTACTTTACCACTACCATTGAATATTACTTTTTATCCATACTTATACACAATGTTAAATGTTAATCTCTTTCTTTGTTTAATATATATATGCATTCAGTCGATGAGTGTCTTCAAGAAGCTGCTGAGTGTTGATTGTAAAACTTGCGTTATTGTCCTTCCACTGTGGTTCTTTCATCTGATTTTCACAATATGGTTCACTCATCTGTAGTGATCTAGCTCAGATACCAGGAGTGGAGACTAAAGTCTTTATGCCAGCAGGCATAGACACCCATATTGCCCTCTGTTTGAGGCAAGTTTGGTCTGCACAGTGAGCTCTAGGAAAGCAAAAGATATGTAGAGAGACCCTGTAGCTACAAATCAAAATAAACAAACCAAAAATAATACTTACTCAGAAAATCTCTTTGAGAATCATTAAAATGTCTCAATACAAAGTTAGCTTCTTATCAGAATGAGTTTTTTTTCCATAAGTCATATTTCATTGGTTTAAAACAAAATAACTAAGGTACACTATTTTTTGGAAAGAACACATGGCTGGTGGTTTAGGAACACCAGAATTACCTTATACAGTCAGTTTCTTATACAAACTTTTATGTGTGCATAGAAATGCTAGATAATGTTTAATTCTATAATAAATTCTTTGTGGTGTCATGTAATCTAATAACTTTGGAAGGAAATGATACTCTTAAGGTTTTTTGAAGTCATCAGTTTAAATCCAGTGGAACGCAGAATGGAAAAAATGATGGTCTGCACAGGAGCCCTTTACTACTGGGCATTACTGGGTTCTCTGGCTTTCTTTGATGGGTAGCAGTTACCATAGCCCATGAAACTAACAGACATTTATAATAATGCCTTTGGTCTGGAGAATTCTCTTTATTCCCCACTTACAGTCTTGTTATTGGGATTTGTTTAGTGATACTCTGAATCCTTAATGATTTATACACAAGGTTGAGACATTTATTGCTTTACTGATAATGGATCTTCTTGCAATTGAGTGGGTTGAATTTAAGTTAAATACTCTTTTTTCAGGGCTTTGTCAACAGCTTTACAGACTGGTCTTCCTGGTGGCACATACTGTGATGTCATTTCTGGAGACAAGATTGATGGCAATTGCACCGGAATTAAAGTTTATGTTGGCAGTGATGGCACTGCTTACTTTTCTATTAGTAATTCTGCTGAAGATCCATTTATCGCAATCCATGCTGAATCAAAATTGTAAGAACCAAATTAAATGCATATAAAGCATCAATTAATGTGTTTCTTTTTTGTGTGTGCTTTATTTTTTCATTTTCTCTTCTTTTTATGATGTGTTCATGTATAACATTTATATCTGAGCACTGGAATGTATGTGGAATGTTTGAACAAACTGTGTCATGGCTTTGCCTCTTTTCTTTCCCCCATGGACTGTGGTATCACACTTAAGTCATCAGGCTACCCAGGAAAGCAACTTTAAATGCTGAGCAATGTTGCTATCTCATATGTATCTTAAGTTTAGAGGTTTTTTTTTAAAGTCACAACCCATAAACAATCAACTTCAATATCCAGAAATCATAAACATCGCATATACCTAATAAATAACAATATCCAGGACTTACTATGTATTAGCAGAAAATCTATTTGTCCCAGGAAAACTCTCAGAACTTTGATACATTGCTTAACCATTAGTGTAATTTCTAACATATATTTCTAGATATTGCATAAAAATTATTTTTAATAAAAATTTATTCACAATCTAATCACTTATTAAACATGCTTTTAACCACTTGGAAATATAACATTGTTAAATTTTATCAAGCTATGACTTTATTCAAATTTCTCTTATACATAGTTATTTCAAAAAATTAATTTTCCTAATTCTAGAGTACACACTCAGTTACATAAAATGTATGGTGATAATACATCAAAATCCCATAATATTCATTTTTCATCTTCTACCTTCCCTCTTTCTTGTGCACTTTAATTCTTTCATATCCATGTATACACATGTTCAAGTCTTTTTGTTGATATTTGGCACTTGAGTACAATGCCTTCATGAGTGAGAGTGGAAGGTTATTTTCTTGACAAAAACAAATTATCAGTTGTTACACCACTAAAAAATATGACTTCATATACCCATCAATGGCTAACAGCTAAGAAACCATGAAGTCTTGGGGCCTTACAATTATATCAACATTACAGAGAAATGTTGATATCCCCAGTGTTCTGTGGGACTTATGCAGGCAAAACTGATATTATGGTTGCATTGGTACAACAGTTACATCCCATTATACCTTTTCATTCTATAACTCTTACATGATCATGTCTTTGATGATCTGTTTTGCCTGAAAATGGTTATAAAGAAGTTCCTCTTAGGTGGTGCAGGAGAATTGTCTGTATTCTGTCAATCATGCTTTAAATAAATTCTAATTGGCCAGGCAGAAAGTATAGGCAGGAAAATCAGACAGGAAGAGAAATGATACAAGGAGAACAGGAGAATTCTGGGAAAGAGGAAGCTGATTACTCCCACTCCTGCCTAGGTCACTGAAGCAGCAGGATGTGATCTGCCCCACTGAAAATAGGTACTGAGCCACATGGCTAACATAGATCAGAAAAATGGGTTAATCAAGATGTGAGTGTTAGCCAGTGAGAGGCTAGAGCTAATGGGCCAATCAGCTTATAACTTATGGAGACCTGTGTGATTTTCTTTGTGGCCAAACAGTTGTGGGGACCTGGTGGGAAGACAGAAAACACTAACAAGCAGCCCCACCCCTGCATGTTACATTTAGGAAACAATGCTCAGTAGTAACCATTTTTGCAGTTGGATGAATTATGACTATCAGCACTAGCTGTCATTAACTGCAAACACAAACTTATCTAATCAAAGCTGAGTAAAACTTTATCAGTCAGATCCTTTATTTCTTACTTATCAAGTTCTTTTTATGCCTCTCACTTATTTTTTTAAAAGGTGGTGTTTCATGACACAAAACTGATGAAGAAACCTGGCTCTCCTAGCAGTTCTTTTTTTGCCAATTCTTCTTTGGGTGTATACGTAAGAAACATTTAGGTATTTGGACTCTATGTAACTTGATGAAACAAAAGTAGTTCATTGTCCCCTATTTCTGTTAATTTTAACAATCATTAGCTGTCAGCCATGATCAAAAGTCCTGTTATTGGTCATGTCAAAAATGCCCTACAAAGATATTAGTTAAGTCTAAAGTGTTATGCCAATATTGGACCAGACAGCATATATTTCATTTTTTCATAGATAAACATGCTTTATTGAACTAGCCCCTTGTTCATTGAATTCTTTTGTGTGTCAGTAACCAAGTGATTTTAGGGGATTATGTCATGCCTGAAACTCACCTTTGTTTAATATTATAATGTTTTTGTGGCTGTATTATCTAATTAAACAGAGTAGTTTTCTTCAAATTCTGTTTCTTTGTTGTTTTTTTTTTTAATTAAAAAGCCATTAAAGTTGATGTGGGACTCCCTTCTGTATGCTGTGATTACCATTAATGAATAAAGAATTGCTGTGGACCTATAATAGGGCAGAACTTAGCTACATGGTGAAAACTAAACTGAATGCTGGGAGAAGGAAGGAGGAGCAGAGAGAAGCCATGTAGCCCCACTGGAGACAGACTCTGGGAACTTTATCCGGTAAGCCACAGCCATATGGCAATCTACAGATTATTAGAAATGAGTTAAATTAAGATATACAAATTGGCTAATAAGAAGCTAGAGCTAATGAGCCAAGCAATGATTTAAATAATATGGTTTCTTTGTAATTATTTTGGGTGCTGAGCAACTAGCAACAAACAAGTGGTCTTAATATAACATAAAGTAGTTTATTTTCATGTGGCTCTTTCATCCATATGTAGTTAGCTAATCCTCCTTCATCACTTTAATTCATCATCCACTGATCCTCATACTCAGCCCATGCTTTCTACCTTAATGGTCTTCCTTACTTTGATATCTCTCCCTCTATCAAGATATCTTTTTTCTTTCTTTGCTTATCTGTCCTTATTCTACTCCCTCCTTCCCTTTTCTCTTTCCCACTCTCCATCCACCACCTTCCTAGACCTGAATGGAAGGGGGGAAGACCTTGGACTTCCCACAGGGCAGGAAACCCTGGCTGTTCTTAGGACTGGAGAGAGAGGGGGAGAGGGATTTGAAGGAGTGGGAGGGAAATGGGAGGAGGGGAGGAGGTGGAAATTTTTATTAAATAAATAAAAAAAGACAGATAATCCACAATGGTGATAACCATACAGCTGGTAAGGAGAGAATATAAGATTGGGGCAGGTTTCTGCTCTTATCTTTACAGGAAAATATACATCTTCAATAATTCAAGAGACTCTGGATGTTTGAATGCTGGCAAAAGGAAAAGAATAACTATCCACTAATAATCATCTATAAAAAGAAATATGAGTGGTGAGTTCAGGAGGAAGATGGGGCCCCACAGCAACAACTCCACCTGGTTGAGATGACATTGTGATGAGGATTTGTCTTTCTCAGTCTGGGTCACCTCATTTAATATGATATCTTCTAGGATCCATCAATTTGTCTGCAAATATCAAGATGGCATTACTTTTTTCTTGTGTATAGTATTTCATTGTGTACCACATTTTCTTTATACATTTTTCAGTTGAGTTGCACTTAGGTTTTTTTCAGGTTCTGGCTATTATGAATAATGTTGCTATGGATGTAGCTGACAAATGTCCTTGTGGTATTAATGTGCACCCTTTAGGTATATACCCTGTTGAAATAAGAGCGGCAGCGGGGCTGCGTCCCCAACACCCCGGCCACCTGGCTAACTTATGCCCCGAAATAATTACATGGAAACTGTATTCTTTTAATCACTGCTTGGCCCATTATATCTAGCCTCTTCTCGGCTAACTCTCACACCTGGACTAGCCCATTTCTAATCAGGTGTGTAAGCACCCCAAGGTGCGCTTACCGGGAAGATTCTAGTCTACGTCCATCTTGGGTCGGAGCTTCATCGCGAGTGTCCTGCTCTGAGAGGAGCTGCATGATTTCTGACCTCACTTCCTCTTCCTCCCAGTTCTGTTTACTCTACCCACCTATGTTCTTACCTATCAGGGCCAAGGCAGTTTATTGAACCAATGAAATCAACAGATTGATATATGACACTCCCACATCAATACCCAAGTGGTATAGCTATTCCTTGAGGTATATTGATTTCAAATTTTCTGAGAAATTGCCGTACTGTTTTCCACAATAGCTATATAAGTTTGCAATCCCACCAGTAGAGTGTTCCCTTTATTCCACATCTTCTCTACCATAACTTTTCATTAGTGTTTTTATCTTAACCATTCTGAGGGATGTAAGATGATATGTCAGAGTAGTTTTGAGTTGCATTTCACTGATGGCTAAGGATCTGAGCAATTCTTTAAGTGCTTTTTAGACATTTAAGTTTCCTCTGTTGAGAATTCTCTGTTTAAGCCCATACCTCATTTTGGTTGAATTATTTGCTATTTTGACATCTAGTTTCTTGAGTTCTTTGTATACTTTAAAAATCAGCCCTCTCTCAGATGTGGGGTTGGTGAAGGTCTTTTCTCATTCTTTAGGTTATAGATTCATCTTGTTGAATGTATCCTGTGCCTTACAGAATCTTCTCAATTTCAGGGGGTCCCATTTGCTAAGACAACCTTAGTGTCTTTGCTACTGGTGTAATATTCAGGAAATGTTCTCCTGTGCCCATGAATTTAAGACTACTTCCCACATTCTCTTCTCTTAGATTCAGTGGAACTGGATTTATATTGAGGTCTTTGATCTACTTGGTCTTGAGTTTCAGGCATGGTGATAAATATTGATCTATTTGATTTCTTCTACATGTCCATATCCAGTTATGCCAGCACTATTTGTTGCAGATGCTTTATTTTTCCATTGTATAATTTTAGCATCTTTGTCAAAAATCAGTTTTTCATAGGTTAAGAACTAATAGCAGCATCAATTGTATTCCTTTGGTCCACCAGTCTACTTCTGCGTGAATATCAAGCTGTTTTCATTGCTATAGCTCTATAGTCAAGTGTGAAGTCATGGATATTGATGCCTCTGAAGGGCCTTTATTGTACAGAATTATTTTGGTTATCCTGGTTTTTTTCTTTTTCCATATGATGCTGAGTATTTTTCTTTCAAGGTCTGTGAAGAATTGTTCTGTAATTTTGATGTGAACTGCTTTGAATCTGTAGGATGAATAAGTTTGCCATTGTAATGTTGATCCTGTCTATCCAAGAGCATGGGAAATTTTTTAATTTTCTGGTGTGCTCTTCAATTTCCTTCTTCAAAGATTTAAAGTTCTTGTCATACAGATCTTCCACTTGTTTGTTAAGAGTTACTCCAATATTTTTTATGTTGTTTTTGGCTATTGTAAAAGATAATGTTTCTCTGATTCCTTTCTCAACCCATTTTTCATCTGTGTAAATAAGGGCTACTGATCCTTCTGAGTTAAGTTTTTTTTTCTTTTCGAGACAGGGTTTCTCTGTGGCTTTGGAGCCTGTCCTGGAACTAGCTCTTGTAGACCAGGCTGGTCTGGAACTCACAGAGATCCATCTGCCTCTGCCTCCCGAGTGCTGGGATTAAAGGCGTGCGCCACCAACGCCTGGCTCTGAGTTAACTTTGTATCCCACCACATTGATGAAGGTGTTTATCAACTGTAAAAGTCGACTAGTAGAATTTTTTATATCACATATATATACTATCATATCTGCAAATAGAACAAGTTTGATTTCCTCCTTTCTAAATTGTATCCCTTTGATCTCCTTTTGTTGTCTCATTGTTCTAGATAGAACTTTGAGTACTATATCAAATATATATGTAGAAAGAGTGGATTGCTTTGTCTTGTTCCTGATTTTAGTGGAATCACTTTGAGTTTCTCTCCATTTAGTTTGATATTTGTCATTGGCCTGCTGTATATTGCTTTTAGTCTGTTTAGGTATGTTCTTTGTATCCCTGATCTCTCCAAGACAATTATCAACAAGGGGTTTTAAATTTTGCCCAAGGTTTTTTTCATATCTAATGAGATAATAATGTGGTCTATTTTTGTTTCACTTTGTTTATATTGTAGATAACATTGACAGAATTTTGTGTGTTGAACCACCCCACATCCATAGGAAGAAGCCTACTAGATCACGGTGGATGATTTTTCTGATGTGTTCTTGGATTCAGTTTGCCAGTATTTTATTGAGTATTTTTGCATTAATGTTCATGAGGGAGATTGGCCTGTAATTCTCTTTCTTAATTTTATCTTTGAATGGTGTGTTGACATTTCATTTGTATTTTAAATAAATAAAGCTTTCCTGAAGATCAGAGATAATAGCATCTCCACTGATCAGCCTTTCAGACCAGGCAGTGCCAAAACACACTAGTTACCAGAAATCAGGTGGTGCATGCTTTATATACCAGTGCTACATGCTCTTAATCACACAACTAGGGAGGATTATTAAATGGGAGTAGACAAGTCTCAGTCCTTTTCCTTGGAGGCGAGGTCAACATTTCAGACTGAGGTAGATTTAAGAGCCAGTGGCTGGATGCTTCACTTTTTTGTACCTTCAGGGTGACTTCCAATTTCTCTCTCTGAGTTTATATGAGATCCAGATAAGCAAACTATGTACAATGAACACTTTTTATCCCTATGTTGCACAGCAGCCTTGAATGCTTGGGAAAAGATTCAAGTATGAGGAAATTACATCATATATTAAGATTATACAAAACCCAAGAGAGCCCTCTAGTGACGTTTTGCAAAGATCAATAAACCTGTACAAATAGTGGTAGCAGATTCAGAAAATGGATGAGTATTTATTGAATCTCTTGTTTTTGAAAATGCTAAATTAGAATATGAAATGTACTTGGTTCTTTAAAAGGCAATTCAGCACCAGTGGGCAAATGATTCCTACACACTGTCAATATTGAGATTTGTGATTGTAACACTGAGGCTTGGGTAGAAAAAGAAATTTTCAAAGTTATGACAAGACATCAAAATACGAAATACTTTAGTTGTGGTGGAATAGTCAACCTGAAAAGGATTTGTAGACAGGGAATTTCTAAAAATAGTGTTTCTTCTGGAAATCACCCATACAGAAGTCACCAAACTTCTGGATTATGAAGATGATGAGGCAGTGATTGACACTGAACCAATGAATGTAGAGCAAAAAGAGACAAGGCAACCCATTATCATGAGGAAACTCCTTGAGAAACTTCTCACAGGTCCTTCCAGGTTGGACGTTGTCCCACCATTTCCAGCCACCATTGAAGACATGCCTCCCCAGGAAATACAATGTCTATGATTAAAAAAAATTATACTGCTCTGAATGGTATAACAGCCATGGAAGATGAATTTAAAATTCCAACAGAAAATAGAAAACATATATTTTGGCAGACTTCTAAAATGATCAAATTCCAAAGCTGAGAGTAGAATAAATAACATTTTAATGGAAGAATTATGCAGATGTGACTATCATTACTCCAGAATCTTGGCATCTGAAATGACGTCTTGAGGAGACAGATATCCAATTCTTAGGAATTTGAACTCTGTCTCAGGTTTAAAAAAAAGCCAAGATGGGTATAATAGAGCTAGGGGAACATAGAGGAAGGCTGAGAACATATGTGGCTAATATGGGAGTAAATCTGTGAGGTTACAATCTATTACATCAATGGGATACCCAGAAAACCTCTGCTGCAGTTACAGAAACAGACCAAGTACTATAAAAAACAGACACCAACCATGCAGGCTGTACAAAAACACAGAACAACAGTTGGTGAACTCTCAGAAGTACCAACAACCCTACCTTTAAAATGGTTGACAAACAAACATGTGCAAGTTAAACAATGGCCTTTAGCAATAGAGAAACTGCAGGCATTAGAATAGCTGGTGCAGGAGCAACTAGAATCTCAACATATTGAAGAATTAACCAGTCCTTATAATTCTTCTATATTTGTAGTTAAAAAGTAATATGGGAAATGGAGAATGGTAATAGATCTAAGAGCTGTTAATAAGGTGATTAAACAAATTGGTCCTCTATAATTTGGAATTCTTTGTCTTTTCTATTGCCTAAAGAGTGATCTCCTGATGTGGGAGTGTCATATATCAATCTGTTGATTTCATTGGTTAAAATAAAGAAACTGCCTAAGCCCATTCATTAGGCCCACCCTTAGGTGGGTGGAGTAGACAGAAGAGGATTCTGGGAAAGAGAAGCTGAGAAGGAGTCGCCATGATGCCCGCATTACAGACAGACACAGTCTAGAATCTCCCCGGTAAGCACACCTTGGGGTGCTACACAGATTATCAGAAATGGGATAGGTCGATATGTAAGAGCTAGCCAATAATGGGCCAGGCAGTGATTTAAAGGTATACAGTTTCCGTGTAATTATTTCGGGGTATAAGCTAAGCCATGCGGGCGGCCGGGTGCGGGGACCCAGCCCCGGCGCCCCGTATTACTACAAGGCGCCCGGACGTGATGGGCTAAATACACTTAAAACCTGAGAGAGCTTAATTTTAAACAGAGTTTAACGCAGAGTTTTGTTGTTTGTTGGTGGCGTGCCGTAGAGAGATTTCCTGATTCAGCAACAGCAGCAGAAAAAAAGCTGCATCATTTTAAAGTGCGGCTTCCTGGGGCTGTGCTGCCAGCGTGAACTCTGGTTTCAAAGCATTTCAAAATGCCGCATACTCAGTCTCAAACTGCTGAGTGCGGCTCCAATGTGGACCTGCTGTGTGCCTGGAACTGTGCGCAGCTCAGGCGCACCAAATAGATCTGAGGCAGGAGCGGCTCAGCTCCGCCATACTAAACTGTGTGGTCTCAGGCAGTAACTATCATAATTACCGTAATGACAGCACACTTAAGGTTTCTACTGGGCAGAATGCAGGTGGTACCGTATTAACTGTACAAGAAGCAACTTAAGAACTGCTTAACATTTTAAGAAATGCTCCTGGATAGTAAAAAAATTACAGATTCACAATAAAACAGATTCAGACAGACCACTAAATGAGTCACAATGTTGGATAAATTTACGTGGGCTTGAGAGAGAAAAAAATATATATAGAGAGAGAATAAAGTTAATGCCTTTAAAATTAAAAAGGTAAAGTCTTTAAAGAGACAGAGTACAGATAGTTAAGAGAATAAAAGAAATAAAGAAAAATAAGCCACGTAAAAATGGAAAATTCACAGAGAGTCTGGATTATGTACATTGTGTTTTCTTTAAAATTTTTGACTGTGAAGGAGCTAAGTACAGAAAGACATTTCATTATATGGGCTGCCAAGTGGAACCAGAATGGATATCATGAGGATACGATTTCAAAATTTGGGTCTAAGGATATGATGCTTTGGAAAGGGTCTTCTTTTGTTTTCACACAGGATGAGACCCTATGGATTGCATCTATTCCGATATGGTATGATAGACCACGCCCTCCTGAAAGGTTGCTGTGAACACCCTCAAAAACTCACTCAACTGCCAACTGTGATGACCCTGGCACACAAGTTATACCATGAAAGACCTAATTAATGACGCCCCCATTCAGCAGGAAGCAGTTTAGAGAGAAAAAACTGCGCCCATGTTCCCAAAATATTGTTTATAAATGTTCTTTCACATTTAAAGGGGGATATGATATAGATATAAATAATTTACATTGGTATGGATTTTAAGGTCAATTTTGTTATATGTATATGTATTTCTGATCTTGATCAAGGTATTGTGATTTTGTAGTTCATTTTTAAAATATAATGTATAATTAGGAAATATAGATTTTTGTTAAATAATCGTAAATAATAGTCAAGCTTGTAGTCATGTTAGATTTTTTAGATATATAGAGATATATTTCAATTAGATAGGCATTCTTCATATCTTTCAAAGACTGCAGAATATGGCATTTAATGTTTTAATAACTTGAGGTTTTTCATGACAATGAGACACATCTGCTCCTGGCAGCACCAATCTACTTTGAGATGAAGATGAGCATCGAAGAGGATCCTTATGGAATTGGATAGCCATTTGGGCAAGAGACTGTTCTTGCCTGGACTGTTGCATAAACTGGACACAAAGAACCCGCAGAGAGAGGACTGCTGAACTTGCCTAAAGGTGAGATGATCTTTCAGGGTTCCTGATTCATAAAAGAGTCTACGAGACATTCTGCAGGACGCAGGACACAGCAAAAAATGACTGAACTGTCTTTGGAATTTCCTGCTTCATGGAACTGTCTGCTGGATACTATGGGCCTGAAGGCCAAAGATAGATGCCCCAACGGTACAGAGGAACTTTGGGTGACTGTCCAGGCAGTGAGATGTCTCTGTCATTTCTAGAGTTTTCTTATTTCTTGTTTAGTATTATATCCTTCTGGAGTCTTTGATGGAGTTAAAGAATGGATAGATAGTTATAGTTTTCCTTAGTTATGATAAAAGATAAAGTAAATATAAATATTGTAACTGTAATTCTTACTTGATAACTTTTGTTATATGTAATTTTACTATGTTAAAGTTAAAGCCTTTCTTTTTTTGTTTAAACAGAAAAAGGGGAAGTGATGTGGGAGTGTCATATATCAATCTGTTGATTTCATTGGTTAAAATAAAGAAACTGCCTAAGCCCATTCATTAGGCCCACCCTTAGGTGGGTGGAGTAGACAGAAGAGGATTCTGGGAAAGAGAAGCTGAGAAGGAGTCGCCATGATGCCCGCATTACAGACAGACACAGTCTAGAATCTCCCCGGTAAGCACACCTTGGGGTGCTACATAGATTATCAGAAATGGGTTAGGTCGATATGTAAGAGCTAGCCAATAATGGGCCAGGCAGTGATTTAAAGGTATACAGTTTCCATGTAATTATTTCGGGGCTTAAGCTGGGCCATGCGGGCGGCCGGGTACAGGGGCACAGCCATGCCGCTCCCTATTTCAACAATCTCCTGATTTAAAAGTTTGTTCCTTCACTAAAATTTGACAAGAAAAAAAAAACACAAAAAATTTTGCCTTACAGTGACTACTACTAATATGTCTCAGCCTGCTAAAAGATATAAATAGAAAGTTCTCCCATAGGGAATGTTAAAGAGCCCCAACTTGTATCAATTTTTTGTGAGTCATCCATTGGAACTGATATGCAAGAAATTTCCAGAATCTATAGTTTACCATAGCATGGATGATATTTTGCCATATGATTCATGTGTAGATTCACTAGAAAGAATGTTTAAAGAACATTGTTGATGACAGATTGCTCCTGAAAAAATACAGTGAAAAATTCTATTATTTAGGTTATAAAATAGGTTTATAGAAAATTAGAACACAAAGTGTATAAATTAGGTGAGATTGATAACAGACATTTAATAACTTCCAAAGTTTGCTGGGAGACATTTCCAATCTATGGCCCATTTCTGAGGTAAAAGCTTATAAAATAATTCATTTAAACAAAAACTCAAATAGCTGACAAAGACAAATAGTTTCAGGTCATTATCAGCAGAAAATAAAAGAGAATTGACTTTGATTGAAGAGAAATTACAGAAGACACGTGGATTGTGTGTAACCAAGTATTAACTGTATTATGGTCATATTACAATCAAATTTTCCTCTAGAGGAACTTTAATGCAGAGGAAAGATATTATCTTATAATTGTTTTTGTTACACATAAAGTGAGTAAAAAATTAAAAATTTATGTGGAAAATATCTCTGAATTAAGTATTAAAGGAAAATTGTGACTTTGACAATTAGCAGGAATAGACCCAGTTAAAATTATAGTAATATTTACTATTGATAAAATTAAAAAAAAAATAAGTGAAGACAGTCCACCTTGGCAAAGCACTTGCCCTCACTTTTGGGGAGTGATAAATAGAAAGTATCCAAAAAAAATATTTTACTGATAAAGAGAGTTGATTGAATCTTTCCTTGTATTTTATGGGACACACCAGTAACTAGAGCCCCTGGATTCTATACTGATTCACATAATCAGGAGGGGCAGGTTACAAATCAAAAGATTTAAAGTAGATCAAAGCACTTATGATTCTGGTCAAAACTTAGAATTATATGCCATTGTCATGGCACTAAGAGGTTTTAAAAACCTGTCACAACAATCGCGGATTTTCAATATACAGAAAGAGTTGTTTTGCATATTGAAACTGCTGAATTTATACTAGATGATACAGAAATGACTCCATTATTTAATTTCAAGATATAGTCAGTAGAAGGCTTTATTCCATTACGGGACTTACATCCAATCCCATACAAGTCAGCCAGATCCTCCTAATGCAAAAATTGACTAATTATTTATTAGAAATGTGCTGAAGGCCTCATAATTTCACAAGAAGGTTTAAGAAAGGATTTTTCCATTACATGACAAAACTCCAAGGAAAATTTAAAATTTCCTACTTTTTTCTAATAAAACCAACAGCAATACAAGTAAGAAGTAACCCAAAGGGTACTCAAAGGAAAGAAACCTGGAAGATGGATGCATTACCATTTGTAGAACTTAGAAAACTAAAATATGTACACCACAACACTGATAGTTATTCACATTGTCAATGGGAAACTGCTTTGAGTTAGGAAAAAACTGATTTGTTAATCATATATTTATTACAAATTATGTACACTGTCTATACCTGCACCAGCATATGTCCCTAAGAAAACTTTTTTTTTGCTTTGTATCATAGTATAGATATTTTCTACACATATATCCTAAATTCTTTACACATGCCATCTGGCACATGTTATTTATTGTTTATTTTTATTATTACTTAAAAAATACCAATCCAAATTCCCTCTCCCTTCCTTTTTCCCTGTCCCCTCCCTCTCCCCCCACAGACCCTCCACCACCCCTCCAACCCTAAGGGAGTGCCATGCACCTCACCCTGTGGAAAGTCCAAGGCCCTCCCTACTACATCTAGGTTGAGCAAAATATACATCCAAAGAGAATAGGATCCCATGAAGCCAGTATATGCAAGAAGAGACATGTGCCAGTGTCGCTATCAGTGTCCCCTCAGGCTGCCCCAGCTTAAAACCCCCTTCAGAGGGGCTTGGTTGTTTCCAAGCTTATTCACTCTCAGTCCAGTTGGAATTTGTGAGCTCCCATTAGCTTAAGCAAAGTGTCTCAGTGGATGACCCCCTCATGGTCTTGAACTCCTTGCTTATATTCTTACTCCTTCCACTCCTCAAATGGATTTGGGAACTCAGTCCAGTGCTCCGATATGGGTCATTGACTGTTCCTATCTGTTGATGGACAAAGTTTCAAAGGTGATATTTAAGATAAACCTCAATCTGACTACAGGGTGAGGTCAGTTCTGACACCCTCTCCTCTATTGCTTAGGGTCTTAGCTGGGGTCAACTCTGTGGGTTCTTGGGCATTTTTCTAGAGCCACGTTTCTTGCTAATTTCATAGTGGCTCCCTCAATCAAGATATCTCTTTTCTTGCTCTCATATCTGTACTTTCCCCACCTCAACTATCCCATTTCCTCAAGTTATCCTTAACTCCCCTTCTCCCCTTCCTTCTACCCCTGCCCCTCTGCTCCCAAAATTTTGTTTTATTCCAGTTTCCAGGTGGGTCTATATATGTTTTTCTTTGGGTTCAGCTTATTACTTAGTTTCTCTAGGATCCTGAACTATAGGCTCATTGCCCTTTAATTTAAGACTGGTATCTGCTTATGAGTGAATACACACTATATTCGTTTGGGGGGGGGTCTGGGTTACCTCGCTCAGGATAATGTTTTCTAATTCCATCCATTTGCATGTAAAATTCAAGATGTCATTATTTTTTATTGCTGAGTAATACTCTAATGTGTAGAGTAATGTGCTACACTTTCTTTATCCACTCTTCAGTTGAGGGGCATCTAGGTTCTTTCCAGGATCTGGCGATTACAAATAATGCTGTTATGAACGTAGTTGAACAAATGTTCCGATAGTATGATTGAGCATCTTTTGGATATATTCCCAAAAGTGGAATTGCTGGATTTTGAGGTAGCTTGATTCCCAGTTTTCTGAGAAACCACCACACTGATTTCTAAAGTCGTTGGACAAGTTTTCATCCCCACCAACAATGGATGAGTGTTCGACTTGCCCCACAACCTCTACAGCATCAGCTGGTTTTGATCTTAGCCATTCTGTGAGACGATATCTCAAAGTTGTTTTGATTTGCATTTCCCTGTTAGCAAAGGAAAAAGAACATGTCCTTAAGTATCTTTTGGCCGTTTGAAATTTTTCTGATGAATATTCTCTGTTTAGTTCAGTATACTACTTTTTAATTGGGTTATGTAGAATTTTAATGTCTAATTTCTTGAGTTCTTTATATATTTCGGAGATCAGTCCTTTGTCTGATGTGGGGTTGGTGAAGATTTTTTTCCTATTCAGTAGGCTGCCTGTTTGTCTTATTGCCTGTGTCCTTTGCTTTACAGAAACCTCTCAGTTTCGGGAGATATCATTTATTTATTGATGCTGTTATTTTCTTTGCTACTGGGATTATATTTAGAAAGTGATCTCCTGTGTCATTGAAGGGTACTTAAATTTCTCCTCTATCAGATTCAGTGTGGTTGGATTTATATTGAGGTTTTTAATCCATGTGAGTTTGAGTTTTGTGCATGGTGACAGATATGGATCTATTTTCATTCTCCTACAGACTGACATTCAGTTATGCCAGCACCATTTGTTGAAGATGCTTTCTTTTTTCCATTGTATGTTTTTTGCTTCTTTATCAAAATTCAGGTGTTCATAGGTGTGTGAATTATTATCTGGGTCTTCATTTCGATTCCATTGGTCAACATCTCTGTTTTTATGCCAATACCAATCTGTTTTCATTACTCTAATTAAGCTTGAAGTTAGGAATGGTAATGCCTTCAGCAGATCCTTTATCATACAGATTTATTTTGGCTATTCTTTCTTGTTTTTTCATATAAAGTTGGGTATCATTCTTTCAAGGTCAGTGAAGAATTGTGTTGGTATTTTGATGGGGATTGCATTGCATCTATAGATTGCCTTTGGTAAGATTGCCATTTTTACTATGTTGTTCCTTCCTATCCAAGAACATGGGAGATCTTTCCATTTTCTGGTATCTTCTTCAAGTTCTTTCTTCAAAGACATAAAGTTCTTGTCAAATCGTTCTTTCACATCCTTTGTTAGTGTTAACCCAAGATATTTTATGTGATTTTTGGCTATCGTGAAAGGTGATGTTTCTCTGATTTTCCTCTCAGCTTCTTTAACCTTTGTGTATAGAAGGGCTACTGATTTTTTTTTTAGTTGATCTTGTATTCTGCCACATCACTGAAGGTATTTACCAGCTGTAGGAGTTCTCTGGTAGAGTTTTTGGGGTCATTTATATATACTATCATATCATCTGCAATTAATGAAAGTTTAACTTCTTCTTTTCCAATTTGAATTCCGTTGATATCCTTATGTTGTCTTATTGCTATTGCTAAAACTTAAAGAACTATGTTGGAGAGATATGGACAGAGTGGACAGCCTTGTCTTGTTCCTGATTTTAGTGGAATTGCTTTAAGTTTCTCTTCATTTAATTTGATGTTTGTTGTCGGATTGCTGTATATTGCTTTTATTATATGTAGATATGATCCTTGTATTCTTAATCTCTCCTAGACCTTTATCATGAAGGGATGTTAAATTTTGTCAAATGCTTTTTTTACATCCAATGAAATGATCATATTTTCTTTCTCTCAGTTTATGTATATGGTAGATTACATTGATTGATTTCCATATGTTGAACCAGTCCTGCATCTCTGGGATGAAGCCTACTTGGTCACGATGGATGATTTTTTTGATGTATTCTTGGATTCAGTTAGTCAGAATTATACTGAGAATTTTTGCACCCAAGTTCATGAGTGAGATTGGTCTGTAATTCTCTTTCTTGGTTGAGTCTTTGTATGGTTTTGGTATCAGGGTAACTGTAGCTTCATAAAAAGAGTTTGACAGTGAGTCTTCTGTTTCTATTATGTGGAACACTTTGAGGAATATAGGTATTAGTTCTTCTTGATAGTTCTGGTAGAATTCAGTACTACAGCCATCTGGCCCTGGTTTTTTTTTTTTTTTTGATGGGAGGTTTTTGATGATAGCTTCTATCTTCTCGCTGGTTATAGGTCTATTTAAATTGTTCCTCTGGTCTTCATTTAATTTTGTTAGGTGGTATCTATCTAAATAATTGTCCATTACTTTTACATTTTCCAGTTTTGTGGAGTACAGATATTTGTAGTAGGACCTAATGATTCCCCAAATTTCATCAGTGTCCATTGTTATGTCCCCCTTTTCATTTCTGATTTTGTTAATTTGGATATTCTCTCTTTGAATTTTGATTAGTTTGGATAAGGGTTGTCAATCTTGTTGCTTTCCTCAAAGAACCTGCTCTTTGCTTCATTGATTCTTTGTATGGATTCCTGTGTTTCTAGTTTGTTGATTTCATCCTTCAACTTGATCGTTTCCTGTCTTCTTCTCCTTTTGAGTGAGTCTGCTTCTTTTTTTTTATTTTGTTAGGTCATGTCATTAGGTCATTGATGTGAGTTTTCTCCATTTTCCTTATGTGGGCACTCAGTGCTATGAATTTTCTCTTAGCACTGCTTTCATAGTGTCCCATAGGTTTGGGTATGTTGTGCCTTCATTTTCATTGAACTCAAGGAAGATTTTAATTTCTTTTATTTCTTCCTTGACCCAGGAGTGGTTCCATAGTTGACTGTTCAGTTTCCATGAGTTTTTAAACTTTCTGAGAGTAGTATTGTTGTTTAATTCTAACTTTGCTTCATGGTGATCTGATAAGACACAGTGAATTACTTCAACTTTTTTGTATCTGTGGGTACTTGCTTTGTTACTGAGAATGGGATCAATTTTAGCAAAAGTTCCATGAGGTGGTGAGAAAAAGATATATTCTTTTTTGCTTTGGTGGAATGTTCTACAGATGTCTGTTAAGTCCATTTGATTCATTACATTTGTTAGTTCTCTTATTTCTCTTAAGTTTCTGTCTGTTTGACTTGTCCATTGTCAAGAGAGGAGTGTTCAAATTTACTATTAGTGTGTGGGATTTGATGTGCAATTCAAGTTACTGTAATGTTTCTTTTACATATGTGGGTGCTCTTGAATTAGGGGCATAGATATTCAGGATTAAGACTTCATCTTGATGAATTGTTCCTGTTATGAGTATAAAATGTCCTTCTCCATTTCTTCTGATTGATTTTAGTTTGAAATCAATTTTGTTAGATATTAATATAGCCACACCTGCTGTTTCTTAGGTCCCTTTGCTTGGAAAACCTTTCCCCAACCCTTTACTTTGAGGTAGTATCTGTCTTTAGGTTGAAGTGTGTTTCTTGTAAAAAGCAGAATGCTGGATCTTGTTTATGCATCCATTTTCTTAACTTGTGTCTTTTTATAGGTGAATTGGGACCATTGATATTAAGTGATAATAATGACCAGTTGGTTTTTAGCTCTGGTTATCTATCAGTAGTAGTATTTGTGTATTTCTCTTTTTTTGGGTTATGCTGTTGGGGGTTTATCAGATGCCTGTGTTATTGTGGGTGTAGTTACCTTCCTTGGGTTGTGGCTTTTCTTCTAGTACTTTCTGTAAGGCTGGGTTTGTGGATACATATTGTTTAAATCTGTTTTGTCATTGAATATCTTGTTTTCTCCGTCAGTAGTGAATGAAAGCTTTGCTAGGTACAGTAGTCTGGGGCCGGCATCCATGGCCTCTTAGTGTCTGCAGCACATCCATCTTTCATGGTTTCCATTGAGAAGTCAGGTGTAATTCTGATAGGTTTTCCTTTATATGTTACTTGGCCATTTTTCTTTCGCAGCTCTTAATATTCTTTTTTTTGTTCCGGACGTTTTTTTTTTTTGAAACTCCATGAGATTTTATTAGTACCATTATTGTATTCTTTGGCTTTATGTATTAAAAAGGTAAAATTAAAAGAGGAAAATGATTGTAAGAGGGAAATATTTTGTACAAAAATACAATGTTTTAAAAGCTCTTTAAGTATATTTCATATCATTACTAGAAGGTGGCCTTGTTCCGTATGTTTTGTGTTTTGATTATTATATGGCAAGGGGATTTTTTTTGATCCAGTCTATTTGGTATTCTGTAAACTTCTTGTACCTTCATAGGTATATCCTTCTTTAGGTTGGGAAAGTTTTCTTCTATAATTTTGTTGAATATATTTTCTTTGCCTTTGAGCTGGAATTCTTCTTCTTCTACCCCTATTATTCTCAGGTTTGGTCTTTTCACATTGTCCCAGATTTCCTGAATGTTTTGTGTTAAAAATTTGTTGGATTTAGTGTTTTCTTTGACGAATAAGTCTATTTCCCCAATACAATCTTCAGTGCCTGAAATTCTTTCTTTTATCTCTTGTTTTCTGCTGGTTATACTTGTCTCTGTAGTTCCTGTTCATTTACCCAGATTATCCCTTTCCAGAATTCCTTCAGTTTGTATTTTCTTTATTACCTCTATTTCAATCTTCAAATCTTGAACTGTTTCCTTCACTTGTTTGATTGCTTTTTCTTGGTTTTCTTGGTTTTTTGGGGGGGATTTAATAATTTCTTCCAGCTCTTTGTCTTCTCCTCCATTTCTTTAAGGGAGTTTTTCACTTCCTCTTTAAAGGTCTCCATCACTTTTATTAAGTAACATTTAAAATGATTTTCTTCTATATCATCTAGGTTTGGATGATCAAGTCTTCCTGTTGTGTGTCTGCTAGGTTCTGGTGGTACCATCATGCTTTTAGGATGCTAAAGGAGTTCTTACATTGGTGACTTCCCATCTCTTCTTTCAACTCTTATGTCTCTTATATCCACCAAGATTTGGTCTCCAGGGAGCTTGCAGAGAACAGCGCATTGGGAGCGGGGTATATGGCTGTCCAGCAGACAAGCTTTGGGCTGGCTGCTCCTATGTCCACCGAGTATTGGTCTCCATGGAGCTCACAGGGAATGACTATTGGGAGTGGGGTAGATAGCTGCCTAGCAGACCAGCTCCCTGCTGGTGCTAGGAATGCCTTTTCTTCAGTTTCTTATAGACTGTGACCTGTCCTAGCTCAATGACCTCATCTGATTTCATCTTCCATTTGCCTTAATTAGTCCTTAGTCCTGTTGACATTTTTATTGTTGTCATTGATATTTCTCCAGTAATCTATGTTCTTTTTCTGTAACTCTATACATATTTTTTTATCTCCCATGAAATCATTTTCTTGTAATTTTCTTTTAATTCAGAGGAAAAGCCATATTTTTTGTGAAGCATTTTCTGAATATTTAGACTGAAAGACCACAATGTTCAGCTTATATTCTCAAAATTCTTTCACATTTTTACTAAGTATAGTGTTTATCTGAAATTAGTTAGTAATTTATTGCTATACTTATAGTTACATCCATTTTCTCCTTATCTTAGAGGAGAGGAATTTGTAGAACAGCAACCTGCCTTGTTCTTTGCTATAACTTAGGATCTTATGTACTTGATAAAAATGAGGACATTCACTTAACATTTTTTAGGGTATTGGGAAGTTTCTTCCCATCTGTACTATGTTTTCATAGATTTTTCATAGATTTTTCAAACTATTGAGAAGGATGAAATATTTTAAGTTTTCATTTTGTACTGTAGCAGATATAAATATATTAGGCTAAGGGAAAAGCTAGCAACTATATATTTACTTCATATGCAATCAATTTAATATTTAAAAACATTGAGTAGAATAAAAAGACCACAATATATTATTCTGTTTCAATTTATAAAAAAATTATAAAAATATTTGCTAACGTACTTATACCTATATTTGCCTCATTATATTTGCCTTGTTTTAGTAGAGTACATCAGAAGTACCATTTATGCTAGTCAAATAATACATGTCCTGAAATGGTTTTTACTATATTTTCATGAGAGTTTCTGAAGTTCCTTCACCTTTTCTCATCCTCGCCACAAATCTTCAAGATTATGTATGAAAAGTACATTCTGTAAATAAATATTCATAAACATTGACTTTGTAAAGTATACCTATTGCAGAATATAAATAGTCATCAGAAAGAACACTGACAATTTTACAACAAAATGAAGTTTTTTTCTGCTCATTTCTTAATTGGATTCTTCTGGGCTCAGTATGTCTCACAGACTCAGTATGGGTGGACATCTATACTTCACTTGCTTGATGGGTGCTGGGTTGAAATTGCCAAGTAATGTGAGTGATACTTAGCTCCAAAGGGATTTAGAGGGGTACAGGTAAGACTGATTCACAATTTAAATGGAGAGCTAACTGTGTTAATATAAAAGAGCATCTCATCAGTACAGTATGTCTGGAGCACAGTTCTACCTTATACATGAATTCCTTGGGTAATGAATAGGTTTGTTGATGAAGACACCTTTATACATTGTTGTAGAACCCTCGCAGTTATTGTGCAATGTCATGCCTATGTTTTGAGAAGGTTGTGAACCCTCTGAGCAGCATATAAAAAAGTTTTAAAGTAACATTGGATCATTGATAGGTTTCTAGAGAATTTAGTTCTTTAAATTTAGCAAGAACTTAGTAAGCTATTATTCAAAATTAATTATAACTATTTTATTTGCAGTTCTTCCCACCCAATAAAAATAATGTGGTTTATAATCCGTCAAGTTCTTGGTGGGAAATATACCAACCAATCAGCTAAAAAATATGCACAATGTCTGGAAATGAAGAAGATTCAGGGACATGGTAATGAGGTGCAAAGAAATGTTGATATAAGTAAGGTCAGATTTTCTTTAAAGTCTCATGTCGAATTTTAAAGATTAAAAAGTCTTATTGGCAAGCATATTTTGTTCCTTTATTCTTTAGGATTTTCATTTGAGATAAAATTTTGAAATTTGAGGGTTGTGATTTGAAGGATGAAAAGGAATGGGGAAGTGATATATTTTAATTGCAAAATTTGAAAAAAAAATAAAAATAGAATAATAATAAAAATAAAATATAATCACCTACTCTTTATCAGAATGCCTGACTGTTGTATAGTCACACTTTCAGAATTCTTGAATATCTACATGTAAAAATAAGAGGTGATAAAATGAAATTTAGATTTCTAACCTTGTAACTGCATTTTTCCCTTTTGGTTATGCTCTGGATTAGATGTGTTTGTTACAGTCATTTTTATGTGATTTTTTTTCTTCTCTCAATTTATGTTTTTTTCTTAACATAATTGTTTTAGCTGAAAAGATCTGTTTTATTCCTATAATGAGGAGAAAAGTCTAGTTTCTAATCCCTACATCTACACTACTACTAGTTTCTTTATCCATATGTCCTTGTAAACTTCCACAAGGCCAATTCTTCAGAAGTTTATGTTTTATTTTGTTTGTTTCTACATACAGTTTGGTATATATAGTTTCTTACTTGTTCTGGATAAACAGTGGTATGGATGCAAAGATGAAACTCATTTTATGTGATTTCTCAGAAAATTAGGAAACAACCTTCCTCAAGACCCAGTAATACCACTTTTGGGTATACATCCAAAGTATGCTGTATCATGCCACAAGGATGTGTGCTCATCTATGTTTATAGCGGTATTGTTTGTCATAGCCAGAACCTGAAAACAATTTAAATATCCTTTGACTAAAGAGTGGATAAGGAAAATGTGGTACATTTACACAAAGGAGTACTATACAGCAGGAAAAAAAATAACAACACCTTGAATTTTGCAGGAAAATGGATAGTGCTAGATAACATTCTGAGTGAGGTAACACCAACACAGAAAAACAATCATCACATGTACTCACTCATAGTTGCTTTTTAAACATAAAGCAAAGAAAACCAGCCTACAAACCACAATCTTGGAGAACTTAGACAACAATGAGGACATTCAGAGAGAGTTACATAGATCTAATCGACATAGGAAGTAGAAAAAGACAAGATCTCTTGAGTAAATTGGGAGTTTCAGGTCCTTGGGGGAGGTGTGAAGGGGTAGGAGACAGACAGGGAAGAGAGCAGAGAAAAAATGTAGAGCTCAATAAAGTCAATAAATAAAAGAATCTATTTTAGTTTTTATTTTCATTTTTTCCTTTTTTCTTCTGCTTTACTTAATAGATGGAACATCTTGTGGCCCTCAACTTAACTTTAGAAACGCTATAATTTACATAATTATTAAGTCAAAAATGGAAATACTAACTTGAATTTTTTCCATTATTTCATTCTACCAGTCTTGTATTAATGAATTACTCTCATATAACAACTGCTACATCTTGAACTAAATTTTCTATTACTTTCATGAGTAATTTCAAGAAATCTTCCTAAGGAGATGGGAGTACCATTAGTTGTTTTCCTTCTTTATTCAGATCATAGAGAACTAGAAAAATGCCTACAATCAATGGATAATCAAAAGACAGTGGATTCATGAGGAAAATTTTTGCAAGGATATGGTCTCTTGGAAAGACAAAATTACAGCTATTTGGATTTCTTGTCTTCAGCAGATATTTAGTTTGAATGAGAAAATAAATGAGAATACTTGGGTTTACATTTCTGTTACTAATACTTTACAGTCATTAATAAAAAATGACAGATTTCTATTAGAAGAATCTCAAAGTAAATTGCAAAGATAGTGAAGGCAAGTGTTTGTAAAATCATAATGGTGTTGATAGAAATATTAAAAATGAAAAGTTAAAGTGATAGTTTGGGGCAAAGGAAGTAAGAAAAGAAAGAAAAATGTGTGTGAACACATGCTGCACAGTTGTGGGTAAGATAATTTCTTATCATTGTTTGTTCTCCTGGAGCACACAAAACATTTCTGAAAAACAAAGAAGCATAAGACATTAAACAATGCTAAATGGAATGGTAAAACATTAAAGTTTTACACTGAGGGTGATAACGGAGTAAAAGTTTAAATCAGTATGACTAGAGCCAGTAACAAAGATAATAATACAGCGATGATAATAATGTTGTATCAAATAAGTACATGGATATGTCACTTAACCCAACAGGATAGCTGCATTATTTGCAGTAACTTGTTTAATCATGATAACAAACTTGGAAGTAAAATTTACTTTTCTGATTCATACTAATAGATAGCTTATATTCACAGAGGTTACCTTGGGACATAAGTTAGACTGGGATGAACTTTCCAGAGTCCTATTTGTAACAAAGCTCAGACTTTCAAAGTTGAGCTTATGTCCCATTTAAAGCCTTGGATGGAATTTTTAGATTTTAGCATTTGGACTATTAGGTGTGAAGTTCAAATGATACCTTCATTCTCTATCTTTTTTCCCTCAACACTTGACATTTAATATACTATCTCTTTCATTTTTCTTTGCTAGTTTGATTCTAAAACCCCTCCTTATTCAGTTACACATGCATTTTTTTTCTTTTTCATGGCCTACAGGTATTCCAGACAAGAGTCAAGGGATAATATAAAGTCTTCCCTTGGATACACTATTCCCATTAGTTTCTAAATGTAACGGTCACTTTAATATATCCATTACATGGATTCTAGGCCATGGAAAAGACAGCTACATGCTTGGTGTCCCATACACCTGATAGAGAATAGACTTGGGCTGGAGGAGGAACCACTCTATTGGGACTAAGTGCCTGGGAGCTCAGCCATGAGTGGAAACCAGGAAGGATGGGCAGGTGACGTCTGTGAAGATGTGAAAGCAGCTCATGGTGGAAAGGGCCAGGGTGGACTTCAGCGAGGGCCCACTGGGGATCCTTCCTTAGCACCTAAGGCCCTACATCATCCTTAGTGCAGCTCATGGTGTAGAGGGCCCTGGATACCATCTCTGCACATGAGCAATCCCTCAGGACTTGCTCTGGCTGTCAGAGTGATGTTAAACAGTTGGGTACCAAGAATTCAGCTTCCTCTTCTTCTTCAGAAAAAATAGCTCTGAGGGACATCTCTCCTATGTCCTAGACCATGCGCCAGTGGACCATATCTGACTTTACTTTGAAAATGATGCCCTTTTATGAAAGGGCCTCTCTATATCCATACCTCTCATGCCCATCCACTTATTTTCAGTTACATATATAACTAGACTTTCCCAAAGCCATTTTTTGTACCCAAATGTGTTGCTTCCTATTTTCACTCATATTTCTTTATATCTATCTCAATTTCACTGAAAACTTCTGTGACTATTTAGTTTTTTTCCTATTTCAATTAAGCTAATCAATAATATTCTGAATTATAAGGTCATAAGCCATGTTATTCCCAAATTATTACACTTTTTACATCTTGTCAAGTTGTAACTCTTAATCATCAAGATTTTCTCTGCTATATTTTCCTTTTATTCCCTTTTCTCTTGATTTACTCTCCTAACCTCAGTTGTTAATTTCCTTTCTTCTTATTGTGACAATTACCAGACTCTAAGCTACTTACTTTGGAAATTTTTATGTTTATTTTTAGTATAGGAAAATTCAGTCTTTTTAAAAAAAGTTTTAGGCAGAGGTCATTTATGATCTTTGTAGTGAAAGGAGTTAGTTTCTGTCATATATTGTGGTACTCTCCAGGGTTTCATGGTCAATATTAGGTTTGTTGACTGATCATGTTTGCTTCTCCAGCCCCACAGGTCACACATTCCTGTTGGAAACATTACTTGGCCATGGTTCAAAATTTGTCCTTAATATCAAGGATCTTTTAGGCAAACTTCATGATATTTGCCTTCTTTCTCTAAGCTTAACACATAATTTATGCTAAACTTAGGTTCATGTCTTCTGTTCTGCATGATACAGAATATAGGTTGAAATTTTTTTGTGGTTGCATTAGTTCCCAGTCCCACCAAAGAAAGGGCAAGACTCTATTTGAATGGTAAGAGCAAGTTTAGCTTCAAAACATATAAAATCCTCTATCACTTCCTGTTTCCATATGTAAATAATATTTATAAAATCCTACTCAATGAATGTAATCTTCCATGCATAAAATACTAAAGTCTTATGAAGTACAAATGAGTTAACACTGATCAATAGGAGAAAAACTTTCCATTCTTACCATAAGCAGTTTCTAGCCAGGAGGCCTCATAGTTATGTATCATCATAATAAAGAACATAATAGCATTTAGAGGTCTTTTAATATGAATTTTTCTTTATCATGTATGTATCTGTAAACTTTTTTGACCAGGAGAGGTTTTTTTTTTAAATTTTAAATGCAAAGTGGCCATTGCTAGGACCCACTCATTGGTCCTGTCTGTTGGTTCCATGCAGTCCAACATGGTGGAGGCATGTTCAGTGTGACCCCTGCTCACAGTCCCAATTTCAAGCACAGAGTGGGTTTATGTTGCCATTAAGCAAGAAGTAGTATTCTGTTCATAAAACCCCACTAAAATGTTATGTATCCAGACCTCCTGAAAGAGTCAGAGCCATTTGTGCTGGTTAACCAGAAAGCTGCCATTTTTATTTTTTCCTTTTTTTAAAATTATTTATTTATTTTTAATTAAAATTTTCCACCTAGTGAAAAAAAATAAAATAAAATTTTCTACCTCCTCTTCTCCTCCCATTTTCCTCCCTTTCCCCTCCCTCTCCCTCTCCAGTCCAAAGAGCAGTCAGGGTTCCCTGCCCTGTGGGAAGTCCAAGGTCCTCCCATCTCCATCCAGGTCTAGGAAGGTAAGCATCCAAACAGACTAGGCTCCCACAAAGCCAGTACATGCAGTAGGATCAAAACCCAGCATCACTGTTCTTGGCTTCTCAGTCAGCCCTCAGTGTCAACCACGTTCAGAGAGTCCTGTTTGATCACATGCTTCATCAGTCAAAGTCCAGCTGGCCTTGGTGAGTTCCCATTAGATTGGCCCCACCAACACAATGGGTGGGTGCACCCCTTGTGGTCCTGACTTCCTTGCTCATGTTCTCCCTTCTTCTGCTCCTCATTTTGACCTTGGGAGCTCAATCCAGTGCTCCAATGTGGGTCTCTGTCTCTAGCTTCATCCATTGCCAGATGAAGGTTCTATGGTGATATGCAAGATATTCATCAGTATGGCTATAGGATAGGGCCATTTCAGGCTCCCTCTCCTCAGCTGTCCAAGGATCTAGTTGGGGACATCTCCAGGGACACCTGGGAACCCCTCTAGAGTCAAGTCTCTTGCCAATCCTAAAATGGCTCCCTTAATTAAGATATCTACTTCCCTGCTCCCATATCCACCCTTCATCCATCCCAACCGTCCCATCCCCCCAAGCTCTCCCAAATCAAATGACTCAGATGTGTATAGGAGGGCAACTGATTTTTTTTTTTTGGAGTTGATCTTGTATCCTGCTACATTACTAAAGGTGTTTATCAGCTGTAGGAGTGCTTTGGTAGAGCTTTTGGGGTTGCTTATATACACTATCATATTATCTGCAAATAATGAAAGTTTGACTTGTTCCTTTCCAATTTGAATCCTCTTGATCTCCTTATGCTGTCTTATTGCTATTGGTAGAACTTCAAAGCACTATACTGAAGAGGTATGGAGAGAGTGGACAGCCTTGTTTTGTTCCTGATTTTAGTGTGATGGCTTTGAGTTTCTCTCCATTTAATGTTAGTTGTCGGCTTGCTGTATATTGCTTTTATTATATTTAGTAATGAATCTTGTATCCCTAGTCTCTCCAAGACCTTTATCATAAAGGGTGTTGAATTTTGTCAAATATTTTTTCAGCATCTAATGAAATGATCATATGTTTTTTCCTTTAGTTTATTTATATGATAGATTACATTGATTTTCGTATGTTGAACCAGCCCTGCCTCTCTGGGATGAAGCCTACTTGATCATCATGTATAATTTATTTGGATGTGTTCTTGTATTTGGTTTGCCAGTATTTTTTTTTAATTTTTTATTGAGAAAAAGAAAAAAAAAGTTTCTGCCTCCTCCCAGCCTCCCATTTCCCTCCCCCTCCTCCCATCTTTCTCCCCCTCCCCCCACTTCTCTCCCCCTCCCTCTCCAGTCCAAAGAGCAGTCAGGGTTCCCTGCCCTGTGTAAAGTCCAAGGTCCTACCCCTTTTGTCCATGTCTAGGAAGGTGAACATCCAAACTGGGTAGGCTCCCACAAGCCAGAACATGAAGTAGGATCAAAACCCAGTGCCATTGTCCTTGGCTTCTCATCAGCCCTCATTGTTCGCCATGTTCAGAGAGTCTGGTTTTATCCCATGCTTTTTCAGTCACAGTCCAGCTGGCCTTGGTGAGCTCCCAATAGATCAGCCCCACTGTCACAGTGGGTGGGTGCACCCCTCGTGGTCCTGACTTCCTTGCTCATGTTCTTCCTCCTTCTGCTCCTCATTGGGACCTTGGGAGCTCAGTCCAATGTGGGTCTCTGTCTCTATCTCCATCCATCGCCAGATGAAGGTTCTATGGTGATATGCAAGATATTCGTCAGCATTGCTATAGGATAGGGTCATTTCAGGTTCCCTATCCTCAGCTGCCCTAGGAACTAACTGGGGACATCGCCTTGGGCTCCTGGGAGCCACTCTAGGTTCAAGTCTCTTGCCAACCCTAAGGTGGCTCCCTTAACTAAGATTTGTGCTTCCCTGCTCCCCTATCCAACCTTCCTTTATCCCAATCATCCCGTTTCCCCAAGTTTCCCCCATCATCCCCTTCTCACATTTCTCTCTCCATCTCCCTTTACCCCCATCCCACTCCACCCCCAAGATCCCAATTTTTTGCCCGGCAATTTTGTCTACTTCCCATAGCCAAGAGGATAACTATATGTTTTTCCTTGGGTTCACCTTCTTATTTAGCTTCTTTAGGATCACCAATTATAGACTCTGTGACCTTTATTTATGGCTAGAAACCAATTATAAGTGAGTACATCCTATGTTCATTTTTTTGGGTCTGGGTTACCTCACTCAAGATAGTGTTTTCTATTTCCATCCATTTGCATGCAAAATTCGAGAAGTCATTGTTTTTTACCGCAGCATAGTACTCTAATGTGTATATATTCCACACTTTCTTCATCCATTCTTCCATTGAAGGACATCTAGGTTGTTTCCAGGTTTTGGCTATTACAAATAATGCTGCTATGAACATAGTTGAACAAATGCTTTTGTCATATGATAGGGCATCTCTTGGGTATATTCCCAAGAGTGGTATTGCTGGGTCCAGGGGTAGGTTGATCCCGAGTTTCCTGCGAAACCACCATACTGATTTCCAAAGTGGTTGCACAAGTTTGCATTCCCACCAGCAATGGATGAGGGTACCCTTTCCTCCACAACCTTTCCAGCAAAGGCTATCATTGGTGTTTTTCATTTTAGCCAATCTGACAGGTGTAAGTTGATATCTCAAAGTTGTTTTGATTTGATTTGCCAGTATTTTATTGAGAATTTTTGCATCGATGTTCATGAGTGAGACTGGTCTGTAATTCTCTTTCTTAGTTAAGTTTTTGTGTGGTTTTGGTATCAGGGTGACTGCAGCTTCATAAAAGGAGTATGGCCATGACTCTTCTGTTTCTATTTTGTGAAATACATCAAGGAGTATAGGTATTAGCTCTTCTTGGAAGTTCTGGTAGAATTCTGCATTGAAACCATCTGGTCCAGGGCTTTTTTTTGATAGGGAGGTTTCTGATGACAGCTTCTAGTTCCTCGTGACTTACAGGTCTATTTAAACTGTTCACCTCATCTTGATTTAATTTTGGTAATGGTACTTATCTAAAAAAGTGTCCATTTCTTTCACATTTTCACATTTTGTGGCATATAGGCTTTTGTAGTAAGATCTAATGATTCTCTGAATTTCCTCTTTGTCTGTGGTTATGTCCCCCTTTTCATTTCTGATCTTGTTAATTTGCATGTTCTCTCTCTCTCTGCCGTTTGAATAGTTTGGCTAGGGGATTGTCAATCTTGTTGATTTTCTCCAGAAACCAGCTTTTTGTTTCATTGATTCTTTGGATTGTTTTCTGTGTTTCTATTTTTGTTGATTTCAGCCCTCAGTTTGATTATTTCCAGTCTTCTACTCTTCCTTGGTAAGTCTGCTTCTTTTTATTCTAGAGGTTTCAGGTGGGCTGTTAAGTCTCCAATGTGTGCTTTCTCCATTTTCTTTATGTGGGCACTTAGTGCTATGAACTTTCCTTTTAGGACTGCTTTTATAGTGTCCCATAGGCTTGAGTATGTTGTGTCTTTATTTTCATTAAATTCAAGGAAGACTTTAATTTCTTTCTTTATTTCTTCCTTGACCCAGGGGTGGTTCAGTAATTGACTGTTCAGTTTCCATGAGTTTGTAGGCTTTCTGGGAATAGCATTGTTGTTGAATTCTAACTTTATTCCATGGTGACCCGATAGTACACAGGGGGTTACTACAATTTCTTTGTATCTATGGATGTTTGCTTTGTTACCAATTATGTGATCAATTTTTGAGAAGGTTCCATGCGATGCTGAGAAGAAGGTATATTCTTTTCGGTTTGAGTGGAATGTTCTATAGATGTCAGTTAAGTCCATTTGGTTCATTACATCTATCAGATCTCTTATTTCTCTGCTAAGTTTCTGTCTGGTTGACCTGTCCATTGTTGAGAGCGGAGTGTTGAAATCTCCTACTATTAGAGTGTGCGGTTTGATGTATGCTTTGAGTTCTAGTAATGTTTCTTTTATATATGTGGGTGCTTTTATATTAGGGGCATAGATATCCAGGATTGAGACTTTCTCCTGATGAAATGCTCCTGTTATGAGAATAAAGTGTCCTTCTCCATCTCTTCTGATTGATTTTAGTTTGAAGTCAGTTTTGTTGGATATTAGTATATCTTGTTTCTTTGGACCATTTGATTGGAAAGCCTTTTCCCAACCCTTTACTCTGAGGTAGTGTCTGTCTTTAAGTTTGAGGTGTGTTTCTTGTAAAGAACAGAATGTTGGATCCTGTTTTCATATCCATTCTCTTAACCTGTGCCTTTTTATAGGTGAATTGAGTCCATTGATATTAACTGATATTAATGACCAGTGGTTGCTAACTCCAGTTATTTTTTCTGGTGGTAGTGTTTGTGTGTTTCCATTCTTTAAGTTGTGCTGGTGGAGGGCTGTTAGATGCTTGTGTTATTATGGGTGATGTTGGCTTCCTTGGTTTGTGGTTTTCCTTCTAGTATTTTCTGTAACACTGGGCTTGTGGCTAAGTATTGTTTGAATCTATTTTTTTTTCTTGGAATATCTTGTTTTCTCCATTGAGAAAGCCATTTATGAAGTCTTGGGACCTTATTGATCCACAGTAGAATGGTGATGTCCCCAGAGTTCTGGACTTATGCAGACAAACATTAATATTGTGGATGGGTGGGCTCAACCATTACATCCTGAACAGATGAATAATCTTCCCACTATGCCTTTTCATTCTCTGGCTCTTAAATGATCACTTCCTTTGATAGTCTATTTTGTCTGGAAATAGTTATAGAGAGGTTCCTTTTAGGGATGAATGGTCAGTAGTCATTTAGTTTTGTAGTTGGATCAATTATGACCATCAGCTCTAGCTGTCACTAACTGCAAACATGATCTTCACAACTCAAAGCTGAGTAAAACATATCAGTCAAATCCTTTATTTTCCTCTTATCAAGTCCTTTTTATGCTTCTCACTTAGTTTTTTGAGAGGTGTTGTTCCATGAGAGAGTAGTAGATTTTCTGAGGCAACACTGATGAAGAAAACTGGCTCTACTGGTAGCTCTTAATTGCAATTTCTATTTGGTTGTATATGTAAGAAACATTTAGGCAACTGGACACAATGCCCATTTGATGACATAATAGTAGCACGTTGTCCCCTATTTCTGTCACGTTAATATCCTTACATTCATAATCAAATGTTCTGCTATAAACCATGTAAAAAAATCCACCCACAAAGATATTAAGGCTCTAGCTGTTATGCCAATATTTGATCAGATAGTTTAAATGTAACTTGTTTCTCTTTGATAAACAAGCCCAAATAAACCAGCCCATAGTTCATTGAATTCTTTAGGATATCAGTAACCAGGTGATTTTTATGGGATTAAGTGATGCCCGGCACTCATCTTTGTTTAATATTATGATTCTTTTTGTGTATTTGCTGTTTTGTAAACTAAAAATCTATCAAAACAGTGGATTACCTATGGCTTTTTCCATCCATATGTAGTTTGGTTAAGCCTTTTCCATCACATTTAATTCATCCTCTACTGATCCTCATTGTCTTCCCTTCCTTTCTACCCTATTGCTCTCCCTTACTTTCATATCATGTGTATTGTAGACACAAACACTGTGCCCCACTTTATGTGTCGTATTAATACCCCTGCTCAAGTTTTTTTATTTTTTACAGACTTCATTTTACAATATAAAATGTTTAAAAATTAGATTTGTATAGTGAGAGATTTCACACATTGTCTATCTAAGCATAGACTACCTCATTCCATACTACATTTTCTAGTCCCATCAATCTGAGATAATTTTTCAAATTCAGTTTTTTAACAGTTGAATATAATTCCATTGTACTTTTGTAACAAATTCTCATCATTCCTTTCTCAGTTGATGGATATCTTGTATTAATTCTATTTCCTAGGCATTTAGAATACAGTAAGATGGAATTTGGTCATTCAAATATTTTTCTTTAGCAGCAAATGGAGTCAGTTAGATATATGTCTTAAAGAATTAGAGGTAAGACATGTAGAGCTCAGATTTTAATTTTTTGAGGACCCTTTACACTGATTTCAATAGTGATTGTTGTTTTTTAAGTTCCTCCCAAAAATGAAGAACTGACAGGTGTCCCTCTCCTCATAATCAGGCCGGCAATTGCTTTAATTTGTTTCCTTGGTGATAGCCATTCTGATAGTGGTGAGATAGAACCTAAAGGTACTTGTAATTTGTATTCCCTTACATAAGGTTATGAACACATTTCAAATATATTTATTTGTCATTTTATTTCTTATTTTCCCACCATAATATTTGTCTTCAGATCTCATTTTACCCAGTAAATGTTCATATGTAACTATATATAATTATTTTCACTATTTCTTCTTCTTCCTTTGATTTGTACTCTGGTCCAACTCTTCAGTTGTTCCAATCAACCACTTGTTGCAAATTTTACACCGGATAACTGTTATTTGCAGTAACTTGTTTAATTATGATAACGAACTCAGAAGTATAATTTACTTTCCAAGTTCATATTAATAGATAGCTTAGAGTCACAGAGGTTACTTTGGGACATAAGCTAGACTGAGAGGAACTTTCCAAATTCCTATATGTAAAAATGCTCAGAGTTTCAATGTATAGCTTGCTTCCCATTTAAAGCCTTATTCTGAAGTTTCAGATTTTAGTATTTCAACCATCAGGTGTGAGGTTCAAAGATACCTTCATTTCCTATCTTTCTTCCCTGAACACTTGACATTTGACACACTATCTCTTTCATATTTCTTTTCTAGTTTGATTCTAATACTCATTCCTCCTTTCAATTGATTTACTTTGAAAATGAAGTCCTTTTATGGAAGGACCTCTCTATATGAAAACAAACCCTTTCCTCTCATTCCCATTTAGGTATCTTCAGCTCCATATATAACTAGAATTTTCTCAAAGCCAATCTTTTTAACCTGACTTTGTTGCTTTATAACTATTTTCCCTAATATTTCTTTGTATCTATCCCAATTTCACTGAAAACTGCTGTCAATATTTAGGGGTTTTTCCAGTTTTCACTTAAGCTAATCAACGTTATTCTGAATTACAAGGTCATAAGCCAAATTATTCCCAAATAATCATGTCTTTTTTATCTCATAAAATAGTAACTATTGACCATCAAGATTCCATTCTCCTTTTGTTCCATTCCCTTTTCTCTTCTTTTCTTCTCCTAACCTCAGTTGTTAATTTCCTTTCTTCTTATTGTGACAATTGTCAGACTCTAAGCTACCTACTTATGGAATTTTTTAATTTTTCCTTTAGTATAGGTGAATTCAATCTTTTAAGATAATTATTAGTAAAGGTCATTTATGAGCTTTGTAGTGAAATAAGAAGTAGTTTCTGTCATATGGTAATTTCCAGGGTTTCATAAACAATATTAAGTTTGTAGACTGATCATGCTTGCTTGTCCAGCACCACACGTCACATTTGTGTTGAAAACACTGCTTGGGTATGGTTCAAAATGTATCCTTAATATCACAGATCTGGTAGGCAAACTACATGAGGTCTGTCTTCTTTCTCTAACCTTTGTAACACAGTTTATGCTAAACTTAGGTTCATGTATTCTGCTCTGCATGCTACAAATTATAGGTTGAAGGTTTTGGTTGGATTAGTTTCTAGTCCTACCACAGGAAGGGCAAGACTGTATTTGAATGCTAAAGGCAAGATTAGCTTCAAAACACTTTAATTCCGCTATAGCTTCCTGTTCTTATATGTAAATAACATCATTTTAAAAATCCTACTCAATGAAATCATTCTTACGTGCAGAAGATACTAAAGTCTTATGAAATTCAAATGAGTTGACCCTGATCAATAGGAGAAAAACTTTTCATTCTTACCAAAAGCAATTTCTAGCCAGGAAGTCTCATAGTTAAGTATTATCATAATAAATAACATAATAGCAGTAATGTCCAGAATTTTAAATGAATGACTTAATTTTCATCTCTAGTAATAGAACACTTTCATTTAGTTTTTCTTTAATTTTTGAACCCTTTAATTTTCTCTATTACTTAATTTTCAAACTTCTAAAGCTATGGGATGTATAAGTTTTAGGAATCATTCAAGTTAATGGTTACACAACAGTAACTCACATAATTTCTTTTAGCTACATTATGTGTCCAGATATATTTTATAATAAAAGATAAGTAAAAATAAATTAAAAACCCAAGACAGACTTACAAATTTATATGTTTGACCTTGTTCTGATTTCAGCAGAGTTCAACTTAGATGACTGATTTTTTGACATTTGACATGCTAAGAATGATCCTTCAAATATATTAGGATACTTCCAATGGAATATTATATACATAAATTAATGGACAGAATCCTGTTATATAATAGTAAATGGAAAAACAAAATTTAAGAACTGCATATGTGATTTGAATTATCTTCTAAACATTAGATGATGCTTTGCTTTCTCTTTTTCATACATTTTTATTTTATTAAACAATTTATGAATAGTGTGATAATTGAATGAGTATACTACTTGTGATTGCCATATCAAGATATTTCTTCTTTTCATTAAATTTTGTATTTTATTAAGGTTTATGACCTATTTCTTTTTTTACTTTTCAACAATTTTAAAACAGTCTTTTCTTAGTTTACATTACAACCCCAGTTCCCTCTCCCTTCCCTCCTCTTGCTTCCGTAATTTTCCCCCACTCAACTCCCTATCCATTCCTCAGAGAAGGTGAAGCCTCCTATGAGGAGTCAAAAAGTCTGTCATATCACCTGAGGACCCAGTCCCTTCTCCATTTATCTAGGCTGAGCAAGGAATTCCTCTATAGGAAATGGGCTCCAAACAACCATTTCATTCACCGGGGATAAATCCTGGTGCCATGGCTAGTAGGCCCATAGACTGGCCAAGTCTTACAATTGTCACCCACATTTAGACAAACTAGTTTGTTCATAGAAAGGTTCCCCAGGTGTCAGTCTGGAGTTAGTGAACTCCCACTAGCTTGGGTCAGCTATTTCTGTGGGTTTTTGCATCATGGTTGTGACCCTTTTGCTGATAATATTGCTCTTTCCTCTGTACAACTGGACTATAGGAGCTCAACCCTGTGCTTAGCTCTCTTAGATCTCTTCATCTGCTTTCATCAGATACTGCATGAAGGTTGTATGATGACAGTTAAGATCATCATCAATCTGCTTACAGCAGGAAGGGAAGATAAAGAACCCTCTCCACTATTGCATAGATTTTTAGCTGGGGTCATGTTCGTGGATTTCTTGGAATTTCCCTAGTGATGGTTTTCTCTCTAACTTGATAATGGATACTTTTATCAAGATATCTTTCCTTGGTCTCCCTCTCTGTCTTTTCTCCAATTCAGCCTTCCCAATTCCTCATGTTCTTCTCCCCCTTTCCCATCTTCCCATCCCTTTCTCCTTCCATCCTCATGCTGCACTCACAATTTACTCAGGAGATCTTGTCTATTTCCCTTTTCCAGAGGGATCCATGTATGTCTCTGCTAGGATCCTCCTTGTTTCCTAGCTTCTCTAGTGTTGTGGTCTGTAAGCTGGTTAGCCTTTGTTTTCTGTCTAATATCTGTTTATGAGTGAGTACATACTGTGTTTGTCTTTTTTGGTCTGGGTTACCTCACTAAGGATTTTTTTTCTAGTTTCATGCATTTGCCTGCAAATTTCAAGATGCCATGGTCTTTTACTGCTAAGTAGTACCCCATTGGGTAAATGTATCCATTCTTTGGGTGAGGAGCATCTAGATTGTTTCCTGGTTTTGCCTATTATAAATAAAGTTGTTATGGACATTTTGAGCAAATGTCTTTGTGATATTAATGTGCATCCTTTAGGTATATACCCAAGAGTAGTATTACTGGGTCTTGAGGCATAATGATTTTCAGTTTTCTGAGAAATTGCCATATTGATTTCCATAGTGACAGTACAAATTTACACTTCTACCAGCAGTGGAGGAGTGTTCTCTTTACTCCACATCCTCCTCAGCATAAACTCTCATTTGCGTTTTTATTTTAGTCATTCTAGTATGTCATATTGTCTTCAGTTGCTTTTTACTGATGGCTAAGTTTGTTGAACCTTTAATTTAGTGCAGTTTAGTCATTTGATACTCCTCTGTTTTAATTCTCTGTTTAAATCTCTACCCATTGTTAATTAAATTATTTGGTATTTTTATTTCTAGTTTCTTGAGCTCTTTATATATTTTGAAGACTAGCCCTTCTATCAGATGTAGGATTGGTGAAGATTTTTTTCCCATTCAGTAGGTTGCCGTTTTGTCTCATTGACTGTCCTTTACTTTACAGAAGCTTGTTAGTATCAGGAAGTCCCATTTTTAAACTTTGCTCTCAATGTCTGTTTTACTGGGTTATATTTTGGAAATTGTCTCTTGTGCCCCTGCATTGAAGACTACTTCTCACTTTCTCTTCTATCAGGTTCAGTGTGGCAAAAATTATATTGAATCTATAATCCATTTAGAATTGAATTTTGTGCATGTGGATAGATATGCATCTATTTGCATTTTTCTATATGTTGACACCCAGTTAGGGCAGCACCATTTGTTAAAGATGCTTTATGCCATTGTATAACTTTAGCCTCTTTGTCAAAAAATTAGGTAATCATAGGTGTGTTGATTAATCTCTGGGTTTTCGATTCAATTCCATTTGTAAATTGTCAACTTGTCTGATTTTATGCCAAAATCAAGCTGTTTTTGTTACTGTAGCACTATAATAGAGCTTGATGTCAGGGATGGTGATACCTCCAGAAGTTCCTATATTGTACACAAGATTATTTTGGCTATCCTGGATTTTTTGTTTTTCCATAGAGTTGATTATTGTTCTTTGAAGGTCTGTGAAGAATGTCTTAGAATTTTGATGGTGATTGCATTGAATATATAGATTGCTTTTGATCGAATTGCCATTTTTATTATTTAACCTTACCTATTTAAGAACATGGGAGATCTTTTCATTTGCTGGTATGATCTATAATTTCTGTCTTCAAAGACTTAATGTTCCTTTTCAACAAGTCTTTCACTGGATAGATTTTAACAATCTTCTGCACAGTCATAATTTCCATCCTTACTGTCAACCTTCACTACTGCTTCCTTTACTAATGTGCAAGTTTCCTAATGTTTTTTCTTCAATGTCTCTGTCTTCAAAGCAATCAAATGCTCTTGGAAAATGACCAAACTAGTTCCAAAATTACCAAATTGGTTTCTGGCAGGAATCTCAGAAGGAATCACCTGTTGGTGAGGAGCTCCAGTTAAGGAATGGCTGTTAAGAAAGGGAGAATCAGATTATTCCCTGATAAATTATCAAATGAAAAATGGTCATCTATAAATACATATACATATGCACATCACTAAAGAACTCAACGGATTGTATTTACTATACATACACATATATGCAATAATTAAGAAGAAGAATTAATGAATTAGAAAGATGAAGCAGGGGACAAGGATGAGTTGAAGGAAAGAGAAGGTAGGCTTAAAATAATGTGAATATCTCAGAGTTGTTTAGATTTGCATTTCCTTGATAGCTAAGGAAGTTGAAAATATCCTTAAGTATCTCTTGGCCACCTAATATTCTTCTGTTGAGAATTCTCTGTTTAGTTCAGTACAACACCTTTTAATTGGGTTATTTAGAATTTTAATGTCTAATTTATTGAGTCCTTTTTCAGATGTGGGGTTGGTGAGGTTTTTTCCATTTCATTTTTTGTCTTATTGGCTGTGTCCTTTGCTTTACAGAAGCTTCTCAGTTTCAGGTGATCCCATTTATTCATCATTGTTCTTAATGTCTGTGCTACTGCAATTATATTTAGGAAGTGGTCTCCTGTGCCTATGCATTAAAGGCTACTTCCCAATTTCTCCTCTATCAGTTTTAGTGTGGTCAAGTTTGTATTTAGGTCTTTAATCCATTTGTACTTGAGTTTTGAGCATGGTGATAGATATGGATCTACTTTCATTCTTCTACAGGTTGACATCCAGTTATGCCAGCACCATTTGTTGAAGATGCTTTCTTTATTCCATTGTATAATTTTAGCTTCTTTGTTCAAAATCAGATGTTCATAGGTGTGTGGCTTAATATCCAGGTCTTCAATTTGATTCCATTGGAAAACATCTCTGTTTTTATGCCAAGACCAAGCTGTTTTCGTTACTGTAGCTCTGTAATAGAGCTTGATGTCAGATGCAATCTTACATCTGTCAGAATGGCTAAGATTAAAAACACTAATAATAGCTTATGCTGGAGAGGATGTGGAACAAGGAAAACACTCGTCCATTGCTGGTGGGAATGCAAACTTGTGCAACCACTTTGGAAATCAGTGTGGTCCTTTCTCAGAAAACTGGGAATTAACCTACATCAGGATCCAGTAATACCACTCTTGGGAATATACACAAAAGAAGCTCAGTCATACTACAAAAGCATTTGTTTAACTATGTTCGTAGCATTATTTGTAATAGCCAAAACCTGTAAACAACCTAGATGACCCTCAGCAGAAGAATGGACAAAGAAATTGTGACACATCTACACATTAAAGTACAACTCAGTGTTAAAAAAAACAATAACATCTTGAATTTTGCATGTAAAAAGATGGAAAACACTATCCTGAATGAGGTAACCCACACCCCCCAAAAATTATATGGTATGTACTCACTCATAAGTGGATACTAGTCATAAAGGACATCAACACTATAGTACATGATCCTAGAGAAAGCAAGAATGTGAACTCAAAGAAAACCATACATAGACCCACCTGGAAATTGGAAACAGACAAAATATTTGGGAGCATGGGAACAGGTGGGAGAAGGAAGGAGAGAAGGGGGTTTGAGGAGAACTTGAGGGGATGGAATAGTCGAGATGGATGAAGGATAGATATATGAGCAAGGAAAGAGATATATTGATTGAGGGAGCCATTATAGCATTAGCAAGAAACCTGGCTAAGTGAGATAACCCATACCCGAAAAGATGAATATGGTCTGTACTCACTCATTTGTGGACTCTAGCCAAGGACATTCAGCCTATACTTCACAAGCCCAGAGAAGCCAAATAACAAGGTGAACCCAAAGAAAAGCATATATAGATCCTCCTGGAAAATGGAAGCAAACAAGATTGCCAGGCAAAACTTATGAGCATGGGGGTGGGGGCAGTTGTGCGGGTGAGGTTGGGAGAAGGGGGGGAGGGGGACAGGGAAGGGAGAAGGGAAGGATTGGCAAGAGCTTGGGGGAGTGGGAGGGTGGAGATGGAGGAAGGGCGGATATAGGAGTAGGGAAGAAGATATCTACATTAAGGATCCATTTTAGGGTTGGCAAGAGACTTGGCTTTATCGGGTATCACAGGTGTCCATGGGAATGTCCCCAGCTAGGTCCCTGAACAGCAGAGTAGAGGGTGCCTGAACTGGCCTTGCCCCACTATCACACTGATGATTATCTCGAATATCACCATAGAATCTTTGTCTGGCAACGGATGGAGATAGAGACAGAGACCCTCATCAGAGCAACGGACTGAGCTCCTAAGGTCCAGCTGAAAGGCAGAAGGAGGGAGAAGACAAGCAAGAAAGTCAGGACCGCGAGGGGTTGGTCCAACAACTGAGGCAGTGTGCCTGTTCTAATGGGATCTCCCCAAATCCAGCTGGACCGGGTCTGAATGAGCAGGTGATCAAACTGGACTCTCTGATTGTGGCTGACAATGGGGGCTGACTGAGAAGCCATTGATAAAGGCACTGGGGCTTGTTTTTACAGCATGTTCTGGCTTTTTGTGACCCTAGTCTATATGGATGCACAGCTCCCTAGGCCTGGATATAGTGGGGAGGGCCTTGAACTTTCCACAGGGCTAGGTTCCCTGTCCTCTCTCAAGCAGAGAGAGATAGGGAGAAGGGGTTGTGGGGGAGCGGGAGGGGATTGGGAGGAGGAAAGGAAGTGTAAATATTTGAATGGAAAAATTTAAAAAAAGAAATAAAGGAAAGAAAAATGCCCAGGAATCCCCAAGAATGACCCTAGATAAGACCCTAAGCAATAGAGGAGATGGTGTCTGAACTGGCCTGACCCTGTAGTCAGACTGATGATTAGATTAAATATCACCACAGCACCTTCATCCAACAACAGATGGAAACAGAGGAAATGACCCACATGAGAGCACTGGACTGAGCTCCCAATACCCAGTTAAGAGTGGAAGGAGTGAGAGTTTGAGCAAGGCATTCAAGACCATGAGGAGTTCATCCACTGAGACAGTTTGCCTGAGCTATTAGTAGCTCACCAATATCAACTGGAGTGGGAGTAACAATCACTGGAACAAACAAGTCCCTCTGAAGAGGGTTAACAGTTAGTGCAGACTGAGGGGGCACTGAGAGTAATACTGGGATTTGTCTCTACTGCTCATACTGGCATCTTGGGATTCTATTCTTTTTAAATGTATACCTTGCTCAACCTAGAAGTAGTAGGGAGTGCCTTGGATGTTACACAGGGTGGCATGTATTGCACTCTTTTAAGATTGGAGGGGGTGAGGTGAGAGGGTCTGTGGAGGGAGTGGGAGGGGAGTGGGAAAGAGAGGGGGGCATGAGAGGAGAGGAGGGAGTGGGAGGAGGAGAAGGAGTGGGAATTTGGATTGGTACTTTTTAAAATAATAAAAATACAAAAGAAAAAAATAATGTGAATAATATACCCAAGTATGGAGTTCTCAAATAAAAGAAATAAATGTAAGATTAAAATTTTAAAAGTGCCCAAGTGGCCTTGACCTTTTCATAAAAAAAAATTTATTTTCTTCTTAGAGACTTTGAGTTAGCCCTTCCACCTTTACAACTTTGACACCCTTTAACTCTCAACATTCCACACATTGTCTAAAGCACTACTTGACTTCTAAACCTTTTCTGCTCCTGTTCCAACTTTTGATATGTATTTTTTACTGAAAAGAAATTTCACCTTATTTATTACTTAAATTCAGTCCCATTATTTAAATTAATTATTTCACCTGTCAGTCAGTATTGAGTTTTGTGTTAATAAAATCCTAAAGCAATTTATCCATAATACTATTAAAATAGTTATCATATATTAAATTTTATTACCATTTGTCTCTGTGCATGGGCTGTGTCTCCTCTCAGTCATGTGTGCCTCTAGAACACCTCTAATAGAAATAAATATAAATTAGGTATATGTCTTAAAATTTATAATTGTCAATTAAAATGAAGCAAAAATACAAGAATAAATGTTAATAAAATAGTTTTATTTTACCTAATGAATAACGAGAAGTTCTTTAAAGATGTAAACAATAAGAAATTATTATTTCCTTCTATTAGTGTACTAACAACAAAAGCAAAGTTTAATTTTTACTACTCATGAATTCTCTTTAAATTAACATTTCACAATCAATAGCCAATTACTGATAGTGTCTCATATTGGAAAGCAAAACTTTTGTATTAAATTGCAATAAGTATTATATTATAATAAAAACACTAAATTGCAATTTGACCTATTAAAATTCTTTTCTGATAATTGTTATATGGACATGACTGAATTCTTCAGTTGCTTTCATGCATATTTTTATGTGTATGGGCATTTTTCAGGATTAGAATTGAGTGAATAAGACAATTTCTAATTTATTTTTCATTTATGTAAAGACGAGGATATTACTCATTTCAAGAACTTGGCCAATACCTGGAACTTAGAAAATAAAAGTTTGTCTATACAGTCATTATTGAGCACAGAACACATTATTGCTATTATAGCATTGTCTAGTCCTCATAGAGTCTCAGTGGTTCTCTTCCTGTTCTGAATGGTGTCACATGGTCTAATTCAATAACCTCATCTGATTTTAGTTTCCCTTTTCATAGAAGCTCTGCTGCCATTGAATTTCTGTTGTTTTTAATATTTCGTCAATATTCTAAATTCTTTTGTAAACCTTACTTTGCCATGATTCCTTTTTCTCTGGAATTCAAAGCATCCTCTGCTACTCATTATTCAAACCAGTGGCAAGGTCACATTCTTTTACACATTTGAGTAGTCCCCAAACAAGACATCTTGTTAAAGTCATTATCTTGTCAATTTTACTCATTATGTTCATCTATGCTATGCTATTAACACCATTAATGCTTTAGTAATATTTATGCTGTTTTTTTTATATCTAAAAGAAACTTCTAGAATAGGAACCTGCTTTGTTCATTATTATGTCCCTCATATCCTCAGTCTTTGGAAATATGAGAACACTAACTCATCACTTGCTAAATTGAATGGTCAGTTGTTTCTTTTTTTTTTAATATAGTTTTTTTTTATTGGAAAAAAAAAAGAAATTTCTGCCTCCTCCCCGCCTCCCATTTCGCTCCCACTCCTCCCTCTCCTCCTCCCCTCCCCCCACTCCTCCCCCTCCCTCTCCAGCCTGAAGAGCAGTCAGGGTTCCCTGTCCTGTGGAAAATCCAAAGTCCTCCCCCCTCAATCCTGGTCTAGGAAGGTGAACATCCAAACTGGGTAGGCTCCCACAAAGCCAGAACATGAAGCAGGATCAAAACCCGGTGCCATGGTCCTTGGCTTCTCAGCAGCCCTCATTGTCCGACAAATTTAGAGATTCCGGTTTTATCCCATGCTTTTTCAGTCACAGTTCAGCTGGCCTTGGTGAGCTCCCAAAGAATCAGCCCTACTGTCTCCACGGGTGGGCGCACCCCTTGTGGTCCTGACTTCTTTGCTCATATTCTCTCTCCTTCTGCTCCTCATTGGGACTTTGGGAGCTCAGTCCAGTGCTCCAGTGTGGGTCTCTGTCTCTATCTCCATCCATCGCCAGATGAAGTTTCTATGGTGATATGCAAGATATTCATCAGTATGGCTATAGGGTAGGGTCATTTCAGGTTCCCTATCCTCAGCTGCCCCAGGAACTAACTGGGGACATCGCCCTGGGCACCTGGGAGCCCCTCTAGATTCAAGTCTCTTGCCAACCCTAAGATGGTTCCCTTAATTAAGATGTGTGCTTCTCTGCTCCCCTAACCAACATTCCTTTATCCCAATCATCCTGTTTCCCCAAGTTCCCCCCACCCTCCCCTTCTCACATTTCTCTCCCCTTCTCCCCTTACCCCCCCCCTCCCACCACACCCCCAAGATCCCAATTATTTGCCCGGCAGTCTAGTCTACTTCCCATAACCAGGAGGATAGCTATATGTTTTTCTTTGGGTTCACCTTCTTATTTAGTTTTTTTAGGATATCATATTATAGACTCACTGACCTTTATTTATCTCTAGAAACCAATTATGAGTGAGTACATCCCATGTTCATCCTTTTGAGTCTGGATTACCTCACTCAGGATAGTGTTTTCTATTTCCATTCATTTGCATGCAAAATTCGCGAAGTCATTGTTTTTTACCGCTGAGTGGTATTCTAATGTTTATATATTCCACACTTTCCTCATCCATTCTTCCATTGAAGGGCATCTAGGTTGTTTCCAGGTTCTGGCTATTACAAATAATGCTGCTATGAACATAGTTGAACAAATGTCCTTGTCATATGATCGGGCATCTCGTGGGTATATTCCCAAGAGTGGCATTGCTGGGTCCATGGGTAGGTTGATCCCAATTTCCCTGAGAAACCGCCACACTGCTTTCCAAAGTGGTTGCACAAGTTTGCATTCCCACCAGCAATGGATGAGGTTACCCCTTTCTCCACAGCCTCTCCAGCAAAGGCTATCATTGGTGTTATTGATTTTAGCCATTCTGACAGGTATAAGATGATATCTCAGTGTTGTTTTGATTTGCATTTCCCTGATCGCTAAGGAGGCTGAGCATGACCTTAAGTGCCTTTTGGCCATTTGAACTTCTTCTGTTGAGAATTCTCTCTTCAGCTCAGTGCCCCATTTTTTAATTGGGTTAATTAGCATTTTAAAGTCTAGTTTCTTGAGTTCTTTATATATTTTGGAGATCAGACCTTTGTCTGTTGCGGGGTTGGTGAAGATCTTTTCCCAGTCAGTGGGTTGCCTTTTTGTCTTAGTGACAGTGTCTTTTGCTTTACAGAAGCTTCTCAGTTCCAGTAGGTCCCATTTATTCAATGTTGCCCTTAATGACTGTGCTGCTGGGGTTATACCTAGGAAGCGATCGCCTGTGCCCATCTGTTGTAGGGTACTTCCCACGTTCTCTTCTATCAGGACAAGTGTGTTCAGATTGATATTGAGGTCTTTGATCCATTTGGACTTGAGTTTTGTGCATGGTGATAGGTAAGGGTCTATTTTCATTCTTCTACAGGTTGACATCCAGTTGTGCCAACACCATTTGTTGAAGATGCTTTCTTTCTTCCATTGTATACTTTTAGCACCTTTATCGAAAATGAGGTGTTCATAGGTTTGTGGGTTAAGATCCGGGTCTTCTACATGATTCCATTGGTCAACTTCTCTATTTTTATGCCAATACCGCACTGTCTTCATTACTGTAGCTCTGTAGTAGAGTTTAAAGTCAGGGATGGTAATGCCTCCAGAAGTACCTTTATTGTACAAGATTGTTTTGGCTATCCTGGGTTTTTTGTTATTCCATATAAAGTTGATTATTGTCCTTTCAAGATCAGTGAAGAATTTTAATGGGATCTTGATGGGGATTGCATTGAATCTATAAATTGCCTTTGGTAGGATTGCCATTTTTACTATGTTGATCCTCCCAATCCACGAGCAAGGGAGATCCTTCCATTTTCTGGTATCCTCTTCAATTTCTTTCTTCAATGCCTTAAAGTTCTTGTCAAATAGATCCTTCACTTCTTTGGTTAGAGTTACCCCAAGATATTTTATGTTGTTTGTGGCTATCGTGAAAGGTGATGCTTCTCTGATTTCCCTCTCTGCTTCCATATCCTTTGTGTATAGGAGGGCGACTGATTTTTTGGCGTTGATCTTGTATCCGGCCAAATTACTAAAGGTGTTTATCAGCTGTAGGAGTTCTTTGGTGGAGTTTTTGGGGTCGCTTATGTACACTATCATATCATCTGCAAATAACGAAAGTTTAACTTCTTCCTTTCCAATTTTAATCCCCTTGATTCCCTTATGTTGTCTTATTGCTATTGCTAAAACTTCAAGCACTATATTGAAGAGGTATGGAGAGAGTGGACAGCCTTGTCGTGTTCCTGATTTAAGTGGGATGGCTTTGAGTTTCTCTCCGTTTACTTTGATGTTAGCTGTTGGTTTGCTGTAAATAGCTTTTATTAAATTTAGGTATGACCCTTGTATCCCTAATCTCTCCAAGACTTTTATCATAAAGGGATGTTGAATTTTGTCAAAAGCTTTTTCAGCATCTAATGAAATGATCATATGGTTTTTTCTTTCAGTTTATTTATATGATGGATTACATTGATAGATTTTCATATGTTGAACCAGCCTTGCATCTCTGGGATGAAGCCTACTTGATCATAATGGATAATTTTTCTAATGTGTTCTTGGATACGGTTTGCCAGTATTTTGTTGAAGATTTTTGCGTCGATGTTCATGAGTGAGATTGGCCTGTAATTCTCTTTCTTGGTTGAGTCTTTGTGTGGTTTTGGTATCAGAGTGATGGTAGCTTCATAAAAGGAATTTGGCAATGACTCTTCTGTTTCTTTATTGTGAAATACCTTAAGGAGTATAGATATTAGGTCTTCTTGGAAATTCTGGTAGAATTCCGCATTGAAACCGTCTGGTCCTGGGCTTTTTTTGGTAGGGAGGTTTTTTTTTTTTTTTTTTTTTTAGTTTTTTTTTTTTTTATTGGAAAAAAAAATTTCTGCCTCCTCCCCGCCTCCCATTTCCCTCCCACTCCTCCCTCCCCTCCTCCCCTCCCCCCACTCCTCCCCCCTCCCTCTCCAGCCTGAAGAGCAGTCAGGGTTCCCTGTGGAAAGTCCAAAGTCCTCCCCCTCGATCCTGGTCTAGGAAGGTGAACGTCCAAACTGGATAGGCTCCCACAAAGCCAGAACATGAAGTAGGATCAAAACCCGGTGCCATGGTCCTTGGCTTCTCAGCAGCCCTCATTGTCCGCCAAATTCAGAGAGTCCGGTTTTATCCCATGCTTTTTCAGTCAGGGTCCAGCTGGCCTTGGTGAGCTCCCAAAGACTCAGCCCCACTGTCTCCACGGGTGGGCACACCCCTTGTGGTCCTGACTTCTTTGCTCATATTCTCCCTCCTTCTGCTCCTCATTGGGACTTGAGTCTTTAATTTGATACCCTAAAGAAACTAATTAAGAAGGTGAACCCAAAGAAAAACATACAGGTATCCTCTGGGTTATGAGAAGTAGACCAGATTGACGGGCAAAAATTTGGGATCTTGGGGGAGTGGTGGGAGGGGGAATAAGGGGAGAAGGGGAGAGAAATGTGAGAAGGGGAGGGTGGGGGGAACTTGGGGCAACGGGATGATTGGGATAAAGGAAGGTTGGTTAGGGGAGCAGAGAAGCACACATCTTAATTAAGGGAGCCATCTTAGGGATGGCAAGAGACTTGGATCTAGAGGGGCTCCCAGGAGCCCAGGGTGATGTCCCCAGTTAGTTCCTGGGGCAGCTGTGGATAGGGAACCTGAAATGACTCTATCCTATAGCCATACTGATGAATATATTGCATATCACCATAGAAACTTCATCTGGCGATGGATGGAGATAGAGACAGAGACCCACACTGGAGCACTGGACTGGTAGGGAGGTTTTTGATAACAGCTTCTAATTCTTCGCGACTGACAGGTCTATTTAGATTGTTCACCTGGTCCTGATTTAACTTTGGTATATGGTATTTATCTAAAAAAGTGTCCATTTCTTTTACATTTTCCAGTTTTGTGGCATACAGGCTTTTGTAGTAAGATCTAATGATTCTCTGAATTTCCTCTATGTCTGTGGTTATGTCCCCCTTTTCATTTCTGATCTTATTAATTTGCAAATTCTCTCTCTGCCGTTTGATTAGTTTGGATAGGGGTTTATCAATTTTGTTGATTTTTTCCAGGAACCAGCTTTTTGTTTCATTGATTCTTTGGATTGTTTTCTGTGTTTCTATTTTGTTGATTTCTGCCCTCAGTTTGACTATTTCCAGTCTTCTACTCCTCCTAGGTGAGTCTGCTTCTTTTTTTTTTCTACAGCTTTCAGGTGGGCTGTTAAGTCTCCAATGTATGCTTTCTCTGTTTTCTTTAAGTGGGCATGTTTTCTTTAAGTTTGAGTATGTTGATTCTTTATTTCCATTGAATTCAAGGAAGACTTATTTTCTTTCTTTATTTCTTCTTTAATCCAGGTGTGGGTCAATAGTTGACTATTCAGTTTCCATGAGTTTGCAGGCTTTCTGGGGGTAGCATTGTTGTTGAATTCTAACTTTAGTCCATGGTGATCTGATAAGACACAGGTGGTTATGGATATTTTTTTGTAACTGTGGAAGTTGCTTTGTTACCGAGGATGTGGTAAATTTTCGAGAAGGTTCCATGAGCTGCAGAAAAGAAGGTTTATTCTTTCCTATTTGGCTAGAATGTTCTATAGATGTCTGTTAAGTCCATTTGATTCATTACCTCCATTAATTCTCTTATTTCTCTGTTAGGTTTCTGACTCATTGACCTGTCCATTGGTGAAAGAGGAGTGTTGAAATCTCCTACTATTAGTGTGTGCGGTTTGATGGCAGCCTTGAGTTTTAGTAATGTTTCTTTTACATATGTGGGTGCTTTTATATTAGGGGCATAGATATTCAGGATTGAGACCTCATCCTGATCAATTGTTCCTGTTATGAGTATAAAATATCCCTCTCCATCTCTTCTGATTGATTTAAGTTTTAAGTCAACTTTGTTAGAAATTAGTATGGCCACACCTGCTTGTTTCTTAGGTCCATTTGCTTGATAAACCTTTTCCCATCCCTTTATTCTAAGTAGGTGCCTATCTTTGTGGTTGAGGTGTGTTTCTTGTAAACAGCAGAATGTTGGATCCTGTTTGCGTATCCAATCTCTTAGCCTGTGTCTTTTTATAGGTGAGTTGAGTCCATTGACATTAAGGGATATTAATGACCAGTGGTTGCTAACTCTGGTCACTTTTTTAGTCATAGGGTTTGTGTGTTTGCTTTCTTTTAGTTGCGCTGGTAAAGGGTGTCTAGAAGTTTGAGTTATTGTGGTCATTGTTGGTCTCCTTGGTTTGTGATTTTCCTTCTATTACTTTCTGTAAGGCTGGATTTGTGGCTACATATTGTTTAAATTTGTTTTTATCCTGGAAAATTTTGTTTTCTCCATTTATAGTGAACGAAAGCTTGGCTGGGTATAGTAGTCTGGGCTTGCATCCATGTTCTCTTAGCTTCTGCAGTGTATCTGTCCAGGACCTTTTGGCTTTCATGGTTTCCATAGAGTAGTCAGGTGTAAGTCTGATAGGTTCACCTTTATAAGTAACTTGACCTTTTTCCTTTGCAGCTCTTAATATTCTTTCTTTATTGTGTATGTCTTGTGTTTTGATTATTATATGGCGAGGAGATGTTTTTTTTTGGTCCAGCCTATTCGGTGTTCTGTATGCTTCTTGAACCTTCAAAGGAATATCTTTCTTTAGGTTGAGAAAGTTTTCTTCTATAATTTTATTAAATATATTTTCTGAACCATTGAGCTGTACTTCTTCTCCTTCTTCTATCCCAATTATTCTTAGGTTTGGTCTTTTTATTGTGTCCCATATTTCCTGAATGTTTTGTGATGAGAATTTGTTGGTTTTGCTGTTTTCTTTGATCAGTGTGTTAATTTTTTCTATGGTATCTTCAGTGTCTGACATTCTTTCTTCTATCTCTTGTAATCTGTTGGTAGTACTTGTCTCTGTAGTTCCTGTTCATTTACCCAGATTTTCCATCTCCAACCTTCCCTCGGTTTGTGTTTTCTTCATTACTTCTATTTCATTCTTCAGGTCTTGTACCATTTCCCTTACCTGTTTGATTGCTGTTTCTTGTTTCTCTTGGTTTTCTTGGGTATCTTTGAGCGATTTATTCATTTCTTCTACCTTTTTGTTTGTAATCTCTAATTGTTTATGGCAGTTTTTCACCTCCTGTTTAAGGTCTTCTATTATTTTCAAATAGTTCACTTTTGAGTCGATTTCTTCTACTTCTTCTGGAGTAGGTGTACAATTCTTATTTCGGGATCCCTGGGTTCTGGTGATGTCATGTTGCCTTTCAGGTTGTTGGAGGAATTCTTGCATTGGCGCCTTCCCATCTCCTCTTTCAAATGAAGCCAAGAGAGGCCTGGTGTCTTGGACCAGTCTTTGCTGTGAGTGAGTCTCTGGGTGTATCTCTTCAGTGTAGAAGCAGGGACCGTCCTGCTGAGCGTTAACTCCTCAGTACCCAAACATGGACAACCATCCAGATGGAACTCCTCAGCACCACCCCCAGTGATGTCTCTCCTGGCACCCGGATCTGATCTTCCTGCTGCTTGGGTGTCCCGCGAACAAAGGGCCGACCTTGCTTGGTGCAGGCAGGCCACCTAGACAAAGGAGCTACTACCCTCCCGGATGCCCTCCCAATTCGGACCCTGTCCCAGCGCCCAAACATGCTGAGCTGGGAGCTGTTGTGTGGTTCAAAGAGGGGAGGGGGGTCAGAGGAGCTGGGGAAGGGCCGTGGATGCAAGCTGGGTGGGATAGGAATCGAGAGGAGGTATCGGGCAGTATAGCCCCTGCAGACTGACCAGGAAGTGCAGGAGGGGTGAGGAACGTCTGAGTTCCCTGTCCCGGGCTGCCGCCGTGGTCAGAAACTCACTCTCCCCAGTGATGTCTCTCCTGGCACCCGGATCTGCTCTCCCTGCTGCTTGGGTGTCTCGCGAACAAAGGGCCGGTCAGTTGTTTCTTAACCTATACTATATTTTCTTTCATAGGATTTGAAGAACTTGTAAAAGGCAATGAATTTTTACTTTTTATTAAGTACGATTTCAGGAAGTAAAGATACTTAGGTCTCACAATAAGCTTTACTGCTCTGACCACTGATTGATCCTATGGATTGATCAAGGATAATTCCATATATCTATGATCCAGAGGCATTTAAATTTAATGTCATCCCTTACATACTTCTTATTAATTTGTTTGTTTTGAGGGCTTTCTATATATGTTCTGCTGACTTCCACTATATCCTAATTTCTCTTTCTCTCTAGTCTGAGATACTGAGTACATGCCATCATGCTTTTCAGTTTCTTAATAATCAAAGAAGTTATTAAAATACAAAAAAGTGAAGTAGGGAGCAAAAAAAGCTAAATTGATGATCACATGACTATTTGTAATGGAAAATACAAAGATTTAAAGATGGAAAATCCTAAATATATTTGGCTGAAGTTGCAATGCACTATTGAAAGACATACCAAACAAGATGTAATACCAATCAAATAATACTTGACCTTAAAAAACTTTAAGTTTATTCTCCATGGGAGTTTCTGAGTATTCTTCAGCTGCTCACACCATTGCTGCTAATCTTGTTCAGATTATAGCTTGTACTCTAAATATTTATTCATGAACATTTACTTTGCAAATGTGCCTCTTTCAGCATATAAAGAGGCGCTATCGAGAACACTGACAACTTCAAAGCAAAATGAAGTTCTTCCTGTTGCTTACCTTCATTGCGTTCTGCTGGGCTCAGTATGACCCACAGACTCAGGATGGACGGACTTCTATTGTTCACCTGTTTGAGTGGCGCTGGGTTGATATTGCCAAGGAATGTGAACGATATTTAGGTCCTAAGGGATTCGGAGGGGTTCAGGTAAGAATTGCTTAAAATTTAAATGCAGAGTTCACTGTGCTTACATTAAAGAGTATTCTAATAATAATGAGTTTGAAAGATAACTTCTTTTCACCCATAACTTTTTTGCCGAAGGAAACATTTTGCTGGGGACTGCTTATTTTCCTTAATTGTGGGGTCTGTAAGTGTGAACACTGCAATGTCCTTCCATATTTTTATGTGGTTGTTAATCAGCAGAGCTGCATGTGCACAATCTGAGAAATAACACTGGATCACTGATACGTTTCTATAAGATCTAATTATGCAACGGAAGCTGTAATCCAGCACTAATTATAGTAGTTCTATTTGTAGGTCTCTCCACCCAATGAAAACATCGTGGTTTATAATCCATATAGGCCATGGTGGGAAAGATACCAACCAATTAGTTACAAAATATGCACAAGGTCTGGAAATGAAGAAGAATTCAGGGACATGGTGAAGAGATGCAACAATGTTGGTGTAAGTGAAGTCACATTTTCTATACAGTTACTATATATAAAATATTTCTCCTTGTTTTAAGTTCTTTCTGATTGACTGGATTTTAAGTCTCTGAAATCTTACATTGCATTTTTTATCTACTATTAAAATGTATTTCAATCTTATTGTTAACTTTAAAATTATTTAATACAGCAAAATGTTCACTTTTAGAATTAATAACTACAAATACTTAACAGATTTCTGCTAGGCATTGTAACATATGTGAGGATTAAATCATTTTATATGATTCCATTTTCTTCCCACATTCTTGGGTTTGCTTTCCCATGATTGTGTTTAATGATAAGTATCTACTTTCTCTTATAATAAAGAGATACCTAATTACCTTTTATTATTCAGACACATAGCAGATATTATAATCTAAGATCTTGTAGTGATCCCACAAAATTTGAAAAACAATACTCTCATTTTTATACTGTGTTTTGCTTCCTCAAAAATAGATTTTTTTGTTTATAATTGCAATAGTTTCTATTTAGCTCAATTTAAGATTTCTATATTCTTTTCTAAATATTAAGATAGTGTTGATCTTATTTCACATTAGTTTCCTTTCCTGTTTGACTCTCTTTACTCAAATGAATGTATAAAGAATCAGAAGATATATTTTGGAGATTTGCTAGCATGTTATGACTTTGCCATTGAAACTAGATTCCTAAGTCTAGGTGAAGCAAGCACTTTTTTTTTCTTCAGGTCCGTATTTATGTGGATGCAGTTATTAATCATATGTGTGGCGCAGGCGGCGGTGCAGGGACAAGCAGTACCTGTGGAAGTTACTATGATGCCAATAAAAGGGATTTCCCAGAAGTTCCATACTCTGCTTGGGATTTTAACGATCAAAAATGCGACGGAGAAATTTATAACTATAATGATGCTTATCAGGTAATGAGAGAAATATTAATCAGAATAAAGAAGAATCTAAGTATCTAGAAGTGCACAATCAATTTGTAAATTACCACTAGACATATTCAGATTCTATAGGAAGAGAGATCACTATGACAGAAAACTTGAAAAATAGAAATGGAAAAATGTGCTTTTTTTGTATTATTTTCTAAGTATAGAGCAAAAGTCAATAATAAAATAAAGACATGCTCTTTGGTGACATTGTCTGAAAAATTTAAAAGCATGGTTTATCAATTAAATAAACATTGCAGTATGGATAGAGAGGTGAGGGAGAAGTGATGGAGACATTAAACTAAAAAGGAGTAGAGAGAGACAGAGAAATAAAAAGAATTAACCAGCTAAAATTTTTATCAATTTTATCTGATATTTTCTTTACCTACCACAGAATATATTTTAAAATCTCTGTCTAAATTAAAACATCAGTACTTCTCATGTTCTCGTGTTCTAAGGATAGGCAACATCCTATGTTCTAAGTAAGGCGATATGAATATATTCACTTGTAATTGAAATAGGAACTGAGGAAAGAAATGAGTTCAAAAACAATGCATGACTTTTTTTTACATTAATCATTTTTTTTTAAAAAAAATAGGTCAGAAATTGTCGTCTGTCTGGCCTTCTGGATCTTGCACTTGAGAAAGATTATGTTCGAGGCGTGGTGGCTGACTACATGAACCGTCTCATCGACATGGGTGTAGCAGGGTTCAGACTTGATGCTGCTAAACACATGTGGCCTGGAGACATAAAGGCGATTTTGGACAAACTGCATAACCTAAATACACAATGGTTCCCTTCAGGAAAAAGACCTTTCATTTTTCAAGAGGTAAAAGAATATACATGTTCATTTAAAAATTATATTATAATATAATTGCAACGTTTTTCTGTTCCATTTCCTCCCTCTATACTTGTTCATATATGCTTTCATATATTTCTTTAAGATTGTAGACTTTCTTTTGAATATTTGTTATTGTACACACATGCTATATTTATGTATATATATGTGTGTGTATTCTCTAATATATGCATATATTTATATTTAATATAAGTACATATACATATACTTATATCCATATATTCTTAAATAACTTATGTGTATATACACATGTTCTTTAATATTATTAAATATTAAGCACATTATAATTAAGAATATATGGATATATGAATTTGTATATATGAATATATATGTTCTTAAATATAACTGATATAGTCTATATTGCTAAGATTATATTTATATATTGGTACTAGACAACCAGTTGATATGGTCTTCCCTGATATCCATCACTCAATTTTCTCAGTTGCTTATAATTTTTTCTATATTTCTTTATAGTGTTGAGCCCTTGTAGGCTTTTTCTTAATGTTATCATTTCGTAAATCACATAGTAGCTAGGAGATTTTACTAAGCATAAAAAGCATAATGTAGGTTAGTATCTAAGTCTGTTATACCCTGTAGAATTCTAATATTTATTAATAGGATTGCAGGTATTTTAGGTAGCATGCTTAGTTCTTTACCACAGCAGCTTCTAAGTTAGTACAAACTTCATTAATTCTTTTTCTCACTCTTCAGATACCATTATAAAACATAGACCAATCATAATGGTTTTTGTCTCAAGCCAATCTTTCATAGTTTAAGATTCATCCCATGGTATCAAGTTGTTTAAACAAATTGATCTGTGAGGCGATAATACTATTTTAAGTTTACTGGGGATAAGGCCTTTGAAACTCTGTTTCTTTGGAAAAACTATTGGGGTCATAAACACTTTTAATGCTCACTTAACAACAAGAATTATATCAGTGTGAACTAATTAATTTTCCCTCTGTCAGCTACCCTAGAGGATGAAAATTGACCCTGGCTTTCAATATTGTGACATAAGGATTTCTGAATGACATTATATTTAGATAATATGATCTAAAATTATATTAAAATATTAAAGCTGCCCCAATGTATTTACTAGGTCATTGATCTTGGTGGTGAGGCAATTTCAAGTAGTGAGTACTTTGGAAATGGTCGTGTGACAGAATTCAAGTATGGAGCAAAACTTGGCACAGTTATCCGCAAGTGGGATGGAGAGAAGATGGCCTATTTAAAGTAAATATACACCATTTCTTCATTTGAGCTATCATAGATTTCATGTCATTTGATATCAATAAGGTATAGCTTCGACTATTCTCATTTAACTAATTATGATGTGGTTGATTATTAGGCCCAATATTTCTAAACGCCACCCAATTTGCTTTTCCATTTGTTATGTCAATCACCAAATAGCCCTGGAAATCCAAAAATCCAATGGGATTTTTGTCTTTTTGTAGTAAATCCATTACATTCCAGGAATGTTTTACTATGGTCTATTAAAGGTAGATTATTTTTACAAAATAGCTATATTTGTAAGTGATATTTATAATGTGGTCAAGTATAAAGTTTATATATTTTATATAAAAAAGTAATTGGAAAATTTGAGTGTTTTTATGATGATTGCACTGCAGAATTCTACTCTATATAAGGACAAATGGATGTTTTGCTTTTCATGTCCATAGAAATACAATACAGTGAAAAATCTAAAGAAAATAAACATTTTAAAAACAAAAAGATTATACTGTAACCCCTAAATGAATATACATAATCATAGAAAATAATATTATATGTTTGTATATATGTTCATTTGTATCTATAAGCGATATTTGACTTGTAATTGTCATTTATTTAGATAACTCAGGATGCCATATGTAAAGTTAGTCTAAGCATTGTGAAATAATAATTTGCTTTTTTTTTAAAATGTAGGAACTGGGGAGAAGGTTGGGGTTTTGTGCCTACTGACAGAGCCCTTGTGTTTGTGGACAACCATGATAATCAGCGAGGACATGGTGCTGGAGGGGCATCCATCCTGACCTTCTGGGATGCTAGGTGAGAGAATATTCTTTGCTGTTGTGTAACCTGCTTTTAACGATGGGATTACATTATATACTTCTGCTTTAATACCATTTTTAAACTTTCAGAATGTATAAAATGGCTGTTGGATTTATGTTGGCTCATCCTTATGGATTCACTCGAGTAATGTCTAGTTACCGTTGGGCAAGAAACATCCAAAATGGACAAGTAAGTCTTGAAGTTCTTCAAAGCATATCTTAATCTAGAAAAGAAAGAAGCTCCGTTTTAATTTCACTTGAAGCTATAGCATAATACAATAACTCTGCCCCTGTTTTATGAAAAACTGAGGCACATCCATGCAATGCATAACAATGGAGACTTCTTAGAAAGTGACTGAAGCCTGTTTTCTAATGTCAGTGTTTGGTTCTAATTGTCTTGATGTTAGGTGACATTGAAGAGTTTTTAGTGGTATTTAGAAGCTACTACTTTGATAGAAAGTGAGATGTTTAAGAATTGCTACTGTCATTTTGAATTGAGTAGAGAACATGAATTTACACAGAACTGAAGGTCTCAGTGAAGGTCTGTGAAAACACTGAAGGACTTAGATTAAAATTAGACACTGCAAAGAAACAAGTATAATAAGAGTTTGCTTTGGGTTTGCTCTAGTGGAAAGAATTACACAAGCATTCAAATAACCTAATTCTTTCAATAATTAAGGATACGAATGACTGGATTGGACCACCTAATAACAATGGAGTAACCAAGGAAGTGACCATTAATCCAGACACCACTTGTGGCAATGACTGGGTCTGTGAACATCGATGGCGTCAAATAAGGTGGGAATTTCCCCACAGACCTTGTCTTATAAGAAAGTTGTTTAACTTTTTTTTTTATAAATTGTCAAAGTTGAAGAGTACCAACATCTCACATGATATTGTGCTTTTAGGAACATGGTTGCCTTCAGAAACGTAGTCAACGGTCAGCCTTTCTCAAACTGGTGGGATAATGGCAGCAACCAAGTAGCTTTTGGCAGAGGAAACAAAGGATTCATTGTCTTTAACAATGATGACTGGTAAGTCAGTGTCAGTAAAATTGGATCGTATACTCATATTCTTAGATCTGTCTTTTTCTTTCTTTTTTACACTTATCTCCTTTATATGTGAAAAATCTTTTAGATAATGAATTTATGCCAAAAATTAAATATTCAGTGTACAGAAGAAAATCAATATTTGCTTGTATAATTTTTTATTTAAATAAAATTTTGTATTTGAGATCTTTAAACATAGCCTACAATGGCAGTAGCATATCTTCATATTAGCAAGCTCATTTGACACATTTCACAAAGCATATAAATAGTAAATAAGGTTTTAAAATTATTAAGCAATGTATCATTTTCTGACTAGATTACTTTCCATCTACTTTTGAAAGTCACTTACTTTTCGTTCGTTATACTTAGACACAGTCTTCAATGTTCTATCTTCTTTTTTTTAAATTTTTAAAAGTATATGTATAATTGCATCTGTCTATGAGTGTCTTCAAGCAGCTGCTGTGATTTTCTTTTAAAACTTTCATTATTCATAGTAGCATTGTTTGTTATAGCTAGAACCTGAAACAACCTAAATGTCCCTCAACTGAAGAATGGATAAGGAAAATATGGTACATTTTTTACAATGGAGTACTATACATCAGAAAAAATAACAACATTTTGAATTATGCAGAAAAATGAATAGAGCTATAGAACATTATTCTGAGTGAGGTAACCCAGACACAGAAAGACAATTATCACATGTACTCACTCAAAGGTGGTTTTTAAACATAAATCAAAGAAAATCAGCCTACCAACCACAATCCCAGAGAATTTAGACAACAATGATACTAAAGAGAAACTTACATCGCTCTAATCAACATGGGAAGTAGAAGAAGACAAGATCTCCTGAGTAAATTGGGGGCATGAGGAGGGTTGAAGTCAGGAGGGGAGACAAAGTTATGGTAACAGAGAAAAATGTGGAGCTCAGTTAAAAAAAAAAACTTTCATTTTTGTTCTTCCACTGTGACTCTTCCATCTGAGTCTTAGCCTATGGTTCCCTTATCTGTAATTGTCTAGCTAAGGTAACAGGAGTGGAAGCCAAAGTCTTTAGTGTCATAAGGAAGAGGTACCCATATTTTCATGAGTTCGAGGCAAGTTGATCTTTGTGGTCTAGGAAAGCAAAGTTTGTGCAAAGAGACTCTGTCTCTCAAAAAAAAAACCCCACAATCAAAAGACCCTGTATCTCAAAATATTAATAAATAATTAAAAATTAATACTTATTTAGAGGATCTCTTTGACAGCCAGTGAACTTTCTCAATACAAAATCAGCTACAAACCAGATTGAGAATTTTTCCCATAAGTCATAATTTATTGTTTTAAAAAAATAATTTAGGTACATCATTTATTGAAAAGAACACATGGCTGGTATTTCAGAAACACCAGAATTACTTTATGCATACAGTGTCCTAATATAAATTTGTATGTATCCATACAAATCCTAGAAAATGTTTAATTCTAGAAAAAATCTTTTGTGGTGTCATGTAATCTAATAACTTTGGGAAAAATGATGCTGTTAACATATTTTGAAGTCATCAGTTTAAAGCTAGCAAAGCACAAACTGGAAAGAATGATGGTCCTCAGAGGAACCCTTTACTACTGAGCATCACTAGGTTCTCTGGCTTTCTTTGTCTGGTAGCAGTCACCATAGCCCATGAAACTAACAGACATTTATAATACTGTCTTTGGTATGAAGAATTTTCTTCCTCACTTGCAGTCTTGTTACTGGGATTTGCTTTAGATACTCTGAATCCTTAGTGATCTTTATCAGAAGGTTGAAACATTTATTGCTTTACTGATAACAGATCTTCTTGTACTTGAGTGGGTTGAATTTAATTAAATACTCTTTCTTTTCAGGGCCTTGTCAGAAACATTACAGACTGGTCTTCCTGCTGGAACATACTGTGATGTCATTTCTGGAGACAAGATTGATGGTAATTGCACTGGAATTAAAGTCTATGTTGGCAATGATGGCAAAGCTCAATTTTATATTAGTAACTCTGCTGAAGATCCATTTATTGCAATCCATGTTGAAGCAAAATTGTAAGAACCAAATTAAATACATATAAAGCATCAATTGAGTGTGTTTCTTTTTTCATGTGTGCCTTATTATTTTTTATTTTTATCTTCTTTATTATGATGTCTGCATGTGTGATGTTTATATCTGAGCATGGAATATAAGTAGGATTTTGGAACAAACTCTGTCATGGCTTTGCCCCTGTCCTTTTGCCCGTGGACAGTGGAATCACACTTAAGTTGTCAGACTTCAGGAAAGTAATTTAGCTGTTGAGCAATGCTTATAAATCATAAGTAAGTAAACTTTAGAGTAGAGTTTCTTTTCTTTAGTTAAAAGCCATAAATAATCAACTTAAATATAAAGAATTATAAACCTTACATATGTTATTAGATAACAATATCTAAGATTTCCTATGTATCAGCAGAAAATCTATATTTCCCCCAAAATTCTCAGAACTCTTATTGCATGCTAACAAATAAATTGCTTTACTGTTAATGTAATTTTCATCCTGTACTTCCAGACATTGCATGAAAAATTATTTTTTATAAAAATTCACTCACAATCTAATCATTTGTTTTTGCAATCTAATTTCTTATTAAATATGTCCTTGACCATTTAAAAATGCATTCATTGTTTAATTTTATCTAGCTGTCATTTTATTCAAATTTTTTTATAAATAGCTATTTCAAGAAAAAATTAATCTTTTTTAATTCCATAGCACAGACACACATACTGTATGTTGATCATACATCAAAACCCCATTATATTTACTTATCAACTTTTACTTGACATTTTTCCCATTCACTTTAAATCATCCATATCCATGCACACACATGTTCAACTTTTAAATTGATATCTAGCATGTGAGAGTAGAAAGTCATTTACTTGGTAGAAACAATTGCCAGAGGGTTACACCACTTTATATACTCAAGCAGTGACTAATAGCTAAGAAACCATTCATGAAGTCTTGGGACCTTTATGTTATTGTCTGATCCACAGTGGAATGTTGATGTTGTTCTGTGGGACTTATGCAGACAAACACTAATATTGTGGATGCATATTTACAATAATTACATCCTGACTAGGTGACTAATAGTACCATTAAACTTTTTATTCTCTGACTCTTACATGACCACTTCCTTGTTTATCTATTTTGCCTGGAAATGGTTATAGAGAAGTTACTTTTAGGGATGAATGCTCAGTAGTCACTCATTTTCAGTTGGATCAATTATGATTATCAGCACTAGGTGTCACTAACTTCAAACACAAACTTCATTGGTCAAAGCTGAGTAAGGTATATCAGTCAGACCCTTTATTTCTCTTGTACCAAGTTCTTTTTATGACTCTCAATTAATTTTTTGAGAGATGGAGTTTCATGTCAGAGTAGTAGACTTTCTGACACAAAACTGATGAAGAAACCTGGCTTTCCTATCAGTTCCTTCTTGCCAACACTCCTTTGGTTGTACATGTTAAAAATATTAAGATAATGGGACAATATGTCCATTTGATGAAACAATAATAGTAAATTGTCTTTTAGCTCTGTTAATTTTTATAAGAACCATTAACTTACAGCCATGATCAAATATTCTGCAATAAATCATATCAAAAATCTATCCACAAAGATATTAGTTGTCTGTAGATGTTATGCCAATATTTTACCAGAAATCATATATATATATATATATATATATATATATATATATATATGATAAAGAGACCAATTGAACTACCCCATAGTTCATAGAATACTTAAGATATTAGTAACCAAGTAATTGACTTTGTTTAATATTATGATGCTTTTTGTAGCTGTATTAACCAATTAAGCAGAATAATTCTTTCCAGATTCTATGTTGAAGGAGGGAGAGCCACTTGTTAGTTCCCTGCCACCTAGCCCAAAATAATCACACAGAAACTGTATTAATTAAATCACTGCTTGGCCCATTTGCTCTAACTTCTTATCAGGTAGCTCTCACAATTTAATTTAACCCATCTTCATTAATGTTTGCATTGCTCATGGCAGTAGATTACCAGAAGTTTCAGCATGTCTATTTCTGGTGGTAGGTCCATCGCATCTCTCTCTCTGACTTCCTTCTCCCAGCATTCAGTCCAGTTTTCCTCACCTAGTTAAATTCTGCCCTATCAACAGGCCAAGACAGTTTCTTTACTCATAAACCAATAAAGGACCCATAGACAAATGGACCTCCCACACCATTTCCCCTTTTCTATTGAAACAAAAAGGAAGACTTTAACTTTAGTATAGTAAAATTACATATAACAAAACAGGTATCACACAAAAATTACAGTTACAATATTTATATCTTTTATCATAATTAAGGAAAACTATAACTTTAAATTCTTTGATTTCATTAAAGACTCCAGAAGGATATGATATTACTTAAGAAAACAGGAAGTCATTGCAAGCAACTTCCAAAACTCTAAAATTTACAGAGACATCTTGCTACCTGGACAGTCACCCAAAGTTCTTCTTTACCATAGGGGCATCCATCTTCAGCCTACAGGCCCATAGTATCTGGCAGAATTTTCCATAAAGCAGGAAATTTCAAAGACAGTTCCACCTATATTGGCAATTTTCAGTCACTTTCTTCTGTGTCCTAAAGAATGTCTAGCGACACTTCCAGTTAAGCAGTCCAGGCAAGAGCAGTTTCTTGCCCAAATGGCTAAAAAGCCTCTTTGATGTCCACTTACCTCTCAAAGTAATTGGTACTGCCAGAAGCAGATGCATCTCACTGTCATGAAAAGTCTTAAAATTTTAAAACATTTAAGTGCCATTTTTTGAAGGTCTCTGAAAGATTTGAAGAATATCTAACTAACTGAAATATATATTATATATAATATATATATATAAAATCTAACAACTGCAAGCTTGATTATTATAGATGATTTTCTATTAACTTATATTTCTTAATTATACATTACATTTTTAAATGAATTCCACAAACACAATATGTTTATCAGGAGAATAAATAAACATAACAAAATTTACCTTAAATTTGTGACAATAAACCAAGGTCCATACTAATGTAAATTTCTATGGCATATCCCCCTTTAAATGTAAACAAGCATTTATAAACAATATTTGGGAATATGGGCATAGCTTTTCCAAACTGTTTCATGCTGTTTATTGGGAGAAGTATTTTCTTTGTGGGGGTGTTAACAGCAACCTTTCAGGGGGTCTTGTTTCATCAACCCATATTGGTCTGGTAGCAATCCACAGGTTCTCATCTTCTGTGAAAGCAATAAAAGAACCACTTTTCCAAGGCAACATATCCTTAAACCGAAATTCTGAAGTTGAGATACTTCTATAAATATATGTGGTTTCCTTAGCAGCCCATGCAATGAAATATATTTCTGTACTTACTCCTTCATGGTCAAAATATTGAAAGAATACACAATAATATCCATAATCCAGACTCTGAATTTTCCATTTTTATGTGGCTTAGTTTTCTTTACTCTTTTTTAATCTATGACTATCTCTAAAGCATGAACTTTATTTTGTCTCTCTATACTCTTTCTTTTGTCTCTCAAGCCTATGTATGTTATCCAACACTGTGATCCATTAAAAATTCTTTTATGTCTGAATCTGTCCTCATTGCATTGTCTATTATTCTTTACTGTCTTGAAGAGTTTTTTTTTTTTTTTTTTGGTTTTTTTTTTTGGTTTTTCGAGACAGGGTTTCTCTGTGGTTTTGGAGCCTGTCCTGGAACTAGCTCTTGTAGACCAGGCTGGTCTCAAATTTACAAAGATCCGCCTGCCTCTGCCTCCCGAGTGCTGGGATTAAAGGCGTGCGCCACCACCGCCCGGCTTGAAGAGCTTTTAAAATGGTTATCAGCTTGGTTGTAGCTGCTCTGGATGCTGGCTCTGCCTCTCTCCACTTTTAAAATGGTTGAAGCCCCACACTGCCAGCTCTTAGGCTGCCAGGCAGGAGCCAAAATTAGCAGTTCAACCCCAAGAATGAGCATGAAGCACATAAACCCTTTTTAACTGAGTAATAGCTAAATCTGCAAGCACTGCACAGCCTGGAAATATCTCTATATATGGTGGCAGGAATCAACCATGTTCTCTTGACTGCAAATGCCTAGTAGACCTGATACCGCTGCCTGCTCAGTTGAGGAGTGCTGAGCCATGGTCGTGGTCTCAGCTACTTTCCTCCCTACCCTGAGTGGGTACACACAAGCACCTGGGCCCACAAATGCCATTCAAATGTTCCATATCCAGAGCTTGCACCAGCAGCATGGCCCAGGAAGCCACACCTCAAAACTGCATGGCTTTTTTTTTTTCCTGCTAAGGCCAAACCAGGAAATCCTCTCCCAAAGGAGCCCTGACTCTGCCCACATCTAGCAAACAGAGCCCATCCAAGAAAAATGCTGCTACCAAACCATGCTTCAATCTTTTCTTTTGTATTTAGTATCACCCCAAAGCCCTCTCAGGTTTTACATGGATTTAATTGACCACATGGGTGCTAATTTGTTGCAGGAGGGAGAGCCGCTTGTTAGTTCCCTGCTGTCTAGCCCTGAAATAATCACATGGAAACTGGAAACTGTATTAATTAAATCACTGCTTGGCTCATTAGCTCTAACTTCTTATTGGCTAGCTCTTACATTTTAATTTAACCCATCTCCATTAATGTGTGTATTGCCACATGGCAGTGGCTTACCAAAAAGTTTTGGCACATCTATTCCTGGCATCAGCTCCATGGCATCCCTCTCTCGGCCTTCCTTCTCCCAGTATTCAGTCCAGTTTTCCCCGTCTACCTAAGTTATGCCCTATTAACAGGTCAACGCAGTTTCTTTATTCATTACCCAATAAAAGCAGCAAATAGACAAAAGTACCTCCCACAATTCTGTTCATTTTTTTTAAATAAAAAAACTATCAAAGTAGTAGATTTTCATATGGCTCTTTCATCCAGACATAATTTAGATAATTCATCTCCATCACTTTAATTCATCATCCACTGATACTCATACTTCTCCATCTTTTCTACCCCATTGCTCCTCCTTAATTTCATATCATGTGCATTGTAACCACACACTCTGTGCCCCATTTTCTTTTTTTTTCTATTTTTTTAGATATTTTTAGACAGGATTTCTCCAAAGCATTTGGTACCCGTACTAGAACTAACACTTGTAGACCAGGCTGTCCTTGAACTCACAGAGATTTGCCTGCCTCTGCCTCAGTAGTTCTGAGATTAAAGGTGTATGCCACCACTGCCTGGCCAGTGCCCCATTTTCTGTATCATTTTAATACCCCTCCTCTGGTTATTTTTTCTTTTTACAGATTCCATTTTCCACAAAAAAAAAAAACCTAAGATGTTTGAAAATAAGATTCGCTTAATGAGAGATTTTATACATTTATCTATTTAAGCCTGGGATACCTAACTCCAAACTATATTTTTTAGTTTTATCAATTTGAGATAATTTTTCAAATTTATTTTTTACTGTTGAATATAATTCCATTGTACATTTGTAACAAATTCACATTATTTCTTTGTTACTTGGTGAATATGTAGTATTGATTCTATTTCCTAGGCCTCTAAAAAGAGTGTAAAGTGAATTTTGTTGTTCAAATATTTTTCTTTAGTAGCTTATAAAGTCTGTTAAATTTGTATTTTAATTTATTATAGGTAAGACATGTGGTGGTTCAGATTTTATGAGAAACTTTAACACTTATTTCCATAGTGATCATCCTTATTTAAATTCTTACCAAGAGTGAGGAACTTATGAGTTCCCTCTCCTCATAGATAGGGTAGCAATTCCTGTAATTTTTTTTTTTTTTGGTGATACCCATTCTGTAGTGGTGAGATAGAACCTAAAGTCACTTATAATTATGAGTATTGTATACTCTTAAAATATACTTTTTATGGGCTAGAGAGATGGCTCAGAGGTTAAGAGCAATGCCTGCTCTTCCAAAAATCCTGAGTTCAAATCTCAGCAACCACATGGTGGTTCACAACCATCTGTAATGGGGTCTGATGCCCTCTTCTCGCCTTCAGGCATACACACAGACAGAATATTGTATACATAATAAATAAATAAATATTTAAATTATATATACTTACTTGTTTTATTTATTATTTTCACAACATAATAGTTTTCTCCATATTTTATTCTATACACTAAATGTTTAACTACAAATAAATGTAATTATTTCCCCAATTTGATTCCATTGGAATACATCTCTGTTTTTATGCCAATACCAAGCTGTTTTCATTAGTGTAGCTCTGATGTCAGACACAATTTTACTTCTTTCAGAATGGCTAAGATTAAAAATACTAATGATAGCTTATGCTAGAGAGGATGTGGAGCAAGGATAACACTCATCCATTGGTGGTGGGAAGGCAAACTTGTGCAACCACTTTAGAAATTGGTATGGTGGTTTCTCAAAAACTGGAAATCAAACTATATCAGGATCCAGCAATACCACTCTTGGGAATATGCCCAAAAGAAGCTCAGTCATACTACAAAAGCATTTGTTCAACTATGTTCGTAGCAGTATTATTTGTAATAGCCAGAACCTGGAAACAACCTAGATGTGTCTCAACGGAAGAATGGATAAAGAAATTGTGGCACAGCTACACATTAAAGTACTACTCAGTGGTGAAAACCAATGACATCTTGGAATTTGCATGCAAAAGGATGGAATTAGAAAACACTATCCTGAGTGAGGTAAAACAGACCCCCCCCCCAAATCAATATGGTTTGTACTCATTCATAAGTGGATACTAGTCATAAACAAAGGACATCGAGACTATAGTTCATGATCCTAGATAAACCAAGTAATAATGTGAACTCAACAAAAACCATATATAGACCCACATGGAAACTGGAAATAGACAAAATATTTGGGAGCTTGGGGGCAGGTGGGAGAAGGAAGGGGAGAAGGGGGGGTTGAGCAGAACTTGAGGGAATGGGATAGTAGAGATGGAGGAAGGATAAATATGCAAGCAAGGAAAGAGATATGCTGATTGAGAGAGCCATTATGGGATTAGCAAGAATCCTGACTCTAGAAAAATGCCCAGGAATCCACAGGGATGACCCCAGCTAACACCTTAAGTAATAGAGAAGATGGTGTCTGAACTGGCCTTACCCTGTAGTCAGACTGATGATTATATTAAATACCATCATAGAACCTTCATCGAACAACAGATGGAAACAGGAAATGACCCACATGAGAGCACTGGACTGAGCTCCCAATATCCAGTTAAGAGTGGAAGGAGTGAGAGAATGACCAAGAAATTCAAGACCATGAGGCATTCTTCCACTGAGACAGTTTGCCTGAGCTAATGGTAGCTCACCAACTCCAACTGGAATGGGAGTGAACAAGCACTGGAACAAACAAGTCCCTCTGAATAGGGTTGATAGTTGGGGCAGACTGAGGGGACACTGATAGTGACACTGGGATTTGTCTCTACTGCATGTACTGGCTTTTTGAGATACTATTCTCTTTGGATGTATACCTTGCTCGTCCTAGATGAAGTAGGGAGTGCCTTGGACTTTCCACATGGCGGTGTGTATTGCACTCTTTTAAGACTAGAGGAGGTGAGGTGAGAGGGTCTGTGGAGGGAGTAGGAGGGGAGTGGAAAAAGGGAGGGGGTGAGAGGAGAGAAGAGGGGGGAGGAGGGGAAGGAGTGGAAATTTGGATTGGTATTTTTTAAAGTAATAAAAATATAAAAGAAGAAAAAAAAATCATGTGAATAATGTATCCAAGTACAGAGTTCTCAATTAAAAGAAATAAATGTAAGAATAAAATAAAAACAAAGTGCCAAAACGGTCTTGACCTTTTCATAAAAAAAATTATTTTCTTCTTAGTGTCTTTGAGTTAGCCCATCCACCTTTACAACTTTGGCACCCTTTAACCCTCGAACATTCCATATATTGTCTAAAGCACCATTTGACTTCTAAAACTTTTCTGATACTGTTCCAACTTTTGATATATTATTTTTTTACTGAAAAGAAATTTCACCTTATTTATTGCTTAAATTCAATCCCATCATTTAAATTTCACTCATTCCTGTCAGTTTGCATTGAGTTTTGTGTTAATAATATCCGGCGCCATTTATCCAGAATACTCTTAAAATAGTTTTCATATATTGAACTTTATTACCATTTGTTTCAGTGCATGGGCTCTGACTCCTCTCAGTCATAATAGTGCCTCTAGAACATACCTAATAGAATTAAATATAAATCATGTATATGTCTTAAAATTTATAATTGTCAATTAAAATGAAGCAAAAATACAAGAACAAATGTTAATAAAATAGTTTTATTTTACTTAATGTATAATGAAATGTTCCTTAAAGATGAAAACAATATGAAATAATTATTACCTTCTATTAGTATACTAACAACAAAAGCAAAGTTTATTTTTTACTAGTCATGAATTCTCTTTGACAACATTTCACAGTCAAGATCCAATTATTGCTAGTGTTTCATATTGAAAAGCAAAACTTTAGTATATATTGTAATAAATAGTACATTATAAAAAACACTAAATTGCAATTAGACCTATTAAAAATGCTTTTCTGATATTTATAATATGGACATGACTGAATTCCTCAGTTGCTTTGGTCCATATTTTTATGTGTATGGGGAATTTTCAGGATTCAAATTGAGTGAATAAGACAATTTCTAATTTATTGTTCATTTATGTAAAAATGAGACTTACTCATTTCAAGAACTTGGCCAATACCTGGACCTTAGAACATAAAATTTGTCTATACAGTCATTTATTGAGCACAGAACACATTATTGTTTTTTATAGCATTATCTAGTCCTTATAGAGCCTCAATGGTTCTCTTCCTGTTCTGAATGGTGTCACATGGCCTAATTCAATAACTTCATCTGATTTCAGTATCCCCTTTCATAGAAGCTCTAATGCTTTTGACATTTCTGTTTTTTTAAATATTTCTACAATATTCTAAATTCTTTTCATTTGTAAACCTTACTTTGCCATGATTCCTTTTTGTCTGGAATTCAAAGCATCCTCTGCTACTCATTATTCAAACCAGTGGCAAGGTCACATTCTTTGTAAGTAGTCCCCAAACAATGAATTAGCAATACATCCATTTTAAACTCACTATCTTGTCAATTTTGCTCATTATGTTCGTTCATCTATGTTATGCTATTAACACCATTAATGCTTTTGTAATATTTATGCTGCTTTTTAATCTAAAAGAACCTTCTAGAATAGGAACCTGCTTTGTTCATTATTATGTCCCTCACATCATCAGTCTTTGGCAAAATGAGAACACTAACTCATCACTTGCTAAATTGAATGGTCAGTTGTTTCTTAACCTATACTGTATTTTCTTTCATAGGATTTGAAGAACTTGTGAAAAGCAATGAATTTTTACTTTTTATTAAGTACTACTTCAGGAAGTAAAGATACTTAGGTCTCACAATAAACTTTACTGCTCTGACCACTGATTGATCCTATGGATTGATAAAGGATAGTTCCATATATCTATGATCCAGAGGCATTTAAATTTTAATGTCATCCCTTACATACTTCTTATTAATTTGTTTGTTTTGAGGGCTTTCTATATATGTTCTGTTGACTTCCACTATATCCTAATTTCTCTTTCTCTCCAGTACTGAGATATCGAGTACATGCCATAATGCCTTTCAGTTTCTTAATAATCAAAGAAGTTATTAAAATACAAAAAAGTGAAATAGAGAGCAAAAAAAGCTAAATTGATGATCCCATGACTATTTGTAATGGAGAATACAAAATTTTAAAGATGGAAAATCCTAAATATATTTGGCTTAAGTTGCAATGCACTATTGAAATATATAACAAACAAGATGTAATACCAATCAAATAATACTTGACCTTAAAAAACATTAAGTTCATTTTCCATGGGAGTTTCTGAGTATTCTTCAGCTGCTCACACCGTTGCTGCTAATCATGTTCAGATTATAGCTTGTACTCTAAATATTTATTCATGAACATTTACTTTGCAAATGTGCCTCTTTCAGCATATAAATAGGTGCTAGAGACAACTCTGACAACTTCAAAGCAAAATGAAGTTCTTCCTGTTGCTTTCCTTCATTGTGTGCTGCTGGGCTCAGTATGACCCACAGACTCAGGATGGACAGACTTCTATTGTTCACCTGTTTGAGTGGCGCTGGGTTGATATTGCCAAGGAATGTGAGAGATACTTAGGTCCTAAGGGATTCGGAGGGGTTCAGGTAAGAATTGCTTAAAATTTAAATGCAGAGTTCACTGTGCTCACACAAAAGAGTATTCTAATAATAATGAGTTTGAAGGATAACTTCTTTTCATCCATAACTTTCCTGTGGAAGGAAACATTTTACTGGAGACAGCTTCCTTTTACTTAATTGTGGGGTCTATAAGTGAGAACACTGCAATGTCCTTCCATATTTTCATGTGGTTATTAATTGGCAGAGCTGCATGTGCACAGTCTGAGAAATAACACTGGATCACTGATAGGTTTCTATAAGATCTAATTATGCAAAGTAAGCTATAATCCAGCACTAATTACAGTAGTTCTATTTGTAGGTCTCCCCACCCAATGAAAACATCGTGGTTTATAATCCATATAGGCCATGGTGGGAAAGATACCAACCAATTAGCTACAAAATATGCACAAGGTCTGGAAATGAAGAAGAATTCAGGGACATGGTGAAGAGATGCAACAATGTTGGTGTAAGTGAAGTCACATTTTCTATACAGTTACTATATATAAAATATTTCTCTTTGTTTCAAGTTCTTTCTGATTGACTGGATTTTAAGTCTCTGAAATCTTACATTGCATTTTTATATATTATTAAAATGTATTTCTGTTTTATTATTACCTTTAATATTTTTAATACAGCAAAATTTTCACTTTTAAAATTAATAACTAAAAATACTTAACAGGTTTCTGTTAGGCATTGTGACATATGTGAGGACTAAATCATTTTATATAGTTCCATTTTCTTCCCACATTCTTGGGTTTGCTTTCCCATAATTTTTTTAATGGTTAAGTGTCTACTTTCTCCTATAATAGATATCGAATTACCTTTAGTTCTTCAGACACATAGATTTTGTAATCTTAGATCTTCTACGAATCCCACAAAATTTGAAACACAATACTGTAATTTTTATATTGTGTTTTTCTTCCTCAAAAATAGATTGTTTTGTTTATAATTACAATAGTTTCTGTTTAGCTCCATTTAAGAGTTTTATATTCTTTTCATATTATTAGGACTATTATTGATCATATTTCATATTAGTTTCCTTTCCTACTTGACTCCCTTTACTCAAACGAATCTATAGAGATATATTTTGGAGATTTGCTAGCATGTTATGAGTTTGCCACTGAAACTAGATTCCTGAGTCTAGCTGAAGCAAGCACTTTTTTTTCTTCAGGTCCGTATTTATGTGGATGCAGTTATTAATCACATGTGTGGCGCAGGGGGTGGTGCAGGGACAAGCAGTACCTGTGGAAGTTACTATGATGCTAATAAAAGGGATTTCCCAGAAGTTCCATACTCTGCTTTGGATTTTAATGATGGAAAATGCGATGGAGAAATTTCTAACTACAATGATGCTTATCAGGTAATGAAAGAAATATTAATCAGAATAAAGAAGCATCTAGGTATCTAGAAGTGCACAATTAATTTATAAATTACCATTAGACATATTCAAATACCATAGGAAAAGAGGTCACTATGACAGAAAGCTTGAAAAATAGAAGTGGAAAACTGTGCTGGATTTTTTTTGTATTATTTTCTCAGTATAGAGAAAAAATCAATAATAAAATGGAGACATGCTCTTTGGTGACCTTATCTGAAAAATTTAAAAGCATGGTTTTATCAATTATTTAAACATTGCAGAATAAATGGAGAGGAGAGGGGGAAGGGATGGAGACATTAAAGAAAAAAAGGTAGAGGAGAAATAAAAAGAATTAACCAGCTAAAATTTTTATCAATTTTATCTGATATTTTCTTTATCTACCATAGAATATATTTTAAAATCTCTGTCCAAATTAAAACATCAATACTTCTCATGTTCTCATATTCTAAGGAATGGCAAAATCCTATGTTCTAAGTAAGGCATTATAAAAATATCCACTTGTAATTGAAATAGGAACTTAAGAAAGAAATGATTTAAAAAACAATGCATGCCTTTTTTTTTACATTAATCATTTTTTCAAAAAAAAATAGGTCAGAAATTGTCGACTGGTTGGCCTTCTGGATCTTGCACTTGAGAAAGATTATGTTCGAGGCGTGGTGGCTGACTACATGAACCGTCTCATCGACATGGGTGTAGCAGGGTTCAGACTTGATGCTGCTAAGCACATGTGGCCTGGAGACATAAAGGCGATTTTGGACAAACTGCATGACCTAAACACAACATGGTTTGGTTCAGGAAGCAGACCTTTCATTTTTCAAGAGGTAAAAGAATATACACGTTCATTTACAAATTCATTATAATTTAATTGCAATGTTTGTCTGTTCCCTTTCTTCCATCTATACTCGTCAATATATGCTTTCATATATTCATTAATTATAGACTTTCTTTGACCATTTGTTATTGCACACACACTATATATGTGTGTGTATGCTCTTATATATGCGTATATTTATATTTAACAGAACTTATGCATATACTTATAACCATATGTTCTTAAATAACTTATATGTATATACATATGTTCCTTAATATTATTAAACATATTTAAGAACATATGGATATATGTATATAACTGATTTAGTCTATATTGCTACAAATATATTTATATATTGGTACTAGACAACCAATTGATATGGTCTTTTCTGATATCCATCTCCCAATTTCCTCAGTTGCTTATAATTCTTTCTATATTTCTTTGTTTAGTGTTGAGCCCATGTGGGCTTTTTCTTAAATGTTATTACTTCGTAAAGCACATAGTAGCTAGGAGATTTTACTAAGCATAAAAAGCATAGTGTAGGTTAATATTTCAGTCTGGTATACCCTGTAGAATTCTATTGTTTATTAATAGGATTGCAGTTAATTATAGGTAGCATGCTTAGTTCTTTACCACAGCAGGTTCTAAGTTAGTACAAACTTTATTAATTCATTTTCTAACTCTTCAGATACCATTATAAAAGATAGACCAATCATAGTCATTTTTGTCTCAAGCCAATCTTTCAGAGTTTAAGATTCATCTCATAGTATCAAGTTTGTAAATATTTAAACAATTTGATGAAATTTCCTGTGTGGCGATAATATTATTTTAAGTGTACAGGTGATAAGGCCTTTGAAGCTCTATTTCCTTGGAAAAACTATTGAGTTCATAAACACTTCTAATGCTCACTTGACAGCAAGCATTATATCAGTGTGAACTAATTAATTTTTCCTTTTGTCAGCCACCCTAGAGGATGAAAATGGACCCAGTCTTTCAATATTGTGACATAAGGATTTCTGAATGACATTATATTTAGATAATATGATCTAAAATTATATTAAAATATTAAAGCTGCCCCAATGTATCTACTAGGTCATTGATCTGGGTGGTGAGGCAATTTCAAGTAGTGAGTACTTTGAAAATGGTCGTGTGACAGAATTCAAGTATGGAGCAAAACTGGGCACAGTTATCCGCAAGTGGAGTGGAGAGAAGATGGCCTATTTAAAGTAAATATATACCATTCATTCATTTGAACTGTCATAGATTTCATGTCATTTGATATCAATAAGGTATAGCTTCAACTATTCTCATCTAAATAATTATGATGTGGTTGATTATTAGGCTCAATATTTCTAAACTCTGCCCAATTTTCTTTTCCATTTGTTATGTTAATCACAAGGTAGCCCTGGAAATCCAAAAATCCAAAGGGATTTTTGTCTGTTCTTAGTAAATCCATTACATTCCAGGAATGTTTAACTGTGGTCTATTAAAGATAGATTATTATTACAAAATAGTTATATTCATCAGTGATATTTATAATGTGGTCAAGTATGAAGTTTACATATTTTATATAAAAAAATAATTGGAAACTTTGTGTGTTTTTATGATGATTGCTCTGTAGATTTCCACTCTATATAACGACAAATGGATGTTTTGCGTTTTATGTCCATAGAAATACAATACAGTGAAAAATCTAAAGAAAATAAACATTTTAAAAACAAAAAGATTATACTGTAACCCCTAAATGAGGATATATAATCATTGAAAATAATTTTATACATATATGTATATATATGTTTATATGTGCCTATAACAGATTTAAAATATAATTGTCATTTATTTAGACAAGAGTGGATGCGATATGTAAAGTTAATCTAAGCATTGTGAAATAATAATTTGCTTTTTTTAAATGTAGGAACTGGGGAGAAGGCTGGGGTTTTGTGCCTACTGACAGAGCCCTTGTGTTTGTGGACAACCATGATAATCAGCGAGGACATGGTGCTGGAGGAGCATCCATCCTGACCTTCTGGGATGCTAGGTGGGAGAACATTCTTTGCTGTTGTGTAACCTGCTTTTAATTATGGCATTGCATTATGTACTTCTGCTTTAATACCATTTTTAACTTTTCAGAATGTATAAAATGGCAGTTGGATTTATGTTGGCTCATCCTTATGGATTCACACGAGTAATGTCAAGTTATTATTGGGAAAGAAACATCCAGAACGGACAAGTATGTCTTGAAGTTCTTCAATGTCCATCTTAATCTTGAAAAGCAAGAGGTTCTGGTTTAATTTCACATGAAGTCAAAGCATATGATACTAATTATTAATTGTTTATTTATCAAGTTTTTATACAGTAAGGACATTGCAAATGTATGTGATTGGAAAAGTAGTAATTTAAATAGGAGAAAGGACAGAATGAAAACAGCTGTTCCTGATAAAGTTTGACCATAAAAGTTAACGGGGGATAATGTTTTCTAGCATTGAATAGAATTTCAATTTTTTTCTAAGGCAATGTTAGCATATTAAGATACTTTTACTTTTTTTTTCCTGTGGAAAAAGATGGTAGCTGATTTTAGGGAAATTAAGGAATATAATAGATAGAAATTATGAAAATTACACCACAATGATTTTCTACGGGGTCTATAAACAATATGTGTTTATAGAATTATAAGCAATATGAGTTGTTATTTAGGTGCCTAAACAGAAAAAAATTAAAATTAATCTAAGAATTACAAATATTATGTGCTGTTGGTTAGATATGTATTGTTGGTTAGGTACAAAAGCTTAAGAAATTTCAAAATTAGTCTAGAAATTAAGGCCATCTGAAAGACTTTGTGAAGTTTTCTGTTTCAACACAGGAATCCAGAATCATAGAGAAACATCAAATATACAATATAAATGTTTCTTCTTTAGATATCAGAAAGAAAGTTTTTCCTATTTTCCTTTTGAAATGAGTTTTCTTCTGTTTTTATTGAAATTTGTTCCATTCCTTCAGGCTTGGAATGATCTCTTTTTCTCTTTCATAAATATATTTACCAATTTAGACATCTTCAAATGTGCATGTATACTTTGTTACGCTCCATAAGGAAAGTCAGGTTATTTTATAACCACATTTTACCAGCAAGTAGTAATCAATCAAATAATATTCATTTAGAAATTGTTATATTAAAAGTCTTGTCATATATGTCCTTAAATTTTTTGAGTAGCCAACAACTATGCCCCTGTTTTGTGGAAACCTGAGGCACTTTCATGCAATGCATAACAATGGAGACTTGTTAGGAAGGGACTGAAGTCTGTTCTCTAATGCCAGTAGTTTGGCTTCAATTGTCTTGATGTTAGGCGACATTGAAGAGCTTTTAGTGGTTTTGAGAAACTACTACATTGATAGAAAGTGAGATCTTTAAGAATTGTTACTGTCATTTTGAATTGAGTAGAGAACATGAATTTACACAGAACTGAAGGACATAGTGATGGTCTGTAAAACACTGAAGGACTTAGATTAAAATTAGACACTGCAAAGAAAGAAGTATAATAAGAAGTTTGGTTTGGGTTTGCTCTACTGGAAAGAACTGCGCAGACTCAAACATTCAAATAACCTGAATCATTCAATAATTAAGGATGAGAATGACTGGATTGGACCACCTAATGACAATGGAGTAACCAAGGAAGTGACCATTAATCCAGACACCACTTGTGGCAATGGCTGGGTCTGTGAACATCGATGGCGTCAAATAAGGTGGGAATTTCCCCACGGACCTTGTCTAAATAAGAAAGTTATTTAACTTTTTGTTATAAATTGTTGAAGTTTAAGAGTAACAGCATTTCACATGATATTGTGCTTCTAGGAACATGGTTGCCTTCAGAAACGTAGTCGATGGTCAGCCTTTCTCAAACTGGTGGGATAATGGCAGCAACCAAGTAGCTTTTGGCAGAGGAAACAAAGGATTCATTGTCTTTAACAATGATGAGTGGTAAGTCAGTGTCAGTAAAATTGGGATCGTATACTCATATGCTTAGATCTTTCTTTTATTTTCCTGTTCATTATCTATTTTATATCTGAAAAATATTGTATACAATGAATTTATGCCAAAAATTAAATATTCAGTATACAGAAGAAAATCAATATTTGCTTATATAATTTTCCTTTAAATAAAATCTTGTATTTGAGATCTTTGAACAAAGCTTACAATGGCAGTAGCAAATTTTCGTATTTGCAGGTTCATTAGACACATATCACAAAGCATATAAGTAGTAAATATAAGTCTTAAAATTATTAAACAATGTTTTATATTAGGAGCGGAGTACTTTCCACCTATATTTGAAAATAACTTACTTTTTATTTATTGTACTTATACACAGTCTTTAATATTCTATCTTCTTGTTTTTAAATATTTAAAAAATACATGTATACTTGCATCTGTCTATGAGTGTCTTCAAGGGGCTGCTGTGTTTTTCTTTTAAAACTTTCATTATTTTTCTTCCACTGTGGTTTTTTCATCTAAGTCTTACTCTATGGTTCCCTCATCTGTAGTTGTCTAGCTCAGATAACAGGAGTGAATGTCAAAGTCTTTAATGTCAACAAGTAAAGGTACCCATATTTTCTTGAACTTGAGGCAAGTTGATCTTTGTAGTGTGTTCTAGGGGAGCCAAGGATGTTCAAAGAGACTCTGTCTCTCAAAAAAAAAAAAAAAACCTTCCTAGACCAGGATTGAGGGGGGAGGACTTTGGACTTTCCACAGGGCAGGGAACCCTGACAACCCTGACTGCTCTTCAGGCTGGAGAGGGAGGGGGAGGAGTGGGGGGAGGGGAAAGAAGGGGGAAGAGGGGGAGGGAAATGGGAGGCGGGGAGGAGGCAGAAATTTCTTTACATGAAATTAAAAAATTAATAAATAAAAAAAAAAAAACCTGCCGGGCCGCGGTGGCTCACGCCTTTAATCCCAGCACTCGGGAGGCAGAGGCAGGCGGATCTCTGTGAGTTCGAGGCCAGCCTGGTCTACAAGAGCTAGTTCCAGGACAGGAACCAAAATGCTACGGAGAAACCCTGTCTCGAAAAATCAAAAAAAAAAAAAAAAAAAAAAAAACCTAACAAACACATAAACAATCAAAAATTAATACTTACTCAGAGAATCTCTTTAAAAGCCAGTAAAATGCCTCATTACAAAATCAGCTACCTATCAGATCAAGAATTTTTTCCATAAGTGATATTTTAATGGTTGAAAGCAAAGGAATTTAGGTACATCATTTATTGTAAGAACACATGGGTGGTATTTCAAGAACATCAGAATTACTTTATGCAGTTTCCTAATACAAATTTGTATGTATCCATATAAATCCTAGATAATGTTTAATTCTAGAAAAAAATCCTTTATGGTGTCATGTAATCTAATAACTTTGGGAGAAAATGATGCTGTTAACATATTTTGAAGTCTTCAGTTTAAATCCAGCAGAGCACAAACTTGAAAAAATGATGGTCCTCACAGGAGCCCTTTACTACTGAGCATCACTGGGTTCTCTGGCTTTCTTTGATGCATTGCAGTCACCATAGCCCCTGAAACTAACAGACATTTATAATAATATCTTTGGTCTGGAGAATTCTCTTTCTTCCTCACTTGCAGTCTTGTTATTGGGATTTGCTGAATGATACTCTGAATCTTTAGTGATCTATATCACAAGGTTGAAACATTCATTGTTTTTATTGATAATGGATTTTCTTGCATTTGAGTGAGTTGAATTTAAATTAAATACCTTCCCCCCCCCCAGGGCTTTGTTAATAACTTTACAGACTGGTCTTCCTGCTGGAACATACTGTGATGTCATTTCTGGAGACAAGATTGATGGCAATTGCACTGGAATTAAAGTATATGTTGAAAATGATGGCACAGCTCAATTTTCTATTAGTCACTGTGCTGAAGACCCATTTATTGCAATCCATGTTGAAGCAAAATTGTAAGAACCAAATTAAATACATATAAAGCATTGAGTGTGTTTCTTTTTTCATGTGTGCCTTATTATTTTAACTTTTCTTTTTATGATATGTACATATGTGATGTTTATATATGAACACTGAATATATAAAGGATTTTGGAACAACCTGTGTCATTGCTTTGCCCCTCTCTGTTGCCCAATGGGCTGTGGGTTCATACTTAAGTCAAAAGACTTCCCATTTACCTGCTGAGCAATGTTGCTAGCTCATAAGTAACTTAATTTTAGAGTTTCATTCCTTTAATTAAAAGCCAGAAACAATCCACTTAAATGGGCAGAAATTAAAAACTTCACATATATTCATTTGATAACAACATCAAAGATTTTTATATATTAAGAGAACATTTATTTTTCCCAAGAAATTTCTCAGAGCTCTGAATTGCATCCTGACAAATACAATGCTTTATATTAATGTAATTTCCATCATGTACTTTAAGGCATTACATAAAAATTATTTTTAAAAAATTTCACTCACAGTCTATTCGCTTATTAAGCATTCCTTTGGCCACTTAGAAATGCATCATTGTTTACTTTTTTCTAGCTACCAGTTTATTCAAAGTTCTTATATTTCAAGAGAAAATTAATTTTTCCTATTCTAGAGTAGATACAGACACATATATGTTGATCATACATCAAAATACCATAATATTCACTTATTATTTTCTATCTTCCATCTTTCCCATTCCCTTTAAAGTGCCTCTACCCATGCACACACATTCTCAAGTCTTTTTGTTGATATCTGACACTTAAGTAAAATGCCATCGTGAGAGTGGAAGATTATTTTTTGATAAAAACAAATTAGTAATGGATACAGCACTGCAAAATATATCCTTCATATACCCCATCAATGACTAACAGCTAATAAGTTATTCAATAAACCTTGGAACCTTACAGTTATTTCCTGATCCACAGTGGAATGATGATGTCCCCAGAGTTCTGTGGGACTTATGCAGACAAACTCTGATATTGTATGTGCATGGGTGCAGCGCACAATGCCTGCCTGTCCTTTATGTGCCACCGTACAGTTCGTGAGCTGGGCAAGGGCCTGGAGATTGAAACACACAAAGACTCACAGAGACAGCACAGAGACACACCTCTAGTCACTGATAAAAGAAGCCCTTTATTGAATAGCACCACGGAGGCTTTTAGACTCAACACAGTCAAGTGGGCCAACTGGTGAAAACCTGATAGCCTGATCCTCAATCAAGGCCAAGGTAACACATGCTCAGGAAACAGAGCTGGACACAGCATTCAGAAGCTTAAGTTACAATGCAAAATAATAGGCATTCTAGAAACATTTTCATATTTATGTGTGCCTTATTCTGTTCTCATCTATTCCTGTCTTCAATATTCTGTCTCTTCTTGCTGTTAACTCCTTATCCACAGTATTATTTTGCTTTCGTGTTTTAATTATTCTAAGTGCCTCTTTTCTGAACACACTGCCCCCTTGAATATGAAGATACTATAAAAACTCCAATATCAATGACATTTCTTTTTTGAAACTTGCAGTACAGGTAGATAGGGGAGTTGAGTTGTAACCTGCCACACCACCTCCTGTGGAGTCTGTGTGGTCTCTCATGTAAGATGTGGTACAAGCTTCAAGAAAGAGTGCCGCAGAGAAGATGTGTTTGTGCCATGCTCCCTGTATTGGAACCCTTGCACTTTTGACATTGCCTGTTTATGTTCAAAAAAAATAGAATCTGGTTTCTTATGGAAGAAAAGATAGTATGTTTAAGTTTCCAGAGTCTACTGATGAGCCATTTCCATATACAAAAGTATATGATGTTAATGGAGGAAGATGGGTTAATATTCAAGGAAAAAAGATTTCCAGGTTTAATCTGCTGCTTAGTAAATAAAGAACAAAAGACAAATTTAATTAAGCAATTCAGACAGATTCAGCAAAAATGGGATACGGATAGAAGAGAGAGATAAAAGCCAGTAACTTTTTGAGATTAGTTTTTGGGAAGGGTTGAGAAGGATTTAGACATATGGAGAAGGGGAAGGCAAGAAGTTCTTCTGCATAGATTGCAGAAATATAAAAAGACTGTAGACTGTGTTACTGTTAACCACAATCACTTGTCCTTAGATCAAAATGCCATGAACTCATAGCCTAGATAAAGATTTATATTGAAACTAATGCCAAGTCATGTCTAGCACAACCAACTGCAGACTCACACCATGTCTGATGAAAATTTACTCTCATGTATCTGATATAATGATTCTAAGAATAATATGTACCTCATGAAAAAAATACATGCTGTTAAGCAATCTTGTCTGTATAAAGGATGAACCTCATGCCTAGCAAAGATGCATTGAGATGCAATTCATTTGAGTCTTGTGTCTATCCTTCGCCAACTCCTTACTCACCTATTCATGAGATTCTGTCCCATGGGTCCCAATGCTACATCTGAGCTAGTCCATCACAGTAGCCTTACTATCTCCTTCCTGCTCTGGTAAAATTGAAATCATTGGCAGAGCATCCTTCATTGCTTTTCTACTGAAGCACAGATATAAGGAGTGTAAAATTATTTTATATTTTCTTTCCATGTGTTATAGTAAATGTTTTTATAGCTTGATAGTTAATTTTTAGACTTATCATTAGCATATAAAGAAATTGATTTTTCTGTGACATATTGAGGCACATAGACCAGTATGTTTTTTTTTCAGTTTTTCTTCCCCATTACCCTCAGTTATCCCCGTCATCCCAATCATGCTGACAACCTAGCTACCATTAAAGAGTTGTTTCTTTTTCTTCTGTGACACATATTTAATTTAAATATTATGGCTTCTGTGTGATTATTTTGGGGCTGAGCAATGAGGATAGCCAGGTGGCCAGAAACCAACAAGCAACTCTCTTCTTCCACATGCTTCTACCTGATTGCTAATGATGCCAGAGAATGTATAGTATTTATTGACTATTGTGTGCTTTGTTTGAGAATTGTCTATTCAGTTAAGTTCATTAGTCTGTTTCTTGACTGGGATATTTGTATTTTGGAATTTTTTTATTGATTCATTTTTGATACACATATTTCATTGGTTCTATATATGAGAAGCTTTTTCCTTTCCTGTTAGTCATCTTTTGTCATTTTGACATGATGCTCCTATCTTAGTCTTGAGAACTCCCAATGTATTTAAAAATCTCTCATGTTTTAAGAAGGTTCATGGTTATATGTGATACAACATTACAGCCACGTTAGGAATACAGACAGCTTTTGAGCAGCAGGTTAGACACATTTGCTCTTTATTCATGTTGGTTTTCTTTTCTATCTGTAAACTTATTATATTCATGAAACTTCAGGGGGATATTTTCCAAACTACTGAAGCATCTTTTAGAAAATATCCACCTGGACATATAATGCAAAATTTTAAAAAATTATTTGTTCATATGAGTGCTCTATTTGCATGTATACCTGCATGACATAAGAAGTCATAAGATCCCCTTACAGATGATTGGGAGCTAGAATTTTTTTTTTAGCAGTTTCAAAGTTTCAGGTTTTACATCAAAGTCTTTCAACCATTTTGAACTGAGTTCTGTATAAGGTCAGTGATATGGATCTAGTTTCATACTTTACTGTATCTTGTTTTGTTATGTTTGGTAGTCATCTCTCAAAGGCCTGTCTTTCCTGAAGAGGGAATGGAGGAAAAATAGAACTGAGGGAAAATGGGTGGTAGGTTGGGGAGCTGTGAGGAGTGGAGGGAGGGAAAAACTGTTGTTGGGATATATTATATGAGAGAATTGCTTTTCAATTAAGAATATGTAGGTATTGAATTTCCCTGTTGCCACATATGGAAGAGACTCTTATTTTGTTCAGTTTGTGTTTTGGACCCCTTTGTTAAAGGTTATGTGGATGTTTCTATGTGGTATATTTCCAGGTCCACAATCCTATTCAACTGGTTGCACATAATAATATTGGTTAACGCAATATATAAAGTTCTTTTGAAATTGAAAAGGGATGTTGGGACTCTCCTAAGGATGATTGCTTTTTCTGATACAGTGAGATGTAAAATACAGCTTATGTTCCTGGTAGTACATTTAATAAGCCCTGGGTTGATTCTAAAGTAAGAAGTACTCATAATTCTATTTTAGGAATTTGCATTCTATGGTTGTCAGTTTTCACTGTAATTTAATTTGTTTAAGATATTATAACTCATTTCTTTTTTGTTTAACACATGAATTTTCTGAATATTTTACATTTTTTTAGGAGAACAAAATCTCTGGACTGTGAGAACTGTCATGAACATACTCAAACTGTACATGAACTTGCTGTTCCAATTATATGCAACAGATTTTCTAACCCTTTTTTCACTGTCCCTAACATATTGACTTGTACTTGCACATCATTCATCCAAGAGCAATAAAATCTGGGACAGAGTGACAGGAAGCCTTAACCTAATTGGCAATATGTCAGCAGTTTTCTGGTTGACATGTAATGACGTACTTGGTAGCTATAAGAACACAGGTGTATGTGACCTACCAGCAAGCATAGTATTCACACAAGGCAGATGATTAATTGTGTGAGCTTTCAATAATTCACAGAGCAAATCACTTTTCTCAAACTAAACTTGCTGTATTTTCAAAATTCAAAAATCACTCATTAAAATATCAATGATTCTAATATACAGTTAAGGAGAATCTAAATGATATATGCACCATTATTGAACCAACTTCACCCAACTTGAAGAAGTTTAAAAGGCTAAGTCCAGTATTTACCTCTAGATTTACCAGATTCTGTGAAATCTCTAGGAGAATTCATATAAATTCTTTACTCTAGGAATGGACAATATAAATGAAAGACATTTTGATATATATATGCAATTATACAATGATTTTATGCATCAACCCTTAAGCATATCTATCACTGTATGTTTTATTTGTGGTTGGTGAAATGTTTGTGTTTGCTGGAAGTATTTAAAATCAGTCAAAGTTATTTTAAGGTCAAAAGTACTTTTAGTGGCTATAGTCATGATGTATAAGATTAAGTATCCAGATTTTATTTCTCTTATCACTATAATTTGCAGTATTTGTGATTGTTTATGAATCAAATTTCCTCATGAATTGAAATTTCCATTGCAAAAATCTAATATGTGTATGAAAATGACATAGCAAGCCCATTAATATTTAGAATAATTATTGGTTGATAAAACAGTAAGAATAATTTATTACTCACATAAATTGGCAAAATAAGAAGAAGCATAAAGATGGTCATTTACTCACATTTGAGCACAAGTTTCAAGTTTGTGGCATTCTGTACATTTAGATTTCACAAAACAATTCATATAGATATATTATATGTAATATAGTAAATAAACAACATAAATGATAATATAAATAATATATATTTGATAAATTATATGTATTGAAATGTTCAGTATTTAATGAGGTAAGAAATTAATTAGAGTTTAATTTTTAAAGTAATAGAGAGGGTGGGCTGAGGACGTGGCTTGGTACTAGAAGTTTTGTTTGATGTGCTAGAGACCCTTTGACCCCAGCAGTACAGAAACAACGATCCAAAGTAAAAATAGAAAAGCAAAAGAGAATGGAGGGTATCGGTCTACAAAGACAAATAAAGAGCTGCTATAGGGAATAGGAAATTACTTCAAAGCCTATCTCTACAACTAATCAAACCAATGAGTTAGAATAAAGGTAAACAACAGGAGGCATAGATGTAAACATTTGTAAGGACAAATGCTTACCTTGTCATCAGTAACCATGATAATCTCAGTAGAGTATTGAAACTGGAAACTTAACTGAGATGCTGATTCAAGTAAATAAATATTTTAGTATAACTCTATCTTAATAATAGAATCTTTAAAATAACCAGATAATATGTGTTTTGGAGAATTTAATCATCTTGCAAAAGGTATATGTTTATGAGATTAGTAATTAAAAACAATGTTTTTTAATACTTTTGGTATATCTGTATACCCTGGTGATTTTTGTAGCATTGGAAATTTTATTTTTAAGCTTTCTAGAATTGTAGTTGAATTGAAGTAGACAGTTTATATGTTCTCTGACTTCCTTTTAAATACTAGTAAACTGTCACTAGGAAGTGTTTTTTTTTCATGGTTCCCAACACATTTAAGGGATTTGCAGCTGCACTGAGAAAAGATCTGATAACATTTAATTTATAATCATTTCTTGTCATTATTTGTACAACTCATTGTAGGAGAAACTGCTTTATGAATATATAGGATAGTAGCATAGATTTCAAAATGTGGTTTATTTAAATTGCTTTATATCCCAAACAGGGTTAATTTTCCCTAAATAATTACTGAAATTGATCAAGTAGAAAGACACATAAGTTTGTTTGTTTGTTTTACAGTAAAGAGCGTCAGTTTACTCATATCCCTGGGATTGTCACACCTTCCATATCTCGTCACATCTACCATTTTAGAAAATATTTACTTCTAATTAATTTGCTCTCATTATTTCTCCTAACAATTTAAAAACTGTAATTGTACATTTTATACATATAATTTATGCAAATACAAATGTGTACATAAACATAATTTCACACAGAATCATTATTATTAATTATCACTTATTGATCATTATTTAATATCATTCCTGTATTACTTAAAAAGTGGCTTTCAACTGCCCAAGACATAGGAAGATAAGACATTATTAGTTTAACCTAAATAAACTTTTTAGTATAATGCCATGAAGCAAAAGTATAGTTTATGGTACATATTAACATATTAGGGCAGAATAGTAATTGTCATATTTCACTAGTTAATAGCGTATGTCCTAAGAAAGAAATGAGCAGAAGTAAAAGAGATAGCTTTTCATTGTTTTAGACCTGTGGTTTTTAACCTTGTTGAGGCTGTGGCCCTTTAAGACAGTTTTACATGTTATGGTGATTCCCCAACCATAAAATTATTTTTGCTGTGATTTCATAACAGTCATTTTGATACAGTTGTGAATCATAATGTAAATATTTTTGGAGATAGAGGTTTGCTAAAAGCATCATAACCCATAGGTTGAGAACCACTGCTTTACATGATGGGGGAGATTTGCAGCAATGTAAACAGAACACTGATTGACTGGGTATTTTAGATCATGTGTGACTCAGATAAATGACAGCTTCCTTCTATTCTTTAACTCTGCCATACATCATAAGTACTCATCTACCATATGGGGATATCTTTTACAGAAAATCATCTACATTATGTATTCAACATTTAATTTATTCTATAATTAATGTATATTATTTTTCTATTAATGCAATCAATTTTACACTGACATTGTAAATGTGTGCAGAATTAGTTTTTCTTTCTTTTCTTATTTAATTCTCATTTATTCTTTTTCTTCCCTCCCTTATCTCTCTTTCCTTTTGCTCTATATTTATGATAAAATTTAAGTCCTTATAAAAGTTAAGTAAACACTTTGCCATTGAGACATACCTCCACCCCTAGAATTATTCATTTACTTTACATTGTTTCAAATATAGTTAGTCAATATAATAATATGTACTGATAACTGGCAGTATAATTTTTTAACATTGTAAGTAGTCACAAATAAAAAGAAAAAAACTATTGGGTTGTTTCTGTTTTTTGTTTGTTTGTTTGTTTGTCTCTGACTTTCTGTTTCCACATCCACTTTTGCTGCTGTAAGTATATCCAGAATTTCCAAATACCACGATTGATTTCTTGTGACTAGAGTTTGGAATAGAAACTAAAGTCTTGAATAAATTTGGACTTCAAGTGTTTGTATACACATCACTCTTCTCAAATAATACACTATTTTACTGAACTTAACGTTCTGAAGATTCTGAATGTTTATATTTGTTTTTTATATTGAGATTTATAGAACTAGATAAAAAATCTATAATTCAGACTAAACTGCCCCAATGCTTATCCTCTTGGTTCGTTTTGATTGTTGTGTTGGTTTATAGATATTTTACTTCATACTACTATTTTCTAATAATGTTTTTTTCTTCTTTTTTTCCCTAATAGTGTTTTATCATCAAGAAAAAGAAAGCATCTCATCAATGCACAAACTTCTAGGGGGAAAATGTTCTTTCTCCTCCCAAACTACATAATGATTTTTTTCTTTAATCTCTTTCATTTTTGCTTAATCTAGCCTGGGGAAAACATAATTCCCTTTAATTTTCTTTCATAAAATAACATGGAATACTGGAAAGAAATTAATATCTAGCTATCTTCAGGGGATAAATGTCTTATTAGATTATTTTAAAGTTATGATTAAAGATAAAATATATGACAGCCAATATATGATAAAAAGAGTCATTTTACATAAAAGACTCATTTAAAAAAATAAAAATTTTCTTCAAGGCAAATGGCAGTTGAATTTATGACTTCCTAGGAGTATAATAAAAGGTCTTCAACTTTTTTGAAACATTCTAAGATTAGGAACATTGATGAACTAATTACAATATTTAATTTGATGAATCATTATTACTGTACAGCAAACACTGATCAGTAAGAATAAAATACTCTGTTTTCAAGAAGCTTAAAATTTGAAAAACTTTTTTCTTCTTTTTTTTTTTTGATCACTTTATGACATGATTTGTGCCTACTCGGGATATTACAGAAAAATCTACCTTAGAATACTGATGACTGGGAAGATAAAATAATTAGCCGTATGTAATAGTGTTGCTTGTCTCTCGTCAATTTTTAGCACTAAGAAGTTTTGGTTGTGTGGCCCTATTGGCAGTATAGACAAAACCTCACAGAGTGGAAAGTAGCAGAGCTGGACTCCTGGGCAAAAGAACTTCAATTTCTCTTGCTATTAGCAAGAAAAAATTACTATTAGTTTTTATTTTAATCAATAGATACTTTTTCATAAGTATTATCAATGCTTCAGAGAAATAATTAAGAAAGTTAGTGTTTGGGCTTTCTAGTTTAGATATTTCTGACAATAATTTTCTGGCTCTGTGATTTCTGGACTTTAATGTGGGATAAAGAAGTGTCAGAAACTGTGTGAAACAGAGTTGGTCATTGCATTGTGATCTCGAAATATAGATAAGGGCCAAGTTTATCTTTCAGGGCATAATATCATGATCCATTTTCTCTAACTTGACCCTACTCTTCCTCATCACCACTTCTCGACAATGCCAACATATTATGGACCCACCAAGGAATTAATCAAATAATGAAGCAATAACCTTCAGGATGTAAACATTTACCCACAGATCATCAGCTAACACCTAAGTCACAATTTATGAACCTGTGATTAACATGTCACATGAACTATGACAATACTCAATGTACATAATTTGTCTGAAAAAAATTTGTCTGGACTCAGTTTGATGTACCAAACCTTATTATATTTTATGCCATTATAAAACATGTTATAAAATGATGTAATTATTTATATGTGTTTGTATTACTATTAATAGATCAGCTACATGCTAGGAAATTTCTAATTTTATTAGTAAGTAGTCATTTAAATACATATATCATTTTTCTTTTATTTAAAGTTTTTTTTTCAAATGTATATTCTGCTTATAGTTTCCCTTCTCCATTCTTTCAGTTCTTTCCATCCCATTCTATACCTTTTCTACCTCTCCTTAAAAAACAAACAGGCATCTTAGGAATAATAATAAAATATAATACAATAAAATAAATAAAAACCAACAAAAAGAACATAACAAGCAACCAAACAAGGAAAAGCACAAGAAGCGTACATAGATGTGGGAACACACATGTTTGCACACTCAGGGATCCCATAGAAACTCCAAATCTGAAGCCATAATATATATGTAAAGGACCTGTAAGGATGGAACAAACAAAACAAACAAAATGAATCAAACAAAAACAGAACAAAACAAACAACAATAATAGTCCCTGATTTAACATTGTAAGGAACCACCAAAGATGCCGTTGAGTGTATTTTGTGCTGACATTCACTGGGCATGGGGCTTACACTTAATAGTGGTTTGTTTCTAGCGAGATTACTTTGGGTGAAAGTTTTTTATCTGCAAGTGCACATCCACTGGAAAGAGTTTCTGAGTTAGGGATATATATCAAGACCTTCATCTCTGGGATCCCACCTAGTGCAGATCTGTGTTGTCCCTGTGCAGGCTTCCATAGTCTTTGTGAGTATGTACATGTGCCAGCTCTGTTGTCACTAGAGGGACTTGATTCCTTGGTATCCTCCGTCCTGTCCCCGCTTGCTCTTAGACCCTTACCACCTCCTCTTTAAGAGGATTATCTGAGTCCTGAGGTGGGGAATTTTGTACCTTTTAGTCTTGAGAATTCCATGATCTATTACTCTCTGTATAATATCTGCCTGCGTGTTTCTGTAATCATCCTCATATGTTGCAGGAGGAAGCTTCCCTGATGAAGACTGAACAAGGCACAGAACTATGAATATTTCTTAATAATAGGAAAACAACTGAATACAAACATTTTCCTTATAGTATCAAAAAAGAGAGAAAACATATTCACAATAGGATCGATAAAATAACATTGTCAAATATTGAGTGAGGGAAACTGGAAAAATTCCAGAAATACTGTGCCTTCTCAGTAATGAAACTGATTTTTGCTTCATTGCAATATTTAGTAACTTCTCTTATTTTTATAATATTTAAGTTATTAATAGACTCATATCATTTTTTCTGTTCCATTTCTTCTCTTTAACACCTGCTACATACACCTCTTTGCATTCTTTCAAATTCATGGTCTCTTTTTTTTAATTGTTGGTATTGAGTGTGCATGTATGTGTGTATTTGTATTTATATATATATAAATCCAACCTGCACAGTACATATTATTCTCATATTTGGGGGCTGATCATTTTGTTATTGTGTAGTTAATTGAGTTCTCGACCCTAGGGAAGACTATTTCTTCTGGTATATGATTTCTTAGCCATATATATTTTTTGTCTAGCATTGTAACCTCACAGATTTTTACCTTCCATGTTAACATGTCGATTGGTCTTATCTTTGCCCTAGTCATGCCTAGGCTCGTACGTTGGTGCTATTTTATGAGTTAAGCTTCTAATAAATTTCTAGGAGATGCAATCTGATAGAAAATTTTCTTTTCCTCTTATCTTTACAATATTTTCATCTTGCACTCATCTCTGAACCTTAGATACAGGTGTTGTATCTTGGGTAACTGCCCTTACCCTTCGTTGTAACCAGAGGTTAAGGGATGTCCCTATTGCTGAAGACACCATGTGCTTTAGACATGCCAAAAGGCACTGTGTAATTTTCAAACAGTGGAAGCAACCAATGGTTCTACTCAGCTAAGATGCCTATGAGCCACAGCAATGACTAGCATGTCATGTTAATCCTAAAGATGTACTAGTGGCACACATAACTTGGTAGTAATCCACAACTTTCTACCTGGACTTAAGACCAACTCAACAAGAGAAAAACCATGCCTGGTACTAGAAACCTAGCCATTTACCAAAACTAATGATGCCATGACTTTTGGAGGGGAATCTATAACCACTGTTTAACTAAACGAACACAATCCACAACTGCATTCTCAATATTTGCCTTTATGTTCACAGATAAGTACAGTTCTCACCACTCATCAAGAGAGCTCTATTTTTTTGCAACAGACTCCATTGTAAAAAGCCACAGCCATTCAAAGTTTACAGTTTCAGAACCCAATACCAAGTGATACATAAAAAACACAATTTCTGGGAAAAATTGGAAAGATATAAAACATTTTAAAGTTTTTAAGTTGGCCATTAATTTTAATTAATATAAATGTTGTTCCCGTTTTGTATGTTTTTTTATTTTTTATTAGAAATTGGTTTACTCCAAATAAAGAATCTTTAGTTTTTGAAAAAATAGAGTAGAAACATATAGTAAAAACCAAGTATTTTAGGTAATACAAAGGCATATTGTTCCCTTCCAAATATTTGCTAAAATGTTATATTCTTATTAAAGAACTCTGAGAGAAGAAAATCATTTTTCTTCTCTCTGAATTGTTCCTAATTCTAGAATTGCAAAATAGTATCAATCTCCCATTCTGCTTCTTGTTTGACAAATTTGTATACAACTAACTTTGTTTGTTTGTCTTTCTGTTTGAGTAAAAGGTTCTCAAGAGTAGTTGACTAAACTCAGAATCATATTATTGATGAATTTCTATAAAGCTTTAGAAAACATATTAAATTAAGTATCTGCTTTAAAACATTGAATAGCATTGCTTAGAGTAGGAAGGCAATACAAGTTATAATTTAATTTTTAGCAAAAGATTATAAAATATAAAGATCAACTATTATTTTTATATCATAGTTTACCAATACACATCAACAATTATGGAGGAAAAGCAATAAAAATAGTGACAAAATTTTGCCACAAGGTGGCACTGCTGTTTCAGATATGAGAGTTGTATAGAAATTTTTCTTTTTCGGGATGATCTTCTAAACTGGAATATATTGTGAATATATCATATTACCTGAAGGATTTCAACTTTCGGGTAAACATTAAAAGAAGACCATCCACAATTAGCATTGCCTTCTGGCTGGAATCTCTGCTGTTTGTCTTCTACCCTCTCAAGGTCTATGAAGTTCCCTGTCTCAAACCAGCTTTGATTGAATTTAGATATCTTAATCCAATCTAATGTCCTTAGGAGAAAAATCAGACAGACCTCTTTCGGCTCATAACACTTCAATTTTAGATTGTCATTTTTTGTTGTTATTTGATGTAGGAAACAACTGATTTCATATCACAAAATGTTAGTATTAGGATGTGACAATCAACTTTTATCTATTACCTGTTGGATGACTGATCATGATTAGTTTCATGAAAAAGAAACAAATGAAAGGTTATTAATGGGTAGTTTAGAAAAAATTAGAATCATATCTCTATTACCCAAGTATATCGTATGTGTATAAAATAGAAATAAAAAATGAGTCAATTAATATTGCCTGCCCATATTCTTTTAAATAAATACTTATTAGCTTTACTCTATCTGAATGCATAATCTATTGTTTTGCAAGTATAATTGGAACTGGAGAGCATTATTTTCTTTGCATGATGACAGGACTCTTAAAATAAAGTGTCTGAGATAAGAAGCCAAAGGTGAGGGGTGATGCTCATTAATATGTTAAAAAGATTAATAAGGATAAAGTTTGCCAAAGGCAGACAGTCACCTTCACAACTATAAAAAGGAAAGAAAGAAACCAACACGAACATTCTTCTGGCCAGGGTTTAGCAACATAATTAACATAAAAGAAAAGAATAGAACAGTAACATAAAGCTTATTGAATTGAATCTTCATAAGGAATAATTGAGGTAAACCCAAAAAGGGTACATGAAAAGAGTGTCAAAGTCCTGCCAGTCTTTATGCTGTAACTAGTGGGAATTAACTAGTTGTCTGAGCATACTTTTCACTGGTCACATGAAGAAGAAAAAAAGAAAGAAGGCTCTGAGATTGAACATATTAAATGCAAAAGAGAAAGTAAGAATACCTAAATTCTCCATATTGCTTGCTGCTATAAGCACAATCAGAGGAGTTCTTCATAAATATTTCATCCCCACACATTATTTAATCCTGTGTTTTCTCTCCTTCACTTGCTGTAAATATGTGTCACTCTTTAGTTTACTTGTGTGAACTTTGTGTTTGAAACCGCACACAAAATGTGTCTAATTTTGATTACATCAATGAATTTTACACATCTGTATATATAGATAAATTTCTGTATTCTGTATTAATAAAAAAACTGCAGGAGATGTGAATTTTGATGTTATTATCAGAGAATTCCTAACACTTGTTTTTATCTGTCTAATATGGGGATGTGTGGCAATATTTTTCTGAAAGTAATACAGTAACACATTTTATATGAAATGTATGTGTAAGTTTGAAGACTCAGAATATTTTGTCTGAAACAAGCAACAGGCCTCATCAGATGATATGCTTCCATTAGTTTTAGTTGATTTTGGTTCTAGTTATAGTGTTTAATTGACATGATATATAATTGCCAATTTTTTTACAAGTTCAAGGGTACAGGAGGATTTCTCCTAGCTTCCAAGGCCCACATTTTTGTTTGCTGTTGCTATTATGTACTAACCAAATTTTCTTTCCTGCTCTAGCTGATTTTTCCGTGGAATGAGTTAAGGAAAGTATTTAAGAGCAGAGAAGTAAATTTACATTCAGATTTTGAAATTTAGTTTCTCAATATTGCTGTTGGTATTTGAGGGCCATACTGTCCACTCTAAGTTATGGATAGCATAGTTCAATATAGTTAATATCTAGATTTGAACTTCAATGGAAGTCATTAACTCACTTTTATGCAAATCTTTGATATACTATGAAGTTAGTGAAATGGAAAATAGGCTGAAAAGAAAATTATTATATTAATAAATACCAAGAAAATATATAAGAAGTAAGTAGCAAAACATCTCACCAAAATTACTGGACTAGGACAATATAAATTTGTTGAAGGGAGGAAACCTATTGTTCTTCCCGGCAGCCTTTATACCCAAAATAACCACAAAGAAACTGTATTAATTAAGTCACTACTTGTCCCTTTAGCTCTGGCTTCTTATTGGCTAACTCTTGCATATTAATTTAACCCATTTCTATTAAGCTGTATATTGTCTTGTAGCTTACTGGCAAATATTTGGCATGTCTATCTCTGGTGTATCCATGTTGTCTCCCTGACTCTGCCTTCTTCTCCCAGATTCAGTCCAATTTTCCCTGACTACTTAAGTTTTGCCCTATCAACAGACCAAGACAGGCAGTTTCTTTATTCATCAACCAATAAGAGCAGCACATAGACAGAAGTCCCTCCCACGCCATAATTTTTATTATAAAATGTATGATGATATTGACTTCTATGATTATCTTACATTATATGGTATAGCAGTCTGTAATGTGTGTTATCTGTATTAGATATGTTCTATCCAAAACAAAACAAACCTTTAAAAATAATAAAGCTCTTGCTCAAGAGAGATGTCTTTATAAGAAAGGAAACCAATTTGAGGAAGGGTTTGCACTGATGGCATTGTGCATGGAGGTTGCTACTTTTATTTAAGGACATTAAGAAATTTTCTGAATATAACAGTCTTATCTTACTCATACATACCACCCAGCACAGGCACTTTGACCTTAGCGCTAATTCTGTAAGACACCAAATCTCAGAACAACCACATAAACTCAGAAGAGAATAGCAAGTTTCCACAATCATGGATCCTAATATAATGCTTGATTTTAGCGTTGCCTTGAGAAGGTGAAGAGAGATGACAAATATGTGGATATTTGACACATGGAACAGTGAGATAAGAAATGTATTTCATTTTGAGTCATAGAATTTGTAGTTTGGTGTAGGAACTCAAAATCAAGACCCATGATGAAGACCCATTTGAGTAATGAGCCTTTATATTATCTGTGACAGTAGTATTGTAAAACATGTGATTACCTCTGTAGGCAGTTTTAATTTAAGAATGGTTCTTTTCTAACTTATGATAGTATAATTAGTGATCATTTTTACTGCAGTTTTGATACATTTCATTCAGCTGTCTCACTGACCCCATGATGAGTCCTAGAGTAAACAAACAGTGAAGGCAACATAATCAGAGTTTTATTTAAACAATTGTCTTAGTAGTAGGATAGGAGAAATATTAATGGAAAGAAATATAAATCAGTTTTTGTTAGAGGTGTAGGTAGGAGATAATTGGTTTGAAAAATAGTAGTAGAATGTGGTAATGGACAAGATGACTGAAATATATATTAAAGAAAATTAATTTTGATGGCACTTTGATATAAAAATAATTCAGCGCTGTTGGAATTCATTCCACAAATATATTTGGGGTACTAGCCTTAGGGTATGACTTTCTTTCTGTGGGTGTGATCTCATATAAAGAAAGAGGGAGACAATCACTCTCTCTCTTGCTCTTGTGATGGCTTGGATGATAGTGGTGCTGCAAGCAGCTTGCTGTTGGTGCTCATTCCCCTTGGATGAAACAGATGTGGTGGCATCTAACTTGCCCTGTGTTCACCCCTATTACACTCTAAATAAATTTATTTAACCCTCTCCCAGACTCTTGTGGATTCTTGCTATCTCTGGCACCCAGTGTGGGGCCTTCCAGGATCTTAACCCCACCACACACCAGCACACACTGCCCCTTGGCAGGCATATTTCTGCATCACACATCTTGTGTAGTATTCTCACCACAGTCCAGGATTATTCCGAGTGAAACTATATGGACATTGCTCCTGTTGGTTGCACTGAGGCCATATCTTTTCTACTTTCCCCAAAGATTTGAAAGAGATAGAAATGAAAGATTCTAGGTTTATTGCAATCTTTAGGTGTTAGCAATGACAAAACAGAAGAAGGTAAGCAAATGCAGAGTTTGCGTAGTCAAGTTTGTCATCTACTGTAACTCATGGCCCTTAAGGTCTTCTGGAGCTCCAGCTATGTGCTCACATTCACTCATTTCCACCTGTGTCATCTTTGCGGGACGGCATGGTTTCCTCTGCTCTGTGGACCCATTTCAGCCTCATTTCAGTGTTTTCTTTGTCTCAACTAAAATGTCTTTATAACCCAAACTGGAATCATGGTTTTTGCTTTAAAATATACATTGCAGTAGAGTTGTCTTCTTCATAGATGCAGTCCACTATTTTCTTTTATTGAGGAATGGGAGTTCTGGTTATACAAAGTCGAGACTCTGTAATGCTCTAACTGTGGAAACCATTACAAGCTAGTATTTTGCCAACTGGCCAAAGTGAGCACTTGCCTTAATTTTTAAGAATGGATGGAAATTTTCTTATCTAATAAAGACTAGCCATTGCATCGACTCTTCCAAATAAAGACATATATTGCAACTTCAAGTTTCAACTTCTTATAAAAATAATGTCAAAACAAATAAATAAAATAAAAAATTCAATGGCTAATTATTAAGAACATGTATGTATACACTAAAGAATATAGAAGTAAGCAAATCCACCAAAACTCTATTCTGCATTCTCAGTGATTAAACTAATGGCCCCTCGATTTTTAGAAAGTTGAGTATAATGGGCCAGTTTGAAAGCTAATATTGAAATTTCAGTGCTTTATCCTTTTTTGAAATAAAGTAAAATTTTGAAAAAAAAATCACATTGGCAAGGAAATGTCATTTTTTCTTCTGAATACCATTTGAATATTTCTCTAATATCACTTAAATTTTATGGTGAGAAAACATGAGGAGAAAAGAACCAAGCAAATAGTAAACAAAAAAACTAGATCAAAGTAAACATGAAAATATTTTTTATTCATAAATACAATATTTCTATCTCCTTTGCTTATGGACATGGGCCAAAAAGTGAAATTAATGAAAATATATCATGGTAAAATTAGCAAATGATGAGTATGAAAGAAAACCCAAGTAAAATTTGGAACTTTGTGTGAAGGATTCTGAAGTCTCAATCTCCTTCTAACACAAACAATTCAGGAGAGAACTGTACTCAAGGTTATTAAATAGTGCCCACTGTAGCTGTGTAGGCTCACTAACCTCTGTCCATTTTAACTACCATTGCACAGCACAAATAGGTACCCAGTACTTTATTCTCTGCCCAGAACATAGTTGATATGATGGACTATTTTTACTAAATTTTTATCTTAAAAAAATCCAACATGCATAATAATATGCACAATAAACTGCACATCCTTCAGCTAAAGCATTCAGGACTTTTAAATTTACTTTCAGAAATTGCCATCGCTCATCTTGTCTGTGCTGTTGTAATTTGAAATAAATGTGACAGAATGTCATTTTTTGTCCAAGAACCTTTCAGTGGTGCAAACGGTCACAAATACAATGTCTTATTTTATCAGCTGAAACTTCTAGTGAGCCCATCACTTTGCAGTAATGCACATATATGAAATGTATAAAACATTTCTGGAAAACATGCTGTGATATAGTTCATTTCATTATAAAAAGTGTTTATCAGTATTAGTTACTGGGTTTGGGAAAAAATGTCTGGATTTAAACATAACTCTCTACCTTGATCAAAAGGTCTGTGTAACACATGTACTATTCATTACTTGAAACTGAGATTACACAAAGCCAAAAGGAAGTCAATCTGAAGGCTGTTGGAAAATCTAATAGAATCAGCAAACACTTAACATTGGCACCAGAACTCAGCAGTCACAGACTAGAGTAATCATAGGCTATGCATCTCTGTTTTATTCAGTGGGTTACAGTTTTTGCTTTCCTTGCCAACCACTTTATTTCCAAATGATAGAAACACAGCTGTTAACAGCTTTATAATTTAAAATTTATCAACACCTAAAAATCGTTGGAAAGGTACCAATTCCAGTAACCATCAGCTCTGGCCAAAAGTGAAATAAAATAATTTAAGCATGGAGATGTGGAAATTATTTGGTCAGACTTGAAGGATATAGTTTCCAGAGTGTCTCAAGAAGGAGACATGGTAGAAACAATTGCACACTGTTTCTATATGGCCGCTCTGAGTCTTAAATCACTGAGTTATACAGCTTCTGAAATAAATTCTCCTTCCACATGCTTGTTGCTTTACAGGTATCTATATGTGTATTATAGGTAGTTTGTTACTTTGGAAGGTCAGGAGCAAAACATAAATAAGTAATAGGATGTTCTGCGAGAGGATTCTAACCAAAGTTCATGACTATACTGTGACATTTTTGAACATACATTTAAATTGACAGGCCATTAATATAAATTTTTAATAAGGGAAGAAATATAAAGCAGATGGTTTCAGTTCACATTAAATGTGTCATGGCTATCTTGTCATATTGACATTGTGGCAACATGAGTTGAACCAAAGAACACAACAGATTTTGAGTGAAATTAAAAAGAGTGTCTGAATGACTTTATTTAACAATTTTATGCTCCCCAGTTTACTGTCTCATTTTAAAAATCAACTTTATAGGCTTAATGCTTTTAGCAGACTCTAGAAATTTGAAATTTTTAAAGTCTTCACCTTGAAACACCAAATAAATTATCTCTTACTGGAAAGAATTTTATTTAGTCATTATTCACTACTAAGTGGACATATAATGCTGTGATCAAAAAATCATTCCTTTGATTTTCGGACTCTATTTATTTTTCTAATATTTTAGTGTAGAAATTTCAAACAGTAAGTAGAGAAGATGCCATAATAAAATTGTTTTGTACCATTGTTCAGCTTAAATAATGGCTTCATGTAGGTTAATTTTGAGACAAGGTTCTCTATATAACTCTCCTATAATTATTTGTTTCTTTTAAATGTTATTATATCACATCAAATACTAAATTACTTTTGTTGTTATTATTTCAATACTTTTGAAATATAGTTTAGTTATTGGTATCTCACCATTATAAGATGTATTTTTATAAGGTTATATACTTCTAACTCATCTTTCCTTTCTCCTTTCTTTGAGTGTATATGTGTGTGTTTCTGCATGTGTCCATGAGTATGGATGCTCAAGTGTGCTGCTGCAAATCTTCCTAGATCACTTTTCCACCATATTCCTTGACCCAGACTCTCAATCAAATGTTGACTATATGGGTAGTATCACAAGACAATTATTTGAATTCTGAATTTGAACTCTGGTTCTCTTATTTGCATAGCAATGCTTTAACCACTGATCTATCTCTTCAGGTACTGTACCTCAAAAATTTATAAAATTTTATTTAATGTCTTTGTTTCACAGCTGAGTCTGAGTGATTCCAGAGTTTAATGATACAGGGAAATAATCATAGTTGGAATTGTAATAAGCTCCCATAATTCTTTATAAATATAAGTTAGATTTTGGATATTTCCTATGGAGAATCTCAGCCCAAATTTTTATTAATTTTTAGAATTGATGAAGAAATCAGAAAAAATATAACTGTAATTTAGCAATATAAGTTTCATTCCACTTGCATTAAGTCATAAACAAACACCTTTTAAAACATTAAATATACTGTTATTAAAATTCTGAAGAAATGGGCATCTTAGTCAGAATTTTATTTCTATAATCCAACACCACAACTAAGAAAACCTATAAAATGAAGTGTTTGATTACTGTAGATTACTTTTGGTAAGATTGCCTTTTTTAGTATGTTAATTCTACCTATCAAAGAGCATGGAGATCTTTCCACTTTCTGGTGTCTTCTTCAATTTTTTTTTCTTCAAAGATTTAAAGTCCTTGTCATACAAGTCTTCACTTGTTTGGTTAGCATACATATTGTTTGCTATTTGTGGCTCTTGTGAAGGGTGCTGTTTCTCTATTTCTTTCTCTGCCCATTTATCATTTGTGTAAAGGAGGGCTACTGTCATAACCAGAACCTGGAAACAACCTAAATTGGAAACAACTGAAGAATTAATAATGTGGTACATTTACACAATTGAGTACTACACAGCAGAAAAAAATAATGACTTCTTGAAATTTGTAGGCAAAGGGATGGAGTTAGTAAACCTCATATTCAGTGAGGTAACCCAGACACAGAAAGCCAATTATCATATAGACTCACTCATAAGTGTCTTTTTAACATAAAAAAAAAGAAAACCAGCCTACAAATAAAAATCCCAGAGAACCTAAACAGGAATGAGGACCCTAAGAGACACACACATGGATCTAATCTACGGGTGAAGTATTAAAAGACAAGCTGTCCTGAATACATTGGGAGCACGGGGACCATGGGGAAGGATTGAAGGGGAGGGGAGAGGAAGGGAGGAGAGCAGAGAAAAGTGTATAGCTCAATAAAATTAATTAAAAAAGAAAAAAAAAACAAAAGAAGGAAAGGCAGAAAAAATAAGGAGCCAGTGAAACAGGACAGTAGAGTATAAATGACCAAACATCAATATTATTTCATCATGACGACCTCACAAAAGGTTATATCCCAAGAAAAGCATCATCTCAACTGTGTGAACATCACACAGTATAATATGCAATCAGGGATGATAGTTTAACACACAGCTAAGCTTCATGTTATATTGCCTATTGCTATAATTTATTGAATAGTTATGCCTTACAATGTAATATAGAAAAGATACAATAAAATATAAAACAAGAACAAATGCTATACTCACTCAGAATGTATGTGAATGTAATCTTGAGGACTTGAATCACTGGGTGATTCAATGAATCTGAGGGAATTTGAGGCCCAGGACACTGACATACACTAAAGCAGTCTTTTTAAATACCATGCAATTAGCCTCATTAAAGTTACGACAAAATATGTCTTTAGTAATAAATGTAGCTTACTGAAATTGTTTTCTAATTTATAACCTTTTATAAAATTTGTGATCTTTATGACACTTAACTTCAAAATATAATAGTACAATTTCAATATAAGTTTCTCTTATTATACCCCATTTTCTTCCACTTTTTAATTTTTATTTATTTAATTTGTGAACTAATTGTCAAAACTTAACACTGCTCCTCCTCTATGTGGGGTCAGAAGCATCAATATTTGTGTCTTCTTCTTCCATAGACTGTCATATTGGCAATTAGCCCACATAGGCTGCCATATCATGTTGTGATACTGCCTTATTGTGGAATGTCTAAGAACTTGCTTCAGGCAAAAGGCTTTTGCTATTACTATTTTTGTTTTGTGTTTGTTTTTGTTTAAATAGGAAGGATCTCAGCGGAGCAGTTCTTTTGCCAGTGTTGCTGCACAAGGGGTGTTAGAAAATGAGAGGAAGTGTCCCAGGCTGTGTGCCTGGAAAGAGTATCAGGAAAGAAGACCCAGAGTCTAATGGGAAATGGGATCTGATCTCTTGCAGATGGACTGGTCACATGAACTGGCTGCTACCTAGATTTCCTACATAAAAGTAAAAAAAAAAAGAGGAAAATATGTGTATGCATGTATGTATATATACATAATAACACAATATAGCAAATACATAAACTACATAATCATTATCATTATTATAATTGTATATAATTGTGCATAGTCCAGACTATAGCTCTCACAGCTGGCAGCTGAAAAGCCTTGATTACACCAGCAGCACTGGGTCCATGCGAGTTATGAGTTGCTTTATGACCTTAGGGGAATTGCAAAACCACTAACTGTTGAGAATTTTATAATCTTATGAGATAATAACTTTATTGATTTATTATTTACTGAAACTACCTGACAGCTTGTAACTGAATTAACAAGTTTAATTTAGTAACACTTAATGTAACAAATCAGTCTAATACACCATGTTATAAAATATAAAGAAGAAAAATCACATAAATTTTTGCATTAATATATGGAAATTATATGTGAGGTTAAGCACCTATTCAAGACAAAATTGCTCAGAAAGTAGTAAAAATAGATAGGAAGAAAGGTAAAAATGCTGTAACTATATTTTAATTTTTCAATATAAAAGAATAGATGGGAAGTAATACAATTTACTAAGGAGCAGCTCTATATGTAACAGGAAAATGGGAAATATTTCCTGTTAAAAATCAAGACAGAGAAAGCCCATCTTCTTTATTTTTACAAAAGATGTTTGTAAATTTTCTAGGAATAAAGAGAAAAAAATTCTAAAGGGGAATGAAGGAAAGGTGTAGGTTACAAAGAAAGAAATATCATTACTCCTCTCTAAAATACAATGAAAAATTGTCAAATACAATAAAGAACAATGCATATATATGAAATATGTTATTCCTTATTATACATATAAATATATATAACATTTATATTTATCTCCTATATATTTATAACTTTTATAACATTATAAATCATGAATATATTTTTATATTTTATATAAACATATTTAAATATAAATACATACTCTTTGTAAAACTAATCATACTATATTACCCTATGATCAAGCAATAAATATTCTGGCAATTCATTTCCCCAGAGATGAGCAAACAAACTCCTGTACACAGATGTTTATATTATCCTGATTGTTAGTATTCCAAAACTGCCTACACCAGATTGTGTTTCTACAAGCAAACAGTTAAGCAAACTTCTTTTTTATTTTTTATTTTTATATTATTATTACAAATTTCACCTCCTCCCCTCCTTTCATTTCCTTCCCCCTTCACTTATTCCCCCCCCTCCCTCCAGTCCAAAGAGCAGTCAGGGTTCCCTGCCCTGTGGGAAGTCCAAGGTCCTCCCCCCTCCATCCAGGTCTAGATGTAATTAAGATAGATACATCCAAACAGACTAGGCTCCCACAAAGCCAGTACATGCAGTAGGATCAAAACCCAGTGCCATTGTCCTTGGCTTCTCAGTCAGCCCTCCTTGTCAGCCACGTTCAGAGAGTCCAGTTTGATCACATGTTCCATCAGTCTCAGCACAGCTAGCCTTGGTCAGTTTCCTTTAGATCAGCCCCACCAACACAGTGGGTGGGTGCACCCCCCGTGGTCCTGATTTCCTTACTCATGTTCTCTCTCCTTCTGCTCCTCATTTGGACCTTGGGAGCTCAGTCCAGTGCTCCAGTGTGGGTCTCTGTCTCTATCTCCATCCATCGCCAGATGAAGGTTCTATGGTGATATGCAAGATATTCATCAATGTGGCTATAGGATAAGGCCATTTCAGGCTCCCTCTCCTCAGCTGTTCAAAGAACACTCTGGGGACATCTCCTTGGACACCTGGGAACCCCTCTAGAGTCCATTCTATTGCCAGCCCTCAAATGGCTCCCATAATTAAGATATATACTTCCCTGCTCCCATATCCACTCTTCCTCCATCTCAACCGTCCGTTCCCCCAAGCTCTCCCCATCCTCCCCTTCTCACTTCTCGTTCCCCATCTTCCCTTACCCCCACCCCACCCCTACCAAGCAAACTTCTATATACATGGCACAAAAGGTTACTTCAGAGAAAAATAAATAAATAAAAGTTAACTATAAACCAAGTAAACACCCTCAATAAACATCCAGAACTATTTCAGTGGGAAACTACATTTAGATCTTACTCCTGAGAGACAAAAATATATGATACATAGAATAAAAATGGCTAATAATTCCCAAATGATTTGAGAAGAGAGAAACATTGTGGCTCTAAACACATTAAAATATAATTACATGAATGTTATGATTTGAAGACACTCATGTTTTTTAACACTTAATGCACAGCTGAACATACTTAGGCAGTTTCCTGATGGAAGTTGATGGAAGGGCCTATGTGGGCCAGGAATCCCCATGGGTGGGTACTTTGGTGTTTATTACTTCTGTGTCTATTCTCCCCCTTTCTTGCATCTTTTGCACTAGCCCATCAGCTGCTGGGCTCTGCTCTCCAAAGCAGTCCAAAACACAGTTTGCTGAGTTTAAATAAACTCTTCTCTCAAGTTGTTTACAGTGACATAAATGTCACTCATACAACAGGGGATCATGATGAGGGTGTCCATACATAGATATGTTCTGTATTTTAGCTGTATTAATGTCAAAATTTTGTGTACACTATTATATTTTAAGACATTGGTACAAAGGGTATATGTGTCATTTCTTCAGCTATATATGAACTTATAATCATTGCAAAAGTCAACGTTTAGATGAAAACACTAACCATCTGGTAATTCGTAGCCTCTTTATTAGTCTACATCTTTATTTTTCAAGAATTTTATATGAATGTATTTTCTCACTCAATATTTCTGGAGTTTATTTAGGATATTTCCTTGGTTAATAGTTAGGTATTTTTTCAATTAAACTTCTTTTGATAAAATAAACCTTATTCCATTGTTGTTTAACTTGTAGAAAAAAACTATATGGTGTGGGGAATGCTGTCACTCTACAACTTTCCAGTTGTTCTTGTCCTTGATGAGAAAAATGTGGAAACTAGTTTTGGATCAGCAGAGGAGTATCATTACTGAAGAGGATTGGATTTTTGTTTTCCCCATTGAATAAAGGTGAGAAAATGTGACTGCAATGAATTAAAAATGAAGGACATATTATGTATAATACATAGACAGTACGGCACTCATGTTTTACTTAGTAAACATGTCAAGGGGATCGTAATATTTAAACAGTAAAAGGAAATTCTTCTGTGTTTTTCTATTAAAACTTAGGAATAAAACATACTATAAAATTATATCGACATCATAAAATAAATCAGTTTGGTAATCTATTCTTGAATAACAAAGATAAACAGGTCTTATAAGGTTTATTTGGAATTCATCACTTCAAGTATTTGAATCCATACTTAAATGTACTACTCTGAATTAGAAAAATGTATTTCTATTTTTAAGGTTTTTTAAATGTCATTCAAAGCAACAGATACATGAATACTAAATCTTCTTGTAGCATTTCCATTTATGATCTCTTAAATCATTGATTTGTATTTTCATATTGCTTATTATCCTCCATGTAAATATAGAAAATAGAATTCAAAAAAGTAATCAAAAAACAAAAAGCATATCCAAAATGAAATGACACCAAAAATAAAAAAAAAAACTAATGGCAATTGACTTTGTGTATCATTGAAGTAATGATGCATTCTTTTTTTATTAGCTGTTGTGTAGTGATACTTTGTTTATCATCTAACAAATAAAGCTTGCTTAAAGATCAGAGTACAAAGCTAAGCACACTAATCAGCCATACTGGCAAAACAGAGATTGCACACACCTTTAATCCCCCAAACCACATTAGTTAGCCATAGATACCAGGCAGTGGTGGTACACATCTTTAATAGCAACACTAGAGCAGAATATGAAGTGGGATGAGACAGGAACTCACTCTTTTTTCTCTGAATATTTCATAGAAGTGAGAACTCCCTAGTGATTTATTGCTTTGATTTTCTGATCTTCTATGAGTTCCAATATATGACTCTGTGCTTTTAATTATTTTTTTTTCTGAATCTGGCACCCAACACACAAATAAATGTCATTTGCCTGTGGCCTTACAGCAAATGACATAGGCCAGAGCAACACATGGCTAGAATCACTCACCCACCAGCTGAGTTTTCTATATTATCTCCTGGTGGGCTTCCCATGAACGTCCTTCTTGGACTACTGCCAAACTAGGTAGCTTCCTTGACATCCAGTCACTGTTATTTTTCATTTCAGAGGCAGTGTCTCACATCATCATCAGTGGCAGATTTGATGAGAAAACTGGGAATTCTTTAAGGGAAGAATTAGATAAAACAGAGAGTATTTCCCATGTTAAAAAAAAATAAAGGACATTGAGCCTATAATTCGTGATCCTAGAGAAGCTAAATAAGAAAATGAACCCAAAGAATAAATATCCTCCTGGATATTGAAAGTGGACAAGATTGCCGGACAGGGGCTGGGGGTGGGGTGGGGAAAAGGGGAGATTGGGAGAGAGACAGGAGAAGGGGAGGATGGGGAGAGCTTGGGGGAATGGGATGGTTGGGATGGAGGAGGGGTGGGTGTGGGAGCAGAGAAGTATATATCTTAATCAAGGGAGCCATTTTAGGGTGGGCGAGAAACTCGACTCTAGAGATGCTCCCAGGTGTCCATGGAGATGTCCTCAGCTAGATCCTTGGGCAGCTGAGGAGAGGGAGCCTGAAATGACCCTATCCTATAGCCATACTGATAAATATCTTGCATATCACCATAGAAACTTCATCTGGCGATGGATGAAGCTAGAGACAGATACCCACACTGGAACATTGGACTGAGCTCCTAAGGTCCAAATGAGGAACAGAAGGAGGGAGAACATGAGCAAGGAAATCTTGGCCATTCTTACAGGTGTAAGATGGAATCTCAGAGTTGTTTTGATTTGCATTTCTCTGGTGACTAAGGATGTTGCACATTTCATTAAGTATTTTTCAGCCATTTTAGATTCCTCTGTTGAGAGTTCTCTGTTTAGGTCTGTACTCCATTTTTTTTTATTAGATTATTTGTTCTTTTGATGACCAATTTCTTGAGTTCTTTGTATATTTTGGAGATTAGACCTTTGTCTGATGTGGGGTTAGTGAAGATCTTTACCCATGCTGTAGGCTATTGTTTTGTCTTGTTGACCATGTCCTTTGCTTTACAGAAGCTTTTAAGTTTCTGAGGTCCAGCTTATTAATTGTATTTCTCAGTGTCTGTGCTACTGGGGTTATATTTAGAAGTGGTCTCCAGGCCAATGCATTCAAGTGTACTTTCCAATTTCTCTTCTATGAGGATTGGTGTCACTGGCTTTATGTTGAGGTCTTGATCCATTTGGACTTGAGTGTTGTGTATGATGATAGATATGGATCTATTATCATTCTTCTACATGTTGATATCCATTTATTAAATATGTTTTCTTTTTTCCATTTTATATTTTTTGCTTCTTTATCAATAATCAGGTGTTCAAAGGTGTATGGATTAATATCCAGGTCTTTGATTCAGTTCCATTGGTCCTCCCGTCTGTTTTTATGCCAATACTAGGCTGTTTATTTGAAGTATTCTTTTCTTACTATAGTTATCCATTATTGAAATATTTCTCTGATAGACTGTTTTCACTTTAAAATGTTATAGCATTACCTCATTTTATGTATATTTCTTTGATCCATTTGAGAACAGCAGTATTTTGCTTAAATTTTACATTATTTTTAAATATTCAGCTTCTTTCTTCTATTATGAATTATAATTTATTCTATTTTGATGAGAGGAAATGCATTACACAACCTGTTTTTTGTTTTCAATTTGTGAGAGTGTGTCTCTCCGTGTGTTTCTGAGACCATTTAGTCAAACTTACATACAAACATTTGTTCCGGTCTTATAATTTGTGACTGAATAATGTACAAGAGGTTTTGTTCTTGAAGAAAACTGTTTTGCATCTCTAAGCAATCACTGATTTCCTGAAACTCTTTGTCCAGCAACAAAACCCTGTGAAACTTCTCTTATCCATTTTGCCATGTTAACTAGGACCTCACTATGCATGTATTGTTCAGGTAACCCTATTGTTGTGATTTTATGTGTCTAGTTTAGGTAAATTTAAGGATCTGGAGAGACAGTCTAGAGGGTATATACTCATGAGTACTCCCATTTTCACACCAGCACCCACGTAACAAGCTAAACATACAGAACACAGCAGTAATCACAGGTTTAACTTAGGTGAACATAAGAAAATCAATGGAGCTTGCTTTCTTCCTGCATAGTAGAAAACATAGTAAGCCCAGGTTCAGAGAAAGATTCTCCTTCTGAATAGTCAGAGAGGGATAGAAAGGAACACCAGACACCCTCTTCTGCTTTCATGTGCATATACATGTGTACAGTCACTCACTCAAACGGACACATATCCACAAAAATAAACACATCATTCCCCCCAAAACTCAAAATGTATCATGAATGTTGAGACATTTGGTATGATTGACAGTAGCTGAATTTCATGTAATTATGAAAACTCTTTAATATTTAATCATAGAAAATGAGTCTAAATATCAGGGTAATAAAAAACAAGCAAGGAACTTGGATATTTCTGTAAGTTTATAATAAAAATAAATATCATTCATCATTTTCATTTCATAAGATAACATTACTTTCCAGGCAACCAGACTCTTACCGTAAATGGAGAAACCATTAAGACATTGGCAGATGATGACGCAGTAGTTGTCATTAATGCTGTTGAGCATTCTCCAAATGAAGTCTCAAGAAGAGTCTCACCAACAACATTGCATGCCCACTGTGAGGAAACCAACATTAAAACACAGCTGAAGCATCTCTGGGTGATCCTTCTAAGACAAGAAGAGACTATCTCCGGCTCAGTTCAAACAGCTAGTGCAGTATCCTCCTGCCGTTATTGATCCCATTATTTGGGAACAGGCCAAAGTGGATAACCCTTATTCTGAAAAAAATAATTCCTGTCTCAGGAGTGGGTTTCGTATAACTGCTTTAAAGACTAAACTTTCAAGAATGGATTCCTAAGCAACTCAGACCAGATTAGATAGCATATCTGAATTTATTAGTGAAGTACAGAATTAATTTACAGCTATGCCCAAAATAGCACAAAACAAAGCTAAACTCATGGATCTCTCCCACAGAACCTTACATGTCCTAATCAAATAGGAAATTCAAAAGAACCATTTTTATGCTATAGAGGCCGAAGAAGAAAAGTTACAGGCTCAATTAGAATCTATTGAGGGTGAACTAAATGCACCTATCCAGTTCAAAGGTGAATGAACTGATGTCCCAAATCAGGATGCAGAATTATTTTGGAGCTGTAAGATCTGAGGAGTGGTATTACATAGATACAGCCCAATATTAAAAACCAAGCAGCATTTGAAACAAAAGCAAGACGGCCTTAGTAATTAGATAAGCATCATAAAAGTTTATCTAGAAGACATGAAACTGGTAGAACATGGATTGAATGAAACAATCTGTAACAGAAGCAGTATATTTAGTTGACAGTTTACAAACTTGCTCCAGTTTATAAACTGCATTTTCTTGCTGCATCAGGTGTTTCTTATGATGACCACATGAACAGGAAAAAGGCTACTTTTCTTGGGTGGGATGTTTGTGGTGCCTAAGAAATTACTGTATAGTCAACCTGAAATGATCATCACAAAGCTCTTCAAAAAGAACCTTTGAAAAATATATATGCACACAATTAACCCAAGCCTTTGTTCCAATTTGCAAAAGAGAAATCACTGCTGGTACTAGAAGCCTAGCTAGATTCTCCGGATGACAAGTGGGGGTATGGTCTTTAGTAGTCTTTAGAAAGTGATCTACTAGTATCACTTTGCCAGAGCAGCATAGTTGCTTACTACATTCTAAATCTTATTCACAAACTCACGGAGAAATGCAGCTGATCCTCTCAACAAAGAAACCCATCTTTACATAAACAGATACAATCACAGACAACTGTAACTGGACATGATGCCAAGATCATTGGTTTATGGCTAGTCTAGACCCAACTACTGCCTATATCTTTATTACAACTTCTATATCTATACCTTAGGGAACATCACAGAAAAGAGGATAGAAATATTGTAAGAGAAAATATAGCTGGAAGCCCATTGTGAAACACTCTCCTAGAAATGGTTGCATAAACCAGATTTCAATAATAGCAGTGTTGGTTAATCTAATAGTTGTTGGGAGCAGTGAGACCCCAGATTCTGAGTTTCTTGAAATCCCCTGCTCTAAGTGCCTACAGCTTCTCTGAGCACGAGACCTTCAGGAGTTCCTGATGGCAGGAGAGTGGTTTCTGGTGGGTTTGGCTGGGGCATGGCTATCTCTATATAATCTGCTTCTGAACACAATAAAGGGGGCATTCTTGGGGATTTCAAGGATGACCCGTGTCGCTGTTTCTCTGTCTGTGTGTGTCTGTGTATTTTAACCTCCATCCCCCTTGCCCGAAGCTCGCCAACTGGGTAATAGCTCACCAAGAACAGACACGGGGGCGCGGTGCGAGGCACTGGTATTTTAATATATTTGAAAATGTTACTATAGAAGGGGAGATATTTTCTTGTGTCCTACCACTAGACAAAGAATTATAAGGAACTAATAGCTATGGTAAGAGAGGATACCTCTTCTATGGATGAGCCCAATTATTTATTGGTTGGAAATGCAGAGTGGTAACCCTTGAAATCATATCCACACTAATTAAACAGACTCAGCAAGTTTTACATTATACACACCACACACACACACACACACACACACACACACACACACATAAAGTAAAAGATGCTATCTTGAGAGTAAAGGGCAATGGATAGGTTCAAGAGAAGGACTGGAGGGAGGAAAGGATTGAGGTAGTGATGTTAGTCCATTTTAGTTTAAAGTATTAGTAGAAGGACACCAACATACTATAAATTATATAAACATATGGAAGAGAAATTTTCATGCTAGAATTAGTAATGGCTATGTAAACTAAAACCTTTTTCTCTAATCTGTGCTAGACTATCATAAAGTTTTAAACTAAAAAAACCCTTATTTCAGAGATTTTGCAAGATTAGATAATTTAATACTGAATTTTAAATGCAAATATTTCAAAAAGTCCACTCAACTTGGGTAAGAAATATCAATTAGAACAATTAGAATGTGAGAGGCAATTTCTAGCAATTTTCATTTTTCACCATGATTAATGAGGCAATAAAATTCATGAGCTGAGAGGGGTCGAGTTCACTCAGGAGATGAACCAGATAATATATAAAAGTAGGCAATGACTTAGAGAAGTCATTTGTTGCCCTCTTTAGTAAACTGGTTTGTAATGAATTATCTATTGTATGACCCATGTAATCTACACCTTTGCTACTGCAGTCTACAGTTAGAATATAATAAGATGTTTTAGCTTTTTTTAACTTAGTGTCATGCCAACTGAGAATGTTTTTCTGTGAAGAACAAGTGAAAAAATTTAAATTATATCTAATAATGGATATATATACACATATATTAAAGCATATATATCTATGAATTTAATCCATTTCATCATTCTAAAGTTGTCTATTATATCTTCAACAAAAATAGTCACTTGTCTATGGTGAAAATCTGCCTGTGTTTTCAAGTAAGAAATGAATGCACAGCACTAGGATTATCAGTTTAGCATTTTAATTTTTGATTTTACTGATAGCATAATTTTAAAAATGCATCATCAATTAAACTGAAAAGCATTGCTTAAGTATTGATTGTGGCAGGTATATATGCATGCATTAACAGTCAGTTTGGGAAAATACAACTTCAATAAGTATAAATCCAATCAATATTTTAAGGTTTTGTTGGTAGACTAAATTACATCCACGGATTGCATTAATTTCTGTGATTTACAATTTTCAGAAATACATTGGCCCAATTTCATATGTGTTGCTATGAAAAAATATCTTGACAAAACGCAGCTAGGGGAGATATGCCTTATTTTAGCTCATAGTTTCAGGTTACAGTCTCTCATTGTCAGGAAGCCAAGTGAGTAATATGAAATAGCACAAATGTGGTCAAGAGCAAAGAGGAATGAAGACACACATTCTCACTTTCTCACTTGCTTACTTTTGTTTCTTTCTTGATATCTGTACTCTTACATAGTTCAGGACCCCATGTCTAGTGAGTCATACCAACCATACTTAATTAAGATAATAATTATATAATGAAATTCCCAAAGTGGAAACACTTTAAGGAAAAAGTTATAAAAAGTTCATAACTTACAATTTTTGTGTCTGGTTGTTCCAAACAGCACGATGAACAGAGTTCCTGCAGATTTCCTGGCTACATCATGACACAACAATGAAGTGGAAGGAACCTTGCTGCATCCAGAGGAGGAACTGATAGATTCTGTGGTAAGATAGAGAGCAAGCTATCGGGGATACACTAGACTTACTCTTTTTTAATATGTATATTAGAGAGACTTAATCCTTACCAAGAATATAAAGTAACATTTTCCTTATCCTTTAGCAGAAAAAGGGAAAGCATAAAATGTAGAACACAGAGAGCATGAAAAGACTTGCCGTGTGCTTTCACAAGTGTATATAGTTGTAAGTCAAATATTCAAGTTCTGACTTTCTCAGACATCTCTGATACTTGTTTTGATAGACTTTCTTCCTGTTCCCAATTCACCTTCTTTTGGGAGTAAATAGTGAAATGTCGAAAACTGCCTAAGCTGGCAGGAAAATGCTACTGCAGCCCGTTACCACGAAGGCACAGCAATGGAGATGCTTATAGAAAACACAGTTCTTCTTAACTATAGCTATTTTTCTATACTTTTTATTAGGTTGTAGCGATACTACATTTTCTTTCCTTTTCTTTCCAATAACCATTTCACCCTGAGAGCAGTGTTCTCTCCTGAGGGCCAGAGACTGACATTTCTGTAGACTTAATCTATATGTTCGAGGACACATCAAAGGTTAAGTAAATTCCATTTTTAATGCCATGATCACTAAATTGGAAATGTTAGCAGCTTTAGGTTTTGACAACCCTGGCCCTTAATTTTGAATAAAGATTCTCTCAATATTGTAAAATACCAGATGCTACACACTATGAATGGACTCTACAGGATGGGGCTTTCCAAACATGTTTGATGAATCTTTGGTTGGGTTTTAAAATAAAATTCACCTAAACACATTATAACAAGTGAAAATATGAACTGCATTTCCTTTTACTTTTAATACTAATATGCCATTATATTTCACCATTCTCTTTCCTTTCCCCAAACCCTCTTATGTACTGCTTCTTGCTCTTTTTCAAAATCACAATCATTTTTATTAATTGCTTACTATTCAATGCATAAATGTGTATGATTATACACACAGACACATATATTCCTAATTTTAAAATTAAATATGGAACAAGAGTTAACCAAACTGTTTCTTTCGAAGATTATAATCTAATTATAGGACAATCTATTTCAGAAGAGCATTTTATAACTTATGCAAGCAATTAAGCCTACCTCAGTGATTTTATCTTATCAGTGCCAAGTTGTTATCTTATAGTTAGCAGATTTAAAGTCAATCTTATGCTGCCTTTTCTACTAAGTGACTTTTTAAAGGCAGAATAAAGTGAAAGCAAAAGTAATCATAGCACTTGTTACTACTGAGCATTAGGGATAAACTCAGGGTACATCGACTGACAGGGAATGCTGATCTGTAGTTAACACCTGGGTGTTTCTATTTATAGAAGGATATCACAAGTTAAACACAGAAGAAATGGTTCACGAATCCAATAAAATTTGGAATGCACAACTGCCTGCAATACCAGGGGATTTTGCACCCAATCTGTTTGCCAACAAATCAATAACAAGAGTAAATCCTTCTGCATAGTGGGCAATCAAATTCTCCATAACAGGTACTCCTACCTAAATTAATAGAATCCCAGAAGAGCTGTGTATGTTTCAAAGCCAATATCACTGAAGCTTAACATTCACACGTGGTAAGCAGGAACATATTTCTTAATAATGTCTTAAACAAAGAGAAATTATGTGAAGACTTTGAATTAAACGTTCCCATGCTGAGTGGCCTCAATTTTAATTGCTCGTGTCTCTAGGGGGCATGTTTCCCATTGTCTTTATCTTTTTAAAGGATGAAGAATGTATAAAGATTTCTAAAAGTATTACTGTCTTCCTACATTGGCTGACTGTCATTGTTTGCTGTAGAGATTGTACTGGATAACATGCTCATTGAGATAGCCAGCATAACTCATGCTCAGGGTAAGCTGCAAAGACCTCTCTTCCTGTAGCTTTTTTTTAAGCCATCCAGAAGAAAATCAGGAATTGCTCTTCTGTTTCTCAAGACCCTCACAGAATTTACTCTATTATTTACTTGATATTCCTCCTGTCACTTGCCCATAATATAAGGACCTAACACACACTTTAATTGAACAAATAAGAAGGTCACAGTGAAGAGGCAATGGAGAATATGTAAGATTTTTGCTGTATTCAAAATATAATGTTACTTTGAAGGTCATGATTTAGATGGAAGAAAAACATTAAAAGAAAAATTAGGTTAAAATTTTGCTTTATTTGACAGACCCAGTTTTCTAATATCTCAGCATCATGCTAGGCAATCTAGGAAGTTTTCAAATAGTCATATAAAAGTTTGTTTTTAACAGCTATTATCTGTCAATAATGGCAGTAGGTATGAGAGATATGGATGGAAAAGCCAATATACTTCTTCTTAAAGATATCACAACTGAATAAAAAAGATCTGCTTGCAGAAATCTTTAAAATCATTGACAAGACATTTAATGTATTATTTTTTATTTTTATTTATCAACACCAATATGTAGAAAAGTTAAGTCTAGTGTTATATTCAAATAATCTATTCTTGGTTTTTTGAACCAGAACTACAATCACATGGCTAACTTAATGTATTTAAGAATACTACTACCTTTGAATCTATATTAAGAAAAGTGTCTTTATGCATGATTCATTAATACTTTTTTAGTTATATGAAAGAAAAGAGACAGAAACAAAGATGGTGAGGTCTAAAGCATTAGAAAGGTTAGGGTGATATAAAGAGCAATAAATGAAGATGTCTTTACATCTTCCTAAAGATACATGCACACCCACATTCATTATTTCTCCTTCCATGACAACAAGCAGGTGGTGGAATGAGCCTGGATATCCATTGGCTGCTGAAGAACTGGTGAATGTTCTTAGGAATAAATCTAACCAAGGAAGGAACAATCTCTCCAAGAAAACTCATAAAAGTAAAGAAACTGAAGACACTGAGAAAAGATACTTAAAACCGAATTGTCTCCTGGTTTTGAGTATCACTCACTAGTCTATGGCAGCGATTTAAAGATTATGGGACCTTTAGAAGCTGTGAACTCTCCAATTAAGGTAGATCACTAGAGAAGAATCTGAAGACTGTTTTCTGTTTCATAGTCTTCACTCCATGAAAACAAAGTCTCTCCAACTGTAAGTCACAGTGATATTTTTCTCCATTAAATTGCTACTATGAGGTTGTTGTCATGGCAAAAGGAAAGTAAAGATGGTGATTTCTCATGTCCAAAGTTACCTGCAGATACAGTCCAAATCCCATAAATTCCAGTGACATTTCTATAGAGTTACAAAGAAACCATTTTATAATTAACATGGAATCACAACAGGGAACAGGTAGTAAAAATAATATGGGGCGAAGAAGAAATAGGGGAGGCAGTGACATTACCATTTGATTCCCAATTATAAAATATAATTTCTTCCAAAACTTATTTTTTGAACCAGCTTTAATTTGATATTTTATTTCTTATCTCAGTTGAAAGAAATTCAGTTCTCAGTTCTTAGAACTGTCTATCTTTTCAAACATCACCCTTTCCACAGCAATAATTACATTTAACACGTTGTTAGGATTTGAGCTTTGTTAGCAGGTTTTTTTCTGCTTATTTTCTTGCATATTTGTCTTTTATTTTTGATGTTCTTTTCAAAATCTCACTATGTAGCCCTTAGCGGGGCTGCAACTAATTATGTAGACTTAGGCTGGACTTTGTAGTCACAAGACTTTTGGCATCTAGCCCAACATGATTTATACATTTTTTGTTTATCTACAGCTCCATCATATGAATTTATAGTAGAACTTGAAGAATCATAGAAAATCAAAAATAATTCTTGAGTGAATTAATGACAGACTTTTAAAAATCCACAGAAATTTAATTAAAAGCATTAAATCATGACTTTAAATCAGCATTGAATCAGACAAGTAACTGTATAGCAATTTATAGTTTAATAAATTTTACTTTAGATAAAATATGCTTGGTTTTTGATAATTTGCAATGCTTTGATTGATTTGCTTATTCTGTTTAATTGATTTGATTCAACAAGAGAGCACATATGTTGTAATTAGTGTTGTGATCTGGTTCAATTTTGAGTTAGACAATAAAAAGAAATTAGATCTTATAATTTTGTCAAATGTGCTAGGTTTTTAAAATTATCTGTTATTGCTCAGGGAATGTTAATTAAAGAATTGTGATTCCTGAGTGTTAACTATTTCAATGGAAGCTGAGGCGTGTGTCAGAAATTTTAAATGCTTCACCTTCTTTCACCCAGCATTCAGTTTAGTTTTATCTACCTAACTCTACTCTAACCTATCATACAGGCCAACCCAGTTTCTTTATTATCCAATTGTATTCACAGCATACAGAGGGGAATCACACATTGCACATATGATTAGAAATAAATAAAAACCTTTAAAAAACTTTGGTTTTTAAACAGAATGAATTATATTAAATATTTACTAGATAAATGAGTTTTGATATTTAAAGCATGATATTATCAGATGACTTAGGAATACTATATTTAAAGAATTCAAGTTAAAAAAGTGTGCTTAGTTTCCAAAAGAATATTATTGTGATCAGAAATTTTTATTTAATTATTTTTTATTGAAAAAAAATTTCCTCCTCCTCCCAGCCTCCCATTTCCCTCCCCCTCCTGCCACTCCTTTCCCCCTCCCCCCACTCCTCTCCCCCTCCCTCTCCAGTCCAAAGAGCAGTCAGGGTTTCCCTGCCCTGTGGAAAGTCCAAGGTCCTCCCCCCTCCATCGAGGTCTAGGAAGGTGAGCCTCCAAACTGGCTAGGCTCCCACAAAGCCAGAACATGAAGTAAAATCAAAACCCAGTGCCATTGTCCTTGGCTTCTCAGCAGCCCTCATTGTCATTTTAAAAAGAATTAAAGGTTTTGAAATTTAGAGTTACTCTTGTCATATTTTAGCATTTAGTTTTATGATGTTATAGGGCCTTTTCATTACTTATGACATAAGCTTTTGTTCTGCTCTAAGGGTCACACAGAAATCTATGTAAAAGGGCTAAATATATCCATAAGAGCTGGGAGAACTAATTCCCATTACCTCTCAGCGCCTTCAGCCTTGGTCAGCTACCTTTAGAGGGTCAATTCAGTTGATATATAAATAAACAGATTATACCTCTTTTTCTCCACCAAAACCCTTGCCTTTCAAATAGGTCATTACATTCTACAACAATCTTGCTTGTTAACTTCTTCCCACTGTGGAGTTCTATAATTGAACTTTCTGTGTATTTCTCTTTAGTTGCCAAATCCAATGGAAATTTTTCTTACTAATACCATAATACTGGGACATTTAACACTACCTACTGCCCCTCCAGAGACTCTATTGCATTGTTTTCTGAGAAATCAGAATATCCCAAACTTCTCCCTTGTCTAGGGCCAGTCTTGCTCAACTTTTAGGTGTCACTTTTGTCAAGATTTCTAGCTTTGCCTTTCCTTCCCCTTCCTTTACAGAGCTGTCCTGCAGCGAAGCATCTATTTTGCCTTGTAAAGTTCCTAATCACTGGTGGACCCTGTCTTTTAGTGCCATAAACATTTTCTAACAGAAGTCATGACCTACTAAATGCCTCACAGGCATGTATTGAAATCTCATTACTTCATTTTACAATGTTTAGTGTGGCTTAAGGATATATAGGCAATAAATCCTTTGGCTTGGGGGTTCTTGATAGTGTGATTGCTTCTTGTATCACAAACGTTTCTTTCAAAGCACTAACTAAGCAATAGTAATAAGGTTTCATTGAACATTCATTAATATATTAAAAATGTTCCTGTATTTTTTCTTAGAAAGTAGTTTTCAACAAAATTATTAACTAAGTAATTTTTTATTGTATTGAAATTAGAATTGTTTTTAGTGATTATGTTGGTTAGTGTTATGACAACTTCACACTAAGTAGAGCCATTTGGAAAGAAAAAACATAATTGAGAAAAATACACCCACCACATTGGCCTGTTGGCAAATCAAGGAAGAAGATTCTTAGTGATTGGTGTTGAAGGACTCGGGACACTGTGGCTAGTGCCACCCTTCAGCTGCTAACACTCAGTGCTATAAAAAAACAGAATGAACAAGCCTCGACGTAAATTGAGGCTGCTCATTTGTTTCCCTGTTGCCTAGACTGAAATAATCACGCAGAAACTATATTAATTACAACGTTTGCCCTATTAGCTCAGGCTTTTTATTAAGTAACTCCTATATCTTAAATTATAAAAAAACAGTTTATTATCTTAAATACAAAACAGTTATCAAGCAAGAATTATAGTTATAATATTGAGTTCATATACTGTTTGAAAATTGTGGAAAATATTCTATCATCTATCCTATCTTTGTGAGCCTAAAATTTTATGTTTAAATGATATTTTATCATAACTTAGAAAAGCTATAAGTATCTGTCTTAAATGCCATCAAGGACCTCAGAAGGATATAATGTTACCTAAATAAAGAGGAAGTACATTTTAAGCAACGTCCAAACTTCTAGAAATGACAAAGTCATCCTGCTGCCTGGACAGTCACCTAAAGTTCATCTGTAATGCTGGAGCATCTGCCTTCAGCCTACAGGCATATAGTATCTGGCAGACATTTTCATGAAGCAGGAAACTTGAACATCTGTTGAACCTTTATCCTGGTAAGTTTCTTTCATCACTTGATTTTTTTCTCTGTGCTGCAGAATGTCTGACAGGTTCTTTTGTGAAACAGGAACCCTAAAGGACTGTTTTACCTCCTTTAAGCAGGTTTAGCAGTCACTTTTGTGGGTCCCACATGTCCAGTTCATTTAGCATACCATCAAGCAGTCTAGGCAATAACATTTTCTTGCCCAAATGGCTAGCCTTGTCAATTTGAAGACAAATTCCATAACAAGTTTCTTGGATGCCAATCAACCTCTCTGAAGTAATTGGTGTTGCCTAAAACAGACATGTCTCATGGTCAAGAAAAGTCTAAGTTCTTAAAACCTTTTAAATGACATTTTCTGTAGGTCTTTGAAGTATTAAATATTATCTTTCTAACTGAAATATATCTTTGTATATCTAGAAATCCTAACTAACATGACTACAAGTTTTACTATTATAAATGACTATTAATCTGCAATTTTAAATATACATTACATTTTTGAAGTTTTATGTGGATGTATGTTGCTGAATGTTTGGGTGCCATTTTTTAAATGGAGGTTGTTCATTCACTTTCCAGCCACCCAGACCTGAATAACCACACAGAAACTATATTAATTATAACACTATTTAGACTATTATCTCTGGCTTTTTGTTAAGTAACTCTTATATTTTAAATTCACCCCCCCCTTTTTTTTGATTTTTCCAGACAGGGTTTCTTTGTAGCTTTGGTGCCTGTCCCGGAACTAGCTCTTGTAGACCAGGCTGGCCTTGAACTCCCAGACTCCCAGAGATCCGCCTGCCTCTTCCTCTGGGATTAAAGGCATGCGCCGCCACCACCCAGCTTAAATTCACCCATTTTTATTAATCTATGTATCACCATGAGGAACAAACCCCAGAAAGATACATTGCTCCAAAACTTCTGCATCAATCCTGCTTCCTGGTTCTTGCCTTACGTCCCTACCCTGACTTCCCTTCAAGATGAAATAACCCTTTTCTCCCCAAGTTTTTAAGGATTATGACATTGCAGCATTAGGAACACTAACACATTGTTCCAATCTTAGTGGCTTCAAATAATTCCTTAACCCATTGAATATAACTCCAAGGAGGCAGACTACCTAGTTATGATCAACTAATTTATTGCTGCATAATGATCCACTCAAATATATACACCTTATAGTTTTCATGATCATCTATCTTAGATTTTTTTGTATATTTACAATTCCCATATTTGAATTATCTCCACACTGTGGTTACATCAAGATTGGCCCTACTTATTCCTAGTACACCTTTAGCTACTAGGCTGACAAATATATCTTGATTAATGACAACTTGTTGTAGCTTCAGGAATATACAGACTGCTAGAAGTATAGAGGGGAAGAGAAAAGGAACCCAATGTCAGCGAGGGAAACCCTTCCCAATAAGAGTTGGCATTGATCTAACAATTGAAGGAGCAGAAAGGAAAATGAACCAGAGATTAATGGGAGAATACTATAATTATTAACCTAAGATCTAATACATTTTTTTATCAGCCTAAAGTACTAAGCTAGCTAAGAGAGAGTGCAAGCTGAAGTTTTAGTAGAGGAAGAACAGAAACTGCAATCTCAACTTACTGAAGTGATTTCTAGGGAAATTTAAAAAAAAAAAGTAGGTAGACCTTTCTAGTATTGATATGGATTCTCTTAGATGTGTAAAGCACATTAAATTAAAGGACATTCAATGGCAAACTAGCTGCCGGAGACCTGAATAAATTTAGCCTACTTGTTTGGTTTTTCCTGATTTTTAACAATCTGGACTAATATATTTCAGTGTAGGCCAATTTCATATGAAAATTGAAGGTTTTAGCAATGTTATATCCTATTTTTATGTTATATTCTATTTTTAATCTGATTGGCTATTCTGTTAAATGGACTTCAGACTTCTCAGATGAATCCAGTTCTAAAAGTGTCACATTGCCACATTTATGTAAGTATATCTATCAGTTTCCTATTTCTCATTGAATATGTATGGTTTGCATTGTGGAGGGAAAATATAGTTTTTCATCCTTCATCAACAATGGAGAAACAATTAGTTTGAGAACTCTAGAAAAATGGCAATGGGTTTTTGATCCTACTGCATGTACTGGCTTTGTGGGAGCCTAGGCAGTTTGGATGCTCACCTTACTAGACCTGGATGGAGGTGGGTGGTCCTTGGACTTCCCACAAGGTAGGGAAACCTCATTGCTCTTCGGGCTGACTAGGGAGGGGGGGAAATGGGAGGTGGTGGCAGGGAGGAGACAGAAATCTTAAATAAATAAATAAATAAATAAATAAATAAATAAATAAATAAATAAATAAATAAAACAATGGAGAAACAAAGGATACACAAAAGAACCATGTGTTTCTGGAAGGAAAAGTGAAGGAAAATTTGTGAGGATTTTTTTATTTGTGAATATACAAGTGAGAAGCTAGGCTGTCATGGGAGACATACATAGTAAGAAGGTATTCCTAGGACTTTCAAAAAAGTTTGCAATCTTAGATGCTTTTCAGTCCCGCAGCTGGTCTGCATAGTTTTGAGTCTGTAACATTAAAAAGTTCCTAAACTTTAGTCACACCAAACTATGTCAATTTCTAATTGAAATGAATATTTTTCTTTTGTTTTCTTTTGATCTTGAAGAACTTCATTTTACCTTATACTTTTTTAAGCAATCTTTTTTTAAAATTTTACATACCAATCCCAGTTCCCTCTCCCTCCCTTCTGTGTTTTATGAGTGTATTCACTGTTATAAATAAGCCATGTTAAAGCTATTGTATTCAAACAAGAAAGTTATTTGATTATGACTCTCCTATATCGTCAACTCCAATCAATTGAAATGTTGGTTTGTAAGTGAGTATATTACAACTAATAGTGTACAAAAAAAATCCACATTTGACCAAGTGTGTGTGTGTGTGTGTGTGTGTGTAAATGTATGAATCACACACACACACACACAAACACTGAATATATATGATTCAGACAATGTTAGGAAATGAGAAAGAATATACTGTCCACTAATTTAAAAAGTATTCAGTCTGAGGCAGGCTATGTATTAATTCATCTACAGATGTGATGAATTGTAAAATCCAATCAGGATAAATTGCAAACCTATGGGAGGTGATGCATATAATTTAGGGATACATATTTAGCTTTTTCTGTGCATACATACATACATGGCTATATGCGGACTTTATATATGTATGTATACATTTATAAAGTTAACCTTTCAACTTTGAGCGCTAATATATACTAACTGCTTAGTAAGAAGAGAGAAAGGAAATTCTCAATCTAGAAATGTTCCAAAACTGAACATACAAAGCTGTAAGATAGTCAGTCTCACAGGATTGTCATTCACGTCAGTAAAACTTTTAACTAAGTTATATATGAGAAGAAGTCCTGAAAATAAATACATATGGGGCCATGCATATACTTGGAATAAACTTTGAACTTAAAAACAGTTATGCTCTGTTTTTATACTTATATATTTATTTTTTGATATATTTTAAGGTCAAATAAATCACTGGTTATTCTTTCTGTAAATAAAACCATCCTTTAGGCTAAAAACAAGAATCAAACACTAAAAATCCCAGAAAATTTTCTTCTACATTGGTAGCAAAGCTCCTTGTCATTTGTAATACAGCAAAGTTTGGGTACCATCATAAAGACTTGGGGTCATAGGGTGTGTGTTTAGAACTCATAGTTGTGTCTAATGGACTATATTGGAATCTAGATATTATATAAAATACTACTAGCATATAAAATATGATAAAAGATTCAAATAAACAAGATTATGATTAAAGTAATAAAAATTTTATTGTATAAGTGATTCCTTATGTATGAATACTTTATTAAATATTTTTATGTACTCTATATTTATTTTTTACCATACTCCTTCATCTCTGCCAACTCCTTTTTTTCTTTTTTTTTTACCTACTAAACTTTACGTTGTCTCTCTAGCTCTCTCAAAAAAATCTAAAAATCAAAACAAATGAATACTACAAACAAAAATATAATAAAATAAAAATTACTACAACAAACCAAAATGAACAATGTATAAAATAGACATAGAGTCCATTTGCCGTTGTCCAACTACTCATGGGCCTGGGGCTTGCTCTGACATGTGGGTAATAAATTCAGAGACATTGGAGAAAAGCAATTATCTCTTTGCCAATGGGTGTCAGTTGCAGATAGCTTTTTGGATAGAAGTGGTACTTTGTCTTTTCGTTCTCATCACCATGCTGGAATTTTACCTGAGTTGAATTTATACAGACCTTCTGCATGTTATCCCTGTCTTTGAGTTTGTATTGGGTATCGACCATGATGTTTGACTGCTTGATTTCCTTGACAGCTCTTAGAAGCATTCATACTCTATGATGCAGATGTGATTTAAGTGTGAATCAGCTATCTTTGTTTTTATGTATTTACCATATATTAAATAAACAAAATGTTTCTGGAATAAATTTGAGGAAAGATATATTTACTGGAGAAAAGCAGTCAATATTATTATTAACTTTCAATAATAATTGATTTTTTATAATTTCAAGATGGTGGATTTGAACTCCACAGGGATCTAGTACATTAGCAACAAGGTTATGATGTACTCCATGTAATGGTTTTCCCATTTTTATAATTTATCTGACCAGATTCTGTACCTCCTTCAAATTCACGTTCTATCTCTGTCTCTTCTTCTTCCTCTTTATTGGCATTGAACAAACTATAATAAAAACTCATTAAAATATGATACTAATTGAGAAACAGATTTTTTCCCCTGGAGACTTCCTGCTATGCAAAGTAAAAGCATACCTATGTGGTGAGTGAAGCATTCCATAGGACTTTAATATTATAGTGCTTTAAAAGTATGTAATCATTGAATGGATAAAGGAGCTTTGTCAGACACACTTTGTCGTCTTATATAATTCCACTTAGAAGACTGTAGACAAATTAGATGCATCTCCCTATGGTTTCATTTACTTTTATATTCATTTTTTTTCTGAACTTGCTAGATACATCCTCTTGCAGTTTAACTTTTCTTTTGAAGAAATTGCTTTTAATTACAAATTTGCAAAGACGAACAAAACTCACCTAACACCAAGCCATAAAAATGTTCAGTGGGTGGTGATAACCACATGGTGGTCAACTTAATGCAAGGTGATTTGTTCCCAGGACTCTGAGTGCAATCCTGCTGAACTAAACTGCAGTTCTTGTGTCAACCCTGTTCTGTTGTGCAAATCAATCAAGTTAGTACCCTTTGTGCTCTTGTGCACATTAGAGATTCCAGTGCTTGCATCCCACATGCATTTACAGAAGAAGCCGGGAGAGCAGCCACTCTCCAGTCCTGCACTCAATCCCAGCATGATATGCAATAATGACCTGTCAAGAGAGGAGGTTGTCTACCCTCACACTGTGAAATATCCTGAGACACTTTCTTTATAAACTAAAGAAAAAAAAAAGATTCAGCAGGACTCAAGGCAAGAAATCATGCCCCCAACTTCAAAAGTACCTCACAATCTTCAAAAATATTTTTTCAGGTGGTATTTTCACCTTGGTGTGTTTTTATGTGTCCTTTAAAAAATTATAAAAATGAAAAGGATGGCCAGAAGCATTTTCCAAGCCACAAAGCTTTGTCATCTCCTTTTCAAAATTTGGGGATTAGCCATTTATCTTGTTTCCTTTGAAGGGTTGTTTTCTTGCTTCCAAACATTCATTGATTTAGTCTTACCTTTTGCCCATTCATAATGCAATAGCTTTTGAATGGTTGATATGTGTACCTTAGTTGTAGTGTTGAACTTACCAGGATTAATTCCAAGTGTAAACATAGTATTAATTCATCTTTTACAGGAAATTAGTTCACCTTCATCATACTGAAGAAGGATGTTTAAAATTTTCTGATGTAAAATCTGACTAGGAAAAGAATCTGTCACAGGAAAATTTACATCCACTTCTAAAACAAAAACTGCACAAATTTGAAGGATCCCGAGAGTCTCTGAAACATAGTGTTGCTGATTGGGTTGCAGTAAAGAGAACTTTTCCTAAGAGATTTCAGCATAATAGTATTAGTTAGGCAGCTGCACTAACAGGAAAAAAAAGTGCATGAATAAAATACTGAACTGAAGATGCAAGGAAGAATTCACATTGCTTCACGCAACCTTATGCACTCAGGACAATCATCCTCAAGAGTGGAGTGGTCCCTAGTGGAATTCTCCAGCATTGATTTCCAATCAGATATCTTTAGTCCACTGTAGTACACTCGGATTTAGAACAGACTGCTGACTAAAGTCTGTCTTCTGATACCTGTGCACCAAAGCCTCTGGCAAATGAAGTTGGTTGAAACAATGATTTCTGTGACATCCTGCTCACTAGGGCTCCACTCTTGTCAACTTTCTTTCTTTCCTCCCTTACTTCTTTTTTCCTTTCTCCCTCTCTCTTTTTCTCTCTCTCCTTCCTTCCTTCCTTCCTTCCTTCCTTCCTTCCTTCCTTCCTTCCTTCCTTCCTTCCTTCCTTCCTTCCTTTATTCCTTCTCCTTTCTCTCTCTCTCTCTCTCTCTCTCTCTCTCTCTCTCTCTCTCTCTCTCTCTCTCTCTGTGTGTGTGTGTGTGTCTCAACATTTTAGCTACAGAAGCAGCTTTCTGGTTTTACATCTAAAATTTAATCCATATACCAGATAAGAAAATAACTTGGTGGATATAATTTTGCCTTATTTACACTTGAGTACATTCTAAGTATAATTTACTAAGTTGTTATTCATTATTTTTGCTTTTATTTTTGTGGCCATTGTTTTGCGAGATGGAATTTTTCTCACCTGGCTGACCTGGAACTCCACTCTTTGTAGACCAAACTGGCCTTGAGCTCATGGAGATCCACCTACCTCTGCTTCCTTAGTGCTGAAATTAAAATAGGTGTTTAAAATTTTTTGGTTTTTGTTAAATAATAGAATGCAAATGATTTAAAACAGGTATTAAAAGAACAGGAAACATGAAAAGTTGGGAGAGCTGACTGCTATCGAATTCAGTGAACACAGCAGGCAATCCCTTAGCCTTAAATCTTTTTGGTAAAAGGAGGAACAGATAGGTCTGGGTAAAAAATAGAAATCAATGGAAACAGAATAGAAGGAATCATTATTTTCTCCACTTTAAATAGAATAAACTGATACAGAAACTAGAGGAAGGATAATAGAATGCTTTCTTTTTACACAGTAACAGAAACAATAAAAGGTCGTCTCATTGTTAGTGACTTTCACCTTTTATCAACTCACATTTTTATAGAATTACATTTTAGCTTGTACATAGCTATACAAAATGGGGAGTGTTATTTTCAGGACGTCTGGTTTAATTCTCTAAAATGTATCTGATCAGAAAGACCATAAAGGGATGACATGACAGCATGGCAACATTTCAGTAAGTAATGGCAGGTTTCCAGCAGAGATTTTTGAGGAATGAATAGAGGGAGCAGTGGGGGCTTTAATTTCTGAATGTTTAACACAGAAAAGCATTGGGAGAAGTGGTAAATTTTAGAAGGCAAACTAATATGAACGGGAGTCAGAGAACAATTTTAGTGAGAGCAGATCCAAGATACATCCCATTTTTATACATGATACTTTTAAAATGAGATGGTGTTTTCAGGGAGAGGTACATGAAACAATTAGATAGACAAATAGGAGCACTAAAAACAAAACAGGTTGCTTCAGAGCAAGTGATACCTTTGCTACATTAGACTCCACTGGGCTAGAAGGTAGAGTTTTGGAAAGTGAGCAGAAAATGAGGATTGCTGGTAAATTTATGTAATTTTGGATCAAAGATTAGTCTGAGGTTCTAGTGGCCAGTTCTACATAAGGTATTCAAAACAAGTTAATTTCTCTGAACTCCAATTTACTTATTATTAAAAGTAGAAATAATAACTTTAATAATCTCTTTAAAGTAAACATAAATTTTGCAATTTTAAAGATGGTCGTTATTGAGAAATTATGGTTGTTAATAATCTCAGGAATAAAGATAGCATAGTAGTAGCCACACTAAGAGTTGTTGAAAATATATTAAGTATACAAAATAAGGCAACTGTTTGCCCAATATATTATGTAAGTCTAACAGCTTAAATTATGCACTAGAGACCTACTTTCTTCTCTTTAATGGCTTACATGTATTATCAAGTGAAGTAAAAATTAAGTATATATCAGGTAGATACACATAGAATAAGTTTAATCTAAGTGAATGAATTAATTGATGAACTAACACAATGGGTTATTATAACCCGGTCTCAAAGTTTCAAGGAAAGTGTCTGGGAAGAATGTTTTATAACGTGAGTTATTCATCTGACATCAAGGATTTTGCTGATCTTGCAGAGCACACCAGCACTCTCAAGGCAGTTCAGAACCATCTGTAACTAGAGATAACTCCAATATCAAAGAGATCCTTTGTTCTCTGCAGATAATCAGCATACACACAGGTTCACATATGGTACACATACACACATGCATGGGAACTATTCATATCTATAGCACAAACATAAATAAATCTTAAAAAGAGAGGTCTGTGTGAGATTTGGACAGAAGTTATCTATAACCAAAAATAATTATAAGTACAGACGGTAAACTGTCTGCTGAGAGAACTTTAGTACAAAGATATAGAGCTAGGATCCATGAGCAGATAAAAAGATTATGCAGAAAAATGACAGACACAGTGATAGAGGATGTAAATGAATATTTTATTAAATATAGCTACTTTGTCTAGAATAGTATCTGACACTTGGTCATATGCAGTTAATAGTGTTTTTTTAATATATAAGAAAATACAGCCTGAAAATATATGGATATTTAGAGAAGGACATTAAGTAAGGACAAAAATTCGTTAATATAGAGAAATACTAATAATATTTTAAAAATGAGCAAAGACCCATTAGAAGATAAAAATAGAAATTCTTTGAAGTATGGATATAACTGGATAGAGATGATGCTAAGAATATGGGAAATAAAAATAAGGGAATAAAATAGCCACCAGTTTCATATAGTGTCCTTCACACGGCATTGACTGAGGTGTCCTTTGAGTGCTGAAGAACTCGTTGAATTACGTGGGTGTTATGTTTTGAATAGGGTTAATGAATATCTCTCAGAATCCTTTGTTCTGAATGTTTGGTCCCTGCTGTGTCAGTACTGAAGAGTAAAATTAAGATTAGAAGCAAAATAGTTATGTTATAGATACCAGCCTCATAAGAGCTGAAAACTCATGATGCAGACAAGGTTATTTCTCATGAGAATGGAGTGTTATAAAGAAGTTTGCCTGATGCCACCTTTTGCTGCACTCAGTATGATGCTGTCTGTCTGCCAGAATATGACGTTACTAAAAGATAACCTTATTATTTAATCTCTAAGAGATTCATCCCATTTATGGATGCTGACCTTTAAAAAGAATATGACTCAAAAAACTCTCTTGATTAAACATGAGTGTCAATTTTATAGGACTGGAAAATCCTATTCTTTCACTAATTCTGAATGTATTTGTAAAGGCATTTCTATTGGATCATGAGGGCACTAAACTACACTGTTGACAAACTCAGAGTTTATTAGACTACTAAGAAGGCAAAAGAACTGGGTTGCAATAAATAATAATTCTTGCTTGTCTTATCTCTAAGAAAGTCACTTACATTTTAGACATAGCTAGAAGGTGTATGACAGAAAAAGGACGCCTTTTTTAAAATATGCAATTTAACCATGCAATCAAAATGACTTATTCTCTATTTTTAAGATTTGAATAATTAATTTTTGGGCCTGAGAGATGGATTAGTAATCAGAAGCATTTGTTTCTCTAGCAGAGGACCAGATTTGGTTCCCAGCACCCCTGGGTGGCTATCAACACCTGCAATTCCAATTGAGGGGACTCTAACAGCTTCTTTTGACTGCTGCCCCAGGTACCAGACATGCATGTGGCATACAAACATATAATAGAGAGCAAAATATTCATCTTCAAAAATAAAACAAATCTTTAAAAAATAAGAACTAAGATGTGTACTTTTTGCAAGACTTCTTTGAGAGCTAAAGTGAGAGTGTATCCAAAGTTGTGTTCTTTGTGCTAATGCTAAGTAATTGCTGAAATGAGCTTTAACAATAGAAGCAGTGAAGGTACTGTCTTTTGCAAACTTAAGATTTAGACTAAGAATTTGATTATATGTTTCACTACTTCATTTCCCCATTCATCTAAAGCTATGAAAGAATTCATTTGCAAACAGCATAGAGTGCATATGTAAAATTTGAGAGAGAAATAAAACAAGAATAACAAATGTAGCACACAAACAAAAGTGAGGCTCTTTTCAAATAGTTCACACTAAGAATTACATGGTGTACATGTCAGCAATTACTCTATATCTATCATCCTCAATGAGGTATAAGTCAAGCCCAAATAGATAAACATGGTATGTACTCACTCAGAAGTGGATATTAGATGAAAAGCAAAGGATAACCAGTCCATAGTCCATGATCCCATAGAAGCTAGGTAACAAAGAGAACCCTAAGAGAGACATACATGGATGCCCATGTAAAGGGGAAATAGAAGAGACCTCCTGAGAAAATTAGGAGGGGCAGATAAGGGAATTTGTAATTAGAGAGGTAGTGAAGAAGGCAACGAGTAGAACATGAGGAAACCAGATCGTCAAAAAGGGGGAAGGACAGTGAGGGAAAAGAGAGAGATCTTGATTTACAGAGCAATCATATGGCTAGCAAAATACACAGCGCTATGGAAATTCCCAGGAATCCTCAAAGAGGATCCCAGAAAAGACTCTAAGCAACAGTGGAGAGGGCACCTCCATTGGCCTTCCCCTATAATCAAACTGATGACTACCTTAACTGTCATAGAAACTTCAACCAGCAAATAATGAAAGCAGATACAGAGATCTATAGGGAAGCACTGATCCAAGCTATCTGAGATCAGACCAAGAGAGGAGGAGCAATAATATGAGCAAAGGTGTGAAGACCATGATGGTGATACCCACAGAAACAGTTTACCTGAGCTAGTGAGAGCTCACTGACTCTGGACTAATTGCGGACAAGCCTGCATAGGACAAAATTCGGCCCACTGAATATTGGGGATAGTTGTGAGGCTTGGGCAGTCTGTGGGGCCACTGGCAGTGAGACTAGGATTTATCCTAATTGCCTGAACTGGCATCTGAGAGCACATTCATTTCGGAGCAATGCCCTGCCCAGTCCAGATCTGGGGGAAGGGTGTTGGTCTTGCCCCGAAGTGAAGTGTCAGACTTTGTTGACTCCCCATAGGAAACTTTATTCTTTCTAAGGAGTTGATGGGGAGGTGGGTTGGTGTGAAAGGTGGAGGAAGCAGGAGAACGGGGGTGGGGTGGGTGGGGGGATGGGAACAGGGATAGCTATGTAAAATGAGAAAAATTGTGCTGAAAATTCTTAAAAATAAATAATGCTTGTATTAGATACACAGAAACATAAAAACCAGGATAAAACATGTTTATTGATCATAAGAGCCTAATTTACACAATAATGTAGACTGAGAATTCATAACATGTCATTAATAAGCTTGAATGTCTGGAAATCAAGTTATGGAAATTAGTTTGTTATCTGAAACTGCGAGAAATGGGGATCTCTTGATGTAATCCAGTACAAAGCCTAAGAAGAAAGGGTATGTCGTTGGTATTGGAGTGAGGCAGGAGAAAGTAATGCATACCTCCTTGCTGCTGTGTCTTGCTGTATCCTATGCAGACTTTGTCAGATTAGATGGTGTCCATCATCAGTGGGGAGGAAAAGTTGTTTTACTTTTTTACTCAGCTTCAGACACTAATCCCATATAGAAGCATGTCCATAGAAAAACTCAGAAGAAATGTTTAGTCTGGGAACATGTTGACACACAGAACTCATAGTCACACTATACAAACAGAAACTCCACTACTCTTTAAAGAGATAAATCTATGAGATGATATAACTTTACAAACTTAATAGGTTTTCACTATTTTGCACTGGCTTTTCCCTTTTACCAATACAATTTTGACCCATTGTAATTCATCCTCCTAAATAACCACTCTGATTCTGATTAATTATATCTTAATGCACATCTCCTTGAGATGAGTGCATGGTAGTTGGTATTAAGAAGAGAAAGCAAATTAGAAATGTTATTTATGTTCAAATAATTTAGCAACATGTATTTTATCAAATAATTTAAAGAGAGGCGAACTATGTAAATGATCACTTGTGTAACAGATTAATATAAGGAATGTGAGTTGCAAGAGCCACCGGGCTGGACGTTTATAAAGACAATTAAAACTGAGTAAATCAGTAAACGTGAAAAATGAATGTCATTCTACAAAGAAAGAATATATTGAGGACTCTAAAGGATATTTATTGCTCCTGGAACATATATGCAGAGTGGGATTGCTGGCTATAACAGAGCAGAGATGTGCCTGGTAGCTCCAAGAAAAATTAATATAGTGTCCTTGCCTTGGGTAGAAAAACACCACTCTAATGAATAAACGATGGTAGTCATAGATTTTCTGTTTGAAGAAACGATGGATGTATTACTCAATAAGCACCCGGTCTATAGAAAAAGTCTGGTTTCTTATCACATATCCTCCATATGGGGATGCAGGCATTTGCATAGAAATGAATTGATTTCAGAAAGGGCAGAAGAGGGGAAGCAACTGAGAGAGTTGACAGAGCAGGCAAAAAAGAGTGCAGAGGAAAATATCCTCATGGCTTTGTTTAATAAGACACAGTTCTGCGAACAGTATAGAGCACCCTTCATGATTTAACTAATGTGAACCCTCATATTCATGTGGATTGTCAGTAAAAATGAGAAAATATGACTTTTTAAAGAGGAGTAATTACTGTTTTGTCTTTGTAAGTCATTCATTTACACATATTCTAGTTAACAAAGCTGAAAATAAAAGTGGAAAATTGTCATATGAAGAATTTAAATGGAACTTTATTTATATTTTATTTCTTAAACTTTTAAAGATAATTTTAGTTTCTCACACAATTATTTGAAGTATATGTTACTTTTTTTGTTTTTTTCTTTTAGCCTAATTAATTGGAAATAAGTTTATATGGATTTACGTAATTGTATTTTACCTAAGAAAATGTTCTAGTCCATTCCCCTTTCTCCACTATAAAAGATAGATAGATAGATAGATAGATAGATAGATAGATAGATAGATAGATAGATATTATGGGATGTCTTTCTATATATGTGTTGCCTAAAGGTGAGATGATCCTTTGGATTCCTGATTCATGAAAGAGTTTGCTAGACATATTTCAGGACACAGAAGAAAGTGACTGACAAACTGCCAATGTAGGTGGAACTCTTTAAAATTTCCTGTTGATGAAAAAGTCTTCCAGATACTCTGTGCCAATAGGCTGAAGATGGGTGCCCAATATGTTACAGAAGAACTTTGGGTGATTGTCCAAGTAGTGAGATATCTCTGTCAATTATAGAATTTAACTTCCTATTTACTTAGGTAATATTGCATCCTTCTGGGGTCTTTGATGGAATTGAAGAATATATAGGTATAGTTATAGTTTTCCTTAGTTACTATAAAAGATGAAGTATATATAAATATTATAACTATAATTTTTGCTTGATACATTTTTATATGTAATTTTACTAAGTAAAAGTTAAAACTTTCTTTTTGATTTAAACAGAAAAGGGAAAATGGTATGGTTTGAAATTCTGTATATATGTTGTTTTTATTGGTTAATGAATAAAACAACTGTTTTAGGCCTGCGCAGGGCAGAAGAGAGGTAGGCAGGGAAAACTAAACTGAATTCTGGGAGAAAGAAGGCAGAGTCAAAGAGACACCATAGAGTTGCCAAAGGATAAAGACGCAAGCCACCAACTGGAACCTTCCTTGTAGGCCAGAAGTCTCATGGTAAAATGTAAAATAATAAAAATGTGTTAAATTAAAATGTAAAAGCTACCAATAAGAAGCTAGAGCTAACAGGCCAAGCAGTAATTTAATTAATACAGTTTCTGTGTGGTTATTTCGGGGCTGAGCAGGAGGGAACAAACAAGGAGCCTCCTTCAACAGATAAATAGATAAATATATAGATGGATATTTTAAAATATAACAAACAGATATATGTATGTATAAATATCTAATGTCTTCAAGAAAATAACTTCTAATAAGTGTTTGAAAAAACAAAGTAATCCTGCAGAATTACTGTTCCAAAATATACTAAAATGCATCATGTATTATCAGATGTTGAACACTTATCAAAATATTTTTTTTCTCTTCTCTCTTTTCCCCCTAATATTTGATATTGTTAGGTAAGTGTTCTCCAACTGAACTACATTTCTTTTTAAACAGATTTGAAAAACAGTTTTAAGAAAAACATTTTTAGGCGCTAAAATTCTACATTATTAACATTAGTAAGAAGGAAAAGCAATGTTTATGAAGTCAAATTCTAAATTCAGCATCATTCCATCTGTTAATGTTTCATGCACATTGGAAGCCACTGCATTGCCTGTTTCATTTTTTCTTCATGAACCTGACTAACAAACAGGTTGAACAGTGTTTTCCTCCATAGAATTGCTTTATTCATTGTTCTTCTTTTTATGGTCCCTTATATACTTTTAAATTTTTAAATGAGGTTTATATGTCAATGACTAAGAACCAGGCTTTGTAATCAGATGCATCTGGATTTCATGTTGATGCCTAAACTCAAGTATAGCACTAGACAGGTTATTTGGCTTTTATATGTTGATTTCAATATTTCTAAACTGGGGCCAATATCAACTTCTCTGGTATACTAAAATTAAATAACATAATGGTTTTTAAAATTGAACAGTGTAACTAAGAAATACAATATGATGTTATAATGATATATTTAAGGAGACATATTTTAGTATATATAAACTTAATAATTATGATGGAGACACTTTTGGAAACTTGATTTGGAGCATGCTGCCTCCAGATTGCAAGATCATAAATTTTCTTTGCTTAAACCATTTGGCCTCTGCTGCTTTGAGAAGTATATTATTTTATTTTTTTTGGTTGTCTGTATTTTTATAATGCCTTCCACCAATAATGTGTTTGCCTTATCAAATAGCAAATATTATCTGTACAAGCCACAAAAAATATGTCAACTCATTTTATTGGCTTGAGGATAAAACTTCAACATCAATTTTTGGACACGGTATTTTTTTTTTTTGCTCCTTTTTTAGAGAGCAGCTCCTCAGTATCCTGGGGTGTGGGAGAGTTTCCTAGGGTTACTAATGATTTCTGTTGTTTCTTGTTCTAATCTCATTTTATAAGAACTTCAGTCAGATTATATTAGTTCCTACCCTAACAATCTAATTTTAACTTAATCCCGTGGGTTTTTGTTTGTTTGTTTGTTTGGTTGGTTGTTTTATACCTGAAAGAGAGGTAACTTTTAAGTAGAATGTATTTAGAAGTGATTTGACAACCAAGTTAATTGAAATGTTACAAGACTTTGCTTTCTAATGGAAAATAATTCTTTTGAGAGTAGCATCTTCCTTTTTAAAAGAGAGATCACAGACCAAGTGACACACATGAGGATGGCCATTAGAGAGAAGTATGAGTGCCAGTTTGTGAAGTGCTGCTTTAACTGTCCCAGGAGACTCGCTGCCAAACACACTCAAGAAGGAAATACTAAATCAGACATCTGTATATGTGCAGCCTCCACCATGTTTGCTCTGAGCAGAAGGAGCCATATGAAACAAGACAGGAAAGGTGAAATCCAACTAGATAGCCTACTTTATTGCCATGGCAACACAACCCCGATGAAAAGTAGAAAAACAATAAAATATAAATGGAAAAAAGGGAAAGCCATGCCGTGAATGTCATGAGTGCACCTTTCTCCGATCATAGGTAGAGTTTAGCATTGTCACTAGTGGTTGATTTCTTATACAAAGTCATGGGTACTGCTTCTGGGAAATGCTAAGTTAAAAATATTTTTTTCTGAATTATTCAATTTGTCCAGTTACTAAATTCAGATTTATATGTGTATAATGTAGCTTCAGATTAAAATCTTAAGCTTTACTGAAGAGGTCAAAGTATTAACGTGCCACTCTCTCAATGCCTTCTGACATTGTCCTGCCATCATATTTAGGATAAATTGTGTGTTCAGTCAGTAAGCAGAGTTCTACAGTATTCTGCTGCATAATTCAAATTAATGCTGTAGTTAATTTGTCTAGATAGTCTTCTCAAATTCTTCCATTATTACTAAAAATATTTTCCTCTCAATCTATTTATTGGCACATAGTTTAGTATAGAGAGAATATATTTTTCTTTCCATTCAAAATTTCACTCTCATAGCTTCCTCCATCTGTACAGACAGAGAGTTATAAGGTCTTCTGATGATTGTTTTTGTTCAGATTAAACCTCTGCTTTGCATCAGAAGTCTGAAAAGGCATGTTATGTTTTATCTGTTAAAATATTTATTTCTGAAGCAATAAAACCTACCAATAAAAATTTATATTTCACAAATATATGCAGATATGCAACAGTTATCAAAATCACTTTCAATTCATTATTATTACAATTTTTAAACTATTAATAAATATATGAAGTATTTTATACTAATTGGCTTTTAGTAATATGTAGAACTGAATGTGTTAGTGTTCATGTGTGTATTTGCATGTGTATACATAGATAGATATTACAAATCTAGCTATAGAATACTATGTATTTTATATTTATATGTCTATGTTAACTTTTTTGTTCCTTTTCCTGAATTTGAATTTTTAACACAATTAAATAGTCTTTATCTTAATCAAGGTTCATTTTGTGTTTATTGTGATGAACCATCTTAGAAATGAATTAATTTGCCTTTTATTCGTTACTTAACATATATTAAAAATAATAGTTTCACTGAATATACATTCTTATTTTAGATAGCTTTATTTAGTACTTAGAGCATGTTGTTTTCTGATTTAGTTTTCCTTATTTTTGATGAGTATTTAACCATTAATCATACCAATATGATGTAAATATCACTTTTAAGACTTTTCTTAAAAGTCTTTGTCACATGTAGTCGATTAATCTACAGAGCTATAATTCTCTTTCTGCAGATATTATTTGGTTGTTAATTGAAGTTGCCAAATCTGTACATTAATTTTTTTCAAGTCTGGGGGTTTAAGGTCACCATTATAATTTAAGTTTGTTTTTGACCTTTTCTTTTCTGCTGGAATTATATAGATTTGACAATAAGATGTTTGCTATTTTTTCATATAATCCTTAAATATCTGTTTAATTATTTATTTCCCAAGTTCTTTTTCTTGATTGTTTAATTAAATAAAACTATTGCTCTATCCCTAAACTCACGAATTATTCCTTTTGATACAACATGCATTTCAAATTATGTATATTAAGCAGAACTTTAATTTAAGATATTATACATTTTAATTTATTTTTAAGTTTTTAATTAGATCTTCAAAAATCGTTTTTGTTTCTTACAGACCTTAGTTCCAGGTTTAACACTTTCCTTTGTTTATTTGGTAATGAATTCCTTGGATTCTTTTAATATATAAGTATTAATATGCTGCTTTAACACCTGTAAATCAGGTATGTAGTGAAAATTGAGATATATTTTGTATAGATGTGCCCTATCCCCAGTTTTTCTTAATGTCCTAATTTATTCTTCTTCAGAATGAATAGTAGTTTGTTCTTAATCCTGTTTTATAAATAACATAGTGTAACCATTCTGTATTCTTTTTGCTCCTCCAGAGCTTTCTTTGTTTTGGTGGTGAGTTATGCTTCTGAACTCATGCTGAAAAGTTCTTTGTTGTGTGTGATCACGTGTATCAGTTTAGTTTTTACTAAATCCTTATTTATTATCTTGACTCCTTAAGTATTTTCCATTTACTTCTATATTTCAGAGACAAGCAAATGTTTCCTTTAGAGAATATGCTGGTATTTCAATTTCATATTTTCCCCTGTGTCTCCTCTATCTGTCTTATGCATAAAAGACCACATGTACATATTTTTCTTGTCTTCCACTTTCACTGACTTCTCTCTGTCGTTTTCTAGCTGTCCTTAGTGTAGCTGCCATTTATGAATTTATGAACAATTTTTTATCTCATTTCTCCTATATCTTTCTTGTTTCCAACGATTTCTGCTAAATTTCGACAAGCTCTTTTAGTAACTTGGGTCTACCTTCAGCAGCAGGTGAGGCTGCGAGATTTTGATAACATGTGAGCGCTGCCAGGCAAAGAGCAATAACATTTTCTCACTGAACCTACTGTCCCTATTTGCTGCCCACCTTTTTTTTCCAGTTCCCTGAAATGTTTCATAAAAAGCTGACCAGTGTTCTTGTTCTATTTCTTATGACATTAATCATTCATTTTCTCTTCAGATCAGTTGTTAAAAATAAAAGCTCTCTTGGTTATACAAGAGAAAGAAATTTGAGTTAGTTAATATCTTTGTATAACCCTAAAATAAAACTCTTGTGAAGAGTTTGATTTAATCTCCAGTGGACATACTGATTATAAGTAATCAGGTCAGTTAGATGTCTTTATTTTGACTTCTAAATGTTTCAAAAATCAAAGCAGGAACATCAACCAAATATCATTTTCTATAGCCAAATGATACAGTTAATATTGTGTAATATATTTATACAATGCAGACATTGCAATTCTAAATATCTGAAGAAAGTCATGTTACATAATTTTAGTATGAAATATTACACAGAATAAGCTTTCTCATTTCAAAAAGAAGAAATGAGGGCATAGCAAGAAATAATCTGCTGGAAACAAATTCACAACAACAAAAGCCAGTTAGAAGAAAAAACTCTAAATACTGAATCCCATATGGAGCAACTGAGGCTACCGATAGACTCACATAGTCACAAAGAGCTTGAGTAGCCTTATTCTCTATGCCTGCTACCTGCAATATAGTTTCTTCCAACATTTTATGACTTTAGCTTTCCTCAATCAGCCCTCAATAGACTTACTATTGCTAACATCCAGAGATTCCAATTGTATAACTTGCTACATCATAACAAATTCATGCAGACTCCTCAGAGCCTCCTTGCATGTGCTATAGCATTGTTACACATTCACCAGGTTCAATGGCTCTTTGATACCAGGGAGTATGTTTCTCTGACACCATTAGTATTGGATGTTTAATTCATTCTAAATGAGTTCCATGGGAGCAATGCTGTCATGTTCTACTATGAGCTCTGGATCCATCCTGCACACCTTAGACCACAATTAACAAACTTTTTGCTGAGCCGAAAGAAGCAAGATTAATCCTGTTTCCAGGAGCAGAGGATTACTTTGGTATGGTGAGTTTAGAATGTCTCTTTTCAACTAAATTTGCATTTCCACAAATTATTATCGTTGATGGGTAGGATCACACACTTAGGGAACCATTTTTTGATTTGTTACATTCTCTCTCTCTCTCTCTCTCTCTCTCTCTCTCTCTCTCTCTCTCCTTGTGTATGTGTGTGTGTGGCATGCATGTGCTATTGCAAAAGCATGTGCAGGTTAAAGGATAGCTTATAGAAACCAGTTATCTATTTTCACCACGTGAGTTTGTGGACCTTACTGATATAATCAGCCTGAGTCAAGTGCCTTTACTTGGACAGCCTTCTTGCCTACCCCGGGGTACTTGACTTATTTTATCAGTGCAGAGTAGGTTTCTCATAAGTAATATCCTCTTCTCTGGCATCTACCTTAGCTTTAAGTTTAAAATTGATAGAGCTGTTATCATTAACAAAGATGCATATACATATGTATATGTATATGTGTACACACACACACATGCTTCTCTAGGCTCAGCACAAAGTTTGTTCATTGTGATCTAACCCTTGGTTGTAGATCTGAATAAGAATGGTCAGTACTTAGAAGGTTATATTAGGCATGTATATATATATATATATATATATATACATATATATACATGTATATACATACATGTATATATACATTATACATATATATACATGTGTGTGCATATAATCATATGTATACTTACAATAACAATCAGCGAAGAAAAATGTGCCATGCATTTGAAGAAGAGGGGAAGACTATGGAAGGGTTTGGAGGGAAGAATTTGAAGGGATAAATGTTTTAATTAAATTTAAAATCTCAAAAATAAAAAAAATATAAAAGAATGGTTGATAACAATTAATTACACAAACTTAATACTCTCATGTCTTGAAATTCACTCCATCAAAGACACAAGTCCTGAACTTTAAACTCAGTCTCAGTCAAGTTCTTAGGGCACAGGAAAAATCCAGTCAAATTCTTTAATAAACTGTTACATGGGTGGCTTCTTGAACAGTTCCTGATCAGGAATTTGCATGTTTGGCCTCTCCATTCTTCATCTCACTCAGGTTTCTTGTTTTTCGACCCCCATCCCAAAAAGGCCAATTAAACTACTCACATCATTTGATATATTTTATATCTCATTGTTCTAAATGCTTCCAATTTTTTTCCTGAAAATGAGTTCTAAACACTTATTACCTAAAGGTCAAGGTTGTTTTATCAATGACCCCAATTGCCTACCAATTTTTCATATTAGTTACTTATCTCTGTTGAAAACTAACCTGGAAAAAGCAACTTGAAGAATGAAAGGCTTATTTTTGCTTACAGTTTTGGAGCATTGTGTATCCTGGAGCAGAAGTCATGGCAACAAGAGTTATAGGAAGTTATCTATTTGCTCTTTGTAGAAATGAAGCATAGAAAGGTAAGGATAAATGTTGGTACCAGACAAACTTTCTTTCTCTGTTGGGCTGTTAGTATGGCCATTGCCATATCAGTTAACCTAATCACAAAAATGACCAGAGATCTGTCTCTAAGGTGATTCTGGATCCTGTTGAGTTAGCAGTGAAATATTGAAACACACAATTTGAAAATGCTCTTGAACTTAGTCCACTTTCCTGATGATTTTTAGTGAGTCTAGAGTTCTCATTATTGTGAAGACAAATAAGAATGTGTAGAACTTTTATTACATGAGAAATAATTGACTTTGTGATGATTAGGGTGGGATCCAGCCTAATAACCATGCCCAGTGAGGCTTGATCCTGGAAAACAGATTGTACTGGTAAGGGAGTGAAGAAATGACAGACACATAGACATACATGCAAAAGCTTGTCCAGCGCTACCGTCTCGCCAGCAAGAACGACACAGCACAATCAGGATCCTTCTGCAGAAAAGCTTTATGCGTCTTGAGAGGGAGAGCATAAGCTTACAGATCGGAGACCCCAAGGGATGAAAACCCAGCCCTTATATAGCTTAACAGTCCTCGCCTCGGACGTGTCAAACTCTGACTGGCTGCAGCCTGTCAACCCCTATGATGCCGTGGGAGAGGCAGAGAGCAAGGGATGGAAAGTTACTATGCACATGCGCACTGGCTTGACAAGGTAAACGGTCCTTTACCACGCACATGCGCACTGGCTTGATTACAGGTGGTGCTGTCAGATGTCAGCGCCATCTTGTAATGGAGTATGTGGGAGTGGCCCCCCCACAAAAGCTCTGCTTTCTTTCATCTGAACTATTACATACATCACAGAAAGGAGAAATTAGCTAATCTCAGTAGAATTTCTCTGAAGTGGATCAGTCTTAGGTTGCAAACATTAATGAGGAGGAAGGTGTGTTTTATGATTTCTGCGTCTTTTGTCAATATTTGTACATGGATCAGAGTTAAACTGACAACTCATTGACTCTGAGTTGGGGAAGGCTTTCTCAGGTATCCAGGGTCTGGGTATTGGGTATTTGCTTGAATGTGCCCAGGTCAACAATACACATTCTCTCAAGACTTCATTTCTTTCATATGCATGCACTCAGGGCTTCCTATGCTCCCCATGTCCTAGAAGGACATGTATGCATCTGCTGTCCTTTATTTGTTCCATATGTGGCTTACTATCCTGCATTTTTCACAGTACTAAAGATTAACAGTACACACAAATGCCTTAACCTCTAGCTCTTCAGCTAAATTAAATATGGAAAATCCTTCCTGGGACCGATATGCATTTGCTTCTTCACTCTGAGCAGAATATTGAATTCCCCAAGCTCCTCTTCTATATTCTTTCTGTATAATGTACTCTTGAATTTAATTTTAATTTATTTTTATATAAAATGTGTCTCTTAGTAATCAAAACACAACACATCGAATTTATAGGATATGAATAGAAATTATGGATTTAAAACAAATATTTTTAATAAAATCAAAATAATTTTCCGTTTGTTTGATAGGTATTGTTTTTCAGTGTACTATACCTGAAATTCCAGGTCCATGTCTTAGACATGTTTGTGGTCTCTTCTTTCCTATTGTATCATTTCTGAGAAGCTCAAACTAAAGGGCTAGCTGTAGTATTCTAAGTCTTTCTCTGCTACTTTTGCTTTTCACTTCTTTTGCCTTACATTTCAATCATTGCCTTCATAGCAGTCAGTTCCTATTGGAAGTCAAACTCTACATTCATTGCCTTCAAGATTATCTCTCCACCTGAGGATCAGATCTGTCTCAGTTTTATGATACCCTTTACAAAATGTCTTGCAGTCTCTAAAATTTTTCACATGGAGGATCTTATTTAATTTACTTAACAACTTTCTATAGAGCAGGCACCATCAACTCTTTTTTATACCTAGAAAATTTGAGTCAGAATTAAGTTTCTTTCTTTCAGGTTTATGATACTGGGAATTGAACTAAGGTCTCACATATGCTAGGCAAGTGCTCAGCATTAAGTTATATTCTTAGCTCTAGCTGAGTTTCCAAATTATGATATTAGTAACTGACAGAAAAGATTCTTCCAGTTCTCTATCTTTCACAACCAGTAACTTTTCCCTTATCATATTTTATGCTTGCTTTGGGGTATTCTGAAGGGTGAGATAGATTAATACACCAGAAAATTTGGTTCAGTTAGACAGAAGATGGATTCTTCACTTGTAAATTAGACATTACACTAACACATTTCCTCTGATGTGGGAAGGAATTTTGTTTGAATATTAGTGCTTATTTTTCTTAGAGTAACTTCTGAAAATATGTAATCATTGTTCTTAAAGGAGCACATTAATTTCCACAATATGGGAATTGCTCAGGATTTTTACTAAAACCTGTTGCTTTTTTTAAATGTAAAATTCCACTACCTTGAGCACACTCAAGTGATCTGTCTTTTACTAGTCCATTCTTACCATCTTTTTTTCTCCTGAACCCATCAAGCTTTACCCTGCCTCCATCAAATTGACTTCTATTAAAGGTGAGCAATTTTATCTTTCATCAAAGTTATCAGTGAACAGCATGATGCTAAATTTAATGGTTAGTCTTCATATTTCTCTTTGGTCCATCAGTAGTATTTGACACCTTGGAATATTTCCCAATCTGGACTTCAAGCACTACTTTAAGTTGTCTCTGTACTTCTTCATGGCTACTGCTTCTCTGTTTTTCATGAACTTTCCCATCTGAAACCTATAAGGAATAAGATTTGGTATTTTGAATTCATTTCTCCAAATACATTTATAGTATAGTTAACTGTACTAACACTCAATAATTCACAATCAAGCAAATATACTGATTACATCCAAATACATTTCTCCAACAGAAAGCATAGTATTCCATTATGGAGTTATGTGGCCTACAATCTATTTGCCATCTTCACTTTGACATTATCAAAGTTACCTCAGAATTGTTATCATCAAGTCTTAACTTGTATGTAAGTCATTAGACCTTATGTAAAGGTCTAAAAGTTGTTTTTTATTTTTTTGCATGGTCACCCACATGTCGATCATTTCAATTGTTTAAACCAAATGTTTTGGTCAGACAGAGTCAAAAAACAGTATCAGTTGCTTGAAGAATTTTTAGTTCATGGGCCTCCACTTAAATAAAGTCAAATCCCATGGAAAGAATTTCAGATTTGAGTGTAGTTAAACAAAATTAGCCTGTCTATTAAATAGAGATAAAAGATACCCCATGCTTCAGAATTAAGTGCAGGCTTGAGAGGAAAGACGAACAAACAAAAAAAGGGAAAACTACTTAAGAAAAGTAAATTAGTCCAGGTACCTCTGAAGACTGTTGTATCTAAGAGTTTTTCTTAAATGACAATGTATGTGAGTATTGTGTATTTTCAAACCATGTTATTTAAAGGATATAATTTACAAACAGAATCAGTGAGACATTTAATGTTGTTTACCTATTTCTTTTCAGTTGTTTTGATCATATCAGTTTGAGATGTCTTTAGAAAACTGAATAATGTTCAGGTAGATAGGTAGAGCAATATTTAACGTTTTGATTCCCAACCATACTCTATATCTGGGCATATTTTTCTCATTTTAGGACCCTTCATTTTCCTTATCTTTTTATGTTATCTTATAAATCTGTTTCATGATGCTCCTGTATCAAATTATGATCCATTCCATGTTTTAATATACTGCAAAGTTTGGTCTTCGGTGGTATCAGTAAAATAGGGTTTAATTGGAAGCTGTCAGCATAAAGTAGTCTTTTGTGATTTTTCAGTTTTCAGGGTCTCTTCATACCCTGTTCCTCTCCTACATTTTCTACTACTGCTTCTCTTACTATATGCCTTTCTTCCTCTCTGACTCAAAACTGAGCCTGCCTGATAGTCAAGAATAATTTTCCCATCTCTAGATTAGTTTCTTTTCATCTGTAATGTTCAATTTTCCCTGTCAAGAAACAATCACAGATTCTAGTTTTAGTTTGGGGGGGGTATTTACAACCACCAAATAGTAAAGCTTAAAGTCATTCTTGTCAGTGCACATTCTCCTATGGCCTATGTCCAAATTTAAGTCCATACTTTGTCATTCTAGATTTGAAATGTGTCTATTGCTGAAACTTATATCAATTACTGTGATAACAAACTCGTTGGAATAATTGTAATATGTGAAAATCATTACTTTTAGCTATTTCTATTGCTTCTGACCTGACTACTGCCATGGGTTGTTCTCTACCCAACAGAGAGTCTCCTTGTTAAAACATCCTAATCACATCACTTCCTAATGGCTTCAAATCTTTGAAAAATATTAAAAATTATCATCTTGGATCATATTTACATTATACCTTTGTTTACCTGCCAGTGCTTGATCCTTTACACATTTTATTGAAACCATGTCTACCTCTTTCCTAGGTAAAAATTTTACTTCTGTACCCATGTTCTTGGAAAGATTCTAGAAGACTGCAACTTTCATTACCTTTAGATTTCCATCATTGTAGAAGGTACATTCCCCAATATTTTATACTTATTTATTTTTCATTTTGCACATTTAAAACCAGTTGGAACATTTTATTTTATTTTTTAATTAATATTTTCTGGATGTCTTCTCAAGATTTTTGTGGTAACATACCTGTATCTCTATAGCTTGATAATGCTTGGCAAACTACAAACACTTCAATATTGAATGGTTGAAGAAATGACATGATTAAGTCATATAGTGTTATAGAATGTGTTTGTTTATAGTATTTGTAAGAAACTGTGACTACAACATTTCAAACCAGTGCTATTATCTACTTGCTTTCACTGAATATATTACATTACAAAACAACCTAGTATAGCAGACACCTAGCCACCTATTTTTTATGTAACATGTCCAAAAGCTCATATGTTATTAACTGTTATGACTAGACTATCCCAGTACACAGTTGAAAAATTATATTAATGAAGAAGGTGGGAACTAAAGTAAGTGGTGGGAAAAGTGGAAACATTTATCAATGCAGAGATTTTGTATTAAAAGAAATATATGAAAAAAATGAGTTGATGTGAAGAAAAATAAAACTGTCAAAATCACAGAAACATATTTGCTCATGTCTTGTGTGTGTGTGTGTGTGTGTGTGTGTGTGTATGTATGAAAGAGAAAGAGAGAGGGGCAGAGAAAATAAGAGATAGAGTAAAATCAAATTTATCCCAAAATTGTTTTGCTTGAAACCTTGCCGTAAGCCACAGCCATGTGATGATATACAAATTAATAAAAATTAATAAATTAAGATGTAAAAGCTAGCCAATAAAAAGCTAGAGCTAATAGGTCAAATAGTAAAGTAATTAGTAAAGTTTCTGTGTGATTAGTTTTGGGCAGCTTGGAACAAACAAGTAGCCTTCAACAACAGGTTTCTCTCATAAAATAAATAAATAAATTGTAAGAACTCTTGTTAGCAAATCAAGAAACAGGAACATGACAATTAAAGTAAACAAGGAAAACCAATTCAGGGGGAATAAAAGAATTAAGGAATTATGTAATCAGTTTAATTGATTTACTTGTTTTATTTTTTCCCCTAAAGCTAGAAGATGAGACAGTGGTTTCTTGAGTTCAGATGGTAATTAGGGTGATTATTTTTGTTCCATAATTGGCTTTATTGAGTTGAAAAATAAACCTCATATCTGGAAGTGGTTTTGCAATGTAGAACATGTGTCTTAAGTTAAAGACCTAGTCTTTCAAGAAACCAGAAATTTACAATACATTTTTTTTAATGTTTGCATTTCAGAAAGCTGACCTTCAGGGTTTTGAAAGGTTGATTGATCAACAAATATGTAGCTAGTTATCAAATGATTACATTATTTTAAAGTTTTTATTACTGAAATAGTATGAGAGCTTCTCTCATACAATAGATCCCAACCAGTTTCCCCCTCTTGCCACTCCTTCCAGGTTTTCCGCAACTCACCCCTTCCGCTGATCTACTAGGCCAAACAATGTCAAGTTAAACTCGAAGCCACCCAAGACAGGAAACAAGTGCCCTATACTGCCTGAATAACCAGGAACCTGAGATTGAATAGCCTGGAGTCCTAGGGTAGAACCAAACACTTCTGACCAAAAAATACAGAATGAAAAAAATGATTTTAAATATATTTATAAGTCAGTGCCTTGTCCATTCATCATTAGAGAGTTCTCAGGTGGCATGTGGGAGCACATGCATGACCCACACTCAGAAATTATGCAGATAAGTCTAAATTGGAAGTCTCTTTTGGGTCCATCCTCTTTGAGATTGGAGAACCCCAACAGATGGGGTGGAACAATTGTACAAGTCAGAGTGGATAGAAGACACCAGGAGAACATGACCCACTGATTCAACTATGCAGGGCTCATATGGGCTCCCAGAGACTGAAGCAGGAAGCACAGGGCCTGCATGGGTCTGTTCCAGGTCCTGCAAGTATGTTATTAGTAATAGCCCGAAACTGGAAACAACCTAGATGCCCCTCAAGTGAAGAATGGATAAAGAAAGTGTGGCACATCTAAACATTAGAGTACTACTCAGTGGTACAAAAACAATGACATCTTGAAATTTGCATGCAAAGAATGAAATTAGAAAACACTATCATGAGTGAGATATAACCCAGGCCAAAAGAATGAGTATGGTACACAATCACTTATAAGTGGATACTAGCCATAAACAACATTGAGCATATAGTTTATGATCCTAGAGAAGCTAAGTAATAAGGTGAACCCAAAGAAAATCATATATAGACCCACCTGGAAGTTGGAAACAGACAAGATTGCCTGACAAAATATGGGAGCATGGTGGTGAGGGATGGAAGAGAGGGGAGAAGGGGAGGGTTGAGGAGAACTTGAGAAAATGGGATAGTCAAAATGGAGAAATGATAAATATGAGAGCAAGGAAAGAGATATCTTGATTGAGGGAGCCATTATTGGGTTAGCAAGAAACCTGGCTCTAGAAAAATTCCCAGAAATCTACAAAGATGACCCCAGCTAAGACCCTAAGCAATAGAGAAGAGGGTGCCTGAACTGGCCTTGCCCTGTAGTTACACTGATGATTATCTTAAATATCACCATAGAACCTTCGTCCAACAACAAGTGGAAACAGAGGCAGAAACCCACATCAGAGCACTGACTAAGCTGAAGAGTGGAAGAAGTGAGAGTATGAGAAAGGAAGTCAAGATCATGAGGGGTTTACCCACTGAGGCAGTTTGCCTGAACTAATGGGAGCTCACCAACTCCAACTAGACTTGGAGTGAACAAGCATGGAATCAAACTAGTCCCTCTAAATGTGGTTGACAGTTGGGGCAAAATGAGGGGCCACGGGCAGTGGCACTGGGACTTGTCTCTAATGCATGTATTGGCTTTTGGGGATCCTATTCTCTTTGGAAGTATACCTTGCTCAGTCTAGATGTAGTAGGGAGGGCCTTGGACTTTCCACAGGGCAGGGTACCTTAAGATTGGAAGGGGTGGGGTGGGAGGGTCTGTGGAGAGAATAGGAGGGGAATAGGAGGAGGGGAGGTAGTGGGGATTTGTGTTGTTTTTTTTTTAAAGTAATAAAATAAAATAATCATAAAAAGAAAAAAGACTAATAATGTTCTGCCTTAATTGTATGATGATGTTATTTTTATTATTCTTTTTGTCTTTTATATTCATTTAATTATTTTCTATATTCTATGGCTCATTTGTGTGGCGATAAGACTGCACCTTGAAAAAGTTAGTTTTCTTCTACCATGTGAGTTTAAGGGATCATCTTTGAAAACTCGGACTTTTACACACTGAACCATTTTTCTGACTCCCATTTGCCTATATCTTTTAGATATTATAAACACTACTCATGAAAATAAGTGTGTGATTGGATCTTAAGCCCATGTTTTCAATTATTGGATGCATTCATATGAGTGGAAGTTTTTTTTTATATCAAATGGTCACCTACTTTGAATTTTTAAGATAATTGTTAACACTGTTTTCTACAGGAGATGTGTCATACTGCATATTTAGCAATAAATCATAGGAGTTCCAATTGTTATCTATTCTTGTTAACACTTGTGGTTTTCTATTCTCTTGTCATTTATATAGAAGTCATCCTAAAGGATCTCATTTGGGATTTTTCTGTGCATTTCTCCAATTATAAGCCATGTTATATATCTTTTCATAAAATGTATTTGTGTATTTTCTTTATAGAAACAGATATTAATGTCTCTAGCCCATTCAATTTTCTTGTATTTTCCTTTTGGACTTTTATAATTATTAAAATTTTTCATAAAATATGTTTTGATCATAATTTTCACTTCTCCAATCTTCCTCCAGATCATCCCCAACTCCCTACCTCTCCAATTTATGTTTTCAATATTGAGTTTGTATTCTGAAACATTGTTTAATTTGTTATATTTATTCATTTACTTTTATATAGGGTATTTATACACTTTCTTCTTTCATTCATTTTTATTTTTATTGTTGTCCATATAACACCATATAACATTGAACCAAGATCATCACACATGTAAGGAAAGTACTATACCACTGAGCTACATACTTAATATTTTTAATTTTCATGTATAATTTTTGAAACAATCTTCTTTTAAGTTTTCATGGCTTAAATGTTCAGTGTGTAGTTAATGCAGGCCTCAGAGTTAACAATCTTCTAGCTAAGCTTCCAGAGTAGCTAGCATCATAGTTCTACACCATGCTGGTTTAAGTTTTTCTAAATAATATCAGATTGTCTGTGGATAGAAATAGTTAATTTTTTTCCTTGAAAATTTTATACAAATGTGTATTGGGGACTAGTTGTAGAGGCCAGTGGCTGTCAGGAAGCTTTCTTAATTGTGCTCCATTTTATTCTCAAGCCTGGATTTTGTTATTGGCAAGACTTGTGGGCCAGGTAAGCTGTGGAATCTTTTGTCTCTACTTCCTGAGGACTGGTGTTATGGATATGTACCTTCACAAAACCTTTATACACAACTGCTTGGCCTCAGTCCTTGAGTAAGAAGTACTTTACAAGCTGAACAAGCTCTCTAACCCTTATATTTTCAACTTTGATACTTAATTATCTTGCCTAACTGCTCTTGCTGGAGTTTTCAATATTTCACTGAATAGAAATTAAAATTAAAAGTAGCTATTCTTACTGTGTTATTGATCTTCAGAGAAAGAAAAATAGTGATGGTTTTTCATGTTTGAATATGATTTTAACAAGGTCTTTATACATGATTTTTACTAGATTCTAGACATATTTATTCATATTTAAATTGTTGTTTTCATGACAAACAGATACTGAATTTTGTGTTTTTGTGAATTTCTCTTTTGCACAGAAATTGAAACATTTCTTTAGCTCATTTGTTAAAGTAGGACACTGATTTTTGAGTGTTGGAGTCAATCTTTTGTTCTACAGTTAAATTTTGATAGGTTATAGTGTATAGTCCTTTTAATATACTACTAAATTCAGCTTAGTACTATTTTAGTGGTGAGTATTTAGCCCAGCAGGGACATTGATTTATACATTTCTTTCCTTTGTATTCTTTTTTACTTTTTTCATCAGGTTAATTCTTCATAGAATAAACATGGAACTACTTCTTGCTTTAGTTGTTTGGAAGGGCTTGAAAAGTAATGGTGTTAATTTGTCTTGAAATATTTATAAAAAAATACCTCTGAATCCACATGACCCTGAACTTTTCATTGCTGTTGACTACTGATTTGATCTTGTTAGTCACAGTCTGCTTCTAGGAGTTATTTTCCTTCTATATAGTTTCTTCTAGAAGTGTTTTCTTTTTATCTTGCTCAATAATCTATTGTAGTATCAGTGCTCGTTATATTCACCAAATTCATCTCCCATCTATAGAAATGGTATCAATATCAAACCACTGTATATAATCATTACTGACTCTTCTCTTTTCATTTAGTTCATGAAACTAAAGATCTGCTAATTTTCTGAGCATTTAATTATAATATTGATTAATTATCTGCATTGCTTTTTGTATCTATCTTGTTTATCTCCATTTAAGTCTTCATTATTTCTTTCTGCTCTTTTCTGTTGCCTTAGAAAATAGCTGAGAAATTCATACACATGAGAGGCTGAAATTGACTTATAGTTCTTTATTTGGAAATCTAAGACTAAGACATCTAATGTCTTTCTACTGCTTCATGTCAGACCAAAAAGAAGACGGAGATGTGAATGGGTGGGAAGAATGGACCCAGCAATACCACTCTTGGGAATATACCCAAGAGAGGTCATATCATACAACAAAAGTATATGCTCTACTATGTTCATAGCAGCATTGTTTGTAATAGCCAGAACCTGGAAACAACCTAGATGCCCTTCAATTGAAGAATGGATGAAGAAACTATGGAATATATACATATTAGAGTTCTACTCAGCAGCAAAAAACAAGGACTTCTTGAAGTTTGCAGGCAAATGGATGGAAATTGAAAACACTATCCTTAGTGAGGTAAGCCAGAGCCAAAAAGAGGAACATGGGATGTACTCACTCATATTTGGTTTCTAGCCTTAAATAAAGGACATTGAGCCTATAATTCGGGTTCTTAGAGAAGCCAAATAAGAAGGAGAACCCAGAGAAAAACATATAGGCATCCTCCTGAATATTAACCTTCATCAGGCGATGAAAAGAGACAGAGACAGAGACCCACATTGGAGCACCGGACTGAAATCTCAAGGTCCAAGTCAGGAGCGGAAGAAGAGAGAGCACAAGCAGGGAGCTCAGGACCGCGAGGGGTACACCCACACACTGAGACAGTGGGGATGTTCTATCAGGAACTCACCAAGGCCAGCTGGCCTGGGTCTGAAAAAGCCTGGGTTAAAACCGGTCTCGCTGAACATAGTGGGCAATGAGGACTACTGAGACCTCAAGAACAATGGCAATGGGTTTTTGATCCTACTGCACCTATTGGCTTTATGGGAGCCTAGGCAGTTTGGATGCTCACCTTACTAGACCTGGATAGAGGTGGGTGGTCCTTGGACTTCCCACAGGGCAGGGAACCCTGATTGCTCTTTGGGCTGTTGAGGAAGGGAGATTTGATTGGGGGAGGGGGAGGGAATGGGAGGCGGCAGTGGGGAAGAGACAGAAATCTTTAATAAATAAAAAGAAAAAAAAGATGATTTTGTTTCATAAAAACCCATACTCATGATAGTAACTGATCCAATTTGGAGAAAATGAGAGGCATAATGTGTGATTAACAGTGATACACTCATAAGAGCACTATCTGTGACCCAAATACATTATTCTAGACGTTACTTTCAATGCTGCCACAATAAGAAATGAGCTTTGCATCTTCTCTCTAATAATGCAACTCAATCACTCCTTAAGAAACAGTTTTGTTGCCTACATGCAATACACAGATAACCATTTAACCTTATTAAAAAAATCCATGTCATAGGCATTATTCCATTTAATAATGTTTGAGAAACAATTGTGATTATAAAGGTGGGACAAAGATGAAAACTCTCTATAAATTTTATGAAACAAATGTTTAATTACTGGATGAATTTTTTCCTATACATAAATAAACCATATATAACTATAACATCAATGGTTCTACCAGACATGAATCCATAGGATAACATATAACTTAAAAACATTTGAGTTCCACTAAATAGTAAAAGGGATAGTGAAATCCAGGTAAATTTTCTTAAATAAATAGATGGTTATCTTATATGCCATTAATAGTGTATATTTTATTTTCAAATTTCACATGGCTTGTTAAAAGTGGAAAAGAGTTAAAGAGTTAATGGAAGCTAGCATGAAATCTATTGTAGTCTATATTACTACCAGCACTGTATACTGGGTTTTAAAGGAAAATTTTAGTATTTGTAAACACTATTATACCTAGAAAACTTTAATTACATGATAAATTTTGAGCTTAATATTTTAAAAATTGTCTGCTTTTATATTAACTGTGATTAAAATTAAGTTATATAGAGATATATAGCATATTTACTTGAAGCTAATATACAATACTTTATGCATTTTTCAGGTTTAATGATTGTACATGAAGATTGTGTGTGAAATAATATATACTATTGCTTTTCAACAGCCGTTTTCAGATTGCAAAGCAGTTTCTTCTTGCATTATATATTTTGGTCATTCATAAACTAAAGAAAAAATGAAATCATAGACCTTGCAAATAGAGATGTCATTTAAGACCAAAGAAGAATATCAGGTTTATGAATAGTCAAATTATTTTATTAACAAGGCTGAAGAAAATTAATATTCCTTATCCAGTTTCACAATTGAAGCAAATTCACTATTATCCTAAAAAGCATACCCCTGGAGATTCTTTCTGAGCTGAAATAATTTGACAAATCTGTGGTTAATTATCTTCAGCTCTGAGTACACCAACAACAGCAAAAGAAAAAAATAAAACAGAAGACGAATGGCCCATGAACTGTGTAAGCCTTTCACTTTACAAGTGGCCCAGTAGGAGCATTATTTAGTATGCTTACTGCCAATGCCAGGCTCTTGGAAACTCCTCTGCATTCCATCCTTGCTTTCTGGGTTAATGGAGGGCTTACATGTTCAGAGCTGTCAATGAGCATCTTTCTCCCACCCCTGCATCAATTCCAAAAGAGGGTGAAAGAACAAAGAATGTAATCTTTTTCCATGTAATTTAAGAGTACTCAAATTATTTGGGCACTCTGAGATCGTTATTTTATCATTTTGAAGAGCATGCAATTAATTGAAGGATAAAGTGATCTGAGTTAGGCAAATGGCACAGTTGTTTTAATTGCTTCCCTATGGTGAATCTTACCAAGCTTTCAAGTTTTCAAAGAGCTTGTTTTGTTAAAGTCTGTTCCTCTCTCCCACTTTTAAATCTTGCTGATATAGTCATTTGCTAGCTCCCTCATTATAAACATACATTTCTTCTGATTTACTATTGAAGCTGCTCTGTTGAAAATTTCAGAATTCCTTTATTATCATTTCTGTTCCATGAAGACAGCAGAAATTTCTTTTTCTCAAGGCAATGTTGTATTTATTACTAATCTGTGACTTACGTTTTATTTCCTAAAAGTTTCATAAGCTTGTCAATGGTAGTATGTATGTTTTTATCATATTGAAGTTTTTACAATGTTCTTCTATAATGATTTATAATGTATTTTCAACAATATTAAATACATTAGAAAATTAAACTTATCATAACAATTGGAAAACATTATGGACTGTGTACTTAACAATAATAGTACAAAGATTAAGTTATAATTATTTACTACAAGTCAAATGATCTAGACAGAAGCTCACTGTTTCTTTAATTTCATATAGTTGTCAAGAGATGCATGACGGATGTTGCTTAGGGACTATCTTGTACTATTTTTCTTATTTTCTGGTTCTGAGGATTTAACCCAGAGCATTTCTGCCACAGAGATACAGCCCAGTTCTAGTTCCTAATTTTTTCTTTCTGTTTTGGAATGGGTCTCATTTTGGTATCCACATTGGCCTTGAACTCACACTCCTCTCTCGGTTTCCAGAAGAACTTTAAGACTGTAGCACTTTATCTGTCTAACTTCTCTCTTTATTATAAACATGATAATTACAAATTATGAATACTTCAGGCAACCATTTTGCAGTTTTGTCATTTTGCTGAGAATTTCTTTGTGCATTCTTCATCACTGTCAGCAACTGTACTGTTTATTTTAATACCTGTGTTCTGAATATATTTATATACTTATCTTATTCATGGTGTCTTCAAGTCAGTGGTCCTTGTATTCTTTAATTCAGGGTTCATCTTTAAGTATGATACGTAAAATATTTGAAAGCAGTTCAACCAACATATTTTGGCCAACATGATGGACAAATATATGAAGATATTTGATAGTCTGTGCTTCTGAAAAAACAATATTTTTTATCAGATGATGAGTGTAAATTTAAATTTCATCCCGCCTATTCTTAGTTCGTCAAAGGTTTGAAAGGCTTCAGAGAGTAACACCACACTTACCAAGTAGAGCAGTGTTCTAGGAAGATGTGTTATAAATGATAACTTCCTATTTCTGTTGTGCATTAGAAGTAGCAGTTGGATAGAATAGAGCAAGTAAAACTTAAGACTAATGTGGGGGTGTTGATTGGTACATACCATCTTATAAGCTATATTATTTGCCTGTTGCAATGAATAATGTTTAACAAGATTTCATACAAAAATATCATTTCCCCATAATTCTTGAGACAAGAACTTTTATGCTGTAAGTAGCAGCATATCTTTTACCAAGAATGTATTATAAAATATTTCACTGCCTCTCCTTAGCTTCTGGTGTCTGCTTGAAATCTTCCACACGTCTTAGTTAATTGTTTTATTTTTGTTGTTGTTATTTTTATTTTCTTAGATAACGTATCTGCGTAACAATTCTGGCTGTCATGAAACTTGCTTTGTAGACCTGACCTCAAATTCAGAGATCCAACTGCCTTTGCCTCCTAAGTACTGGAATTTAATCATCTGACCTTATGGTTATATTTCTTATCTATGTTCTTATCATTGGGTGGGGCTCACCTGTTCTGTCTTTGTGACCAAGCATTGCTCTTATACTAAAGATAACAGGCATGGGAATAGACTCACCTTAATCCATGGGTATATTGACTTGACTTTTCTGCGTCTGCAGAGTCTGAGTATCAAATAAGGTTTTATTCTGATGTCGATACATATTTAGAATGGGCAATTCAATTGAGTACATAAACTCATAAACATAAGGAGCTGAATCTGGGTTTGGGGATGAAAATGTAAAGCACTGGCCTTTTTTACAACTTATATCTTTGTTTGGGCATGTCACAAGGCACAATTATCAATCTGATAGGATATCACAATAATTGCCCTGATTGTTTACCAAGAGTTGATATTTAAATATTAGTTTTCCAGGAGACAGTATAAACATGTCAAAAGAACTTAAAGTGACAGGACTAAGAACAAGGTAAATAGGTCATTTGAGGGAACTGTTCTTAGGGAGATAAAGGTAGTTGTTATGGAATACTGGCTAGTTGCTGTGAAAACAGGGTGTTATAAAAAATAGAGTTTGGTCTGTGTCCCACATGCTATGCCTAGAAAATTTGAATCTTGTGAGGCTCACATGTTGAATCTATGTATCAGGCTGTGATAGCAATCAGCAGAACAATAAACTACTGATGGAAGCTGAGATGATGACAGGCTAACTTTGGGCAGGATTGTGCTTTGAGCACATTTGAATCAATATGTATACATCATGTCCACTCTCTAAACTTCCACCACATGTTAGGATCCTGAAGGTGATTTCAGGGGTCACTGGAACTCCTTAATTCTTCTTCCAAATATGGCCACGTGAATTAATCCATCTCTGCTTTCCATTATTTTGGAAATAATAATAATTTATTAATTTTAATAATAAATAAATAATAATTAAAGCTATCCCTTTAATTGGTGTATTAGGTTGGGTGGTTATGCCTAGAATATTTGGAAACTGGGTAAGCAGGATTACATTTATTTATTGTTTATTTATTTATTTATTTATTTATTTATTTATTATGTTTTAGGGTGCGGTGGGTTCTAGTATACCAACAATGGGAGGTAATCTCATAGATTCAGTTCTCTCTTTCCACCACTTGAGTCTGTAGATTGCATTTAGTGTTTAAGAAGTAAAACCTTTTAATTTGTCAAAAGGATCCTTTTTCATGCAAATTGTGTGAAGTTTTGTGTGAGGCCTCTGGTCCTCACTTTGCCTTGTGCTCCTGTATCCCTCCTATTCTTCCTGCTTTTGGTTTGGATCCTTCTTCATGTAGACCACAGGGTTCACTGAAACTTTCAAGATTTGCTCTTACCAGATCTATTTCAGCTACAACTGTTAGAATAATTTTTTAACATTTTTTTGATGGTGTTGAAATGTTAAAAAAAAGTTCAAATTCTTTTGGTTGCTATTACAATATGGGTCAGACACTTAGGCCACATCTCCACTCCGCTTTGCAGCTCCATCTGGGACAGAGAGCAGTTGATGGCACCTGTCTATAACATCAGTAGTAGAATGAAACAGGATGGCCATAAATTCAAGTTCACGGCTAGCCTGGACTATATACAAATTCAGACTTCAAAAAGAAAAGCAACATAAATAAACAAAGAAAAGTTTTTGCCAACTATTTCTAAACTTTAACAGGGATAATTTTTAGATTGGTCTATTTACCTTAGGAGATGATAATGGTCCCGTTCACAGTTGAAGTACAAAGAAAGATATTCAAGCTTTCCATTATGAAAATCAGAGTGAACAAGCTTTGTTTCCAAGGATTTAAATCTCTAAGCTCCTGCATCATGCTGATTTTGCATCTCCAAACCCCTCAGCCTTGACTTCTTGAGTGTGCTCAAGGGGTTGACTTCTCAATGCAGAAGTGTCTTTATGTAAAATGATGTGTGCGTGTGCGTGTATGTGTATGTGAGCATCAGGGGAGGTAAGAACTGGCCTTTTCATTTAAAATTATGCAGGACAAATGGCATACTTGTCTTTGTACTTGAAATAATCTCTTTTGAGTTGCACTGAAATTGACAATACTTACACTGTGTGATTGTCTAACACACAATCAATTACGTCATAATATAAATTGATATGGCATGATAGATGTAAACAAGTAGACATGCAGAACATTTCTGCTTCAGATTCCTATTGCCAGTGTACTGATGAAGATATCACACTCATCTGTACTGAAATATCTTGGTGAAGGGTGGCATGCACTATGATTTTACAGTAACATCCATACTTGTCATCAGAAGACGATCTCAAGAAGTTAGGTGACTATTACTCTGTCTGTTACCTTGATTTAGAGATGACAGTAATCAGCAGAACATATATGTGTGGGTGTAGGTATTACTTCCAGAAAATTTGCAATAAAACTTAAACAGCAAGTGCTCTACTATTTGTATTAAAGCTGAGTGATTTTAAAGTGACCTCTTACACTCTGGATAAGGCTCTAAAAACATTTTCAGAGTGCTGTGTACATCAGTTTAGAGGACAAGGCATGTAGAGAGCCATCAGAATTAATTTGACTATTTATTTGAAGATAAAGTATATATTTTACCTAGGAAACTAGCTAATGCACAACCATATGCGTTGATTTGTTTTAGTTTATTAGAGAAATTCTCAAATTTATTGTTTTTGCTTACAATTTGGATTGACTATATCCCAAATTCCTAGGGGTATTTTATTAATCCTCAACAAATTTACAGATTTCTAAATCTTTAATGCATGGATATAGCTCAGATTCTAATTGGTTTTAATAATAAAATCCTAGAATCACATATTAGGGGTGAAATCTGAAACATCAGAGAAGCAAGCCAGTTCTTACCTCTATGAAATTTTATGACCAAATGGGGTATCCTGTTTCTATAAGTCCTCAGATTGAATGCTGTCTTTATGAAAACTCAGAGTAAATTCTGAGCTCCTGTCTCCTCCCACCTTTATATTCCTCTCTCTGCCCAACCTTATCACTTCCCAGACCCCCCTTCTAGTACTGGGATTAAAGGTGTGAGCTATTACTGCTTGGCTTTGTTTCTCCTTTGACTGAATCATTTACAAGTAACTAAAGAAGAGAAGCCAATGGATATTTGAATGAAAGACTTCTCTATTGTTTAAGCTGTGTTCTAAATTTCTAAAAGTCACATAACCCAGACCCTGAGAAGCAGGATCAACAATGAAATAGAAAGAACTTATTAGAGTTAAAACTATAAATCAACTAAAGAGACACTTTGAATTTTCCGTTTGAAATAGCAGGAAAACTACATTGAAGATATTAATGTTTGAAACAAATATATACAAAGCTAAAAATATCAGCAGAACAAAATGAAATGTATAAAATGCAATAAAAAGAGTGGAAACTTGATTGTCTAAGCTCCACATCCTATGGAGATCAACGCAACACTGCAAGAAAGAAAAATCATCTGGATTTTCACTGCTTAAATATCAGGAACCTCAGAGACATCTCCTTGGACACCTGCGAATCCCTCTAGCACCCAGTCTCTTGCCAACCCTAAAATGGCTCCCTTAATTAAGATATCTACTTCCCTGCTCCCATATCCACTCCTCCCCCACCCCAACTTCCCATTCCCCCAAGCTCTCCCCATCCTCCCCTTCTCACTTCTCTCTCCCCATCTCACCTTACCCCCATCCCACCCCCACCCCCAAGCTCTCAATTTTTACCTGGAAATCTTGTCTACTTCCAATATCCAGGAGGATAACTACGTGGTTTTTGGGGGGTTCACCATCCCTTTTAGCTTCTCTAGGATCATGAATTATAGGCTCAATGTCCTTTATTTATGGCCAGAATCCACTAATGAGTGAGTACATACCATATTCCTCTTTTGGGGTCTGGGTTACCTCACTCAGGATAGTGTTCTCTATTTCCATGCATTTGAATGCAAAATTCAAGATGTCATTGTTTTTTACCGCTGAGTAGTACTCTAATGCGTATATATTCTATACTTTCTTTATCCATTCTTTTTTCGTTTTTTTCCCCCTGGTACAAAAGCCCCTCTTTAATAGCACATGGAGGCTTAAATACCCAGCAGTCAATGGCCAACAGGTGAAAATCCCATCCTCTGATCCTCTAGGCAAGGCACAGCTTTTTGTCACTTCAATTAGAAGACTCTAGCAGGGAAGAACAGCTGAAGGCCAGGACTCCAATTTGTCCCAACACTTAACTAGCGGAAAATATGTTTAAAGTATACTTTTGATAAAGAACTGTTTTTAAAATATACAGAAAGCTAATAGCCAGCAATCCTAATTAATATCTCCTATGGAAATATTGACAGATATTTCACTAGAGAAATGATGCAGGATTACTAAACATGTGACAACTCATTCATTGTCATTAAACATGATCACCTGGATAATTCACAAATAAAATGCTAAGTGATTATCATCAAATCCTTAAGAGAGTTAATATTTTAAAATATATGTTAGTAGTAGTAGTAGTAGTTGTATTTGGTAGCAATCACTAATAGGAAGAAATTTCCTGTTTAATTTGAATTAGATGATAACCTGGATATTAATCATACAAGGCACTAATAACAAGAACTCTAAATAAAAGCTGTTGGCATATGCAAAACTCAGGGATTTTGCATACATACCTGCATGCATACACACACATTATGCATGCAGGTATGTATGCAAAATTTTTTGAAACAGTTTCTCTGAATAACTTTGGTGCCTGTCCTGAAACTATATCTTTTTGACCAGACTTGCCTTAAACTTAAAGAGATTCACCTGCCTCTACCTCCCAAGTTCTGGGATTAAAGGCTTGCACCACCACCACCTGGCTATTTCTCTTAAGATAGTAAACAGTGCCGGGTGTGGTACCACATGTGTTTAATCCTAGGGCTGGGGGGCAGAGGCAGACAGATCTTTATGAGTTCTAGGCCAGCCTGGTTCTAGGACAGAGTTAATTCCAGGACAACCAGAAACCCTTGTCTCGAAAAAACAAGTAGAGAATAAACAGTGTCATAATAAACCCAAAAGTGATATTTTGAATGAATAATTAAAAAGCTGAGGAGTCCATATAAGTTCAAAAATTAGTAAACAAAATTAGTGTTACTGCTAAACTAAATTTACTCTCTGGGTCACAGTGAGTAAATAATAATGTATCTATGATAAATGATTAGAAACAAGAAATAAAAACCATCTAGAAAACATAAAAACACGATTTGTCTAAAGACTGATGCTGTGTTGTCTGAGTGAAAGATAATAACTATAATACTTAAGTATTACTAAGTATAAGTCTTTATGTTTTAAAATTTTAAAAATGTTTAAATTATTTCAATGTATGGTGTCCAAGGAGATGTCCCCAGCTTGTTCCTTGAGCAGCTGAGGAGAGGGCGCCTGTACTGGCCCTATACTATAGCCACTCTGATGAATATCTTGCATATCACCATAGAACCTTCATCTGGCGATGGATGGAGATAGAGACAGAGACCCACAGTGGAGCACTGGACTGAGCTCCCAAGGAGCAGAAGGAAGGAAAACATGAGCAAGGAAGTTAGGGCCATGAGGTGTGTGCCCACCCACTGTGACGGTGAGACCGATCTAATGGGAGCTCACCAAGGCCAGCTGGACTGGAACTGATGGAGCAAGTGATCAAATCGAACTCTCTGGACATGACTGATATGGAGGGCTGACTGAGAAGCCAAGGACAATGGCACTGAGTTTTGATTCTACTCCATGTACTGGCTTTGTGGGAACCTAGTCTGTTTGGATGCTCACCTTCCTAGACCTGGATGGAGCGAGGAGGTCCATGGACTTCCCACTGGGCAGGGAATCCTGACTGCTCTTTGTACTGGAGAGGGAGGGGAAGGGGGAAATGGGGGGAGGGGGAGGGAAATGGGAGGAGGGGAGGAGGTGAAAATTTGTAATAATAACAATAATAATAATAAAAGAAAAAAAGAATATATGGAACCCAGCACTTGTGTTTACGTATTCAAGAAGTCAAATCTTTATGTTTTCCCATTTTACACACCATAATGAAATGTGAAGATTTGTTAACTGAAGAAAGTTCAACACATGATCTCTGAATATCAGAAGTTGGGACAGGATATGACTTTGAGCACATAATTTTTAATTGTTTTTATTGATATATATATATTTTCTCTGCTCCCCTTCTTTCCTTCCCCTTCTACTCTTTCTCATAATCCCTACACTCCTAGTTTACTCGAGAGACCTTATTTTTTCCTACTTCCCATGTAGATTAGAACCATGTGTGTTTCTCTTAGTGTCCTCTTTGTTGTCTAGATCTCTAGGATTATGAATTGTAGCCTAGTTTTTCTTTACTTCAGGTCTAAAAGCCCCTTATAAGTGAGTACATATTGTATTTGTCATTCTTGGTCTGGCTTACCTCTCTAAATGTGATGTTTTCTAGATCCATCCATTTGCCCTTAAATTTCCAGATGTCATTATTTTTTCCATTGTATAGTACTCCATTGTATAAATGTACCACAACTTCTTCTTCATTCTTCATTCAAGGGGCATTTAGATTGTTTCCAAGTTGTAGCTGTGTCAAACATCCTATGAACATGGATGAGCACATGTTCTTGGGTATTATTGAGCATCCTTTAGTTTATACTCGAAAGTGGTATTGCTGGGTCTTGATGTAGGTTGTTTCCTAATTTTTGGACAAATTATTTAAAACAGGTAAGTTGTGAATATAGAGAATTTCAATTTATTTTTGAAGGGTGTTTCTCACTATGAATAATTTTTAATTATTTCATTTCTTTGCAAAGAGTTAAATATTATTCATCACATATAGGAGTTTGAAACATACAAACATATACATTCTCTCTCTCTCTCTCTCTCTCTCTCTCTCTCTCTCTCTCTCACACACACACACACACACACACACACACACACACACAGACATATCTTGTATTTATTGTGTCTCTTAGTAATGCCAGAAGCTATACCCATAAAATCTCACAAAAAATACTGGTCAAAGATGACATTGGTGGGCATGCCAAAGTATATGGAAAAAGTCCACAATTCCTCAACCCTACTCAAAGAACTATAGACAACTCAAGAAAGCTGAGAGCAGGAGAGATGCTTCCCAGGGAAGATCACACCAACTGTTTTTCTGGTGTCAAATGATCTGCCATGAAAATATAAATACATGCAGCATTGTATGAACTCAGTAGCTTATTCATATAAATATTGATATGTAGGTATAGCAGTGAATTACAAAAAGAGACCATGAATTTGAAGTAGAGTAAGATCTATGTTCTACAGAAAGGTTTGGAGGAAGGGAAGGGTAAAGAAGGGGAGAGAAAGAAAGAGAAGGAAAGGAAAAGGAAAGGAAGAGAAGGGATAAATAGTGTAGTCAAATTATAAGATCAAAATAAAAATACTGCAAACTGTACTTTGTAATGTAATTCTTAGAAAGATTGTAACTCTTTAAATAACATGCTCTAAATTGTGAAGAAAAAGTCATTGAAAATTAAAATAAATTCATGGTATAGGTGGAAAGAACTGAAAAGAAGCATTCAGCAATAAAGGAGATACTTAGGAGAAAACAGATAAGAAGAAGAAAACAGCTACATCCCCCATTTTATAAACTCAAGCAGAAATATAAGTGTTTCAAAGCAAACAGAGAATGGCTGATGATCTTACAAACAGATTGTAGAGGTTATAATATAAAAAGAAAAAAATTAAAAAGTTGTCCTGTTCAGGATCTAGATTTATCAGTAAAAGGTGATTCTGTCTCTAGGGAGTAAGACCCTCACAAAAGTGGCTTGGGAAAGGTTTTCTAGGGTTCAGCCTATAACTTCCGGGAAGTCAAAGAAGCAGGCACTTGAAGCAACAAGGCACATCTATGTTTAAGAGGAGAGAGAAATGAATCACTATAAGGATGCTCCATTCAATCCTCACTCTGTTCTCCACGCCAGGACCCCATCACAGTGGATGCTATTTTGAGGTTGGGTCGTCATGTATCAATTAATATCAATAAGAAAATATATGAAAAAAATTGCCACAAGCCGTCTGATCTAATGAATCTCTCATTGAGTTTCTCTTCCCAATTGATTCTAAATTGTTTCATGTTGATAATAAAAATAATTACAGTTTGTATGATATTTATAAACATTTTATTAAGCATTTTTTGGTCTTTGTTGAATGATGATGTTGGCCTTTATTGACAAGAGGAAAAAAATTTGAACACTCTCTGGCTTCTAGCTTGCCAGCATGCACAAACACTGTTCTAGGTTGTTGATATGGCTACATATGTTGTATGTAATATTGACTTTATCAGTTTGAACCAAAATTGAGCTCTGCAAAGAATATCATGAATCTTTTCAGTTAACCTTTATGAATCTTTGTGGGATACGATAACATCTTTTTTGCTTTTAATAAAGTGTAATAATGAAGGCTGAGATTGTCCTTTTGCTGTGTGTGCCTATCTGCATGTTTTTGTTTCTGAGAAGAGGGAGATTTTATTTCTGTTTTCAAATGAACAATGTAATTTTAGGGATTTTAAACTCACACATCCCAGTCTTCAATTGACACTCAAAATAAATAATGTGATAGCAAAATTATAAAGTGGTTAAAATCCATTTTGAAGGTTTTATTTAAATTAAGCCGTCTTTATGAAATTATTAGAAACAGGTATAGAGAATGGTGTCCGAAACATAAGTTCTTGTAAGAAAAATCAGAATCCGGATTGGTTCCTGCTCCCAAAGACAGAAGCCTATCTGTAAGAAAGTATTGTCACATCTGTAATGAATTTAAATTTAATAAAATTAGCAAACTTAAGTGAAGATTAATTCACAGAATATTTATAAATCAGTATTTAGAACTTCCTACTTTATGAGTAATCAACAGTTCTCTGTTTATAAAATCATCGTAAATACTAGTCTTCCTAAGGCAAAAAATGAATCTTGATTCATTAGATTCAGAAACAGCCTAGAACAATGATTTCCAATGTATAAGTTATGGAATTACTAGGCAAAAAGTTATTATGTTTTAATATACATTGGATTTAAAATACATTGATTTTATAATTTATCATACAAGTCAGGAGAACAAACTGTTTCCCTGGTTTATATTTTTGGATGAAAGACATGGTCACATAGAAGGTAAGGCTACATGAGAGAGATGCTTGCCATTCCAAATCCCCCTTTGGATATGAGCCTTCAAGACGAATATTGTTTGCTAACTTGTGCACTTAGACTTTTTAATTAGTGCTAGAAATTGAATAGAAGCTTAACAAGCAATCAATTACAAAATAAACAACTCTTACATTCTAAATAGTACACCTGGCTGATCTAATAGGAAAGATGCACACTATTACAGTCAGATGAGTAATTTTCTTTTTTGTTCTGCCAAGATATGAGATGCACAATTAAACAACCTAGCATTTTGTTTTCCTTTCAAATTTCAACTTGAATAGCAATTGCTTAATGTCCTATTTTCTATATTTAGCTTAAACTATTACTTACAAATATAAGTTTCTTTGTAACATTGTTATTTCAATTTGATTGGGACAATCCATTTCTAGTAATCTCATATATATATATACATATATATATTTACATGGATATATATGCATATATGTATATATTTACATGCATATATATGTATATATTTACATGCATATATATTTCTTAAAATATTGAAACATGATTTTTTTTCACTCTGAGAACAGAGAAAATAATGATAGAGGAATAGGAAATTTTTATGTAGATGACCTTTTATCAGTTCTGTATGCCATATTATTTTTCTGATTCATATGTAAGTATATATGTATATATACATCACAAACAATTGTTTGTATCACAATATGTGCATATTTGTATATGAATGTGTATATTTGTTGTAACACTACAGTAATAGAAACTGTGTACTTATTTTACTGTCAGAAAGAGAGGGAGATATTATCCTGAATGTGGATAATTTTGCTGTGTTAGTAGAATGTTTGAAAAAGGGAGAAACTGACAATCAACTACCCAGTGACAGAAACTTTTGTTCTCTATATTTTAAGGGTTGAGTGAGCAGCATCATTGTTTCCCATTGGTTTGATTCAGGCAGGATAATTGTTAGAAATATGTTAAAGAATACCAAAGAAAAACAAAACACAACATAAAGGAAACATTAATAAGGCATTAGAGAGTAAGTCAGTTTAGTGAGCACAATCTTCATTTTTGCATACATATTATCAGTCATCATGATTGTTCTGTGTTTTAACATCAGTTTCTTCGTCTCTGTCTTCACTTGTACACAGAGAAGGAAGAGGAAACCTATCTAAAGTATCTTATCTAAAATTATTCTTCAAAGTCAGTTATCACTGTTATGACATACACTGCCCAGAATAATTATTATTGGAACATTAAATTTATGTCTTCATTATCACCTACCTTAGTAGGAAAACTCTTAAAAACAATATTTACAATAAAATTATCTTTTCAACACTGACTCAACAACACCTAAATGTGTTTAAGATATAGCAACAATTTAAAAATAATTCTTAAATAAATTCTATCCATGGCGACCATCTGATGAGTGTAGTGCTACTGATGCTCCCCTGGCTTACAATTCTGGATGAGAAGGTACTTTAACACATGATGTTTTGATTGTTTAAAAATTCTGAGGAGTGAAAGTTGTATACATTGTAGATTGACTTCTTTTTTTCAATTTTTATTTTTCAAAAGAAAATAAACTATATTTTTTTTTATTTTAAATACCAAATCTCAGTTCCCACTTCCTCCCCTCCTCCCATTTCCTCCACCTACCCCTCCACCCCACCCCTCATCTTCTCTTTAGAGACAGTAAGGCACATTGCTTGGGGGACGGGCCCAGACCCTCCCTACTATATCTATGCTGAGGGAGGTATCCACCCAAAAAGAATAGGTTCTCCCAGAGCCAATACAAAATGTAGGAATAAATCCTGGTGCCACTGCCAGGGACCTCACAGTCTTCTCCAGGCATACAACTGTTACCCACATTCAGAGGGACTAGTTTGGACCTAGGCTCTTTCCTTCTCTTTCTGACTGGAGTTGGGGAGCTCCCCTTAGCTTAGGTAAACTGTTTCAGTGGATGTACCCACCACAACCCTTCATGATAAAGGTCTTGAAGAGATCAGGGATACAAGGAACATATCTAATCATGATAAAAACAATACACAGCAAGTTGACAGCCAACACCCAATTAAAAAAAGAAAATCAAAGCGATTCCACTAAAATCAAGAACAAGAAAAAGCTGTCTACTCTCTCCATATCTATTCACCATAGTGTTTGAAGTTCTAGCAGGAACAATAAGACAAGAATAGGAGATCAAGGGGATTCAAATTGGAAGAAGTCAAATTTTCATTATTTGCAGATGTTACGTAAGTGACACCAACAACTCTACCAGAGAATTTCTACAGCTGATAAATATTTTCACTGGTGTGGAAAGATACAAGATAACTCAAAAAAAAAAAAACATCAGTAGCCTTTCTATATACAAGTGATAAAGAAGCTGAGAAAGAAATCAGAGAAACATCACCATCATGACAGCAACAAATAACCTAAAATATCTGAACATAACACTAACCAAAAAAGTGTAGAACTGTTCAACAATAACTTTAAGTCTTTAAAGAAAGAAATTGAAAAAGATATCAGCAAATGGAATGATCTCCCAGCTCTTGGATAGGTAGGATCAACATAATAAAACTGGCAATCCTACCCAAAGCAGATTGACTTCTCAATCTTGCCTTTTACACTGGCACTTTAACATGCGGCCTGAAGATGGCAGCATTGAATAAAGTTCTACGTTTTTTTTCTAGTCAAGGCTTTTACAAATAATTTTAATTACAGTCTTACATTTTAAACGTCTTCTCCACACTTTTGTTTACTACCGTGTACAACAGAGAATTTTTATGATTTTTTTATACTCTAACCTTGAAAATAAATGTGGAAGGAAAACATTTACAATTTTGAAGAATGAGTGCTAATCTAGGTAATGTTCAATGTGTAGTTTTGTTCAAATTTTCAGACTTTAAAGTCAGTTTTAAACATGACATATGCTTTTTACTACAAAATTTTTTTATTAATAAATGTGCTTAAGTGTAGGACAATGCCTGTTTTTTGATATGTAAAATTATTTTCTACCATATTTAAACAAATTTAAAACAAAATTGTATTAAATCTATTTTAAATAAAATAATATATTTAATGAAGGCTCCACAGCAAATACCATATTACACCACCAGATTAACAAACAAAACATTAGAAACCACTATAATGTATAAGTTTACTAATACAGTAAATCTTTACATTATCAAATCTGGATGTTTGTTGTTGTATTTTCTATTTTTGTCCATTTGGAGGTCTTAGCAACTTCATAAAGCAAGTTCTACTAATCCATATTCACCCAAATCTTCAAAGCCTTTCTGTGAAATAAAAGGGTAGCAAGCAATGTGTCACAGAGGTTAATTGACTTCATATGAGACCTGTCAGTGCAAAGCTAAAAATGGATTCCTAAAATTCTTATCTCTAGACAATAACAAATGCCCATGGTTATAATTCTATTATTAAGTTTTTCAGACATTGGATATAACAACCACTACCTAGCTTCTGAGAGATAGACATATTCATGTTTTCATCATATTTAGGTTGTGTGTATTTGTGTGTGTGTGTTTGTGTAATGTATGTTCTGGTGAAGTTTTGAAGTTCTCATTCATACCATAAAAGAGTCCAAATGTATCTATTACATAAACTAATAATTGGTCCACTTCTACATCATATTAAATATAGACATAGGATAATGCCTTAAATTCTCTAAGGAGCCACTTTTGAATCAATTAGAACTTTTAAAGATCATTTTAAGATTGACAAATAAAGGAGTTGCCTTGTCAGATATAGGTGAAATGAGGGAATCATCAAAACAAGGTCAAATATATATGACTTGTGTCTGAGAGATTTAAGAGCTGTAAGAGAGCAAAAGGAAGCTGGCGTGTAGGGAACTAATCATGAATTGGATAGATCCAGAAGCAACATGAAACAGATGGATCCTTGTAGCAGGTGCAGAGAAAATGTACCCAGAGATTCTATTCACAAGTCTTCAAGACTGCACATACATACACTATCAAGAGGGACTATGTACTACTGTCATTTGACAATGTATAGTTGCCAGATGAAGAAATCAGATAGGTGGCATGTTCTATGACAGACTGCTATTTTTTCCCCTTGGCTTCAGACTATGTTTACTGATGTTCATTGACATTTTCATTTTGCATAAAGAGCCCTTCCCCCTCTCTAGGAGGCCAGTCTGATACACAGTTCTTTATGCTCCAACCTTGGACGTACTTCTCTCATATCATTCATCAGGACTGTGGACCACATACCCACATGGAGGGAACTAGATAATCTTATTTTGTACATATCAGAGAACTCAACCTGGTCCCTTGTTTACAATGCAGACTATGCATTCTATATAACAATCCTCCAGAGTTGTGTTAATAGGACAATAAAGAGTATTTGATTAAGAAGTCATTTTAAAAATGATCCTTCTAAAAAAAATTCTACTACCAAAGTCATCACTAATGTAGTATTTTTATTAAAGGAAATATAACTTCTATTTTCAAATAAATAATTATACAAAATTCGAATCTTAAAACATTTAGTGTACTTGATGATTATAAAAAGCTTATTAGGTTCAAGCCTATAAATTGAACTTCAATAGACAAGGTGGACTCTAGTAAATAAACAGGTTTGTAAACATATGTTCTTCAGTTATCCTTGGCCTTGTAGGTCCTTAGAGAACAGTTCTTTATTTAGTAGTCAAGAACGAACAAAGCTTGTAGCAGTGCTTTGCATATAAGTATGAATCAACTTGTACAGTGTTTGGGAAAGTAGCCTATTATTTAAACATACACATTGATTCAGACAGGCAGACTAACACACAGACATACACATATATACAGTTCTCTGAATGATGGAAAACTTGTTTCATGACACGCCCCATTGAACATTTACAATTCCTTGCTTTAGTGGTCTTTTCTTTTGTTGTCGCAAAACATTCTGAACAAAAGCAAGGTGGGGGAATAAAGAATGTATTTAAACTTAGAAGCTGCAGTTCATCATTGGTAGAAGTCTCAGTAGGGATTCAGGAACCTGGAACCATGGAATTAACACGGCTTACTGGATCACGCTCTGTCTCATGTTCACCTAGCTTTTTTCTACAGCTTGATACCTATCTCGCTAGGGGTGGTGCTACCTACGGTATGCATGTTACTCCCATGTCAATCTTTAAACAAGACATTCTTTCACAGACATTGGCACAGGACAATGATATTGAAGCAATTCTTCAATTGATAAGAAATGACTCTAGGCTTTGTCAAGTAAATAATGAAATTCACCTGTATATTCATCTTATGTTATATTGAAAATGTCAGTTTATTTGTTTACCTTTCTATATTTATTGCAATATCCATGGGAAAGAGGATTTATAATATTTCTATATATATCTTCAGAGTCTCAAGCAGTATGTTATATAGAACAGAACATATTTAGCAAACATTTGTTGACTGATAGGTTGAGTGAATGAACCTTCGTTGATGAACTTTGCCAAAGGAGTTTACTCTGGTGGCTGTAGAATCTCTGAAACTGGAGATAAAAGTTATGGTAAATATATTGATATTAATGAATGAAGTCAGTTATTTAAAGGGATTTATTTGTCTATCTTTTATTCCAGTTTTTCACCTTATTTGTTTTATTCTAATTTTGTCTCTATATTCAAGTAAATAATAACATGTCGGGCTTCAGATAGTGTGCTGTGGTTGTTTAGTATTTCATGTAGTACTCTGATTCTGCTTGCTATATTTTTGTCATAGACTAGTTCTAAACATAAGCCATATAAATTGAATAGTACTTTAAACAGAGAGAGAGTTTTGTCGTTAACTTGACTTGGAGCAAATCTTTTCTCTGAAGTAACCAATAGTGCATGTGCAGTGTCAACCACACACAAAACTATGGTGTGAGCCAGGTACGTTATGAAGGTTAAGCAAAGGAGGGAAGTGAAAGTGGAATTCCTTTTGTGCTGAGATAAAAACATGTGCTCTAGAAAGTTCTACAGTATAAATTAACTTGTCATTCATTCATACCTTCATCCATTCATTTAAAATGTCTTTCCAGTCTACTTGAGATAAAATATTCGAATAAATAGGGAATTACAAAGGGGAGATGACAATGACAGTCTTCTATAATTCATTGAAATTCATTTTTTTCTTTTCTTTCCCTTGTTTAAGTAGTCTCTTTGAACTTTCTCTACTAAAGGGAAGGGTTTAAAATTTAACACAGTTTGACTTTTAATACAAAAGAAATGTTTTACTTTCTTAATTTCACAATTTAATGAAAAGACACATTGGTTCAGCACAACAAACCATTTCTTGGAGCAATCACTAAGCTTTCTATCTTTATAATATTGCATAAAATGTTTACTTCAATACTACTGACTAGGATTTCCTGAAAACCAACTGTTGAAGTAAACTGAACACACTTTTCATGAGTTGGCAAGCTCATTTTTTTGTACCATTGAATAACCTTTATTTGACTGAATATTCTACAGTTTATTTATTCACCTACTAAAGAAACCTTAGTGTCACCCAACATGTAGCTTTTATGAATAAGTTCTTATAAGCATTTTATATGCACAAATGTTTTCTTTCTTTCTTTTTTTTTTTGGTGCTAAGCAGCAAGATTGTTTGATTGTTTGCCTAGTGTATGTTCTGCTTTATAAGAAATTTCCAGACAAATGTAGAAGTGAGTTCTAGCCAGATAAAAATAAAAAACTCTATACCTCCAATTGTCTCTAGCATGTGATATTGTTATTGTTCTAAATTTTGATCTTTCTAATGGAATTTAAATTGTATATCTTTATTTTTATTGATTTTTTTTGTGATGCTAGAAATGTGCAGTTTTTGTCTGCTTGCCATTGGAATAGCTTCATTGGTGAGATCTTCAAGATATTTTTTTTTCTATTTTATTGCCTGTTTCAGAAGTAGGCTATTTATTTTTCCACAGAATATTAAATGTTTGATATAAATTTCCAAATCAGTTTTTTCTAATTTGGGTGTTTCCTATAGTCTATGGGCAATCTTGCTATTCTCCTAAGAACAAAGCACCAATTTTACTGAAATTCACTTAACCAACACCTGTTTTTATGTAGGTTGTTGTATCAAGCGTTGTTGTTTCTAAAAAGTTACTGCTAAATCCAAGGACATTTATTTCAGTGGTTTGCTAGTTTCCCTGTAAGGTTAGATGTATGCTTACATTAAGTTGCTTTCTGTGAAGTGTGTAAACTGCATAAACATTTTTGTTATTTGAATAAACATAGTTTTACTGTAATGATTAAAGTGACTTATATTATTGTTTTATTAATAAATAGTGGTGAGAAGTCAGATATTTGGGTAAATAATGATAGATCTACAGAGTGATGGAGAAAATGATCAGAAACTTCTACTCTCCATGCTTCCCCTGCTCAAAAGGGCCACACATCTCCCTTGGACCCTCGTTGTTCTACTGGTGTGTCCATCTATCTATTTTGAGTTCTCAAGAAAATTCTATCATTCATTCTGACCAGTTAAATGTGGACCAGGCCTCTGAAACAAGGCCTGACTCACAAACAAATCTCCTGCAACATTTCCTTTCCTCCTTTTGTCTAAAAAAAAAAGGAAAGTTTTGAACTCAACATGGTTAAACTACATACAGTAAGAACAATTATCAAATCAAAATTACATTCACAATGTCCAATCAATTTGTATTTGGCAAATTCAGAGAAAATATTCCATTATCTAACATTTCTTGGTGAGTCCAAAGTACTTTACTTTCTATCATAACTAAAAAAGGGGCAATGATAATTATATAGTGTCATATTCAAGTCCCATCAGAAACTTAAGAAGGATATTATGTGACTAAACAGGAAGTATAGTGTAAACAACATGTAAAATTATAGGAGCAGCAAAGACATCTGGCTGACTGAATAGTCAACCCAAAATTCTTTTGCAATATTTGGGCATCCATCTTTGGTTTACAGACATAGTATCTGACAGAATTTTTTGTGAAGCAGAAAAATTTGAAGGATTGTCCTACCTTGTCTTGGCAATGTTTAGCAATCATTTTCTTTTAAGTCTTACTTGGCCAATATAGACAGTATGCTGTCAACATTTGAAGCAAGGATAGTTTCTTGCCCAGTGGCTAATTTTGCTGCAAAGAAAGCAAATTCTATATGGAGGTTGTTTGATGCCCATCATTTTTTCTTTTTTTTAAGTAAATTGGTGCTGCCAGGAGCAGATGTATCTCACTGTCATGGAAAGTTTTATGTTATGATAACATATTAAATCTCATATTCTGTAGGTCTCTGAAATGTTTAAGGAGTATCTCTCTATTTAACTTATATTCCTGTTTGACCTTGAAAACATACCTACCATGATTATAAGTTTGATTATTATAGATGACTATCTAATAACATGTTTTTCTTTATAAATCTATTAGATTTCAAGTACATGAACTTTACATCCCATTTTAAAATGAGCTACATAGGTATAATATCTTAAACAAGGATGGAAACTTATGTAGAGTATAATAAAATAACCTTAAATTTGAGTCAATATGCAAAAGTATCTTAAACAAGAGTATAAACATATGAATATGTATATAATAACAATAAAAAACCTTTAATTTCTATCATTTTACAAAAATCCATCCATGTAAAATATTTGAGGCTAGCAACTGCTTTTTAATTTGAAAGAAAATTCCATAATCTATTTTATCATTCCTATAATCCCTTTGATTTATTTTCAAAAAGAGATACCTGAATCTAATTCCCTTTGCTTACCTTTCTACCTGTCAAGGACAAATAACAACTTATAAATCAATGCCCTATACAATGATAATTACACATAACCCACCAAGTGACCAGAAACCACACCTCCCACAAATTGAGAACGTGGGCATCTTGTTCTTAAAATTACTTCCTATTATTTTGGTATAACAATATCTTAGGGAACTTTGAGAAAACTAAAATAATGATCAAGTCCTGGGAGAGCTAGCTGTTCTCCTGTCTTGCTGTGATGGAAAACTGAAGTGCTTATCTGAAGTCCTGACTGGAAGTAGTCCAGGAGGCTGGACCATATTAGCTTACCAATTTGAAATTTTCATGAGCAGGTTGTAGTCCAAAGCTGATCTTTGAGTGGTGTTTGTCAGCTACCAGTACTTCCACAACACAGGTATAATCATCATGAGATCCTATCAACCGTTTGAAAACTTCAAAGGTCCCTGTTAGGAATAGCCATGGTTCATTGCAAGAAACATAAAATTTTAAATGTCACATGCATCAGATCTTGAAGTGGTTAAAGGACCACAAACAACTATTAAATACATTGGGCGTATAGAAGCTTAATTCCTAGTTATCTTCTTCAGACTCCAGCCTAAAATAAAATTAGGTAAAGCCTATTTCCAGAATAATTATTACTTCATATGACCATTAATATCATATCATGCCAGAAAGTATATATATATAATTTTGAGATAATATTTATACCTTAGGAAAAGTTTTAAGGAGTCAAAATAAAACCAAATGATTATAAGATTAGTGTCAATAGAATAGTGCCTTAATTTTATTTTTTCTTTTATCCTATATTATGTGGTTCTTCTGACATAAGACAGAGATTTTGGATTTTCCTGTAACAAACAAGCTTAGGTTTAGAGTAGGAGATAGCCATACTCCAACTCTAATGCCAGCTTTAATTTTTAATTGAATTAGAACTACAAAAGAACCATTTACCTTATATGTGTTTAGAGAACAGCAGAAACAAACATTTGGAAATAATAATGAGATTTTACTGATTTGAAGTGCGGTAAACCATTAGGCCAATTTACTCTTTGTCTTGGGATATTATCTCTGGATGATATGTCCTTCTTCAGATGTCTCATTTGTCTAGCAGTCTTCAGATTTCTTAGTTGGATGCTTTTAATCTCATCTTTTTATGTCCCAAGTATTGGGATTACAATCCTAAACATCATGGCTGTATCAAGCAGCTAAATTTCTATTAATGACTTTTGATTCCATATTAATAAGAGATTATGGCTTCCTTTAATTTCCTTTGACTTTAAGGAATACTATATTCTCTTATCATATTCTAAAGAAGATTGCAGAAGGTAGTATAGTTTCTTAAAGGTCTAATGGAATTGGATTCACTGAGGCTAAAAATAGTCTTTTTATGCTATTTTACTTATTCTTTTACATATATTTCCCACTTTTACTTTTATCTGCATTTCTGATCCATGTTAATATTATTTTCTAGTGAATATAGTTCAATGCAACTTGAAAGTGAAGAATAATGGAAAATATAGAATGTATTATTTTCTAAGAAAGTCTCTATATATGTCTGTTTCCATAGATAATATGGAGTAACACATTCTGTTTTCTTTTTTTTATTTCTAATCATATTAGGATAATACACTTTTCCTTATGTCCTATTTTCTGTAGAGTATTTAAAAATTTTAGTCCTCCAAAAGTAACATTAAAAAAGTAAATTTTTTAGCAGATTTTTTTTATTACTTTATAAATAATACCTTTCAAAATTTCCACTTCCTTTCCTCCTCCCACTTCCCTCCCGCTCCCCTACTCCCCCTCCCCCTCCAATCTTAAGAGAGGGCAGGGTACCCTGCCCTGTGGGAAGTCCAAGGCCCTCCCCCCTCATCCAGGCTTAGGAAAGTATGCATTCAAATAGAATAGGATCTCAAAAAGCCAGTACATGCAATAGAGAAAAATCCCAGTGCCATTATCATTGGCTTCTCAGTCTGCCCCAATTGTCAGCCACATTCTTAAGGTCCAGTTTGATCCCATGCTCTTCAGTCCCAGTCCAGCTGGATTTGGTGAGCTCCCATTAGCTCAGGCACACTGTACGAGTAATAAGGTGAACCCAACGAAAAACATATATAGATCCTCCTGAAAATTGGAAGCAGACAAGATTGCCAGGCAAAAGTTGGGAGCATGGGGATAGGGGTGAGGTGGGGCAAAGGGAGGGGGGAGAAAGAAGGGAGAAGAGGAGGGTTATGGAGAGCTTGTAGGAGTGGGATGCTTGAGATGGAGGAAAGATGGATATGGGAGCAGGGAAGAAGATACTTTAATTAAGGGAGCTATTTTGGGGATGGCAAGAGGCTTGGCTCTAGAAAGGTTCCCAGGTGTCCACGGGGATGCCCCAAGCTAGGACCATGGGCAGTGGAGGAGATGGTGCCTGAACTGGCCTTGTCCAGTAATCAGAGTGATGACTATCTTGAATATCACCATAGAACCTTCGTCCGGCAACGGATGGAGATAAAGACAGAGACCCACATTGGAGCACTGAACTGACCTCCCAAGGTCCAATTCAAGAATGGAAGGAGGGAGATTTTTTTAACTATATTTTGTGTATATGGATGTTTTTAACTACATGCATGTTTGTGCACCACATGCATTCAGTGCCCACCAAATTTGTAAAACTATAAAGGGCATCACATTCTCTGTAGCTGGAGTTAAAGGCAGTGGTTAACTTCCATCTATGTGCTGTGATCTGAATACTGATCTGCAGAACAAGTACATTTAACAACAGAATCATGTCTCCAGTCTCAAAGGTAAGGTATCTTATCCTCCAACTTTTATTTTTTGAGGACTTACATTCATATTTTACTTCTAGTGCTGTACAAAATATAAAGTTTTGTGTCTAATTTTATAGTTGTTGTTCATTGTATTTACCTGAACATGACAAGGGAGGTGGGAACTTCATGTTTTTTTAGGACACTAAAAAGAGTTGCTGAATTTTTAGGTGTTTGCTTAATTGTTATATAGATGGCTGATCATCTCCAAGCTTTTTACATCAGAAGTTTATTATAAACTTTAATGTTCAACATCTGCAAATCCAAAATGCCAATGTAGTTTAAGTGAAGCTATGAGGAAGCATCCATTACTATAAGTGTTTGCAACCAGTCAGAGACACTGTCGTCCATCCCAGGGTGCTATATGGATGTAGAAAAACTTTTATATATGGATCAATTCAGAGGGGCGGCTTGTAAAAGTATCATAAAGCAGCTTTTCTCTGAGCAGTGAAAAGATAAAGGCAAAAGCTTTACATATACATGAATGGGAAAAGGAGAATGATTTTTCTGATTATAACTGAATAGTATAACCCTAAATGACTCCCTTTTGGTCCCGCAATAAAGCTGTTCTAACTGCAAAAGTAAGATGGGCAAAGAGTCTTCCTAAAATTCATAGCAATGCACATGCTGAAATCGCCTCACACTCTGTGAAGAGCTAGAGAATTTAGTTCCCAAGCTATTTACCATTAAGTCATAGGATTCAATGACTTCTCTAATTTACATTGCTTTGTCACCTTTTGAGACTAAATTTCACAGCACTGAGACAATCATCTCGACTTTATCTGCTTGTACTGACTACTATAAATGTTAACCTCACTTCAATTGCTAATACTGTTATTTTTCTCTCGAACAGCAGAATAAGTGTTCAGTAACACAAAGAATGTTTTAGAAAGAAAAATAAGGGGAAAACTTGGATTGCCTAACACTTCATCTGGAAACATTTCAAAGAATAACAATAGATGCATTTTTAAGCATTGTCAGAACTTAAAGTTTTATTTCTATGTATGAAGTCAGCATTTTACTAACTTCCTTTCATGATGGAAGTGTAAGGAATAAGGTGAAGAAAACTCTATCCTTATCAACATGCTGTTGGTCATGGTCTTATCTCAACTCTAGAAAGCAGATTATGACACTGGGACTGTAGATTTTTCTCTGTGATGTAAAGCACTTACTGTTTTTTCAGAATACCTGAGTTCCATTCCCTGAACTCAGGTAGGTGGCCCACAAGTAACTGTATCCCTAGGCCTTTTTGGCTGCTCACACATATGCATATATGCAAATCCACCTACATGAGCACGCATACATATATATAAATAAAAATAAATATCTAAAAGCAGAAAAATAACACACACTGTGTAGAAGTTGTCTGAAGTAGTCTTTCATAAATATTAATAATTCCATATCATAAAAAGTATTAGGTATTATTTTCAACTACATTTTATAATTTAAGCCAGAGGTGGTTGCTGATTCCTTTAATCCAGTTCTTGTGGGGTAGATACATGCAGATCTCTATGAGTTTGAGGCCAGCCTCGTCTATGAGAGCTAATTCCAGGATATTCAGGGCTACACAGAGAAACCTTGTCTCAAAAAAAATAGCAAAACAAAACATTTTATAATGTACTACTCAGTTTCAAGGATTATAGAACGCCTACAGTATTTGTGGAAATCTTTCTTCCATCTTTAATTCTGTTGATTGTTTTATATAATTCTTATAATATTGCTACTCTAGTTGGAATAAACTTACACAAATAGTATGCTATCTGAAATAAATTTGAGCCTTTATTCTGAAAAAAATCATTTTACTTTGAAACATCACTTTTGAGAAACGTTAAGCTACATTATAGAGTTTGGTATATAAATATGTGTGGTGTATTCTGTGTGTAGATATTATTTGTACAATCAATGATATTTGTGTCAGTATATCTTCTTCGCATGGTTCTCAACATTTTTTTTTAAAGAAAGTGATTCCTTGTGAAATAGAAGTTCCCAGTTTCAGAAGACTGGCTGGTCAGTAAGCTCCAGGGATCATTCTGTCTCTGTCCTCTCAAATCCAGGGTACACAGATGAATCATGTCATGCAGGACCTTTATTTGATTATAGAGGGCTCAACCTCAGGGTCCCAAGCTTGCTCACCAAACATTTTACCTACTGAGCCCTTTCTCCAAGTCTATGTGGCTCTTTTTTTCTTATGTTGGTTAAAAGTTAATTTTCTTAAAATCAGAAATCAATTCATTGTCTTCTTGAACTGTTTTCTTTCTATGAAAATAGTCACATTTCTTGTATTCAAGTGTCAATGAGATTCCTGTTATATCCTGTGCATTGTGTTTCTTAGATTTTCTGGCTCCAGTTGCAGCAATGGTGCTCTTCATAATCAACATGCATGCAGAGTATTCATGAGAGCTCTACTTTTGGAAGAGCTGAAAGAAAGAAAACAACATCAAACAAGTCATTAGGAATAATGATGTTATACTCATGTCACTGATCCATATATGTATTTCTCGAAAAACATTTAGACTGTTCTTTAGGCTCTTGTCTTTGTGTAAATAGGATTTCTGTAATAAATTATTTATTCAGGAATCCCTTTCTTGATATTCTTTAATCAATATATATTTTTAAGATTTTTTATTGAATTAGAGAGAGAGAGAGAGAGAGAGAGAGAGTGTGTGTGTGTGTGTGTTTGTGTGTATTCACGTTATTCTTACCCTGGCATGCTTGTGGGGGTCACAGGAAAAAAATGAGACATAGTTTCTTTATTTCACTATGTAGGCTCTGGGATTTAAAGTCAGGATGCTGGGCTGGGTGCCAAGCATCATACCTACTGAGTTCTCTCATTTATTCAACATATTTTTATTATTATATTCTGATCTTGCTTAGCAATGTTCTGTATCTCCCCACTGCATTGTTAAAATTATTCACTCTAGTGTTTTTTTTTGGGGGGGGGGGTTCGAGACAGGGTTTTTCTGTGGTTTTGGAGCCTGTCCTGGAACTAGCTCTTGTAGACTAGGCTGGTCTCGAACTCACAGAGATCTGCCTGCCTCTGCCTCCCGAGTGCTGGGAATAAAGGCGTGCGCCACCACCGCCCGGCTCACTCTAGTGTTCTTATAACCAATTTAATAATTACTTAAATTTATCGGCTTTTCATTCACAGAAAAATATGGCATCATTGTTTAAAAAAGGAAATATGAGAGTAACCCTTCTGTAATGAAAACTGAAATGCAAACAAATAATAAAAATATCTGCTCAATGCTTATTCCAAATTAAAAAAAAAGACAGCTCTTTATAAAGAGTGTGTAGGATTCCTGTAATGATGTCCTAAGGAAATATTTAATTTTAATAACTGTTTTAACGTTTATATTTCAAAGTTCACAAACTGCTGAACTAAAAAAGATGGTGTTAAAGAAGATATTTCTTTGTGAAATTAGCACCTTTTATATTCATTTTATTTTTGAGATTATGAAATTGTTTAATTCCTCTTTTCTTCCATCTGAACCTTCCCATATACCCTCACTTGCTCTCTTTCAGACTCATGCTCTCTATTTCATTATTTGTTTTTACATAAATATATTTTAAGCACATAGATAGAACTTTTCAATTTGCATACAGCACCAAATGAAGATACAAGATTTTATAACTCAGTTCTCTTACAAAAACTATGCTCTGTTTTTCAAATCATTTAATTTCTAAGATACAGGGTTATATATAAATACCCTAAACAAGTTGATTTTTAAATTAAGAAGATCAAAAGTTGGGAAGAAGATGTGATTTGGGGGATACCTGGGAGATGTCCAGAGAGGTGGGGGGTGGTGAGATAACAAAAGCAAATTGAATATGCATGAAATTTCAAATTATTTCAAGACATCTAAGAAAATATGGAGCATTTTGTAGCAATTAGTAATCATAAGTACATACCCTTAAAATGAACAGTGTGCTTCTCTATAGTGTTCTATACAATCACTTTGGATTATAGCTAGACATGGTTTTGGTATGTTTTGCTTTTAGTTGAGAAGCACTGTTCTCATTTTATTATGGTCACTCTTTAATATAGTTTCATTATGTCTGTAAGTATATTAACTGCATACTTAATTTAGCAAATAATATGAATGCTAATTTTGATTTAATTGGCTTTTACATTCATAGCCTACTGTATTCAGCTAGATATGTTTCCAGAAACATTTTAAATAACAATGCTTTAGTATTAAAATTGACTAATAACACGCCATTACATTTAGAATAAAGTCAATATTTTTTTTTTTCAGTGGTTAGATGGAGCTCGGTGGATGCTTGACTTTGAAGATAGATGTCTTGGAGGCATTTTAGCTAGTTCCCACTCAATTTATCCCATTCTTTCACAGCTGCACTAGATTTTGCTATCCCAAAAAGAAAACTTTTTCATACATTAAAGTTATTCTTTGAGCTCAATTGTAATTTTCTATATTGTCGATTCATTGTGACTCTTTCAATGCTACTCTAATTGCCCTTATGTTGGCATTCTGTTCATGTTTTTTTGTCTATAATCTGTGTTAGCTACTTTAATTTTAAAATTTAAAAGTGCAATTAGTTGTCAAATTCTTTGAACTAAATTTAAAATTTCTCGCTGTTACTCACAGAAAACGAAGTATTTATCTCTTCAGTACCAGAATCTTTCTTTAGATAGACTCATTTAATAAGAATAATTAGTTCTATAACATAGACTACAGAAAATCTAATATAAAATTCCTTTAGATAAATTATCTGCATTCATGTGTGTATATACATATATACACATATAATGTGGGTATATATATGAGAGTAAGAGAAAATAACAACAAACTCATTTAACAAAATTCCATTGATTTTCACCGAGTTTTCTCTTGTAGAATGTGATGCAAAAATATTTTACTCATCTTAAGTAATATTTTTCTTAATTTTAAGGTGTTAGAAATTATTTTATGACTGATGTTTGATTATCAGAAGCTAAAACATGGAGTTCAACTATGCCTTCCTTTCTCTCAAGAAAAAAAAGTAGAGTTAAATCAATTTGAGAAAATAGAAATATTAGGGACTGAAAAAAAAGCTACTCAATGGTCAAGAGCATTTGTTGTTCTTGCAGTGGGCCTGGGTTTGGATCCCACCATTTTGATAGAGGCTCATAACTACCTATAAATCCGGTTCTTGGGGATTATATGCCTCTTCTGAAATCTCTGAGCACTAAACAGCCACTTAACACACATTCATGTGGACAAACATACATGTGTCAATAATATAGAAATAAAATAAATCATGAAAGCATCAATTCACTACTACAATTTTAGAATTTAATTAAATGCAGAATGTCCACAAAAACATATTTTTACCAAATTAGAAAGTTAACATCAATTAATTATTTGACTTTAAAAAGAAAATTTGTATTTCTCAAAAATACATGAATTTTATAACTTGGAGACTTTTAGAAGGTCGGGTAAAGAAAGATATCAGATAATTCTACTAAGGATCATGAAGTCGGATCCTGCAAAGCTGTATAAAGTACATGAAAAAACATATATTTCTTCATCCTAAACAAAAGGATTGAGGGGTAGTAACATAAGCATGATCCAAGATAGTATACTACGCCCTGAAGAGAGAAAATGGGAGAATGATCTTCTATATTGGCGAATCATGCCTTGTAGTTTCCAGATGAAAAAAATAGAGAATTAACTTGTTATAAATACAGAGGCTATGAACATGCTTTTATTGATTTGCCATGAATGATAAGGAATAAATTCATTTCTACTTTTTTTTTTAATTTTTGAGACAGATTTTTTTTTCTATGTAGTTTTGGTGCAATGCCTGTCCTGGAACTCGCTCTGTAGACCAGGCTGGCCTTGAATAAACAGAGATCCTCTTGCTTCTGCCTCCCAAGTGCTGTGATTGAAGGTGTGCACCATCACATTGAATAAATGGAAAGATGCAAGATGCAGCTCTCTCTCAACTAAACCTCTTGGAAGGTGGTTGAAAATGTCAAATTGTAGATGCAACTGTTTACCCAATCTAGGTTCATAAAAGATTATGTAAGTAAGAGCTTGACAATCTCTAGGTTCAGGTTCATCATTCTCAAAATGCTGGGATGAGAGAGACAAGGGATAGTGTTTTTATCAGAGAATTCTGAAGGCTTGCAACAGATACAAATATCAATACAAAATAATGACAAAATACGTTATTACTTTTTCAAGTAAAAAATAATTATGTTAATTTATGACAGCACTTTCAAGGTACAAAGCGAAAACATATGTAGCATATACTGTAAATTTCACATTGAGTATATGCCTTAGTTTTAATACTTTAAAAATAACATAAATCATTTCAAAAATTTTTACCACTGTCTTTGTAAAGCTTGAATTTCTTGACCTGTAATTTTTAAAATAATTTTATTAACTCAAATAACCTCTGGTCCTCATTCTGCACATATGATCTCAAGTTATAAATGATTAACATTAATGATAACTTCACATCCTTGGATATTATTTGGATGGCATGCAGAGTACCTTCTTAGAGAGATATTCTGTGCTATCTTATCATAACTTTTTAACAGGTTTTGGTTGTCAAATTCAAAGGTATAAATTTTTTCAAATCATCTTTTAGCACCCTTTTGTTTTTTCCCAGATAACAACCCTCAGAGAATCCACCAGGAACCAGAGAAGACCAGACTGCAAAAGCAAGGTCACATTTCTTTATTGCAAGTACAGGCTAGCCAGGAACTTCCATCTCCAATATCCCATAACAGCAAGGTAGAGAGAGAAGTTAAAAGTTACTCTGTGGGGTTAGGTTTTAAAGGTAAAACTACAAGCAAGCCTTTCAGAGCAGCTTTGGAATGGGCGCAAGGTCTTTTGCTCTTTCCCATCCTGTTATGTTAGTTTGTTCTTTATTTTCAGAGCAAGGTCACTAGGTGGCTGGTGTCCTTGTGCTTTGGAGTTTCCTGGGTGGGAGAGAGGGAAGGAAAGCACTATCTTTCTGGGAACATGAAGCTATTCTGGGTTTCTAATTTTAAAACATTCTGCTAGGAAATTTCTTCTCATCCCTTTGAGAATAAGGGGTGAGGGTCTCACACTTTGACATGGATTAATTATTTTCTGTCAAATTAATTTATCCTTTCCAATGGTATTAATTTTTTAGCTCACTTTTGATTTTCGATAGTATAAATCCTATCAGCTAGCTGTTCATTATTGGACTGTAAAGACTGTATTATTCCTAAAAGTGCTTCATTCTTGGCTCTGTTATCAAACCATATTTTTTAAAGATATAATATTAAAAACACAACGATGCCATAATATAAAATAAATGGATACATCAGAAAAACCATATAAGCCTTGCAGAATATCATCCATAACATAAGCATAAAGGTTATTAAATTTCTGCATGTTGATATGGTCTTCCATTATCTAACTTTCAAATTTATTTATTTATTTATTGAACTTACCTCCATCAAAAGAGTTCAGTAAATTGTTATCTGAGTTCAGAAGCTGAAAGCTGCACAAGTTGCCATGCAGGAGTGAAAGTGTGTGTGGGGGGAGCAAGTGAGCACGAACCTGGGAAGTTGCCAAATTGCATGCGGTGGGTCCTCCAAAATGGGTAGCTCCTCTGTGGCAGGGTTTTGAAAAAAAAATCACTTAATAGATAAAATCAAGCCGAGTGAGTTGTAGTAGAAGACCTTCAGCAAGGACCTTTTGAGCTAGTCCCGGTAGGCATGGAGTGGGGATCCACATGATTTGTACTCCAAAATGTTGGGGGCCAAATGAAGCACAAATAGTAAAAACTCTGGGTCAGAAATTGGGGTTCACCCTGTAGATCAAAAATGCAAAACAGCCAGTCACCAGCTCTTACTTTGAGCACAGTCTGAAATGGCAATCCTGCCTCCTGAAATCTCAGGAGACTGTGTCTGAGAACTATCTTCTCCTATTCTTCTCTAAGGCTGGGATTAAAGGTGTCCACCACCGTCATTAAAGGCATGCACTTCCCAGTTTCTACAGCAACTAGTGTGGCCACTTGGGATTAAAACTGTGTGTAACTAAGATTAAAGATGTGTGCCATTGTGGCTACTTGAATTAAAGGTGTGTTTTACCATAATCTGGTCTGTAAGGATAACAAATGGGACTGTTTTACTCTCAGATCTTCAGGCAGGCTTTATTAGAATACAGTTGAAATGACATTAAAACTTATTGTTAGACATTTATTCATAGTAGGGAGGAAAGTAATGGATATTGGTTTTACAAAGATAAATAGGAAAGCAAATGAAGAAGGATTGATGAAAGAATCATGTTATGATAATTACCATGTAGACAAATTAGGTAGGATTAAATGATTTACCTTTGGAATAGTTGTTATTTATGTGCCTTAGTCTCTTTCCTATTACTGTGAAGAACACAAAGACCTCAGCAACTCTTATAAAGTAAAGCATTTAATTAGGGCTTGCTTAGAGTTCAGAAGTTCAGTCCATTATTAGCATGACAAGATGAACGCAAACATGGTGCTGGAGACCTTGACAGTTCTATACAACGATCATCTGTAGTTAGCAGGAAGAAAGAAAGAGATATTAGGCCTGTCTTGAGCTTTTGAAACCTGAGAACACACCCATATTTATACATTTCCTCCAAGAATGCCTCATCATGCTCCAACAAAGCCATCCCTCATAATCCCTCTCAGGTAGCACCATTCCCTAAAAACCAAGCATTAAAATACATGAGCCTGTGGGGGACATTCCTATTCAAGTGTTTACAAAGATGTAGATCACTGTCCTTGTAATGTATAGGTTCTCTCTTTGCCTGTGTGTGAGTGTGTGCGCACGCGTGTGTGTGTGTGTTTATAATAAAGACTATCTTTGTAACATAGGATAGCTCTAAACTCATTATATATCAAAGTGGAGCTTTGAAGCACAGTATTTTCTGAAGTCTGGGCATTCTGGTCTATCAGGATTTTAGAAAGCAAGTGAAGCCGGGCGATGGTGGCGCACGCCTTTAATCCCAGCACTCGGGAGGCAGAGGCAGGCGGATCTCTGTGAGTTCGAGACCAGCCTGGTCTACAGAGCTAGTTCCAGGACAGGCTCCAAAACCACAGAGAAACCCTGTCTCAAAAAACCAAAAAAAAAAAAAAAAAAAGCAAGTGAAATAGGTTTGCACAGATTCTTCACTACTGTTGATGTAACTTTTGTTAATTTCGAATCTGAAGAATAAAGTGTTTATGTATTAGTACATTTTATATGGATAAAATGATACTGATTATTTGATGGATTTTATTCTATAAAGTGTTGTCTGTGAGAATCCAATCTAATGCATATTGGAAACAGTTTAAATACCTACTGATAAAATGTTGTATTGAGGTGAAAAGAAATAGGAGACAGGCATGAGATAGTATTTTCCAAGTGTATAAAAGGAATTATATTAATAATAAAAGTCTGAATTTTGCAAATATGAATTGAGGGAATTACAGTGATTGCTATGTCTCAGTGTGTACATGTGTGTGGGTGTATAAATATCACAGGCAAATGTAGCAATGTGCACTTTAGTAGGGATGTCTTTGGGACCATTTGATATTTCTTATCTATAGTAATAATAACATGGTAGTCAAATAATAAATATCAATTACACAAGATTTTAAAAAGTTTAATGCACAGTTCATGATTTTCCTTACTTTTCCCTTGGGTCTTAAACTTACAAAAATTTTGGTCATATTGGAAGATTACTGGGATAATTCAAACTGACAAGCAGATGTTATCAGTAGATAAAATGTTAGCTAGGTAAACAGGGGAGTGAGGAAGCTGAAACAAAGGCCTCGAATATTGAAGGGGAAAAGAAAGAGGAGAGCAATAGGGGAGGGAATACAAGGAGAAAGAGCTAAAATTCTGTGCTGTTTGAAGGGTTGCATGGTACCCTAATACAGAAGAAGCATATTTAAAACATGTGCAATTATGAATAAGGTTTAAGTGGAATAACCAAGTAACAAGTGAGGCAAAGCCACAGCTAGGCATCTCCCATTAGTAAAGTAATGTCCAGTTCCAGAAATGGGTTACATCTATTCAAGTTGTTGGACAAAGGGGTTGCATGCAAATCCCTAAACATCCCAGGTCATCGCCAAGGCTGTTTCTTGTTCTGCAGAAGACAGCTGTAAATTCCTATTCCTGAAGGCAACAACGAGAAAAGGCAATTTTGTGCCTACCTAATGCCTTCAGACATACTGAAACACATTTAACAAGTGCCCAAATGATTTAAACACTTTTCCTTTGAATGTTCCTTGTCTTAGTCACTATTCTGTTTCTGAAAAGACATACACTCCATGGTAAATAAGCAACTATTCATTCAAATATAGGGCTGGATATAGCCATTCTTACTGAAATCAACACATGCTCCTCTCTGTGCTATCTAGGCAAGTAACAATATCATAAAGCAAAAACTGCATTCAGCTTAGCTTATAAAGTACACATAGTCAATTATAATCTTCAAATCATTTCTGAGATTCTTGGCAATCTCTTAACTGAAAAACCAAAATCAAAAAATAAACAAAAACCAGATCATGTACTTCTAACATACAATGACATAAAGTAAGAACAAAACCAGTAGGGGAAACTCAAAATTCTGCATTTCCATGTTTGATATTAAAGTGCTCTTCAGATCTCCAACTACTTCCAATTTTGTTGACTGCAACATACTTCTGTCTCTTGGGCTGGTTCTATACCCAGCCTTCAGCTCTTCTTTGAAGTATCCTATTACTCTGGTATCTCCACCATCTTTGAGTCTCCACAACAATTTAGTCTTCATCTTCACAGCTTCAGCAGTGGCCTTTCTTACAATTCAGGGATACCTTTGAAACACATCTGGTATCAGTAATTTTCCTTAGCCATAGAGGGAGATTTTACAACCTCTTTCTTGAATTCTTGAATCTAAAAGCCACCAAGTTCTGTTGCTTTCTAGGGCTGGAACATGACCCACTCATCTGTATATGCTTTCTGTTTTTGACAGTTTCCTTCCCTACTTAAGCTATTCTTTAATTCCTTTTCACAAATTGTAATCTTAGCTGGGTGGGGTCTTTTTCTGGGATCACCATTTCTTTTACTCTATTTAGCACCAGGTTTTTCTGTGTGAACTTCTTATCTCCTGGAGCACAGGTCTTCACTCCATTTTACTTTCTGGTGCTCCTTTTCTCCTCAAAGTGTACATTTTGTATTTTTGCTTGCTTTTCTTGCTCTTTCTCATTATAGATCTACATAAGGGTGACCACTAATAACTATACAAAAGAGTCAATACTAGATTAATTTGAAATCTCTAACAATGCTGTTAATCTAAAACCCCCAAAACTATTCAATTTAGCCTTGGACATATCTGGTTTTTTTGTTTATTTTATATATATAAATACATTATAGAGAAATATATAATGTGTTAGTAATATATGTTGCTGTAAATTATATATTACTAATTCATATAAATATATGCAAACATAAGAATTTAAAAAGTATGTACTGAAAATACTTGTTAATAGACAAATATATAGAGAGAGACAAATATATATAAAATGAATAAGTTACTGACACATAGTGTCTTATAATGATAGCTACAATTAATACAATATGTATTTATTAGATTTCCACTGTTATATCACCGTGTATGTCATTATTGTATTACATTAACTCAGTAAAATGCAAATAATGTTGATTTCATGGGTCACCAGTGAGATACAGATATATATATATTTACTGCGAATGAAGATACTTTCATTAAATTTATGTCACTGTGCCTTGTTATATTGAAATGTTCACTCCATAGACAGGAAAAGGTATTTGTTTTGTTTGTGGATATTTCCACACACATAGTAAGCACTTAATTTTTGTTATTAATGAATAAATGGAAAAAGATACCATGGCCCTTCCAGAATGGATATTAAAGTTTCATCAGTTCTTTACGTAAAGATTGAATTTTATTATCTGTATGCATAGCACCTGATAAATGCTTCTCTGGTTGAGACTGATTTTCTGCAGTCATATTGAAGGTTAGCCCCAGTCTCTACTAGAATTAAATCTTTGAAAGTTAGGTATTTAAAATGCTTTACTTGATTTATTGTACTTCTTGCAGAATAGCAAAAGTCATCCTAATCACTTCTTGAAAATAATCATTGTTATTTAAATTTAAATCAATCTCCGATTTTATGCAAATGTTCAATATTATAATTCTCAACTGAAGGAAATATAAATGTATGAAATTTAATCTTCTGACATATGGAAAGTTAATATTGAATGTACATGGGCAAAAGGATAAAAGTTTTAGAAGGAAGATATATTTACCAATTGGAAAAAATAGCAAAAATGGGTATGGATATTTTATCTAAGATAAAGAAATGATAAATGTTTCTAGGTAAAATCAATTTAAATAAACGTATTGTGGATTCTCCTTGTCTCTATTTTTTCCTTGTCTCTATTTTACCAGCATATCACTTCACTTTTCAAAGATCAGTTGGTTAAATGCAATATTGAACATCCTATTTCTAAATGTTATCTTCTGTTCAATCCTTTATTTCCCTGTGTTACTGTCCTCTGTCTGAAATATTAATGTTAGTTAATATAAATGTTAAGTGTTAGAGTTTCAGAATTCAAGTTAAATGTGGCTTTCTTCTTTTGCTTAAACTTCTTAGGTCAGAATATTCTACACATTTCAGGCACGTAATTCAAGAATGTGTATCTCTAGACTAGACCTTATCTTGGATCTGTGAGTATAATGTGCCAATGATACATTTCTCCAGAGCTGATAGCCTTTATATATTAAGAAGGTGTATCGGGTGACCAATTTCTCACTCTTATGAGTCACCAGAAGCCATTTTCCTGTCATTCTCTCACCTCATGCAACGAGATAACAAAAACTTGGTTAATGTGTTCTCTACCAGTTTCCAGTTAAAAATGTTTTCAAGTCATATTCCATGAAACAGAAGCAGTTCTAGATATTCTGTGCACAAAAGGGAAGTGTAATATAGGAAATTCAGTGCCTACAGGGTCATGGGATTGTAAGGAGGACTAGAATCTAGTGTAAATGACAATGATTGCCAGAAAAGGGTAGATCTAGCCTTCCAGGTGCTAACCCTGCACAATCAGCAAAGTGGGGAGCAGAAGCCAGCCACACTGAGTTCAGACACCTTTGGCTGTAACTGTGAATCAGGGATCAGATGTTACAATCAGGAAATGGTGGCAGTTCTGCTGTGACTGTACCTAGTTAAAGTAAGGAAAAAATAAATTATTTAATGACATTGAATTTTTATAATTTTGTTTCAAAGTAGGTCATTAGCAAAAATAATAATAGAAAATTCAAATAATTCGATCTCAATCTGTTCACATTTTCTTATATGAGTTCAAAGTATTTTATAAGTACAAACTATCTGAGGCTTTGTGCTTATTCATGCTTTTCCCTGTTGTAGGTAATATAATTTCTTGGCCGTCATTTAATGTGAAATTGGAAATAATAATTATCATCACAGAGAACTTTTACAAATAAATGAACCACTTACATACTTCTTATATTTTCTCTAATGAAATGATAGCCTATGGATACTTAAAATACTTTTTGTACTGTATAATTAATACATGTATGGTAATTCCTTCCTGCCTTTTTTATTTTTAAGAACAAGCTAGTCATTTTTATTATTATTATTATTTTTTATTGGAAAAAAAGAAATTTCTGCCTCCTCCCCGCCTCCCATTTCCCTCCCCCTCCTCTCCCTCCTCCCCCCCTCCCCCCACTCCTCCCACTCCCTCTCCAGCCTGAAGAGCAGTCAGAGTTCCCTGCCCTGTGGAAAGTCCAAACTCCTCCCCCCTCAATCCTGGTCTAGGAAGGTGAACATCCAAACTGCGTAGGCTCCCACAAAGCCAGAATATGAAGTAGGATCAAAACCCGGTGCCATGGTCCTTGGCTTCTCAGCAGCCCTCATTGTCCGCCAAATTCAGAGAGTCCGGTTTTATCCCATGCTTTTTCAGTCCCAGTCCAGCTGGCCTTGGTGAGCTCCCAATGGATCGGCCCTACTGTCTCCGTGGGTGGGTGCACCCCTTGTGGTCCTGGCTTCTTTGCTCATATTCTCCCTCCTTCTGCTCCTCATTGGAACATTGGGAGTTCAGTCTGGTGCTCCAGTGTGGGTCTCTGTCTCTATCTCCATCCATCGCCAGATGAAGGTTCTTTATTTATCTCTAGAAACCAATTATGAGTGAGTACATCCCATGTTCATCCTTTTGGTTCTGGGTTAAAATCAAAAACACCATTGATAGCCTTTGCTGGAGAGGCTGTGGAGAAAGGGGTACTCTCATCCATTGCTGGTGGGAATGCAAACTTGTGCAACCACTTTGGGAAGCAGTGTGGCGGTTTCTCAGGAATTTCGGGATCAACTTACCCATGGACCCAGCAACCCCACTCTTAGGAATATACCCAAGAGATGCCCGATCATATGACAAGGACATTTGTTCAACTATGTTCATAGCAGCATTATTTGTAATAGCCAGAACCTGGAAACAACCTAGATGCCCTTCAATGGAAGAGTGGATGAAGAAAGTGTGGAATATATACACATTAGAATACTACTCAGCGGTAAAAAACAATGACTTCACGAATTTTGCATGCAAATGGATGGAAATAGAAAACAAGCTAGTCATTTTTAAAGTAACTTGTCACCTGTTTTCACTTTATACAAAATAAAATAAAAAGCTTGTACTGCTGGGTTTAAAGAAGCCTTTGTGAAAATGGATATGATGTGAATGAAGACAGATGATTACACAATTATTATATTATTGCATAATAATAGCTCAAGATGAAAAATTAAAGGAGCAGTGGCTTTTGCAATCAGATGGCTCAGTGCATAAGGATGCTTACCACTCAACCCGACATCCTGGATTCCCACTTTGAATACTGGTCCACAGAAGGTGCTGAATCTTTTAGCATATTATATACAGGATACATGAACCCTCTTATTTTACCTTTATTCATTATATATATATATATAATATATATTTATAATATATATACTAAAACTAAAACATACCTCCCTTCTCTTTCCTCTCATCCAAGCACTGCTATTTAACCCATTATTGTTTTCTTTCAGATTAATCATCTTTTTTTTTAAAATAATTATTTCCTGAATAAATAAATTCCTAAGTGTTATTTGTTAGATTGTGTAATATGTCATAAATTTTATGGTTCTTACTTTCAATTTAATAATTGTCTTTCTTGTTTCCTATTCTGAATTTCAAAATAATATCTCTAGTTTTTTTATCATATAAACACTTAATATGATATAAATATATGTTGGTATGTAAAATTAATTAAATTAAATAAAACTATTTGGATGTGGAGTCAGTGACAGAAATGAAATACATTTTGCAGTATTCTGTTGTTGTAATAAGGCCGCTTGCTTGTTCATTTCCCTGCCACACAGTAGCTCAGACCCGAAATAAACACGCAGAAAGTTATTACTTAAAACACTACTTGGCTCTATAGTTCCAGCTTCTTTTTTTTTCTCTTTTCTTTTTTTTTTTTTTTGTTTTTCGAGACAGGGTTTCTCTGTAGCTTTGGAGCCTGTCCTGGAACTAGCTCTGTAGACCAGGCTGGTCTGGAACTCACAGAGATCCGCCTGCCTCTGCCTCCTGAGTGCTGGGATTAAAGGCGTGTGCCACCATCGCCCGGCTAGTTCCAGCTACTTGTTGGCTAGCACTTACATATTATATTAACCTGTTTCTATTAATCTGTGTATCATTATGTGGCTGTGGCTTACCTGGTAAAATTCCCAGCATCTCACACTGGCTGGGCTACATGACTTCTCCTTAACTCCTCTCTCTTTCTCCCAGCATTTGGTTTAGTTTTCTCCACCTATCTACCCTATCAGGCCAAAACTAGTTTTTTTTTAATTAGCCAATGGTATTCACAGCATACAGAGGAAAATCCTACATCATTCTGTAGCATATTTAAATTCTATTCCTAAGAAATGTCACATTATTTTCAATGGAATCATTGTTTTAAACTACATGCAAAACAGAAAATAAATATAATATGATCTAATCTCAGTGAAGAAAATATGCTTAGACATATCAGCTGCACTGCCTAGAATGCTTATAATAAATTTTCAGACAAATACTTAAAATAGTACATATTAACTACTTACTAGAAAACGTTTTGATAAAAGAGATTTTTCATAACAATTTCAGAGACTGTTTAATAGTAAAGAAAAGGAAAAAGAAGGTGAAAATACAGGGATCTATAGAAAAATGGCAGGATGGATAATTCCAGGAGATGAAAATATACTAGATAATTATGGATGCATGGGCAGGACCTGACATAGGGGAGCAAACAGAGGAAGATGGAAGTGGAATCAGAGAAACAGAATCTGAGAGGGGCAGTTAAAACTGAGGGCCTTATGGAAACATAATAAAGTAGATATTTCCATATATAATCACCATATATATACATATATGCACATACACACATATATACACACATTTGTACATATATATATATATATATATATATGACACAATGAAATTATCAATTAACAGGGGAGACAGAGTTTCAACTAGACATCTCTTGTCACCAATTAAAGATTTCAGTGCTGAGGATGGGTTATATTTAATCAAATTGTTGCCCAAAGAAGTAACCACGGGAACCCCCCAAGTCCAAGGCTATTGTCAAGGCTATTGGGGCTTTATCCAAACTGACAGTAAGGCACTATTGTTGGAGAAAGCACCTATACAGCTCATTCAACACAGAGAAGCTGAGGTTTGCCTATCTAGTACCATCACCCCTACAGACCCGTATCCATTGTACAGGAAGGTATTCTGCGTGTTATCAAAGGAGGAAGATTAACACCAACTCAGCTGCAAATGCTTCAATCTATGAGAATGACTTTCCTGCAAGATCCAGTGATGCAATAGTGGCACAAAACTTGTTGGAGTCATCAAACATCTGATTTGAACTAAGGCACAATCCAGGAGAAGAAACTACAATCAACTCTGTTTGAATGGTCAAAAACCTGAGACTAGCTAGGCCAGGTACCTAAGGAAAATCCAAATATTCCTGTTCTGCCAAAGAAAGGTTGTAATAAAATAACTCCTAGTGACACCCAACCATACACATACATCAGTGTCTTGCTCAGTTGTTATCAGAGAAGAATCCCTCTTCAGCCGATGGGAACAAATAGAGTCACACAGCCAGATAATGTGCATGGAACAAGAGACTCTCAATTGGATAATCTATCCTTCAAACCCCTCCTTCACACCCTGAGGAACCCTGAAGAAATGGAGATTAAGAGAGTGTAATGTAATGCCAAAAAAGTACAGTGTGAGAATGTGGCAGCATGCACAAGACATGTAGGGTCTCTACCAGATGGGGTCCTAGAACTGAAAGAAGTGGACACACATATCCATATCTAACCTAGAACTTGGGAGGCATAGGCAGGTGGATCTCTAAGTTTGACTTTCTTTTCCTTGAGAATTAGAAAGCTATTTAAGAGCTTTCTTTATAGAGACATTTAAATAAAAGAGTAGTTTTCTCCAAGGATTTTCACTGGAGAAAAACACTTAGTACTTGGTCCCACTGCCAGTCATAGGTGGTCAATACTAAATGAACTCAGTGGCATCTTTTGGGGTGCTTTGGTTTTGTTTGATTCTTCCACTTTACACTTTTTTGCATTTATATGATGACTTCTTGTGTTCCAGTTTGGAATTTTATGAGATTCATGAGTGTGTTAATATTTGTATCTTTCATCTATATGTATTTCTTGTGTTTCTTTTTTAGCTCTTCTTAAATTTTTTTCTTAGATGTTTGCAATATTTCTATTTGCTTTTGAATTGTATATTTTTTATTATTATACTTTAGATGCTTATTTATTTTCTTTTTCTTTCTTTTTTTTTTTTTGGTTTTTCAAGACAGGGTTTCTCTGTGGTTTTGGAGCCTGTCCTGGAACTAGCTCTTGTAGACCAGGCTGGTCTCGAAATCACAGAGATCCGCCTGCCTCTGCCTCCCAAGTGCTGGGACTTATTTATTTTTTAATGAAAGATAAAATAAGTATGTATTTAGATGGAGAAATGGTGAGAAACATGAAGGAATAGGGATAGGGAAAACCATAATCAGAATATATTGTATCAGAAAAATAATCTATTACCAATTAAAAAATAAAATTATAAAAAGAAATTTGAGAGATGTCATGGAGACAGAAAATACCAGGAAAAGCTTTGGCTCAAGATGACATTTAAGTGTAAGTGTATGTTTTTCCAAGGTTACCTAAATGCTTAGAGAAATAGAAGGTCTTGCCATGCCTGTGAGGAGGGTGGTACATATTGTTGCATGTGGCACTTAGCAACAAATGAAAATAAATGAACATAAATGGAAATAATTATATTTAATATTCGTAAAAACTTTAATGCCCTTATGTCCTATCATAAAATCTGAATGAATTTTCATTCTCATATTAAACAGTTGAGTGATATACTTGAGTATCTGGGCATCTTATAAATGTGTACTTACAAGTCACAATGGAGACTTTGTTAAATCCTCACAACAATTCCCCTATTTTTACACATGAGAAAATTGAGGGTCATATACAAATATTATATATTTTAATTAATGAAAAATGTTTGGAGTGCCAACCAATTCTCTTACATTAAAGACATTATTCTTAAAATTTTTGCTGTTGTTCAAGCAAAAATTTAGAGACTAAGCAAGAAATGGAATAATCTGAAATTGTGACCCTGGTGATAACTATAAAGATTACTGATTTAAAAAGTGAATGAAATATAAATCCAATTTGGAAATTATATTCATAAAGTGAGTAGTATAAAGAGACATTACTTTGAGTGAAAGTATTAACTCTACTTTCTCAAATCTGTTAGAGAATAAAATATCATTACTTGAAAGTACTTTTATCTCAAAGATAACTTTGGAAAATCTCTAGGTTAAAAAAAGCAACTGAAAAGCATAAAGCTATAAGTTTTACCTAAATAACAAGAAAAATCTTGCTCATAAATTGAACAGTCGGGTGAGAAATGTGCTTAATCAACCTGAAGTGAACTTGGGAAAAGACATTAATAATGGCTAGTAAAAATGTTTGTGGAGCACTTTTGTGTAGCATGCACCCCAGAAGGTAAGTGGCAATGAGTATATTGCAATAAGAATTTTAAGAGCACAACAGTGCTGATATAGAAGTTGGGAGAATTATGTAGATGCCATTTGCCACAGACATTAGTAAATGTTTAATATTTATAATAAATAATATAACAACTGAAATTCACATAGGGTATCAGACAATCAGAAGTTTTCAATTCTTCCACTTTTTTCATTCTTTTCTAAATGTGTCTCACACTACTTTGAGAAATGCTTCATAATATATTTGTAAGTAAGGTATCAAATTCTCTACCTATTAAATTTAACATTTTTTTCTGTTGACTTACCCAAAGATTTGAATATAAAAAACATATGGGCACCCATTAATTCAATGATATGCCTTGTAGCTCACTTCCCAATTAGTCAGGTTTTAATATTTTGGTCTGTTTAGAAGTGTCTACATGTTTAAATCATGTCTATTTCCCTTTGCTAATGTATTTAAACTATTATAACCTTAAATCTTTGTACATTTAAAATTTCAGTAAACCCTGTGTAAAATAAAATGCTGTAACATGATATAATGTGTATGTGTGTGTGTGTGTGTCTCACAGGCAAAATTAGCCCTTTAACATATAATGTTCCATTTCTTCTATTTTAGTAATATTGTTATTTACAATATGGTTTTAAAGGAGAAACCAATCAAGTTTCAGTCATTGCATCAAACTGTATTCCAGAATTTACTCTTACTCTATTTTTTAAAATTATTCTTGAGACAGGATCTCATTCTGTATCTCAAGTTGGCATTGAACATGCAATCTTTCTGCCACAGATACCTAAGTGCTGATTTTCACACCTGGATCAATTAGCACGCCAATCTTTTAAATTATGGCATGAAAAAAGGAATAAAGTATAATGGGCTAGACCGCCTTACATTTTATACATGACCTAATATTTTCTCTTGTTTTTCAGTAGTGTTTCCCTTCAAAATTTTGTATGAAACTTGCAGAGCTGAAAACTGATAAATATGCTTCATGACTGGCATTTCTAACCTCATCACTAAGCAACCAAATCTGATCCATATTAAATCAGTTATATGTATTAAAACATGCTTGAGAATTCTTCCACAAACATTGGTACAAATGATGAAATCTCATTATTGTTTTCTTGAATATGGGATGGGCTTTAAAATAGACAAAAGGTGATAATATAAAGGAATATACATACATATTCTTACATATCACATACATACACAGTCATGCAATGTCAATTTGTGAAAATAGAGGTCATGAATTTGAAGGAGAATGGTGATAGATATTTTGAAATGTTTGGAGGGAGAAAAGGGAAGGGAGAAATATAATTAAATTATAATCTCAAAAAATAAAAATATGCAAAATAGATTAAAAAGGGAGGGGTAGAGCATACATGGTCACACATTTATGCTCTCTTATATCCTGCCCACTCTAAAAGCTGAATTATATAAAAATGTTACCTTTCCAAAAGGCAACAGCAGGGGCTTGTACATGGAAAAGAATGAATAAGTTTATACTACTTTTCATGCTTATGGATAGTCCACCACTATAACCTATTTTATCAATTAATCTACTATATGCAGAGAACTTTTATTCATTTTGCATACTTAGTGGTCATTGTACTATATTGAATAAAGTAGCGAAAATAATTTGGAAACAAAACCAACTAGAAACTAGGTGCATGGAATCTCTTAGAGAAGTCTACACTCAACGTATATGCTTGCTTAAGTTTTCCATTCTGAGTTCCTCTCTTTTACTTTTAACCATCATGGATAAGTAAAAGTCCCATCATTGCTTCATTAAAAAAATTAAATCACTTTGGTTGCCTATTATGATTAGAAAAAATATGGAAAATAGTGTTTAGAAATTTAAAGTGCAGACCACATAAGATACACACGCAAACATATACACACAGAGAACATACAAGCAGATGAGTAAATGCTAAAAGTTGAGGCAGTGAAAACATATTGAGATAATAAGAGGCACATTTAGGAGAATACTCAAGAAAGCTGGGTCATGAAGTCACTGAAGAAGTCAGAACTATGTGTATCTTTGACAAATGGAGTGGGTCACAAGAGCTGCTGCTGAGCTAGGGAAATTACTGCTGAGCCTCCACAACTGCAACTAAACCAAAATAGAGATGACTATTGTTTTAGTTCCTTATGAGTACTCGTTCTTTAGTCCCAGGCATGCATTTCTTTGTTTCCTTCCTTTTTATTTTATCTGCACATAACCCTCATCACTAGAAAGAGCTTTTCTTTTCTATGGTGAATATCTTTTCCCTGGCAACCTGAAGATGATAACAAACAGAATCTTCCATCTAGCATGGCTTACCCCTGCTATATACGCTTTACACTGCATCTCTATGAACCAAGGCTTACAATCAATTTACTTAAATCTGACAGTCTCTTGTATGTTATTTCATACATTTCAATCATATCCAACCAAAATATTCCTATCACTCCAGATCTATCAATTCTTTATTTTCTGTCTACTTATTCTCTTTTAACAATTAGTTGAAATATTACATTGTTATTATTATTATTATGGAATTTTCAAGAATAGTTTTTCTGTGTAGCTCTGGCTATCCTGGAACTTGTTCTGTAGACCAGACTGACCTTAAACTCACAGAAATTCACCTGTCTCTGTCTACTGAGAACGGAATTAAAGGTATCCACCACCACCACCTGGCACATTATCATTTTTTAAATCTCCTTTTAAAAAATGTCTTCTTCTTTCATATAATAAATCCCAGCCACAACCTTTATGCCATCCCTTCCTCTCAACCCCCACCTCTGTCCTCAGATTCAATGCTCCTTCATTTCCCTTTAAAGAAGAGTCGGCCTCACAAGGATTTAATCAAATTTGGCATAGCAAGATACAATAACATTAGGCATGAAACTTCATATTAAGGCTAGATGAGACAACCTAGTAGGATAAAAAGGATCTCAAAACATGAGTTTGAGACAGACCTGTCTCCTACTGTTTCAAGTCCCACAAGAACACTCAAGTTAGACAACTGTAACATTTATGTACAGGATTTATGTCAGACCTATACAGGGTCACTTATTGTTGCTTTAGTCTGTGTAAAGCACCAACGAGTCATATTTAGTTGATTTGGTTGATAATGAAGGCCTGGTTATCCTGGTGTCTTTGACACCTCTGGGTCCTAAAAGCCTCCCTCTTCTTTTTCTGAAGTGTTCCTCATACTCTGCGAATATTTAGAGGTGGGTTTCTCTATCTGCAACTCTCAGCTGTTGGACTAAGTCTCTCTGATGACAGTTGGGCTAGGCTCTGCTCTATGAGTCTTGCAAAATATCATTAGGAAGAATTTTATTTCTTTTCCTTTTTTTTTCTTTTGTCAATCATGTTTGTTTCTAACCTAGATCTTTGAAATTCCAGCTTCCAGTTGCTTGCCATTTACACAGAGTCAGTTTGATAAGTTATTGGTTGGGCAGTCCCACAATATTGGAGTCCCCATTGCCTCACTGCATCTTGCAGGCAGGGCAGGTGTATGTCAGATTCTGTGGCTGGTTTGTTGTCCAAGTTCCACCATTGGGAGCCTACTCTGCTAACAGAAGATGGCTAGTTTAGGTTTCATAGCCTCCATTACTAGAAGTCCTTTTTAAGGTCAACCTCATTTTATCCTGTCTCCTCCTTTTTACCCATCTCATCTATTCCTGCCCTCTCTCCACAAACCTACTCTACTTAAATCATTCTTGCTACCAATATTTAAAAATTTATCAGTACATAAATACAACCTGCTGAGTGCATTCAATTTCACCTGCATGTAAATGTTTCTATGCCTGATCACTTAGAATTGGATAGAAGATGGACTAATTCTTCTGTCTCTCAACAGTCATTAATTGATGATCATCTAGGGATGGGGACTTGTGAGATTTCCCCTATCTACCTGGCATGTGATTTATGTTAGAATTGCTTGAGTCTTCATTTAGGCAACCATGCTGTTGAGATTTCATGTGTGTAGCTTTCCTATCATAGATACAGCACAGTCTCAGCAGACTTTCTGGTCCTCTGGCTCTTACAGTCTTTCCCTGCTTTCTTTCATGAAGTTTTCTGAGCCTTAGTTAAAGTGGTTGTTTTTTAGATGCTTCAATTAATGATGAGCACCCCATGGTCAGTTGTCCTTTGTATTTTGGCTACTTGTAGCTTTCTATAATGGTCTACTTCTGTTCCAAATAGAAGTTTCTTTGATAAGGGCTGGTAAACTACACTAATCTGTGGTTATATAAAGAAGTATATTTCATGTAGTTAGGAAATGATACTGCTTTAGCAAAGTGTCATAGTGCATTCTCTCACTGGGTTTATGACCTCAGCAGTCATTGGTTACTGTCCACTCTTAACATTAATAAGATCAGTACAATAATTGAAAGGAATAGAGGCAGTTGCATTTGAGTACAAAGAATGTCGCAAAGTTCCCAACAACAGATGTTCTGCTCCAAAAATAAATGATTTTTCTTGCAGAGTTCTCAAGGACAAAATAAATATTTAGTTTTCTAAAACAGATTCCAGAGGAGTGTTGTCTAGTTCTTTTCAAAATTTAATGCAGAATTTTAAATTGGAATACTTTTTAATTTAGTATTAAACTATCTTCATGTAACCTTGATACTTATCATATATCTAAATTTAGAATGAATGTCTATGTTAACTGTGTTTTGTCTCTCCTGAAAGTCACATTAGGAGACCTAGTCACTGATAAATCCAATTTATCACAATTTAATCTATGAGTACTACTTTAGGGATCACGCTTAAATTATTTTCCGTAATCAAAAGTTACGAGTATTTTCTTCAAGAAGTTTGGGTATTTTGAATACAGTCAATGATTTTTAAACATTATGTTAATCTTGTTTATTTGGAATATATTCCCCTCAAAGATAATGCATCATTATTTTGTGTAATACAAAGCTTAATTGCTATGTTTCTATTGGGAATATTTTGTTTATGCTAATGAGAAGTATTGGCCTGTAATTTTACTTGTGGGACAGAAAGCACATCCCCTTTTTCAATATCATGTAAAAATTGGGTATATTTTAGTTTAATAGAATTTACTAATGAAATGATATGGCCCTAGAGTTTTCTATTTGACAAAATATAAAAACAAATACAATTACTTTAACATTAATTCAGCCCTTCAGGTTCTTTCTTTTTAGGCAGGCTTCAGATATTTATATTTTTTCAAGCAATATGTCCATATATTGTAAGTTTTAAAATTTATTTCTATAACCTACATGATTGATTTCTTTATTATCCATTATATTTCTGTAGTGTCTAGTATAATAATCTATCATTTGTGGCATTGGTTGCCACCCTGCATTATCTGTGAGTGGCTATAGCTATGACTTTTCAATTTTACTGTAATTGTTTTCTTAGTGTTTGTATGTGCATACATACATATATCCAGTGTGTGTGTGTGCGTGTGAGTGTGTGTGTGTGTGTGTGTGTTTGTGTGTGTGCATGTTCTACAGTGCCTGTGTGGTTGTCAGAAGACAACTGGCAAGAACTGATTCTCTCCTCCCACTACATGACTCCTGTGAAAAAAACTCAGATTGTCTGACTTTTCATTTAGTACACTTATCTAGTAAGTCACTTTTTTGTTCTTACTGATATTCTTTTATTTTTTATTTCAATATTCAGTGATTTAAAATATATTTGAAATTAAAATATACTTTCATTATTTTCTCCTAATTTTACTTCCCTTTAAACCCTTCAACCTTTACCCTGCTCTTTCAAATTTATGGACTATTTTTTTTGTTCTTTCTGTGTGTGTGTGTGTGTGTGTGTGTGTGTGTGTGTGTGTGTTTGCTTCTTTTACAAAGCAGTTTGGGTCCATTGATTCTGTTGTAGTTTTCTTGGTTCTAATCCATTCATTGCAGATACAATCTTATTAAGTAACCCAAACCTGTCTTAAATCTGCATTCTTCCTGACTCAGCCTACTGCATTCAAGGATTATAGACATGCATCAAAAACATGTTCTTTGTTCTTAATTTCATTAAAATTAATTTGTGTTTCAGTTCATTTTTAGTTTCTGAGGCTGTATATTAACTTGAATTTTGTCTTTTATTGGTTTTATTATGTTACTTTAATGTTAGGAATATTCCTTTGTACAAATTTTAGGTACATATTGTGTACTAAATTTTTTATTTCATTGTAATGAAATTATTATATTAAAAAAACTATTGTCTTTCTTCATACTTAAATGAATGTGGACCCCTGATACTGATGCTGGTGTCTTCCTTGACCTTTCTTAACTTTATTTATTAAGACAGGATATATCACTAAACAGAGCACTTGCAAACTTTGGCTAATCTACATAGCCAGCTACTTCTAGGGACCTTGTCTCTGTCTTTCAGGTACTGGGATTATAGGAAGGCTACTATGATTTCCCTGAATTTTTATGGGTTCTGGGTACCCAAACCCCAGGCCTTATGCTTTTACATGAAGTAGTATATCCTCTGAGCCATCTCCACTCTGATATTATAATCTTTTATTTCATAAACATTTAGGGATTTGTTTCAGGTGTCTTTCTATTATTTTTTATTATGCTTCTGTTGTTATTAGATATTCATAAGCTCAAATAATTTATTTTTATTGATAATTTTAACAGGTGAAAAAATATTTTGATTAAATCCATTCCACATTCCCTCCTCTTTAATTCCTACCATAACACCTACACAATATTCTCTTCCATTTTTATGACATTTCTTTCTTTCTTTATACAAACATCATTGAGTACACTTAATGTTGCCTGCATGTGCTCCGGTTTAAGACAATCTCTTTGAGCATAGGTTAGATTCTTAGGGGGTCACCTCCCAGAAGAACATTTAATTGTGTCTACAGCCTTTCTTGGGGCTTCATGACTCCCTCCTTTGCACATGCAGAGATTTTGGCTGCTAGATATTATGCAGGCCTTCTGTATGCAATCAAAGTTGCTGTTAGTTCATGCCCAAAAGGCTGTCATACCCAGCAAATCAGAATTAGCTGAAGATACCTGCTACTTCTGGTGCTTAGACTCTCTTGCTCTCTCTTCAAGGAGGAGCTGTGAGCCTTGAAAGGAGGCATGTGACATAAAGTTCCCAGTTGGTGCTCCCAGTTGGTGCTCCCAGATGAACACAACTCAAGCTCTTTTTCTCTGCCCATTGAACAACTATGAACAATATTAATTGCCATTTACTGCAAGAACACGCTTCTTTGATGAGTATTGAGAGATTCATGAATGTCTGGGTATAACCGCCAGAAGTTGGTGGTAGTTTATTGCTATATCCATTTACCTGAATAATAGTATAAGTTTTTCTTATATAATCTAGCAGATCAGGAGTTTTTACAGCAATGTATGGTACTAGGTATGAGTTTATCTTGTAGAGTAGGCTTTAAATTCAATCAAGAATGTACTTCTTATTCCAATATTATTTTTGCTACTCTTCCAGTGGTCATATGCTAGCAGTCCAGTTGTTATTGCAGTTTACAGGGTTCATAGCAGGGTAACATTGCTGAATGCAACTGCTCCCTCCCTCCCCCCTTTCCCCCGCCAGTGCAGGCATACTATCTCACAGAACTATTTTAAAAAATTAGTAGAGAAGAAACTTCCGGTTCTGTATCATCTTGAGTTCTCCATGTTTTATGATCCAAGTGTATGGGTGTCTCTGTAAAAGAATTTATCATCAAATACTAAAGAGGAATGGCAAGTAATGGCAATATACTGTAATGTTTGAAGAAGCTCTGTGGGTTTTCACAGACCAACAACTCAAAAGAAGTGTTAGCCATTCTTACTGAATTTTACTTTTGATAGCCTATACTGTCTCAAAGAGACATTATCCTGAGTTCCATGATAACTCTGTCTCAACTACTTTCTTAAAGAAATAACAGAGAGAGAGAGAGAGAGAGAGAGAGAGAGAGAGAGAGAGAGAGAGAGAGAGAGAGAGACTTAGGAAACTTCTACAGTAGTTTTCCATATGGCATTTCAAAAATCTTTAGTATTATGTCTACCTACCAGTATTCTATCTTCTACTATGCCCCACCTGCTTCATTATCCCTCTTTTCTTTCTTTTTTTTTTTTTGGTTTTTCGAGACAGGGTTTCTCTGTGGTTTTGGAGCCTGTCCTGGAACTAGCTCTTGTAGACCAGGCTGGTCTCGAACTCACCGAGATCCGCCTGCCTCTGCCTCCCGAGTGCTGGGATTAAAGGCGTGCGCCACCACCGCCTGGCTCCCTCTTTTCATCCTTCATATCATTCTGTTCTCTTTTCCTTCACTTAAAATCGTATCCCAAAGTTCCTTAATAGTTTTCTGATCCATAAGGGTATTTAAATTTGCACACACAGAAACACACACACACAAAATCACAAATTCAAAAATTTTAATCTATGATGCTACTATTTCCAGCTCCATTTGTTTATCTGTGAATTTTATGATTTTATTTTTCTTACAGTTGAGCAGTTCTCTATTCTCTATAGATTTATTACATGTTTCTTATCCATTCATCAGTTTATGGTCATTTTGACTGTTTCATATGCTAAGATAAAATTACAATGAACTTGAAAAAAGAAGTATTTCTGTTGGCAGCAGTGAGACCCCAGATCCTGAATTTCTTGTAATCCCCTGATCTGAGTGCCTACAGCTGCTCTGAGCACAAGACCTTCCTTCAGGAGTTCCTGATGGCAGGAGAGTGGTTTCTGGTGAGTTTGGCTGGGGCGTGGCTATCTCTATATAATCTGCCCCTGAACACAATAAAGGGGGCAGTCGCTGTCTCTCTGTCTGTGTGTGTCTGTGTATTTTAACCTCCAGCCCCTTGCCCGAAGCTCGCGAACTGGGTGCCAGCACGTAGAGCACAGACACAAGGCGCGGTGCGTGGCATATCTCCATAATAAATATATAATCCATTGAATGACTTTTTGAGACAAGGTCTTATTGCATATTCCTGACTGGACTGGAACTCCTTATGTAGAACAGGCAGGCCTAGAAATCATATAGTTGTCTGCAATTATGCCTCCAGAGTGTTGGAATTAAAAGCATGTGCTACCACACTTGATCCTTTGGATAACTTTAAATTAGGGAAACTTGTTTTTTGTTCAGAATATGGTCTATGATAGCAAATAATTTATTGAGCTGTGATGGAGGAAGAAAGGAGGATGGAAGGGGAAGAAGAGAGGGGAAGATGAGGGGTGAGGAGAAATTGAGGAAATGGGATTGTAAAGATGGAGGAAAGACAGAGATGAGAGCAAGGAAAGAGATATCTTGATTGAGGGAGCCATTATAGGCTTAGTAGAAACCTGGCTCTAGAGAAATTCTCAGGAATCCATAAGGATGATCCTATCTAGGACCCTAAGCAGTAGAGGAGAGGGCCCCAATCTTGACTTGTAGTCAGCCTGATGAATAACCTTTTTTTTGTGGTCTTTTGAGACAAGGTTTCTCTGTAGCTTTGGAGCCTGTCCTGAAACTAGTTCTTGTAGACCAGGCTGGCCTTGAACTCACAGAGATCTGCCTGCCTCTGCCTCCCTGTGCTGGGATCAAAGGTGTGTGCCACCACTGCCTGGCTGAATATCTTAAATATCACTATAGAACCTCCATCCAGCAACTGATGGAAACAGAGGCAGAGACCTGCACTGGAGCATTGGACTGAGCTCCAGAGGTCCAATTGAAGAGTGGATGGAATGAGAATATGAACAAAGAGGTCAAGACCATGATGGGTTCACCCACTGAAACAGTCTATCTGAGTTAGTGGGAGCTCACCGACTCCAGCCAGACTGGGAAGGAGGAAGAATGGAAACAATCTGGTCCTTCTGAGTGTGATTGGCAGTTGCCTGGCTGGGGTAGACTGAGGGGCCACTTTCAGTGGCACCAGGATTTATCCCTACTGCACGTACTGGTTTTTTGGGAACCTATTTTCTTTGGATGTATGCCTTGCTTTGCCTGGATATAGTGGGAAGGGCCTTGGACCTTTCACAGGGAAGTGTGCTTTGCCCTCTCTGAGGATTAGATGGTGGGAGTGGGGTGGGAGGGTATGTAGAGGGAGTGGACACTTGGATTGGTATGTATAGTGAAAAAGGATAGTTTGATATATATATATATATACACACACGTGTGTGTGTGTTTGTGTGTGTGTGTGTGTAAATATTCATAAGAATCTCAAAATTAGGAAAGTGAAAGGCTGGAGCCTCAATGCCTGCCAGAAGAGGCAGCTGGCTTTTAAGACAAGATCTCATAGAGTTTTGGCATTTTGCAAGTCCTTATTTCCAGAGACATAGGAAACAAGATACTAGTGAGTCAATGTATATGTGACCACAGCTTGATCAAAACAGTATAGTTATATACAACTCTTGATCTCTTTTTAAATTCAAATGTAATGTCAGGACTCTGAAGATGGACTTCTTTCTCTACCACTCACTGTTACTTAAATTTTTATACTGGATATGGGTGTCCATGTCTAGCTAAATGAGGCTCCTCAAGGCCAGGATTTAACCTTATAATCCCCATTATCAATTGACATTTTGGAAATTAACTCTTTGGAATTACCTGTCTCTTTGAGGGTTGCTATATTTTAATTGAAAAATTTCTTTTCTAATTAACTCCAGGGTTTGAATATCAGGAAGATCTACCTATACCCCATGAAGGGTCTTTGACTAGCACTATTCTATGAAATTGTCAGATGGGAGAAAAGACATTCACCTCTGGTGCAGAAGGCTAGATTGCCTTTTACAGTACAGATTCAACAAGTCAGTGCTCAGAGACTGTGTCCCTTTGGGCTAGACCTGGAACTTCACTCTTGTCTGTCATTTGCTTCACTGAAGCCCATGTTACTAATTACTTATAACAGCAGTTCTCACTTGACCTGGCTTTCTTTTTCTTCTATTTGATTTTGACAAATCTTCTTTGAAAATAAAGCCATGATTGCAAAAGAAATTAAATCTAAAACTTTTGCAATTTGTAGTCTCACATGGAATTACTTTTTATATGTAAAACTAGGCATTTTTCCTGTACCAATCTCTCATCTCTTTCTCTCAGACAGAAGAAAATCATAAGTGCAAGGCAACACATAGAAAACATGCTCCTTCAATTTCCCTGCAATTTTAATTGGCCCATTTTAAAAATGTTTTTTTTCTGAAACATGAAAGTCAATTATTTTACAACTTTTGGAATTAAAGTCCTACTCAGTATTTTTGGATCACCTGAAGATGATCAAAATTGAAAGTCCAAAAATTTAAACGTGTAAACCAAACTATTGATTCTCTATGAGTCAGATCACTGGCATGTTCATTCATCTTTCAGGCAGAAGGTTTGCTTAAAAAATAGATGGGGGAGTTTCAGAGCAATTATTCATGGAAGCTTTATTTCTCAATTACTTCCTTTTAATTTTCCACTTGGAAGATGACCATTTTGAATAAAAAATTATTTTCAAGTCTTTGTCCTCTCAAAGCTATACTGAAAAATTCAATTACCTTGCATAAATTATAATGTTCCAAGGGCATTCCTCATTTTCAGAGGAGTCTATAAAAATTAATACAAATTTTAAAGTAGCTACACAAGTTGATTTTTCAAAATTACAGATTCACTTCCTACTACCAGCAAAATTTCCCACAGTGCACTCAGCTTTGTTGTCTATAATTTGTCACTGTGCAATATAGTCTTTTTGGCTCTCTTTATTCAAAGCTCTCCCAACTTAAGGCTTGGTATCAGAGTATATACTAAGGTGAAACTTGCCCTGAAGCACTTCTACCACTCTCAAAATTGTTATCTAAGGTGTAAATAAAAAGTCTTTTCTTCTTTTCTTTAGAAAAATCCTCTAATATGTGAATCTATTATTTCAGTTTGCTGTCAAAGGCTGTGTTATTTCAATGGATTTAATTTTTAAATTAGGATCTTTAATATCTATTATGGTGACCATAGGGAAAAAACTTGTATAATTATGTAATTTATTTCTTTAAAACAGTCTCTTAAAAACATGTTAGACTAAGAATCATCTATTTTTATGAAAATAATTTTATCCTTTGAGAACTTAATACATGAACAAAATGTGTTTTGATCATCTCAAACACATTTACTCCCCAATAACTCCATCAAAATTCCCATCTGATTCTTTATACCCTTCTTAACTGCATATCCTTCCTTAAGTTTATAATTACTTGCTAAATTCAAATTATTATGCCTATATCTTCATGGATATAGAGCCATTTACCATGACATGATTGACCTACTAGTGATCACTCCCCCGGAGAAAACTAATACCCTTTCTCCAACAAGCCATCACCTGTCAATAGCTCCTCAACAGTGGTTAGAGCTATGCTGACTAGTTTGCTTTTATCCAGGGTTGTACAGGTAATCATAGCTGCTCTGTATTTATGACCATATTGGTCCTGTCATAAACAGTAGAAACAATTTGATCCCAATCTTCCCCAACCTCTGGCTCATACAATCTTTTGAAATTATACATATTAATTTGGAATTTTAATTAAGGTCTAAAGTTATCTTTAGGTATTTTAATGAGAACTAAATAAGAGAGCATGGTAAAACATCAAATCTTAAATGAACTGAAATCATGAAAGAGGAACCTTTCATGAAACCAAAAAGCAAACTAAGAAGATGACAAGGTTATAGATAAATCAACAAGCAGATATAGTAACATACATCATCATAATTTGGATATGCAGATTAAGCTGCAAATATTCTCTGTAATTTAACTGATGAAATCATAAAAATACTAATACGGTGTGTGACACTGGCAATTATACGGTGTGGGTAGAAGTTGGCTCTTTATATGATAGAAATTGTCAGTTCAGTAGCAAATTTGTGTTTTATCTTTATGAATTACATAAAATTTTATGAGGTATAATGCATTTGTCATGATAACAAATAAAATATTTATAGACACAAAGAAAATAAAAAGTATGCTTTCAGAGAATATCACTGAAATACAAAAGAAGGCAGTAGATAGAATGAGTCAGAAAAAGCTACAAAATACACTTCCTTATGAGATAGTTCATGTCTGTGGAAGGAGCATAAAGCTCCTTTCTCACATATCTGTTAACCAGTACACCGAGAAAGGAATGCTGGTGCTGGCTTGATTTCTCTTTCTAATGTTTCTGTGTGGGGTCCCAGATCATGGGATAGCGTACCCACATTTAGTGTGGGTTTTTCTCCTTCAGTTAATTCTTCCAATAAAGATCCTCATAGACACACCCAAATGCATGTCTCACTGACAACCTAAGTGTTTTTTAAAATAGATTTTTGAACATATTTGTGTTTGTGTGTGATAATCTCTCTCTCACTCTGTGTGTGTGTGTGTGTGTGTTTGCATGTATGTGTTTACTAGCTACAGTTTGCTTGTAGTAGTCATGATAACTTATATGGATTAAATTCTCTTCTTCTATCTTTAGGGTCCCAAGGTTTTCACTAAGACTGGCAGACTGGACAACAGGCACATCTACTGCTTTCCTGGGTCTTTCTTTCTTCTTTTACTGCATATTGTGCATATATAATATATATTAAAATATATAATAATATATAAAAGTATATTTTCCTGTAGTATATTCTGATTTTCATTACCTTCCCTCAACTTCCACAATGTTTTCCAAACCTCTTCTTTCACTGCACCTATACCCTTTCTATCTCTCATTAAAAACAAACAGATAATGAATAATAATAAAATGAAATCAAGCAAAAAGATTATCTGGAAGAAAACAAAGCAAGTATAAAAACAGAAGCATAATAGCCAAAGAAAAAGCATGATATGAAAACGTTGTTACAGAAACATACGCATTTATCCACCATATAACCTTTAAAAACATAAAATAAGAAACCACAATATATATGCCAAAGACTTGTAAAGAAAAAATAAAAAGTCCTGTTCAGTCATAATCAGAGAAGCTTCTTCTGGAGCACATGGTAACAAACAGAGACTCACAACTGGACAATATGAAAGTAGGAAGAGCATTAAAGAGTTTGGAAAACTCAATCCTACACTGGGTTTCTCCATCAAATCGCTTCTCTAATATTTCAGGGAACCCTGTGGAGTGGAGGCAAAAAAGATTGTAAGAAGCTGAGGGAATGAAAGACATCAAGGAAACAGGGCCTCCTAGAGACATCAGAACTGACAAACACAGGAACTCAGGGACTGGTCCAGAAGGTACAAGGTCTGTACATGTCTAGGGCAGATGTAGTCCTAAGCTGTGATGGGAAGTGGACTCAAGCCCCATTTCTAACCCAAAATCTATTCCTAATTGATAAGCACTCACAAATGAAAAAATTAGATTTCTTCAGTTGAGTCTTACTGTATAGATTTGCGGGTTTGTTGCTGCTGCCTGTTGTGGGGTCTCCGTTTCCCAGGAGTCAGGAGATGAGATGACACAGAAGGAAGATGTTGGTCCACTGACAAGTTTTCTTGGCCAATTTTGTTTACTCATTGTGAATTTGCATGCACTTGCTTGTGTTTGCACTATTGCCCTGTCTCATCTCATCCTTTCTTTCTTTTATATTTTTTATTGGGCAAGTTAGTGGGAGTTGTGGACACCATGCAAAAAGTTTAGAGGGGTCTAGCAGGAATTTTATGTAATCTCATACTTAGCCAAAAAATGTAGGTTCAATAGATGGACCCATGTTGAGTTAAGTTGTATAGGATTAACAAACGTTTGATTCTATGATCCCAATAGGCTATCGCTAAGTTGCCAATTGGCCGAGGACATGTTAGAAACTCTATATGGATTTCAGCAAAGGGACTGAAATCAAGGATCAGAATTGACACTTACCAAATAGTGCAAGTTTTATATTTTTTCATCTAATAAATCAATTTGTTATTGTAAATTTATAATGACCATAAGAAAGTGAGCACTAATTAACTGTTGTGTGCGGAGGGCCGCAGCTGATTGTTCTAAGGCTATATTTAAGGCAGTAGCCATAGAACCTGTTTGAATAAGCGAGGTCATAGTGACTGTTCCTTCAGCTACCATAAGCAAGATGGTTGCAGGGATTGCTGTAGTTATAAAAAAAATCTCACTTCATTCTAGTGGGATTCACAAGCTCTACTTTGTAATAGTGGGTAACAGGGGCAACAGGCACCCATAAGAATGCAGAAATAAAAACCAGGACCACTTAAAAGGCCTCTTTAAGATTTTAGCCAGCACCCAGCATGCAGAGGCTTGTTGTGCAGCTTACATCTGCATTGATAAGTAAAAGGAAGATGGGGAAGTTGACACAGATAGGAATGTGTTGCAGGAGGTCTTTCCGCCCCTCCAACCAATAGCTGCTGAGATACCAGCCCATTGGGGCGTGGTTTCTCTCCCTTCAAAAGGCTTCTATTTCCTTCCGCTGGTCCTCTTGACTTCCTGTTCGGCTGGCGATTAGACTCACTTCATGATTGCGCAAAGGGTTTTTGTCTGGGATCGTGATCTGTAAGTCTTTCCTCTTTAAATAAATACTACCCTATTAATAATAATTCCAAACTGGTGTGGCATTGTTCGTGGCTTATGCCTTCACCTGGCGCCCGAATGTTTGACTTTTAGGACCCCTAGGCTGCCAGCCGCGAGTTCGGCTTGGTGCGAGCCTTCCCTTCCTCAGCCGTGCGGAAGCTGCAACCCCTCAGGGTGACTCTGTCACGTGGAGGCATACACAGCTTCTGGGTTATTCTTCTCTACCCCTGGATTCTGGGTTTATGGTTCCGTGTACGCCGTTTTTTGTTTAGTTTGTGACTTAGGCCCCAGTGCCGAGTCAGAGATACACTTGGCCTTCAGGCCCATAACATCCAGAGAGGCAGATCTCTGAGGCCGACCAGGTGGTGGTGGCATACGCCTTTAATCCCAGCACTTGGGAGGCAGAGGCAGGCGGATCTCGGTGAGTTCAAGGCCAGCCAGGCGGTAGTGGTGCACGCCTTTAATCCCAGCACTCGGGAAGCAGAGACAGGCAGATTTCGGTGAGTTAGAGGCTAGCTGGATAATAGGTAATATGGCAGTTTTTGTTTCCCGCATGAATTTCACTGTTTGGGCTACCAATGCAATGGGTCTAATCATGCAAAATTTATATGACTATGAGGATAACTTAATTTACTGGTTACTATGTTTTAGTATTCTTTTGAATATTCTATCATTTAGGAAGATTATGGTACTCTCAAGAACCATACTATCTTTACTAGAAACTCATGCAGGTCAGGAGACTCAGGATTCAAAAGAGGCAATAATAAAGACAATAATGAAAAGACTTGAAATGCTTGAAGAAATGGTTGGAACTGGTGAACAGAGTAATAAGGCACAAGGACAGAATACAGCTATTAGAACTGGCTTACCCAGGGTTTTAGCGGCATACCCTATACTTAATTCTGACAAAGCGTCAACTTCTAAAGGCTCAAAGGGAGTCAGAGAAGCTAGATGGATGCCAATAGCAATGAATGATCTGAAAGAAATTAAACAAGCTGTTGTTAATTTTGGGCTGCAATCCGCATATGTAAAGGAAATGATAAGGACGTGGGCTTCTAATGCTAGAGCTACCCCCTATGATTTCCATCAGTTAGTGTCTGCAGTTTTAGATAAGGGACCTTCCTTGATGTTTGGAATTTATTTCAGAGAAGAATCCAAACATATGGAACAGCAAGGAAGAGCAAAAGGTGTCGAGGTTTCCCAAGATCAAATTCTTGGTGCAGGAGAATATGCTGATCCACAGGTCCAAGCTCTTTATGACGATGAAGTACTGCATCTATGTCACCAAGCAGCTTTAAATGCTTGGAATAGGATACAAGATCCAGCAAAAGGGGTTGAATCATATACCAGAATTAGGCAGGGACAGAGAGAACCCTTTATTGACTTTTTGCAAAGATTAATTATGGCTCTGGACATAGGGGTAACAGACCCAGAATCTAGACGAATACTTCTTGAATCTCTAGCATTTGAGAATGCAAACATAGAATGCAAAAAGATAATTGGGCCTTTAAAGTCTAGATCAGCACCTATGGATGAATGGATTCAGCATACAATGAATGTTGAAACGTTTAGCTATAATGATGAATCTTGGGTAGGAGAAGTGATTTCCACAGCAATGAGGAGACATCAAACTGCCAGGTGTTTTAATTGTGGTAAATTAGGACATCTGAAAAGGGACTGCAGGCACAGAATTTCTAGGAATAATATCTCCTCTGGGAATGACAAAAATAGGAGACCTAGGCCTTCAGGTATATGTAGGAGATGTGGTAAAGGCCGTCATTGGTCCAACGAATGCAGGTCAACAACAGACAAACAAGGCAACCCGATCCCATCGGGAAACTCCTTGAGGGGCCTCTCGCAGGCCCCCAAGCCAACAGTGGCCCAGTCATTCCCAGTCACAGTGGAGAACGTGCCTCACCAAGAAAATTAAAAGCTCCAATTTCTGCTGTAAAAAGTAATACTGGTCTAAATGATGAATTATGTGTGGAGGATGAGTCAAAAAACCCAGTAGGACAGAGTAAACGTATATTTTGGCAGACTTCTATTAACGACCAAAGACCAAAGCTAAAAGTCTGTATAAATGGCATTTTTATTGAAGGCTTATTAGACACAGGTGCGGATGTAAGTATCATTACCCCAGAATCTTGGCATCCGAATTGGCCTCTTCAAGAGGTAGATATTCAGTTTCTGGGAATTGGAACCCTATCTCGTGTAAAACAAAGCACAAGATGGGTTGAATGCATAGGGCCTGAAGGGCAAATAGGAAGACTAAGGCCATATATAGCCAATATTGCAATAAATTTATGGGGCCGTGACCTGTTACAGCAATGGAATACCCAGATTAACATTCCTGCAGTTCCAGGAACTCATAATTCTGGGAAAGATATGATGAGGTATTATGGAAAAAGGTCACCAGCCATTCAGGCTGTACAAGAACATATAGAAAATACCAAACCTTTAAAGGTACCAACAGCCCTACCTTTAAAATGGCTAACTGAGAAGCCAATATGGATCAAACAGTGGCCTCTAGCTGAAGATAAATTACAGGCATTGGAACAGCTGGTGCAAGAGCAATTAGATGCTCACCATATTGAAGAATCAACCAGCCCTTGGAATTATCCTGTGTTTGTTGTAAAAAAGAAATCTGGTAAATGGAGAATGGTGACAGATCTAAGAGCTGTCAACAAAGTAATTCAACCTATGGGCCCACTACAATCTGGAATTCCTTTGCCTTCTCTTTTACCAAAGGGATGGCCTCTTATAGTTATTGATTTGAAAGATTGTTTTTTCACTATACCGTTACAAAAAAAGGATAGAGAAAAATTTGCCTTCACGGTGCCTACTTATAATAATTCTCAGCCTAATAGGAGATATCAATGGACTGTCCTCCCACAAGGTATGCTCAATAGTCCTACATTGTGCCAATATTTTGTAAGTAAGCCATTGGAAATAATTCGTAAACAATTTCCCAAGTCCATAATTTATCATTAAATGGATGACATCTTATTATCTGATTCAAATAAAGATACTTTAGAAAGGATGTTTGAAGAAGTAAAGAAAGTCTTGCCTAGGTGGGGATTACAAATTGCCCCTGAAAAGATTCAAAGAGGAAATTCTATTAATTACCTAGGTTACAGAATAGGGTTAGAGAAAATTAAAACGCAAAAGGCACAAATTAGGAGAGACCGGTTAAAGACTCTTAATGACTTCCAAAGATTGTTGGGAGACATTTCCAGTCTATGACCAGCTGTTGGGATAACACCTGATCTAATAGTTCATTTAAACAAAACCTTAGATGGTGATAAGGATTTGAATAGTCCAAGAAAACTGACAGCTGAAGCAGAAAAGGAACTGACAATGATTGAGGAAAAATTACAGGAAGCACATGTGGATAGGGTGAACCCAAATCTTAGCTGCATCCTAGTCATATTGCCTTCCAGAATCTCTCCTTACAGGGATTCTAATGCAGAGGGAAGATATTATTCTAGAGTGGATATTTATACCTAATAAACCGAGTAAAAAATTAAAAACTTATGTTGAAAAAGTCTCTGAATTAATTATAAAAGGTAAGCTGAGACTTCGTCAACTAGCAGGTATAGACCCAGCAGAAATTATAGTGCCTTTTACTACTGAAGAAATAAAAAAGTTATGGGAAGACAATGAACCATGGCAAAGAGCTTGTGCTAATTTTTTGGGAGAAATTAATAGCAACTATCCCAAAAGTGGTAGACTTAACCTCATAAAGAGAACTTCTTGGATTCTTCCTAAAATTGTACGTGATGCTCCAATAACTGGAGCCCGTACGTTCTATACTGATGCAAATAAATCAGGGAAAGCAGGTTACAAGTCAGATGAATTGAGTAAGGTGGAACAAAGCCCTTATAATTCTGTCCAGAAGGCAGAATTATATGCCATTCTTATGGTGCTAAGGGATTTTAAAGAACCTCTTAATATAGTTACAGATTCACAATATGCAGAAAGAGTTATCTTGCATATTGAAACCGCTGAATTTATACCAGATGACACAGAGTTGACTTCATTGTTTATCCAGGTACAAGACATAATCAGGAACAGGCTTTGTCCGATGTACATAACACACATCCGGTCCCATACAGGTTGCCTGGTCCTCTAGCACAAGGCAACGCTGAGATTGATCAATTATTGATTGGAATCGTGTTGCAGGCCTCGGAATTTCATAAAAAGCATCATGTCAATAGTAAAGGCCTAAAGAAAGAATTTTCCATTACTTGGCAACAAGCTAAGGACATTATAAAGAGATGTCCTACTTGTTCTTTCTATAATCAAACACCGTTGCCTGCAGGGAGTAACCCAAAGGGTACTAAGAGAAATGAAATCTGGCAGATGGATGTGTTCCACTTTATGGAGTTTGGTAAATTAAAATATGTACACCACACCATAGACACGTATTCAGGTTTTCAATGGGCTACTGCCCTGAGCTCAGAAAAGGCAGATTCAGTAATCACACATTTATTGGAAGTTATGGCCATCATGGGTATACCTGTACAAATAAAGACAGATAATGGTCCAGCATATGTATCTAAGAAAATGAAACGCTTTTTTGATTATTATAATATAAAACACATTACAGGTATACCAAATAATCCTACAGGTCAGGCAGTTATAGAAAGATCAAATCGTACTATAAAGGATATGCTGAACAAACAGAAAGGGACTGAAAATACCCCCAGAAATAGATTACATAATGATTTTTTAACCTTGAATTTTCTTAACGCTAATGAGAAAGGAACGACAGCAGCAGAAAGACATTGGATAATGGAAAAGTCTGCTGAACTAAATCAACCGATTTATTTCAAAGATGTGCTGACCTCTCAATGGAAGCCAGGAGATGTGCTACGTTGGGGAAGGGGTTTTGCTCTTGTTTCCACAGGAGAAGAAAAATTGTGGATACCATCAAAATTAATAAAGTTTCGATTTGAAGAGGAGAAACCTCTTGGAAAGGAGAAATGACAACTCATCCACAACGATATTCATACAGGTGGTAAGAAAAACATATAGAATGGGGGCAGGGTTCTGTTCTTATCTCCACAGGAAAACACTCACCTTTGAAAAATTCAAAGGACCCTGGATATTTGGATACTGACAGATGGAAAAATATCTGCCCAAATAGGAAATATCAAGAAAACTGAATGGGTTGTGTAAGTAAAACATATTAAACCATATTTCTAAATTTATAGAGCTGGTTTTGAAGTTGGACTCTGGCTCAGTCCCTCTCCAAATCCAAGCCTGTTAGTAAGAGAAAAACCCAGAGTTTCTGGAGTTTCTGTCTCATGTCAAGAGCCATGATATGGGACAGAAAGAAATATGAGTTTAGAAAAAATCTTTGCTTTTCTTCATACCTATTATACCTTCCATTGAATATATCTATCATGCCTTTCACTGAATATATATATATATATATATATATATATGTCTATATAATTAATGTTTAAGTATTTTTACAATAAACAATGAGTCTTTTCTGAAGTGACATTTGAAGTTTCCAGGAAGAAGATGGGGCCCCACAACAACAACTCTACCTGGTTGATATGACGTCATGATACTGATAGCACTACTACAAGACCTGTTTTGGGTACCAGCTGCACAAGAAGATCCCAACTTGTTTAGCTGAAATGGTGCACATCTTGTACAACATTCTGGCCAGACCTCCACAAAATACTCAGAGACTATTTGCAATTTTAAAAGACATTGATCTTGAAATTTAACCATCATTTTGCTTTCACAGGATCCCCCAGAAAGAACGTCGCCCCTATGACAGCTGGAAGTAATTCTAGAGGACAATGTCCCCTCTCCCAGTAAAGTTTGCCCCTGGGTTTAGGGACATCATTTAGGGGTTGGGAAGTTGGGGGAGGAATTTTATAAGCTCAGGGATCAAATTGAAAAAAAAAAAGAGGGATGATGGGATAATAGATTTGTAATTGTGAGTTACAATTTTTAGACAAATATATTGGTATTGATTCTTGTATATTGATACAAAGTTAAATTATATTGACTATTGTATGCATGCATGTTTCTACCTCTGTTTAAAATATTTTTTATGTATTGACATATATTGTATCGATATATATGTATCGTATATATTTACCATATTGCAGTGTACATTTCTACCTTTGATTAAGATACTTATATATTGTTTGTGTATTGATATATATTTACCATATTGCAATGTATATTTGTACATTGTTTATATTTGGAGGTCATTATCCTCATTTGTTACACAGATGTTTATTGTTTTAGTCTTTAAGTTAGATAGATATTGAGAATTATATAGATTAATAGTCATCTAAGTTTGCCATTTATAATTAGACTAATCAGGTTATTTAGATATATAGAGATTATACTCAGTATAGATAGATGATCTTCAACCTCTTCAAAGAGCTGTAGAAAATGGCCTTTAATCTAACTCAGAGTTTTGTGGTAGTGAGACACAATTGCTCCTGGCAACACCGCTCTATTCCCGAGAGAATGTTGAGCACCAAAGACACTCCACCTGGAGCCTTTCTTTTTGGCAGAACTGGCCTTTGGGCAAAGAAATGCCCATACCTCAACCACTGACAGAGATACAGAGCATGCATCAATGGATAAAACAGGACTGTCATATCCTGCCAAGACAGGGTAAGATAGTTTTGAAAAGTTGCTTGCCTTTGAAAATGGTATGTCAGTTATGTTAGGCCTTAGCCAAAGTTGGTTGCTTCAACGCTGCAAATGTGACTTTGGGTGATTGCCCAGGTAGCTAGTTGTCCCTGTGATTTGTTGCATGTTTAGGAAGTTGTTTTACTGAACTTCCTAAATACCCAGGTAACATTATTTCCCTTCTCAGATCTTCGATGGGGTTGAAGACTATATAACTATAGTTACTTTTCTCTCATGACTTGGCCAAGTTATTTATTATACAAGTCCTAAGCTAGTTAGAATAGGATATTTATACTTATTGTATATAATTTCGTAGTAGGTTTAGAACTCTCTTATTTAAACAAAAGGGGGAGGTGTTGCGGGAGTTCTTTCCGCCCCTCCAACCAATAGCTGCTGAGATACCAGCCCATTGGGGCGTGGTTTCTCTCCCTTCAAAAGGCTTTTATTTCCTTCCGCTGGTCCTCTTGACTTCCTGTTCGGCTGGCGATTAGACTCACTTCATGATTGCGCAAAGGGCTGTTGTCTGGGATCGTGATCTGTAAGTCTTTCCTCTTTAAATAAATACTACCCTATTAATAATAATTCCAAACTGGTGTGGCATTGTTCGTGGCTTACGCCTTCAGGAATGCCTTTGAAAGTAACATTTGTTTTAGGATTATTTGGACAGAGTCCTCAAATGATTTATTGCCCTTAAAGGTTCCATTATGGTAATTTCCCCCCCATAAGAATAGGAGGGTTCTAAAGTCTATGCAAGCATGATTTCTACAGAGGGGCCAATTGCCAAATAAGTTCCTTGCCAAGTGCCAAGTGCCAAATAAGACCCGAGCAGGATTTCTGTAGGAGAATTTTTTTTATATTTTTATTTATTTATTATGTATACAATAGTCTGTCTGTGTGTATGCTTATCAAATCATTAACCCAGGGTGCGCTTATCCAAATGAATAAATACCTTTTCCCCCTAACGACAAATGGTCAGATATGAGAAATACAAAGATCTCAAAATATGGGTAGTTCAATTTTTGTAGGGTAGTAGCATTAGCACAGAGGAGCTGTCTGGGATGTTTTTTTGGTTTGTGTCTGGCCGAATATCTTGACTTGGCACCCATATTGGTTTGGTTGGTTCCATGGAAACACACAAGCATCACCTTGCCCTCCTGTTGTTAATAGTGGGGTGGGAAATCTCCAGACATTAGTTAGGTGATTTCTCCCTCTCACTAGTGGGAGTGGAGTTTCCCAAGGGAGAGATGCCCAGTGTCTAGAAGCAAGGCTAAGGCCCTCCTCATCAAAAGCCAAGAAAAGATTTTGTGAAGAAGACCTCCACCAAGGCTTGGCGAACACCCCTTTTATTTTCTGAGGAAACCTTGGCCAACTCTTCTTTTAGGGAGTGGTTTATTCTTTCCAAAAGAGCCTGGTCTTGGGGATTATAGGGAAGTCCTGTTGAGTGTTTGATTGTCCAGTTCTGTAAGAAGTCTTTAAAGGTTTGAGAGGTTTATGCTGGACCATTGTCAGTTTTTATTGCCCAGGGTACCTCCATAACCAATATAGCTGTCTTTGTGCCCTGATAGCTTATGTGGCCTTCTCCACTGTTTGGGGCATAGCATACACAAAAGAGAAATGGATCTCAATAATTACATGTATATATATAAACTTGGCAAAGGGGGCATAATGAGTGACATCCATCTGCCAAAGTATCTTGGAAACCGCTTCCCTGGGGTTTATGCCTGCCTTATTCAGAGTGTAGGCCCCTCACCCCTTATTCTCAAAGGGGCAGGAAGAAATTTCCTAGCAGAATGTTTTCCCAGGAAGATAGTGGCCTTCTGCTCTCCCTCCCAGGAAATTCCGAGTACAAGGTCACTTAGCTCAGCCCAGCCAGCCACTTGGGACAGGCTGATAAAGATGGCCTAACTCAGATACAGTGGCCTTGATTTAAGAACAAGGAGAAAGCTAACTTAGCAGGATGGGAGGGAGCAAAAGTCCTTGCACCCATGCCAAAACAGCTTCAAAAAGGTTCTTTGTATTTGTGCCTTTAAAAGCTTACCTCACAGAGGAGACACAACTCCTCTCTCTACCTCATTGTAACAGGGTCAGGACAATGAGGTAAGGAGACGGGGGTTCCAAACATGTTTGTACTATTAAACCTTGCTTATTACAGTATGGGCCTTCCTTGTGGTCTCTCTCTGGGGGTTGTACTCTGGGCACAACAACAGGTCCCAACAGGGCCAATGTGGCACCTGTGGTGCACGGTCTAGTTAAATGTTTATAGCAGAGCAAGGGTAAATCAGGTAAATATTTCCCCTCCATGGAAGGAGTACTATTCATAATGGGCCCCAGAAAGATCCTATGAGGAGGGGCAGCAAAGAAGAAAGTGGGTAGAAGACACATTGTGAGTGACAAGAACTGCATCTCGGTCTTGCGCTCTGCTCCAAGTTCAAGCTAGTGGAAGTAGCTGAGGAGAATGTTCCAAATCTGAAAGGGAAAGAGGATTCAACTACAGTCGAATGGCCAGACTGTCCATAAATTAAGAGACCAGCCATCACCCTAATGGCTCTTTAATAGATGGTCATGTAACCAGATTAGTTGAGAAAAGGAAAGAAAAGAAAATGTAGGTTTAAAACAAAAAAGCCCCAACTCACCAAGGGCTTAGAATATGAAAATAGGTGTCAACTCACCAAAAATAGCTAAAGGGACAAACTCAAGACACTGGTGGAGAGTCAGGATGGGGACAGCAGCCAGGGCAGGAAGAAAGAAACATTCCAAAAAAAAAAAAAAGAGAGAGAGAGTAAAAGGATAGGATCCATCCAGGTTGGGTAACAGTTGTAGTTTTTGTGGAATGTTGCTGCTGTCTGTTGTGGGGTCCCCGTTTCCCGGGGCTCAAGAGGTGAGAAGATGGTTGCAAAGGAACAGACTCCAGGAGATTCCAATACAGAAACTCGTTATTCTAAACAGATTGTTTTTTTTTGGGGGGGGGGGGGGGTTGGGAAATTAAACTGCCACAAGTGCATTTCTGGTTGGTCCTTTTGAAACTGGCTGGTCACTGCTGGTGTGTTGTGATTGGCTAATCATTGATTACTATTCCTATGCTTTTAGTCTGCTAATAGGTTGTCTTGGCCTATTTTGCTTACTCATTTTGAGTTTGCATGGGCTTGCTTGTACTTTTGCTATTGCTCTGTCTCATTATTGGGGACACAAACAAACCATCAGGTGTAGCACCCATGCCCAGCAGTAGATGACCACAACCAAATGAACACAATGGCATTTTTAGAGTTTCTTTGTTTCAGGTTTTTCTTAATAAAACTGAATTATCAATCTAAGGCAACCTTGATAAATATACCTCTTTTCAACATTATAATTCAGCATTATATTAAATAGCACAGAATTTAGCCACAACATCTACCTTTTATGAATAAAGGTTCATCTTTATCCCACAACACAAGAATTCACCAAGTCTAACAGTACTAGCAATGTTTGAAAGTCTATTTTAAAGGCTTTAAAGACACTCAAAGCAATTTCTGAACTATAAGCATTCACTTACATCATAAAAAATTAGATATTTTAAGTGTACAATGTACCAAACATTTCTCTTTTAAAATGGGAGAATGGGACATATCAAGGAATAACCATGTCAAATTAAGAATGGAACATATCAAAGCCAACACCAAATTCTCCAGCTCTAGGTCCTGCATCTGGCGCTTTAGAGATGTTATCTATACTGTACTTAGTAGTTAGCCCATCCCCTCAAGCTCTATTGCCCACATCACACCTTTCCCTCTCTTGAATTGGCTTCACTTGGTGCTTGCAGCTTTTTTTCATTTGCTATTCAACATTTCTGAAATTTCTAGCATCCATGTACCGCCACTAATACACGGGGCTTACTTTCACAGTTCTAAGCATAGCCTAATTAATGAGTTCTATACAAGCAATCTGCCTCTTTTATATGGTGCTGGACCCAAACATCTTTCTGGAACCTTAGCACAAGCTACTAACAGAGGGAAAGTGGTGACAGTTCTACAAACTGTTAAAAGTCCAAGTGTCGTTCCCGAAGCCAATGAAATTAACTAGCAAACCATAGTGAAAGCTAAAATGGAAAATGTAGGAATATACCTAATTAAACTACTCATGTTTAAACAACGTGGAGAACAGTAGATCACATGAAAAATTACAAAATATTTGAAAGGGAATAATAACTGAAACACAAGGCATATGGTGTGCATTCAACACATTGCTAAAATCAGATTCAAGTCTACAAATACACACATTAAGAAAATAGAAGCCATATATAGTTGTTCAATCCTGTAATCACAAGCACTTAGAACTGAAATTTGTAAGGATCATGAGTTTGAGGCCATCCTGACCTATTTTGTGAGACTCTTCAAAATTAAAAAGAAGTGAAATGGGAGGAGAAGGAGAGTGAATAAGAGGATGTGGAATAAAAAAGGAGATATTTCAAATTAGCAATATAATATTACATCTTATTTAATTGAAACAGGAATTTGAAGTAGATCTCAAAGCTTGGATATATAGAAAAGCAAAGATTATAAATACATGCTAAAGATAACACAAAATATAATGAAATTAAGAATTAGATTTTAGAATATAGACTTTGGGTGATAATCACTAACAAAAATAATGAGAAAATACAAATAAACCAAACCCAATAGAAAGACAGAATATTACCACCAAAACCAGGAAAGAGTTTTGCCAACAATCCATGTGACAGATTTAATAGTCAGAATATTTAAGGAAGTGAAAACAAAGAAACGAACAAAAAAAAAGTCACAGAAACAACAGAATTCTAATTGGTTTAGGAATCTAATCAAATAGTATTCAATAGAAACAGTGTTCCCCATCCTCAATTATGTCTGTGATTATGGAATGCAAATTAAAACAACTTTGAGATTTAATACCTTTCCAGTCAAAGAAGCTAAGATTAACAAACAACTGGTAACAGCACTGATGAAACTGTGGCAAATGAGAAACTCTCAGGAATAGTTAGTGGGAATTAAAATTATTGCAGTGCAGTCATTCTGGAAATCAGTAGGAAAGATGCTCAAAAAAAAAAAAGTAAAAATAAATCTGCCATAAGACCAAGCTAAAATAATTATAAAATAACCTCAAAATAAACCACATAGTGGGCAAACTAGAGGAAATAATGAACTGAAACATACAGCTTACACAACTGAATCATAAAGAATCAAATCAGTAGAATAACCAATAATTAATGAAAAGATTGATTCAATAATTAAGAACCTTCCATAAAAGAGAATTCACAACTATGTAGATTCTCTGGAAAATTCTATTTAACATTTGTAAAATTAATGGGAAATTATTCTGAAAATTTTTCAACAATTTGTAGAGGATTGAAAATGCTCAAATTCATTCAATTAGGACATCATTACTCTGATACGAAGGCCAGACAAATTTGATGCTAAAAAATAAATTTGTGCAGCAGCATTTCTAACTAATACTGTTGTAAATATTCTTTTTTTCTTTTTCTTTTTTTTTTTTTGGATTTTTGAGACAGGGTTTCTCTGCAGTTTTTGGTTCCTGTCCTGGAACTAGCTCTTGTAGACCAGGCTGGCCTCAAACTCACAGAGATCCGCCTGCCTCTGCCTCCCGAGTGCTGGGATTAAAGGCGTGCACCACCACCGCCCGGCTGTTGTAAATATTCTTATCAAAGTCTCAGTAAACCAATTTAAATTAAATTAAAATGGATTATAAATAATAAAAATTTAAAATATATACCCAGCCTACAAAGATATTTTACCAGACCACAGTCCATAATTGTAATAAGCATTATTAGAAGAATAAAGGAAGAGTACATAATTGTTATAGATGATTTAGGAAGAATGTATGAGGATCCAAAAATTTTGATGGTAAAGAAAAGAACAAACAGATACACACAAACACACACATGCCAGGTGGATCTCTATGAGTTCGAGGACAGCCTGATCTATAAGAGCTAGTTCCAAGACAAGCTCAAAAAAAAAAATTAAAAAAAATGTACAAAGTCATCATAATCAATGTTGAGAGAATGCTGTTTTTTCCTACAACTTGTGGAGCAAGAGAAGGTAGGTCAACAGACTATCTGTTACCAATCAGATAGTATTGGAAATCCTTGCCACAGTATTTAGGAATTACTGATGATACATAATACTCACCAAATTGGAAAGGAAGACATAAAATCATCCATAAAAGTGTCATAATTTATGTTTTCAATACATAAATCTCCCCAGATATGCTATACAATTACTGATTTGCAGAATACAAATTAAGCATGTAAAATGCTCATTTACAAATATCAAGTATGAGCAATTTAAAAAGAGAGTGTAGCTATAATTCCATGAATAAACAAGAGGCTCATGAAGAATAATATTGATAGGAATGGTGGCGTGAATAATGTTTTACCCCAGCACTTGGCAAGCTAAGCACACCCTTTGTTTGGTTTGAGACAGTCTCAGTGTACAGCACCATATGACTTGGAATAATTATGAAGAACAGACTGGCTTCAAACTCACAAAAATGGACTTCTAATATGATGTTTTGAAAAGTATGTTAAAGTGTACAGATACACAAATCAATTGAATCAATTGGAGATGTCAGAAATACAGTTACGTGGAGTATCAAAAGACTTTTGTCAAGGTTGTTATGATCATTTAGAGAGAAAAGGGTTCTGCTAGTATCCAGGCATCTGATCTGTACTGGCCAGTTGTTGGGGTTCCTGAGATGATATGTCCTCAGCTGCAGCCACTAAGAATTCCATCTGTGCATTCTCACTATGTTTTTCTTTCTTTCTGTGTCTCTCTCTGTCCCTCTCTGTCTTTTATTTCTGCTACACTTGCCCCCGAGAACCAGTCTGTTCTCCCCTCTTCTCTGCTCTTTCTCTCCACTCTTCCAAAAATCCCCTATGTGAGCCTGGCTGTACGGCATGAGTTCTATTTACAACAGTTTTAAATAATTACAAGTTCTCTGTAACAAATGATTCAAGGAAAAAAGGTAAACAAATATAACACAATGAAGGTGAACTCTTTTCTTATATCACATAGAAACATATGTATCCTAAAATTATAAAGCTATAAGAAATGTACAGCATTATGATTTTTAATATTTGTTAATTTGAAATTACACAAACAGTATGATCTTTAATAAAATTAAGTAAAGAAACAGGACAAATGTAAACTTTAAAAATGGAAATAACCAATAACCCACTGAGAAGTGGAAAAGCAACTTGTAAAATCAGAAACAAATATATTCCAATTATATATATGCTAATATCTAAGTGCCTTAAATAATTCCTATAATTCATGCAATAAACTTGCGTGAACTTTCATTCCAAAGTGATGATCAACTGGACAAGAAGCAGAAAAAAACTGAATCAAAATTAAAATGTATTTTAAATTCTAACATATCAAAATGACCATTATTAAAACAAAGGAAGAAAGAAAGAAAGAAAGGAAGGAAGAAAGAAAGAAAGAAAGAAAGAAAGAAAGAAGGAACCATATGGAAAAAATGGGACCTTTACTTACTGTGGTTGGAATATTAACATGTTGTTATTGCCACAACTATTATTTGAGATTACTTTAAAATTTAAAATAAAAACACACTGTGAGCAAATATTTATACTTTTGCATGTACCCAGAATAACTGAAAACAGACATCTGAAAGGGATATATTTATATCTGTTTTCATAGCAGAATGATTCTATAATAGGTAATTTATCTAAATAATAATATATCTCTATTGGGATAAATGATCAAATATGACATGACATATAAGAAAACAATGAAGATTATTTCAGATTTTAATTGGGAGGACATATTTTCAAATGGAGAGAAACACTTGATGGTATTAAAATATTTTAGGATATTTGTGTAAAGGTATTTGATCTCTTTCACAAAAACTTCAGCAATGCTGAAATTTTATGAGCAGTTTAAAAGTCTGTACATATTTGGGAAGCAAAAGCAAACAGATCTCAGAGTTCGAGTCCAGCCTGATTTACAGAGTGAGTTTCACAAATAAGCTTCTTACAGAGCAAAACCCTCTCTCAAAAACCAACAACAATAAAACAATAACTAAGAAGTTTGTACACATGTAGGTGTGTGTATGTGTGTGTATTTGTGTGTATGTGTGGGTGTGTGCATGTGTTTCTTCAACATAACAGGAAGCTGACATTTACTTTAAAAGCAGACTAGATACTTACAGTAGTGATTATATAAATATTTTTTTGTATTTTTTTAATGGATAAAAAAAAGAAATTTCTGCCTCCTCCCCGCCTCCCATTTCCCTCCCACTCCTCCCTCTCCTCCTTCCCTCCCCCCACTCATCCCCCTCCCTCTCCAGCCTGAAGAGAGTCAGGGTTCCCTGCCCTGTGGAAAGTCCAAAGTCCTCCCCCCATCAATCCTGGTCTAGGAAGGTGAACATCCAAACTAGGTAGGCTCCCACAAAGCCAGAACATGCAGTAGGATCAAAACCCGGTGCCCCCACTTAAATCAGGTACACGACAAGGCTGTCCACTCTCTCCATACCACTTCAATATAGTGCTTGAAGTTTTAGCAATAGCAATAAGACAACATAAGGGGATCAAGGGGATTAAAATTGGAAAGGAAGAAGTTAAACTTTCATTATTTGCAGATGATATGGGAATATATAAATATTTTTACTAAAATAAATGTATTTACATGTACACACATATAAACACACATTTAAGTCCAGCTCAAATTTGATTGAATTAGTTTTCCATTCTTCTTCATCTAATTCTTATTATACCTTTCATAGATATAAACAGTCTAGCGTCAAATTGATTTAAAACTCAACAATCTAAGATAATAACAATCATGGTAATGGTATACAGTATATTCATTTTTCATGTTCAGTGCTAGAAGCGATTATTCTAGAGTGATGGTTAAATAACATGAGGTGCACATAAAACATTGGCTGATCTTACTTGATATCACCCATGATGAGACGGAGAAGAAACTGTCTGACTCATTTTTAGATGAAGTGATTACTGTCAAGATATTAAGTAGTTTCCTCTTCTTAAAGAAAGCAGTCTAAGTCAGTTTTTCTAAAAATAGAATTTTTCTTCAATAGCATATTTTCATGGCTGAAATTTCATGGCAGTTTAATATCATGTGTTTTAGCACCTGATGAAAAGCAAAAACGAATATCCACCAAGATAAAGTCTATGGGAAACCAACAATATTAAACATAGATACAGATGAATATTGTATACAGAAGAAAATAAGGTTTTTTATTCTCTTTTGTTTCTATCATATGTAAGTGTACTTATACTAATGATACTGGTTAGTAAGTAAATAGATTTTTTTTTTTTTGGTTTTTTGAGACAGGGTTTCTCTGTGGCTTTGGAGCCTGTCCTGGAACTAGCTCTGTAGACCAGGCTGGTCTGGAACTCACAGAGATCCGCCTGCCTCTGCCTCCCGAGTGCTGGGATTAAAGGCGTGCGCCACCATTGCTCGGCAATAGTAAATGGATTTTTATGGCCATGAAATGACATTGACTTTTGTAATCACAAGCCTTTGTGTGTAGTATTCAAGTAGAGGATGATTATAAAGCAAAGCCTCTTTACTCAGACATGTCTACAAAAGTGATATCCATTATCACTAATTAGCTGATCTTTGAGCTATAATTAATCTAGGATAAATTAAGTTATGGGTATTAAAGATAAGGAAGCATTAAAGGCAAGCAAATTATTGAAGTATTAGTGTCAGAAGAGATTTTTATGTAAGCAGTACATCCTAATGGAAAGTACAAGTTCGATATGATCTTTTGATTCTACTAAGAAAGCTGATAAGAATTTCCAAACCTTAACCTAGGAAGTTTAGTGAAAGTAAATCTCCAAGTAGTTTTCTTAAATATAACATACTATGATCATTGTCAGTTTTGCTAAAAATAGTTTGGGTCAGGTTCATTTCAAAGAAAATTTCATGCTTAACCATGAATAAGCATAAATCTATTATTAGACAAGTAAACAAGCAGACATTTGAGATTTAATTTTTGGAAAATACCAAGAAAAAATTATTAATAGCATTGTTACATTTAAAATATCAGCAGCTTGCTACTAGGAATTTATTCACAAATTGCATTGTGTGCAATTATATAAATTTGTCTAATAAAACTCAAAGAGTGCCATCAAGATATGACATTAAAAATAATCCTGTACATTCTCTGCATTTGCATGCATAATTGGATAGAAAACTTGTATGACATTCTATTGTGACATCTGCCAGCTAATATAAAAGCTAATATAAAATGAATCAGTTTAAATACATGAAGATGAATTTAACTTTCAATGTCTTAGAATGAATTTAAAAAGTGCATGTTAAACTGTAGTAGGCAACATAAATCATGTAATTTTATAAATTTTGACTTTATACTAAAGACAAAGTCATTTTGATGTGGCTTCTCTTGGATTTTATTATCTATTTATACATGTTCTTTGGCAACTTTAATTTAGAATTTAGTCTTGCTTAAGATTTTAACTCTCAAGTAATTATGCTTTATAACACATTTGGGTCTTTAAATTTGAATGGGTTTAGCATGGTAAATTAGTGTGTGCAAGTTTCATCTCACCAACATATTGGAATTCTTCCATTTTGGTATCAAGTAAAAAACAAATTATGATGAACTTAGAATTTTAATGGACTGAAATTAATCTTCTGTAGCTCTTTTGGTAAATGTGAACCTAATGTATCTGCTTTCTATCCTAATTACAATTAGTTACAACAGTGCAATTTATCATGCAAAAGAGCTTTTTGTTTGTTACATCAAAGACCTTGCAGTACAACCGATAGAAATTTCTGCCTATGGATGCCTATACATAATGAATACTCTAGGAAGTTTTAATGAAGCCTTCTGTTCCCCGAAACCTGAACGGACCCTTTGAAATTCAGAAAAAAAAACTCTAAATTATCCTGTTGTAATCTCAAATATCCCTGTTCCCAGCAATGGAAAGAGAATAAAATGGAGGCCAAAGGAAATGTTACACCCTTCCCTCTGGTTTCATTGCCCATTTGTTGGACAAAGGGCACATTCTATTTTGTCTTGAAGTAGAAGTTTGCATGAGGAGTATACCAGCCATATTCTTAGACCAGAATTTAGCATTCATTTCACACAAAACTATACATACCTCGTTTACAAGGTATTACAAGTTCTAACAAGAGTTAGAACTCTTGTACAAATTTGATAGTTAGCTTGATTCATTGAAGTCAGCCCTTACATCTCAACTTTAATGTTAGCTTCTGCTCTGAAACAACTAGAAAGTCCCTCCCGAGATTTAGGATAGCCCCATCCGCTCCTCTCTCCTTTTCAATTAGGATAGTCCTTTTGGTGTGTTTGTTTATTCTAAATATTTACTGTCATTTTAGAATGTGTATTGACCTTGTTAGAATCTGAAGGAACTAGACTGAACATGAAGTTATTACTCTTCCAGGAGATGTTGGACAATGGCTCAGTGTTTGAAAACATGGCTACTCTTGCCAAGGACTCTTGATTGACTCCTCTAATCATATCAATCAGTGTAGGTTTCCTCCTCAGGTTTTTATCGCATATCAAAGCTACGAATCTACCATGAAATAATCAACTGTGATTTCCTGAGAGCTTGTGATTTATTTCCAACAATAAAACATCACTAGATGAGGTGTCTTTTGGGGCTTACCTCTTCTTCATGTAGCACTAAACTATTGGTTCACTTTGGTCTTAGAGATTTTTAATACCGATTTCCTTTCTCTAGCACAATATTTGGTTGCAAATTCTTTGCCTTCACAGAATAAAATTATATTGTGATAATTAAATTTCACTTATTTATTGCTCTATTTAATGCTTTAGATCATTACAATGGAATGTTTGCATGAATTGAGGCAAATTGTTGTCCTAGGTCAATGTAAAATCAGAAAATATACATTTCTGTTTTGTTTCATTAGGTCTAACATTTAGTGTTAGAGTTTTCAAAAGAGTATGTTACTATATGTAATATTTCTAATGATTGTCTAGCCATTTTGAAACACATCTTCCTATTTCTAAATAATAGTAAAAATATTAAGAAAAACATATCAGTATTCATTTTATGTTCTAAGATATTTGCAAAGAATATTTAATTTGGTAAATTTATGCTTATTTTCTTATGATCTAGTTATGGTGAAATGAAGTGTTCAGTATTCTACAGCAAGAGAATAGTTCATATAGTTCAGATTAAATATATTTAATCACAACATAAATTAATTCCTTTAGCGATATAGATTCTTCAGAGTTAACTATTTCTTCACAAAGCATGTCTGGTTGTTTTAAACTAACCTTCTAACTATTGCTGTGTAAATCTATAAAATAATTTTGATTTCTAATTTTAAATATGTATCAAAAGGTAACATTTTCTTTATGAGATGAGTGCTCATGGCCTTAAAAAGATATTTTCAAATTCTCAACTCCATCTTACAATTGAAAGAGTAAGTTGCTTTTTTAAATAATCAAGAGACCATGGGTCCAAGGAGATGGAATAGTGAGTAAAGAACTTGCCACAGAAATCTGAGTGCCTGGAGGTATGTTACTTTAAGCACTTGCTGTGGAATGAAAGAAAGTTGATACCTGGAACTGACTGGCCAGTTAGTCTAAATGAAATGCTAAGCTTTCAGTGAGAGATCAGATCCCTCAGACAATTAACTGGTAATATGATTGAAGAAAGACATCCTAAGATCAGCCATTGCTCTCCACTTGGGTATGCGCAGATGAGTATACCCATACATATACAACATATGCAAGCATACACACACACACACACACTCACACACACACAAACACACACACTCTCACATACACACACACCATATGTTCACGTAAACAAAAATTTCACAGAAGGAATCATCACACTGAAAATATTTTCTCCATTCCACATTTGTTATCAGCCGGGCGGTGGTGGCGCACGCCTTTAATCCCAGCACTCGGGAGGCAGAGGCAGGCGGATCTCTGTGAGTTCAAGACCAGCCTGGTCTACAAGAGCTAGTTCCAGGACAGGCTCCAAAACCACAGAGAAACCCTGTCTCAAAAAACCAAAAAAAAAAAAAAAAAACCACATTTGTTATCAAGTTTGTTGAGACATTTTCTAGCCTGAAAATCTTCATCCATCTCAGTTGCCATATCACTGTTGTTTTTTTAATTTACCGCAAACTATTTTGTATAAGGAATGAATAAAGTTGATTTACCAAGAGCATTAAAAACAGCATATAATACATTTTAGGAGCTGTGTCTTCACACTTCAAAATGTGACAGTGTAGGTTTCCTCCTCAGGTTTTTATCACATTTGGAAGAACTGGGTCAGGAATCAGAGCCGCATATTTTGCACATGCCTGGATTTAACTCTAAGGAGGTTAGAGGTCTGTTGTGACTTACATTTATTAAAGAACTATCCTGGAATTTGCAACCGCACTTTCCAAATAAAGTCTTCACTTTTTAATCTAATAACACACACCAATAAAAAGTTTAAGGTGTGTGCATATAATAATATTTAATTGTTTTATAAAATTATGCCATTAGTTTTATGGTAAATTTTTATACTCACATCTTCATTAACAATCCTGCATTTACTAAGTAGTACTATATTATCCAAACTCAAGGACACCAGAACAAAAGTTTAGTTTTAGGAAATAGAAGACTAAAGTGTTATTCTAGACTGTACACGTTTTTCTACCATGATAATATCGGGCAAATAAAATCAATGACTAAAACTTAAGAAATATAAAAACCAATTCATACTTTAATTGACCATGATGGTTTGTGGGTAATATTATGTTGGTAATATAATCTTAAATTTTAAATACTTTCTTTGTAATTACTGAGCCAGTGAATAATAAATTAAGACATACAAAACCTTCATTGGGGTGTATGGATGAGCAGAGAAATGAATGCAGAATGATGTGAGAGAAAAAGCCTTATACCCTTTGGAAAGTGCAATACCAGTCTGCACTTATCAGTGTGGCTGAAATGTGACTGTTTGTATATAATTTTTTGGCATACATCAATAGAGAAGGAAGCATGACAAATTACTCTGAAAAATATATATCAATGTTCCCCGTCTTGTCTCTGTCTCACTCTCTCCTCCTCTTCCTTCTTCCGAACCACCCTTCCTCTCCCATATTCTCTCTCTCTCTCTCTCTCTCAATTTAACAAAAGGCAATCATTACAGAAGCATAATACTTATGGCACTTACATAATATTGAGAAACGCACTCACCCAAATGCATGTCTTAGGCCATGAGAGTTACAGCAGGTGAGAACAGATGCTCACAGGCCAACCTATCAGATGAGTGATTCTCTGAGAGGGAGCCCCACCTGGAAAGACCATGGAAACCAATTGCTCTTGTCTGTGATTTCTCTTATAAATCAATTTGTCTCTTCCCTAAGAACTTCATTTCTTCCTTACTAATAACTTCGGGAGTTTGCCCACTGCTTGTATGTTTATTTCACAAAAATATTCCATCCTCTAGGCACACATGTCTGTGGGTGGTTAAGAAGATAACTTTCCTTTTAGTGATATAGTTTTCACATATAGACTAAGTGCTGGGACATGTTTTATAGCTGAATGTATTTGTTCATTGAGGACTGTAGACACATTAAATCCTGATTTGTTACTCTTTACTCAGACTAATATCAAAAATATCAATTTTTCCTCAATCTTACACAAGCTGTACAAAATTATCTCACTTTTGTCTCAGAGCACATTCAATCTAGACTGAACGATTTTTTTGTAAATAGATAATAAATTTGAAACTTTACAGTTATTTACAAGGTCAGAACTACAGATGTCCAACCAACGTTAGTAAGGAAAGCATCCCAGTCCTTGCTTACTATTCTAATAGCAATTGACCTATGTCTCAATTACAGAATTGCTAAGCCCTTCCATGGGAGTCAACAAAGCATAGCATATTCAGATTAGGACGGAGAAAGCTCCCCCCCCCCACATCAACGCTGGGCAAAGACATTCACCACAGGGAATCGGTTCTAAAGAGCCCATCTCATGCATCAGGCACAGGACCTGGTCTAATTCTAAGGGACCCACAGTAGACCAAGCTACACAATCATCACCCACCTGCAGAGGGACTATGTCAGTACCATGTCGACTCCCTACCTGTCAGTCCAGAGTTTGTGAGCTTCCCCAAACTCAGGTCAGCTGTCTTCTTGGGTTTCTGTGCCAGTAAGTTTCCATGTCATGATCTTGATTTCCCCTACCTCTCGGCCCCTCACCCCCATTTCCCCACCTAGCCTTGCTCATAAAGGGAGGTTCTTCCCTCCCTTTAACTATACTCTCAGACCTCTGCCCACTGCTTGGCTGTTTATCTCAGCAACTGTTTTCATCAGTTACTGGATGAAGGTTTCTTTTTGTCTTACTGGGTCTGTATTACCTTACCCAGGATGATATTTTTCTAGTCTATCCATTTGCTGGCAAATTTCAAGATGTCGTTAGTTTTTTTTTTTGTTTTTTTTTTGTTGTTGTTGTTTTTTGAATTTTTCTACTGCTGAGTAATACTCTATTTTCAGATGTACCACATTTTCTTTCTCTATTCTTCAGTTGTGGGGTATCTAGGTGGTTTCCAGGTTCAGGCTCTTAAAAATAATGCTGCCTAGTTGAGCAAGTGTCCTTGTAGTATAATTGAGCATCCTTTGGATATATGCCCAGGATTGATACTGCATGGTGTTGTGGTAGATTGATTCCCAATTTTCTGAGAAATTGCCAAATTGATTTCCAATGTGGTTGAACAAATTTGCACTCCCATTAACAGTGGAGCAGTGCTTCTTTATTCCACATCCTCTAAACATAGACTGTCATTAGCATTTTTTATTTTGTCCATACAAATATAAGATGGTATCTCAGAGTCATTTTGATTTACATTCCTCGATAGCTAAAGTTGTTAAACAATTATTTAATTGTATCTCAGTGATTAGGGTTCTTCTATTGAAAATTCTAAGTTTAAATCTACCTTGTTTTTAATTGGATTATTTGGTATTTTGATTTCTAGTTTCTTGAATTCCTTATTATTTTGGATACCAGTCCTTTGTCAGATGTGGTATTGGTGAAAATCTTCTCCCAAAATCGATGCTGCTGTTTTGTCTTATTGACTATATTTTTTGCATTACAGAAGTTTTTCTGTTTCAGGAGGTTTCATTTATTAATTGTCAATCTCAGTGTCTCGGCTGTTATGTTATATTCAGGAACTAGACTCCTATGCCAGTGTGTAAAGATCACTTCCCACTTGAGAGATATTTCTTATAATATGCTCAGCAAAGATTTGTTTTTCATTGAAGAATACTCAATCTAGAATGAGAAATCTGCAATCAGAGATACAATTGAGGACTGGGAGACTCATCTCAACAATATAGTCATGTAAATCTGTGATAACTTGGGCAAATTTGATAATTTTTAATCTAAAGGGGGTAGAAAATGTTTTTTATTATATACCTTGCAATCATCAAAGGTTTTATTATCTCTACAAGAAAAGAAAAACAAGACTAACTTTTAAAATCAACTAATGGGATATAGACACCAACAAACACAACCACATATCATGAGACTCCATACATCAAACAAGATGGCCTACTTGTTCTTGAGATATAACAAGATGAATTCATCATTTACCAGTGTGGGATTGGTAAAATGAGAGTGCTTCTACAAATCCAAAATTCAGTTCCCAGCACCCATGTTGAAAAGCTCACAACCACCTGTATCTCTAATTCCAAAGATCTGATGACCTCTTTCTGCCCCTGTGGGCACCAGTATTTATATGGTTCACATGCATCAAATCAGAAACTCACAGATGTCCATTCATTGAAAATATATGTATTATTTTTCTCAATATTTGAAATCCCTTTTTCTGTTACTGGTTAGTATTGTTTCTATAAAAGATGAATGTCACCCTGATCCTTGGGTGAGGCAACCTGAGGTTTGAGTAGAGAATAAAGGAGACACGACAGGCGCTAACAAATAAGTATTCAATGAAATAAAATTTAGGAAATAAAGTAATTTTTGTAAAAATAGCAAGGCCAGGTAACTGCAGCTAAAGGAGCAGATTCAAAGAGTCCTAAATTAGTGGTAGCTTTTACTGAATTGAACATGAAAACTACTTTCAGACAAGGACAAGTGAGCCTTTTGTAGAAAACAGCTCACTCTATCTCCTCATGCCACCAAAGACAGAAGCAACTGCTGTCAGTTACTCTTGGTTTTGATTTTTTTTTAAATTTTTTATTGAGAAAAAGAAAAAAAAAAGTTTCCGCCTTCTCCCGGCCTCCCATCTCCCTCCCCCTCCTCCCACTCTTCTCCCCTCCCACCACTCCTCTCCCCCTCCCTCTCCAGTCCAAAGAGCAGTCAGGGTTCCCTGCCCTGTGGAAAGTCCAAGGTCCTCCCCCCTCTGTCCATGTCTAGGAAGGTGAACATCCGAACTGGCTAGGCTCCCACAAAGCCAGAACATGAAGTAGGATCAAAAACCCATGCCATTGTCCTTGGCTTCTCATCAGCCCTCATTGTTCGCCATGTTCAAAGAGACCGGTTTTATCCCATGCTTTTTCAGTCACAGTCCAGCTGGCCTTGGTGAGCTCCCAATAGATCAGCCCCACTGTCTCAGTGGGTGGGTGAACCCCTCGTGGTCCTGACTTCCTTGCTCATGTTCTCCCTCCTTCTGCTCCTCATTGGGACCTTGGGAGTTCAGTCCGGTGCTCCAGTGTGGGTTTCTGTCTCTATCTCCATCCATCACCAGATGAAGGTTCATAGCCAGGAGGATAACTATATGTTTTTTGTTGGGTTCACCTTCTTATTTAGCTTCTTTAGGATCACCAATGATAGACTCTGTGACCTTTATTTATGGCTAGAAACCAATTATGAGTGAGTACATCCCATGTTCATCTTTTTGGGTCTGGGTTACTTCACTCAGGATAGTGTTTTCTATTTCCATCCATTTGCATGCAAAATTGGAGAAGTCATTGTTTTTTACTGCAGCGTAGTACTCTAATGTGTATATATTCCACACTTTCTTCATCCATTCTTCCATTGAAGGACATCTAGGTTGTTTCCAGGTTCTGGCTATTACAAATAATACTGCTATGAACATAGTTGAACAAATGCTTTTGTGGTCAATTCAAGGCAGTTCTTTGTGGCCTTAAGCTCAGGATGTATGCTTGAAATAAGAGGTTGCTAACTATAGTTACTCAAATTTACCTTTCATTTATTTCTTTTATCTAAGCCTGGGTATCTAGAAACATTTAGTAATACACTTTACCCTTCAGTTCTGTGGGTGAGTAAATCCTTCCTATTGATGCCTCCTTGTCTTCATAATCCAAAGCAGCTCTGTCAGTTTGATTCAAACTTGCAACCACAAGCAGTTTTTAATTGATTGACAAGTTTATTGTTTGTTTAAATTTTTATGTGTGTATATCTTGTGAGGGAGGAAGGAAAGGGCACATAATTACTAGAGTGCACATATGGAAGTCAGAACAATTTTTTGGATTCAGTTTTCTCCTTCCATATTTCATAGGTTCCAGTAATTGCTTCATCATCAGAAAGAAGGGGAATTAAAGTCAGGAATGAATTCAGATCAGGAACACTTAAAATGTTTCTTCCATGTAAGAGTTCAAAGACAAGTAAGGATCCAAAATTTGGATTGAACTTGTCTTTTGGGAAACTTCAGCTCTATTCCTATAAGCTGTCTACATTTGAAATTTCTCGATAATGTTAAAAAAATTAAAATTGTCTTTTACTACCCTTCACATTAAATCTTCAACAATTTATTTTACTGCTTAGAAAATTAAGAAATCTAGCCAAAGGATTATACTAAATCAGACATGCCTCTCAGCTTTGGTGGTATGGATTCAATAAAACTTCAAGTCCATGAGTTCAGGGAGAGTATTTTATAAGAAACACATCAACACTGGTCCCATCACAGTTAAAAAATTCCTAGAAATATCTCTATCTTATTTTTCCTAAGTTTCTTGGTTTGCTAAGTCTGATGTTCTATTATGCTGACAGTTTTGAAGTCTGTAATACCTGCATTATTTTGAATGTTAATCAGAACAAGTCACGTGGTCTTCTCTTGTTCTCATTAGGCACCATAGCTGGCTTTGTACACATGGGATATCAATGAATTTTCCTATGAGTAATGGAATTTCTGAACAGCTTCTAAATCTTTCAAGAAAGGTCATTGCAACTTAAATAGCAAAGATGTTTGGGCTAGTGAAATGATACAGTCTATTTAAAATTTAAAACAAACCAAATTTACTTTGCTTATGTAAGATTCCTACTTTAAAATGGTATTTCTCTTTGTTCTCAAAATTTTAATTACAATATTAGATATTTGTGGCAGTGGAGTTAGCTTATTGCATAAAAGTATTGCTCTTCTATCTTGAAAAACTGAGTCTGAATTTTTAACATTCATACATGTAACATCTATGGCCAAAATGTTTGTAATGAATATTTCTTTTTACATTTGCATATTTATTTGAGCAATAATTATTCTCATTTGTTTAAATAGATAACTTAAATTTAATAATAGGAAGCTTTACCTTGTACAATGTAATTTTGATTACTTGCCTGATTTTCTAGCAATTTTGTGTACATGTGTGCATGTGTTCATGTGTGTTGTGCTTGCACACATGCACATTCATGTGTACATGAATATAGATGCTCTCACTCATGAATGTTCATGTGGAGACCAGAGGCCGAGTTTAGCAATGTTTGTCATCTACCATACTCCCTCTTATTTTGTGAAACATAATCTCTTAGTAAAAGTGGAGTTGATTTTTTTCAGCTAGATGAGGGGTCACTAAGTCACCTGGACATGCTTAGACCTGCTCTACCCTGTCTCAGTTCAGTGATTATTGCATCATGCTGCCTAACTCTATTTTACTTGAGTCCTGGGGATTAGAACTCAGGTCCTCAGGCTTGGGCAGCTAACACTTTACTCACTGAGCTCTCTCCCTAAACCTTGAGCACTTTAATGATAATTTCAGAAATCTACTTTAAAATATTTTATTTAGTAGCTTTACTCAGAAGGAATGTCTTTTTAAGTTAGGTTACTTTTCTACTTGGGAAATAAAAAAAAAAGAAAAGACATAGAATTTTAAAAGCATGTATTTTGTAGCATTAGACCTCTATCATGGATAAAATTCCCAAGAGCAAAGACTCATTGAAGTTTTTTTTTTTTTTTTTTTTTTTTTTTTAGAAATTCTTCCTTACTTTTGCTATTCAGACTCTTGCTAACATTTTAATGATACAGCTGAGATGCTGGAAAATTGGGTAGAAAATAGCTATTGAGGGTTCAAAAACCAATCAGAACTTCTGTCAGCCCCATGAGGCTAATAAGAGAAAACTAGAACTCCGACATTAATAAACTAGGAACTTGTGGGCTCAAGATCCTGGAGGGGAACACAGATCAGACATCACCAGTCAAGGACAGTAGCTCCTTTTCACTTGTAGCTCTCCACTGATTTGTGACTTTGAATTGACAGGATGAATAACTAAGCAGAACTTTTAAGAATATGAAAAATTTTACTACCTGTCTGTTCATTCCAAGCAGATATACACGAGAATCATGTCATAAGAATCATGTCACCAAAGTGAATGAGCCCTGGTAAAAATACCATGGTTTCAGCTGTCACCATATGTCACAAGGCAATGCCTTGCTTTTCTGTCTTTTTAACATTAAACCAGGTTTCCCAAACAGTGAAACATTCCTGCTATCTCACTGCCTCTATTCTCTAAACTTGTATAGATTCTTTAACTCTTAACTACCAACCAGATATTGAAAAACAACACTGAAAACCTTTTGTAATGTGCTTAAACAAAATTTCATGAAAATAGGGACACTATATTGTTTCATGTGTTAAAATAAAGAAATGTAAAATTTTTAAATATATTTATGAACAACTATAAAAAAATAAATGTTGTTGCATAGCTAAACCATAAACACATTAAGGAATTTTTAAAGAAAAAATAAAATAACTATAATTTCATATACTATAGTTCATAAAATTAAATTCAAACCCAACATATCATGAAATTATGAGAAATCAACATATTTCATGGATACAACTGAGAAATCTTAAACTACATATTTGTGAGCAAAAGCTAGAACACACTTAAAATGTATGACACAACATGACCAAATTATTCCTGAAATACTAGACATGATTTTGGCATATGTAATTTAGCTAATGTAATACATAATTTAACAAAACTAAGATTTATTAATTCTTCTCTCATATATTACATCCAAACTGAAGTTTCCCTCCCTCCATTCCTACCTCACCTTTTCTTTCCTCCAGATTATTTTTTTCCCCTCAGAAAAGAGCAAGCCTCCAGGTATACCAACTGAACATAGCATAACGCCATGCAATAAGAACAGGTATAAAAACATCAAGGCTGGACTGATGCTGAAAACAAGTCAAATATTCCCAAGATAACTTTGAATATAGAATTCTAAGGTTTTTCTTTATTAAAAAGTTAAAATCATGGAACAGGAATGGGGATCCAATATCAAAGTGTGGAGCACGGGAGGAAGAGGAGGTGAGTGGGTGGGACCACAGCCTTTTTGGTAACACAAAGTCATTCCTTAAAATGGTCCATTTTCTCAAAGGCCATTATCTGTAGGAGGTTCCACATCACCTCCCCCTTTTGTATAAATAAGAGAGTTTCAATCCCAATACAAAACTATATACAATAAGAACATATATCAAGTATAAAAATTAGAATTACAACCAGCATAAACAATACTAAGCAAGGAACATATGTTGAATGTTTCAATAATCATTCCATCCTAATGAGTAAAAGTCTAATATTAGGATGACTTGGCTAAATCATAAGAAAAATGTTACTTTGACTACCTAATCTTCAAACCCATTGAAGGCCTGAGAAAAGAGATAATATTACTTGAGTAGGCAGGAAGTGCAATCAAGCAGCTTTCACAATGTGCAGTAGATGACAGAGACAACTGGCTACCTGGGCAATCACTCAAAGTCTCATTTGTAATGTTGAAGCAACAAACTTTGGCAAAGGCCTAAAATAACTGACAGACACTTTTCAGAGGCAAGAAAATTTTTCAATACTGTCTTACCCTGTCTTGGCAAGGTTTGGCTGTCTGTTGCGGGAGGTCTTTCCGCCCCTCCAACCAATAGCTGCTGAGATACCAGCCCATTGGGGTGTGGTTTCTCTCCATTCAAAAAGCTTCTACTTCCTCCTTGCTGTCTCTTGGCTTCCTGCTCATCTGGCGACTAGACTCCCTTTCTAGTTGTGCAGAGAGCTGTTGTCTGGGATTGTGATCTGTAAGTTTTTCCTCTTTAAATAAATACTACCCTAATAATAATAACTCCAAACTGGTGTGGCATTGTTCGTGGCTTACGCCTTTAGCTGGCGCCCAACGAACATTTGGCTTTTAGGACCCCCCCCCTCGGCTGCTGGCCGCAAGTTCGGCTTGGCGCGAGCGAGCCCTCCCTTCCTCTGCCGGGGCTTGCGCCTTGCGGCCGTGTGGCTTGTGCCTTGCGGCAGCCTTGTAGCTTGTGCCTTGTGCGTGGAGCCAGCAGTTTAACTTGAATCATCACGCACTGGCTTTAGTTTGTGACTTAGGCCCCAGTGCCGAGTCTGAGATACACTTGGCCTTAAGGCCCATAATATCCAGAGAGGCAGGACGATCTCTGAGGCCGGACAGGTGGTGGTGGCATACGCCTTTAATCCCAGCACTCGAGAGGCAGAGAAAGGCGGATCTCTGTGAGTTCGAGGCCGGCCAGGCGGTGGTGGTGCACGCCTTTAATCCCAGCACTCGGTAAGCAGAGACAGGCAGAATTTGGTGAGTTCGAGGCAGCTGGATAATAGGTAATATGGCAGTTTTTGTTTCCAACATGACTTTCACTGTTTGGGCTACCAATACAATGGGTCTTATCCTGCAAAATTTATATGACTATGAGGATAATTTAATTTACTGGTTACTATGTTTTAGTATTCTTTTGAATATTCTATCATTTAGGAAGATTATCGTACTCTCAAGAACTCATGCAGGTCAGGAGATTCAGGAGATTCAGGATTCAAAAGAGGCAATAATAAACACAATAATAAAAAGACTTGAAATGCTTGAAAAAATGATTGGAACTGGTGAACAGAGTAATAAGGCACAAGGACAGGATACAAAGCCAACACCAGCTATTAGAACTGGCTTACCCAGGGTTTTAGCGGCATACCCTATACTTAATTCTGACAAAGCGTCAACTTCTAAAGGCTCAAAGGGAGTCAGAGAAGCTAGATGGATGCCAATAGCAATGAATGATCTGAAAGAAATCAAACAGGCTATTGTTAATTTTGGCTTGCAAAATGCATATGTAAAGGAAATGATAAGGACGTGGGCTTCTAATGCTAGAGCTACCCCCTATGATTTCCATCAGTTAGTGTCTGCAGTTTTAGAAAAGGGACCTTCCTTGATGTTTGGAATTTATTTCAGAGAAGAATCCAAACATATGGAACAGCAAGGAAGAGCAAAAGGTGTCGAGGTTTCCCAAGATCAGATTCTTGGTGCAGGAGAATATGCTGGTCCATAGGTCCAAGCTCTTTATGACGATGAAGTACTGCATCTATGTCACCAAACAGCTTTAAATGCTTGGAATAGGATACAAGATCCAGCAAAAAGGGTTGAATCATATACCAGAATTAGGCAGGGACAGAGAGAACCCTTTATTGACTTTTTGCAAAGATTAATTAAGGCTCTGGACGTAGGGGTAACAGACCCGGAATCTAGACGAATACTTCTTGAATCTCTAGCATTTGAGAATGCAAACATAGAATGCAAAAAGATAATTGGGCCTTTAAAGTCTAGATCAGCACCTATGGATGAATGGATTCAGCATACGATGAATGTTGAGACATTTAGCTATAATGATGAATCTTGGGTAGGAGAAGCGATTTCCACAGCAATGAGGAGACATCAAACTGCCAGGTGTTTTAATTGTGGTAAATTAGGACATCTGAAAAGGGATTGCAGGCACAGAATTTCTAGGAATAATATCTCCTCTGGGAATGACAAAAATAGGGGACCTAGGCCTTCAGGTATATGTAGGAGATGCGGTAAAGGCCGTCATTGGTCCAACGAATGCAGGTCAACAACAGACAAACAAGGCAACCCGATCCCATCGGGAAACTCCTTGAGGGGCCTCTCGCAGGCCCCCAAGCCAACAGTGGCCCAGTCATTCCCAGTCACAGTGGAGAACGCGCCTCACCAAGAAATCTAAAAGCTCCAATTTCTGCTGTAAAAAGTAATACTGGTCTAAATGGTGAATTACGTGTGGAGGATGAGTCAAAAAACCCAGTAGGACAGAGTAAACGTATATTTTGGCAGACTTCTATTAACGACCAAAGACCAAAGCTAAAAGTCTGTATAAATGGCACTTTTATTGAAGGCTTATTAGACACAGGTGCAGATGTAAGTATTATTACCCAGGAATCTTGGCATCCAAATTGGCCTCTTCAAGAGGTAGATGTTCAGTTTCTGGGAATTGGAACCCTATCTCGTGTAAAACAAAGCACAAGATGGGTGGAATGCATAGGGCCTGAAGGGCAAATAGGAAGACTAAGGCCATATATAGCCAATATTGCAATAAATTTATGGGGCCATGACCTGTTACAGCAATGGAATACCCAGATTAACATTCCTGCAGTTCCAGGAACTCATAATTCTGGGAAAGATATGATGAGGTATTATGGAAAAAGGTCACCAGCCATTCAGGCTGTACAAGAACATATAGAAAATACCAAACCTTTAAAGGTACCAACAGCCCTACCTTTAAAATGGCTAACTGAGAAGCCAATATGGATCAAACAGATTTGTAATTGTGAGTTACAATTTTTAGACAAATATATTGGTATTGATTCTTGATACAAAGTTAAATTATATTGACTATTGTATGCATGAATGTTTCTACCTCTGTTTAAAATATTTTTTATGTATTGACAGATATTGTATCGATATTTACCATATTGCAATGTATATTTGTACATTGTTTATATTTGGATGTCATTATCCTCATTTGTTACACAGATGTTTATTGTCTTAGTCTTTAAGTTAATTAGATATTGAGAATTATATAGATTAATAGTCATCTAAGTTTGCCATTTATAATTAGACTAATTAGGTTATTTAGATATATAGAGATTATACTCAGTATAGATAGATGATCTTCAACCTCTTCAAAGAGCTGTAGAAAATGGCCTTTAATCTAACTCAGAGTTTTGTGGTAGTGAGACACAATTGCTCCTGGCAACCCCGCTCTATTCCCGAGAGAATGTTGAGCACCAAAGACACTCCACCTGGAGCCTTTCTTTTTGACAGAACTGGCCTTGGGGCAAAGAAATGCCCATACCTCAACCACTGACAGAGATATAGAGTGTGCATCAATGGATAAAACAGGACTGTCATATCCTGCCAAGACAGGGTAAGATAGTTTTGAAAAGTTGCTTGCCTTTGAAAATGATATGTCAGTTTTGTTAGGCCTTAGCCAAAGTTGGTTGCTTCAACGCTGCAAATGTGACTTTGGGTGATTGCCCAGGTAGCTAGTTGTCCCTGTGATTTGTTGCAGGTTTTGGAAGTTGTTTTACTGAACTTCCTAATTACCCAGGTAACATTATTTCCCTTCTCAGATCTTTGATGGGGTTGAAGACTATATAACTATAGTTACTTTTCTCTCATGACTTGGCCAAGTTATTTATTATACTAGTCCTAAGCTAGTTAGAATAGGATATTTGTACTTATTGTATATAATTTCGTAGTAGGTTTAGAACTCTCTTACTTAAACAAAAGGGGGAGGTGTTGCGGGAGTTCTTTCCGCCCCTCCAACCAATAGCTGCTGAGATACCAGCCCATTGGGGCGTGGTTTCTCTCCATTCAAAAAGCTTCTACTTCCTCCGTGCTGTCTCTTGGCTTCCTGCTCGTCTGGCGACTAGACTCCCTTTCTAGTTGTGCAGAGAGCTGTTGTCTGGGATCGTGATCTGTAAGTTTTTCCTCTTTAAATAAATACTACCCTAATAATAATAACTCCAAACTGGTGTGGCATTGTTCGTGGCTTACGCCTTTAGCTGTCTTTTTCTTATATACTTCTTATCCAGTCGAGATACCATGCATTTTATCAATGGCTGAGACATGGGTAATTCCTTGCTTAAAGGCCAGTTTTGCCATGGAGAAAACAATTTCCAAGTGGAGTGACTTCATTGTTAAACATTTTCTCAAGAATATATAGGTGCTGCGTGGAGCAATCATGTCTCATGTCAACAGAACCCAAAGTTATTTAAAAGCCATGTTCTACAGTTCTCTGAAGTTGTTGAAGATTACCTATCAATGCAGAATACAATCTCTATTTATCTAAAAAACCTGATTAGTCTAATTATAAGTATGACAAAAATGAATAACTATTGACCTATAATACTTAAGAACTGCATAACTTAAAGAATAAGACTTCATATCAGAATATTAAATAATCTTTAAACAACTGTACAGCAAATTAGGACAATGACCTCAAAATGTAAACAATGTATAGTACAGGTATATTGATCAGAGGTAGAGATGTATAATGTAATATGACAAATATATCCTAAAATTGTATCAATATACCATATGTCTTAAATCAAGGTAGAACCATGCATGTGTACAAACTGACAAAATAGTTTTGCATAGGCCTACAAATATTGTAACCAGAAAAGGCCCATGCTTCTACGTCTCAGACCACCCACCAAATCCCAGTGGCTCCACAGATGCAGCTGGCATCTTGGACAGCTCCAGGAGGCTCAGACTCCAGTTTTACCACCGATGTGCTGCCATACCTGCCCAGGCTGCCGAAGCCCAAAAGGTTGCCTATGTTGCTTGCTTTAGAGGAGGCAGGCACCAGAAGGTCTCCAAATTGCACACCAGGCTAAGAAAGGCTATTATGTCTGAGCCTTTGCCTCATAGTGTCACCTGCTCCAGAGCCTTGGACAGCACCCTGAGACCTCAGTCAAGCAGGACGTTCACACCACAGTCCTCACAACTCAGACCTGGCCAGCACCAGACTCTGGGCCCTCATCTTCTGTGCCGCCATGCAGTTCACTTCTCACTGCTAAGGCAAATGTATTACTCCCAGAGATGACAGGTAACTCCACCTCTCCTGACAGCACCGCTCTGAAGGGTACAGCAGGAGATCAAGAGTTAGTGGATTTGGGATTATATAGGATCTTTATGGTACATAATTAGTGGGAAGCTTCTGTAGTTCTTTAGGCCACAGCCTTATGCTCAAATAGTGTCTCCAGATGAAGGATAACATTAGGGAGTTGAGTCTTGGTTCTGACTCCTGGGGGGTCAGCCCTTATCTGGAACACTAGGCAAACCAAAATAGAAAAAAAAAAGGCCTTTCTAACTGAAAGGACAGGCAATCATGACGGACAACACACAAAAATGGGAAAGAATGGGGATCCCAGAGCTTATCTTCCAAAGGGACCAAGGGGCCTTTTAAAAGAAGGGAGGGATGAAGGTCACAGTGCTTACTTACCAAAGGGACCAAAGTGCCTTTTTATTCACAATACACTATCTTGGAGGCATTGTGCAGGACCATGATTGAGGAGAAGAAGATGACTAGAGCCTTTCCCTGAAAAAAAAAAAAAAATTACCAGCCGCAATGACAAAAAAAGGACTAAGACCAGGTGAGCTCAAAACCTGTTATAAGTCCCTATTCTGGGTGCCAGATGTTGCTGAGCCCTAATGTCCTCCTTGGGGAGTGGGTGAGAAGGTGCAATGTCAATGAACACAGAAGTCATTAGTCAGGTGGAAGGTGTGAGGCATATTTGTTTATTTAACAATGAAGGAAAACTTTATAAACCCTCCCAGCACCCAGGTGTTCTGATCTGTTGCCAGTTGACATCACATATTTGCCCCTCATTGGTAAGACATGATCAGGAATTCTGACAACACCTGATGGTAGGCACTCAAGAAACATTGCTTGGTCACTCCTCATTGGCTAGGCATGGTCAGGTTGTCCCACAGCACCAGGCAGTTCCAGGTTGCCTCCTCTTGGTCTTGTAAGCCTTAACTTACAACATTGTGAATCAAATAAGGCAAAATTAATCAAGTTACAAACATTATTTGCATTTGCTTTTATGGCAGTTATACCTTAAACAAGTTAATAAAATCAAACAATATAATAACAATAACCACAATAATCTAAGATCAAGTTTGCCAAATTAGAGAGTCCTGAAAGCATGAACTTTATAATATTACTTAAATTTTTTTATTACTTTGAAGTGTTGAGTTCTTGTTCTCTTTTTAATTGCCTTAAAATTTTCCTTACAATCCCTATGCATATAAACTTCAAATACTCTTAAAAATAATGTGTAAACATATTACAGCTAGAATTTTATCATTTTCTCAATAGCACACTATAAAACACAATGTAAAAGCAGGTGGGAAGGTGTTAATGGTTTTTCAGAAATTACATGTATAAAAACAAGCTGAAAATTTTATTATTATAAAATTATAGAGGCACATGCATTTATACAGCTATATCATAATGTAATGCTACTCATTTACATTGAATAGTACTGAAGCTTTACCTTCTGTAGGTTAGCCATCCTGAGAGAATTTTCTGACTATTTTTTTCCAGAATTAAAGTATCGTATGTCTAAATGTATATTTACCATTTTATGCTTAAAAATTTATAAATATCACACATAAAAACAACTGCAGTAGCAATTTCTTCAACAAAGTCGTAAAGAATGTGGGTCACATGACATTCCTGAAATAAATGGTGGGAGTGCTAATAGCCACCAGAATGTACAATATCTTCCTGCCAAAATGCCAAACATATATCTAATGTGTGTGTGCACTTGTGTGTGTGTGTGTGTGTATGCTTATTGTATCCGTTTGGTGTACATGTTATATTTGGTTAAATGTGTATGTGGTATGTGTGTGCATATAGAGTGCTCATGTGATTATGTGTATTTGTGGTATGTAAGTTTATCTATAGTGTATGTGGTATATGTGTTGTGTGTGTGTAGTTTGTGGTGTGTGTGGATGTTTGTGAGTGTGTGTACACTTGTGTGTGCACTAGTGTATGTGTTTGTGTGTGTGTTAGAAGACAACCTGAAAGAGTGGTTATCTTTCTACCACATGGGTCTTGGAGATTCAACTCAGATCACGAGGCTTAGTAACTCATAACTTTACCTGCTAGTCTTTCTTGTCAGCTATATCAGTCTGTCTACTTTTATTTTTTTTTAGTGACAGGTAACTGTTATATACTGTCATTCAAAACAGTACTTACTAGCAAATATCCTGATCTCAATCAACCAAGATTTCTTTGTTTATAAAGTCATGCCTGCAGCTTGTGCAAGGGTGTGTAGCATGCTAGTAGTTCCAGAGACTGTTGGAATTCCACAAATTTTCTAGGTATTGTCTTAACGAGGACTTTCTATTTTGACTTAGCTTCTGTAACATGTGTCTGCATAACCTCCAAGGTTATCAATTATATAGTTGACATCTACCTGAGTCTGTCATTGCTGTGGAACAATGGTCTTTTTCCTGTCCTTTTATTATTTTTAATAAAATGCTGATTGGCCAGTAGCCAGGCAGGAAGTATAGGTGGGGCAACCAGGCAGGAAGTAGAGGGGGGAGAAGAAGAATGCTAGGAAGAGAAAAGAGAAGGCTGCAGTGGTGACCCAACCTCAGAGAAAGCAAGATGTGACTGCCTCGCCAAAAAAGGTACCAAGCCACATGGCTAACTCAAACAAGAATTATGGGCTAATGTAAGTTATAAGAATTAGTTAATAAGAAGTCTGAGCTAATGGGCCAATCAGTTTATAACTAATGTAGACTTCTGTGTATTTCTGTGAAACTGAATGACTGCAGGACTGGGCGGGACAGAAAACCTCGGTCAACTTGTCCTTATCTCAGAGCTCTGTCATTCTGTCCATCTGGGAATTAGCATCATTAGCTATTGTATGTATTGGCATGTACCCCCTGGAACAGCAAGTAAAGAGGACTTTTACCCACTTAAAATATGGTTAGGAACCCTGCATCGTATTTATCCTAAGGATTTTGTGGAACAACACTCTAGCACTAAAGATTGCCAGATGCTGAGATACTGATGGTATCTTTTTGCTGATGTCCTCAACCCAACATACTTCCCGGAACACTCCCCTGAGTTCTCACCAAGGTATTATACCAACTGATTAGCCAATAGATCCTGAGTGATATGGTTATTTCCTCAGGTTGTTGCTGTAACAAAACATAGCCAGGCACTTTCCAATATTAATTGGGAGAATTTATCCTATGTGTTTGCTATGGTAACAAGTGTTCTTTTCTTCCTGAGAACCAAGTCACTTTTTCTGTTCCTAGGTTTGAAAAGAGGATTATGATGAGAAAGAAATCAGGATATTTTAACATTGATTAAAGTAAAATCATCTCAGTTTCTTGTTCATCTGTGTTTAATCCATTCTGAGTGCATTAAACAACATTATTGTTCATGTAGTATTTGGTAAAAAATGAAAAATTTCAAATTTGATATGGATATTTATCATTTATTTTAACTTTTAGTCTTCTATTTCCAAACTTGGTCCTCTTTTATCTTCCTTTTTCAGCTGTTTACCTGAAAAAGTTGAAAAGGAGAATTTATCTTTCATGCTGAATTAGATTTAACATTTTTACCCCTTTTAACTGCTTTGAACACACAAAAGCAACATTTTATTGTGACTCTGATGAGTTTGCTAACTCTAAATCAGTTATATACTCTCAGCATGACAAAAATCACAATGTAGTACTCCTTCTGAACTTGGATTTAGTTCGTGCCTTAGAATATAGAGTTATAACAAAATAACCTCGCCATCTGTAGGTCTACATATCATAATATCATTTTATCTTTATGATCACAACATTTCTTCACAAGTTCATAAGTTTATGAGAATGAACACAGCTATTACCCTCCAAATCTGTCAGTAAAATAGACATTCATGATAAGTAAATTGCCCAGAAAACATTTAGACTGAACATGACTTTAATGATATGTTGTACCTATAAAAGAGATATAAAAAATTACACATTTTATATTGTAGACTTGAGAAGTAAAAGTCATTTGAAGAATTAAACATGTTGACACTCACAAAACAACAACAACATTAAACCTTGCCAGGTGCAATGTGCTATTGTTAGGAATTAACTTTAGTGGAAAAAAAAAACACTTTCTTCCATAGGAACTGAACATCTAACACTGTGTCATGAAGGTACATCTTTACAAAATCCTGGGACAATTATGAGTTTTGTTTTGTTTCTTATGCTGCACATGTTAGAATAATAAGAAAGTAAAAGAAAAAGTCTCTGAGGTAAAATCAATTACATTTTGAAATAGAAACATTGAAAAATAATTCAGGAGCCTATAAACACTAGAAAAAGCATACGTTTGAATTTTTCTTGTTGATCCAAAGATATTTTACATTCATAGACAGTTATGAAAGCTGGGTGTAGGGTGATGCACATGGTTGCCTGACTCCCTAAGTACTTTTAGACATTTAATGGCTTCTACAGGAGGAAGAGATATTTAAACTCTAAAAAGCATAGATAACCTGTTAGAATATCTTTGTTAATTTCTGATTTAACCCATATTTTTTTTCATTCAAAGACACTTATAGAAGCCTTGTTTTATATGTTCTTGGTACTGTGAAAGATGATGGTAAAAACTGTGTTATCAGAGGATGACATCTCTACACAAAGAAGTCAATGTCCTAAAGATTTCAAGATAACATACTGCATTTTTAAGGTGAGGAGATAAGATCTATAATGGAGACAATGAATGGAGAATTAACAAATGAAAAGCCAGTAAATCTCCTTTGACAGAGAGTGATAGCAATGATATGACTCACTAAGAATAATTTTGGAGCTTGATTGGAGATTTATAGTGTTATATTAAAATTGCAGTTGGATGGACATTTTATTAAGCATTTTTACTGAAAATATTTTCTCATACAATATATTCTTTTCATAGTTTTTCCTCCATCATTTCCTCTTAGATTCTTCTCACATCCTCATCCATCCAACTCCACCTTTCTCTCTCCCTCTTTCCTTAGAATAAAGCAAGTAAAACACAAACAAAACAAAGTAACATAAAAAACAAAGAAAATTTATGAAACACAGATATACACAGAACGTCTTTCTCTCTCTCTCTCTCTCTCTCTCTCTCACACACACACACACACACACACACACACACACACACACACACACATAAACACACACCTTAAAAATTTAAATCACACTTCCATGGCCAATGATAAAAATGTAAATTCAACTATTTTTGATATATTTCCATATGAAATAATTATATTCACTGGATTTTCAATAGAATAGTACCTAAATTTAAATCAAACAATTATAAAAGATTTTCCAAAGTCTTAACTCAAAAGCTATTTCATATTAAGTAAATAAAATATACTCTTATAACATGAAACACTTGGCCAAATATGTGTTAATAGTCTTATTGTAGACTTCAAAGAAGAAATACTACGTTCTTAAACTTGCTATTTAAAGTGATAATAGGTTACATTCAAACTAAAATCTTCTGAAATGCTGTATGACTTTCTTGCATTGACTTGTACACAACTGAGCTAATACATTTTGTTACTAGAGTTTCACAGATCAAATTCAAGGAGTATACTATATTTTCCCCATGTATTTGCTAATTAAATAAAGGACTAATTGATTTCCGTTGTATTGTGTATGTATAACTGAGCTGCTTGACTATTTGGAGGTTGGGTAGTAGTCAATAATGTGTCTCCTTTTATTATACTCCATAAGCAACAATCAAACTTAATCAGAGACTTTGTCGTTTTTGTCTAATCTGCAGACTCACTCTTCTTTGTATGGTGAAGTTTCTGGGATGAATATAGTATCGATATTAAAAGATATTATGAGGAGAGTGGAGGGCCAAACAAAGTTTGATATTTAAGCCCTCATAATAAGTTGTTTGTAGATAACACATGGTCAAAATGAGAAGTTTCAGATTACTTGAGATATGAACGTCTAAAATCATTTATAATTTTATTCATTGATTTAGTTATTTTTTGAATGAAAATATTTATTTACTTTATATCTCAGCTGCAATTTCCCCTCCATCATGTCCTCCCTGTCCCTGTCCTGCAATCTTCTCTGTTGACAACCTCCCATTCAGTTCTTCTACCTTTTTGTTTAGGAAAGGACAGGTCTCACATGAATATCAATAAAACATGACCTATCAAGTTACAGTAAGACTAAGTAACTCCCAATGTATTAACGCTGAGCACGGTGACCCAGTAAGAGAAATAAGCTGTCAAGGGCCTGTAACAGTGAAACTCCTGTTCCCACTGTTAGGAGTCTGACAAGAGGACCAGTTTACAGAACTATAGCACATAATGCTGAGTGACTTGGGGAATCCCATTCAGTTTCCCTGGATGTCTCTATGTGCCTCTGAGTCAAGATTAGTTGATGTTCTGAGTTTTCTTACAGTGTTCTTAACCCTTCTGTCTTCTACAATTCCTTTTTCCACTCTTCTATAGGATTCCATGAGCTCTGCCTAACTGTGGGTCTGCATCTGTTTCTATCTGTTATTGGATTAAGCCTCTTTGATGACAGTTGGGTTAGGGACCAATCTATGTATGTAACAGCACATCATTACTCTTATTCCATTGACACTTTTTTCTCCAGTTGTGCTTAGTTCTATTCTACATCTCTTGTCATCTAGCCAGTGGGTTCTGATGCTTCAGGTTTTCTCTCCTGTCATGGGGCTTAGGCTAAACTGGTCATTCATTGTCCACTCCCTCAATCTCTAAGCCACACTTACGCTGTCGCATCCCATAGGCAGGACAAACTGTTAGTTAAATGTTATATGGCTCAAATGATTTCCCACTCCCTGCACTTGAAGGCTTGCCTGGTGACAGGAGATGGCCACTTAAGGCTATATATATGATAATTCTGCAGATCTTAGCTAAGGTCATTATTTCAGATTCCCAGGAGATTCCCTTGTTTTTATCTGACGCTGAAATATCTCCCTTTCCAGTAGTCTCTTTCAGTATTGTCCCACTCAATCCTCCATCCAACCTCACTGCTCATGTTTCCATCCCCACTGACCATTAGTCCACTCATAAAATCTCTTATATTTTCCTTTCTCAGGGAGATCCAGGTGTCATCCCACAAACCCTCCTTGTTACTTAGTTCTCTGGGTCTGTAAATTATTACATGGTAATTCTTCATTTTACAGCTAACATTCATCAATGATTAAGCATATACCATGTTTGTCTTTCTGGGTCTGGGTTATTTCTTGTAAGATGATTTTTTTCTAATTCTATTCATTTGTCTCCAAATTTCCTAGTGTCCTTGTTTTTAAAAGCTGAGTAGTACTCCATTGTATACATGTACCACAGTTTCTTTATCCTTTTCTTAACTGAGGTACATCTAAGTTGTTTTTAGTTTCTGGTTATTACAAAAATGCTGCTATAAACATATTGGAGCTCATATCCTTGTGGTACGATTGAGCATCCTTTGGGTAAATGTTCAGGATTGTATATCTGGGTCTTGTGTTAGATTGACTACTAGTTTTCTGAAAAAACACCAAACTTACTTCCAAGTGGCTATACAAGTTTGAACTCCCACCAGAAATCGAGTAGCATTCCACTTGCTTGATCCACCTCCTCTCCAGGGTGAGTTTTCACTGCTGTCTCTGATCTTAGTCATTCTGACAAATGTAAGAAGGAACTTCAGAGCCATTTTGATTTGAATTTCCCTCATGGCTGAGGATATTGAACATCTCCTTAAATGTTTCTTGTTTATTCAAGATTCATCTGTTGAGAATTCTCTTTTTAGATCTGTACCCCACATTTAATCTGATTATTTGGTGTGTTGACTTCTAGCATTTTACGTTCTTTATTTATCTTGAAAATCAACCTTCGTTTAGATGTGAGGCTTGTGAATAAATATCATTCCCCATTTTATAGGCTGTCAATCTGTCCTATTAATGGTGTGCTTTGTCTCACAGAAGCTTTTCAGTTTCATGATTTCCAATTTATTAAGTGTTGATCTTTGTGTTTGTGCTATTGGTGTCCCGTTTAGAAGTTGTCTCATCTGCCAATGTGAACAAGACTATTTCCCAAGTTTTTTTTTTTTCTATCAGGTTCATGGATTTATGTTTTGGTCTTTGATCCACCTGGACTTGAGTTTTGTGCAGGGTGATAGGTATGGATCTCTTTGGTTCTTCTACAAGCTGTCATCCAGTTAAAATAGCATTTGTCGAAGATGCTTCCCTTTTTCCATCGTATAATTTTGGCTTCATTGTTGAAAATCAGGTATTCATAGGTGAGTGAAATTTTCTCTGGGTCTTCCTTTCAATTCCATATCCACTTGTCTTTTTAAAATGCCAGTACCATGTAGTTTTTATTACCATTACTTTGTAGTAGAGCTTAAAATCATGGATAGTGATACTTTGTTAGTTCTTTTACTGTACAGGGTAGTTTTAGCTACCATGATTTTTTCTTTTAAGTCTGTAAAAAATTGTGTTGGGATTTTAAAGAGCATTGAGTCTTTAAATTGCTTTTGGTAAGATGGCCATTTTTACTTTGTTAATGCTACTAATCCATGAACATGGGATATATTTCTATTCTCTGAAATCTTATCTAATTACTTTCTTTAAATACTTGAAATTGTTTTCATACAAGTATTTTACATCCTTTGTTAGATTTGCAAAAACATATTTTAAATTACGTGAGGCTATTGTAAAGGATGTTGGTTCCTTGATTTCTTTCTCCGTCTATTTATTGTTTGTGTATAGGAAGGCTACTCACTTTTTTGAGTTAATCTTGCATCCACCCACTTGACAAAGGTGTTTATCAACTGTAGAAGTTCCCTGGTAGAGTTATTGGAGTAACTTATGTATACTATCATATCATCTGTGAAGAAGGATACATTGACTTCTTCATTCCCATATGTTATCCCCTTGATTTCCTTTTGTTGTCTTATGCTCTAGCTAAAACTTCAAGAACTATGTTGAATAGAAATAGAGAATCATTGCTATAATTCTTAATTTCGTAATACATCTCAGTAGTTCCTCTTGCCCAGAACTTTCACCACTGGTGCAAATGACCTTTGCCTTTCATATGGGATGCCTGTTTGCCTTGTGGCTTTCCTCAAATTTTGAATATAAATGTGTTTATTAAAAAGGGATTAGAATAATGATTATTTGTAATCTAGCAATAAATCCTTTGGATGTTTGCTGGAAGTCAACATAAGAATAAAAGAATTTACTGAGAACTCTTTATATGGGGATTGACTGCAATATATGGAAGGCTTCATTGCTGCTTCTGCCAGCAGAGAACAAAAGTTTGAACTCAGCTGTGACTCAAAAAGACAAACGAATAGAACTTTTTAGTTATTAATATCTAAACCTGAAATAGATAATACTATTTATAATTTTCTTAAATAAATAATGACTATATAGAAAAAACATAAAAACATGCAATAATGCAAAGTGTTGGGAAGGCAGAGGGAGCTATGATTCATAGATTACAGCAAACAAGCAAAAGTCTCTACAACAGATCAGAAAATGTGACAGTTTAATATTACCTATAAGTTTTCAAGATACACTTTCCCAGGCCAACACATGTTCCTATGGTCTATTGACTATAGTCAGTCAGAGAATTGCCCTCATCTTGATCAAAATTATCTCTGAGTTAACAGAGTAGACAATTCTGAATTATAAGACAGCCACCACCCTGTTCTTATTTCAAAGTGAAAGCCTTACTTTGTTTGTGAGAATTCTTCCATTCATCACCTTTAGAGGATGATCATCTCCACTTGGAGGATGACTCTGTAGGTAAAATCAGTTACTGCAAAGCATATATAAAGGGGCCACAGCCCACAAACATATGGTGAATAAGGAGCTAAAAACAGGAATAATGATAGCTATGAACATCTGTGGACTGCCAGAATCAAAAAAGCATCTAATAAATTGAATCCTCCCCCACTCCCAAATAGCATCTGTCCCTCCTGATAAAATCACATTAAACTGTGTTGATAATTACATCTTTGAAACTAAAGGAGAACAGATCTACAGAAGGTATCTTCAACCCCAAGAACTCTCTCTGCTCATAGAACCCTCAAGTTCTCAATGCTACTGGGGCACAGTCCCAGAGACTGTTCCTCTTCACTGATATAAGTAGAGGATAATATATTCTTCCTGGAAAGTTTGAATAATTCTTTATTTTATTTCCACATCTCCTAGGACTATCCTAATCTAACAGTAAGGATCTAAGTTGAAGTATCAAGAACATATGTTAAAAAAAGAAAAAAAAAAACATGATGTAGTCAAACCTGACATAAGCCTAGTATTGCAAAAGGCTGGAGATAGAATGAGTTCTGGGACATTCTGGATACCAGCATAGATCCAGAATTAGTGAGAGACCTGTCTCTAGTGAATAAGGTAGAGGACACCCTACGTCTTTCTCAGGATGCTGTATGTACTTGGGCAGCATGCCCATACATACACTATGAATATACTACAGAGAGAGAGAGAGAGAGAGAGAGAGAGAGAGAGAGAGAGAGAGAGAGAAAGAGAGAGACAGAGAGACAGAGAGGAAGAGAATTTGGGAAAGTGAAAAAGAGAGAGAGAGAATAAAAATCATTTTTAAATGAATTTATTTATTTTTCCATTAAAATTTACACTTCCTCCCCTCCTCCCATTCCCCTTCTGCTCTCCCATTCCCCCTCCCCCTCCCTCTCCCTCCTTAAAAGAGGGCTGGGAACCCTGCTGTGTCAAAGTCCAAGGCCCTCCCCCTTACCTCCAGACCTAGGAAGCTTTGCATCCAAATAGACTAGGGTCCCAAAAAGACAATTGAAGAAAAAAATTGTATTTCATTAGCTTGAACTGGTACTCAGACACAAAATTCCTTGACAGAAAGAAATTCCATGAAAAGAGACCTTGTAACAAGAGCACATAGATACCATATGCAGTGAGAGTTCTTGCCAAATCCTGTTCCTTGAAACCCCCAATATCTGAGCCATTTCAAGCTTCCAACTAATACAATATAAAAAATTCCTCATCTTTTCCCAAGGTAGGACCAACATGGGGTTCCATTAATGACTGAGGATGAACTCAGTTGAGACTACTTCTGTGCTTAGCATTCCTCTCCTACCTCACTTTCCTTTTTTATCTTTCATAGAGCTCCGACTCCTATAACTTTCAGAAATAATTGTAACATCTTAGATTATGATTTGACTTGTAAAAATAACCCAGTTTAGGACCACATTTTTAAAATTTTATTTATTTATTTATTTATTCACAGATTCTAATTGATTTTAATAAATAAAAAAACAGAATCGGGTGTTAGGGGGAGAAAGCTAAGAGATCACAGATGCAGAAACAGCCAGTCACTAAGCCAGTAAAGGCCAGTCAGTGGTGACACACACCTTTAATAATCTCAGGACTCAGGCAACAGAGACCGACAGACCTCTGTGAGTTCAAGGCCACTCTGAGCTACAGAATATTGAATCTGTCTAAAAGAGAAATAGCTCAAGCAAAGTTGATCCTAGCATTTGGGATCACACGCCTTTAATCCCAGCACTAGGGAGGCAGAAACAGCAGTGATATGGCTTGGTGGAGAGAGGAATGTAAGGAGGGAAAAGACAAGACCTCATTATAATCCGAGGTTTTGTAGAGATGGATGCTGGGTGAGGCAGTAGCCTGAAGCATCCAGTCTGAGGATGCAATCTGAGCAAGCAGTCTGACCATGCAGTCGGAGGCTGCAGTCTGAGCATGCAGTCGGAGGCTGCAGTCTGAGCATGCAGTCTGAGGATTCAGTAGAGGTAAAAGTTTTCTCTAGTGACTGGCTGTTTATTTATTTATTTAAAATGTCCATCTTTTCCCCTCCTCCCATTTCCCTCTCACTTCCCTCACTCCTCCTCCCTCTCCTTCTCTTGTCCTAAGAGAAGTCAGGGTGCCCTGCCCTGTGGGAAGCCCAAGTCCCTTCCTCCTCCATCCAAGTCTAGGAAGGTGTGCATCCAAACAGACTAGGCTCCCAAAAAGCCAGTACATACAGTAGAATCAAAACCCAGTGCCATTATCATTGGCTTCTCAGCCCTTATTGTCAGCCACATTCATAGAGTCCGGTTTGATCACACGCTTCTCGTTCAATTCCAGTCCAGCTCGCCTTGGTGAGCTCCCATTAGATCAGTCCCATTGTCTCTGTGGGTGGACGCATCCCTCGCGGTCCTTACTTCCTGCTCATGTTCTCCCTCCTTCTGCTCTTCATCTGGACCTTGGGAGCTTTGTCCAGTGCTCCAATGTGGGTCTCTGTATCTCCATCAATCGCCAGATGAAGCTTCTATGGTGATATGCAAGATATTCATCGTGTGGCTATGGGATAAGGCGAGTTCAGGCTCCCTCTCCTCTGCTGCCCAAGGACCTAGTTGGGGGCTGGAGAGATGGCTCAGTTAAGTAGGTTAAGGGTGCCTACTGCTCTTCCAGAGGTCCTGAGTTCGATTCCCAGCACACTACATGGTGGCTCCCTACGATCTACAATGGGATCTGTTATCCTCTTCTAGCACGCAGGGAGCAATCATATATGAAATTAAATAAGTTTTAAAAAATCAAAGAGAATCCGTGGCTCTTACTAGAACCACATTTGAAGTGAAAATGTCTGCATCTACGATGCAGGAGAATGAGCCCACGGAAATGTGAGTATTCTAAGTGATGCTCTTCTTGCTCCTTGGATCACATATACAACCATATGGGCCTTATATATACCTCATACAATTTAGGTATGCCTTAGCTCCAGTGTCAATCAAGTTTGGTCAATAATAGTGTATATGACATAATGAGTCCTCATGAAGTGTTCATTATAGAGCTAGCTAAAAGAATTCACTACAACTATTTTGGCAAATTATTTTAAATATTATTATGTTTCTTTCCTTCATAGAATAAATTTTAGGATTTAATCTTAAGAATGATTTCAAATAAAATTTGGTAAATACCCTCGTGCAAGACACAATTTTTAAACATTTTATCTGCACCAATGAAATCCTTTCACTTATACTATGAGGCTAACAATGGTACTGTTTATAATCTCTGTACATTCTGAAAAACTAGGAAATGAGATTAAGAGAGAGAAAAAGAGGAAAAGAGACTCCCAAGTATTCATTCAAATTATTTCTATGGTATTAATTTTGAATGCTTTAGTTTAAATTTGTGTGTCTGTCTGTCTGTTTTCACATTTTAATGCAGTGCCTAGAGAGAACAGAAAGAGAATCATATATCCTGAAACTGGGAATTTCTGCTGTGGTTGTGAGTCATCTCATATGGCTGATGGGAGCTAAATATGAAACATTTGCAAAACCAGTATGTACTTTTAACTATTAAGTCACCCCTTCCACTCCTTATGATACCATATTTTATGAAAAATTATAAATAGCCTTGTTTCCTTTCATTCTATTACTTACCACTGTTTTCTTTCCTACACTTTTGAGAATATTCAATCGTTTGCCTCAACTGTATGTAGAAAAATTAAACAGAATAATGTCTTTCACTTTTACGGTTGGGTTTCTATTGTAATGCAAAGTATTCTGGAGGGGAAATTTTCAGGAATTACTCTATATGAAAGGAAACTTAGAAGCAACTTAGTACAAAATATCTGCTTATAGAGCCAGTCTTATGTCTTTCTTTATAGAAATTGAGCTTTTACAGATTCATTCTCATTGTTAGAGTCAGCTTTTCAAAACTAATTTGTAGTTTGGCTCAGAAGGTAATTGACATAGTATAAGAAAAATATGTTCTTTGATTTTTGTGCCTCATTGGAAATTAATTTTGATTATTGGGATTTCAAAGTAATGATTTAAGTAATAATCAATGATATTATAATTCATATTAATTTGAGTTCATTTGATATACAATGCATATTTTCCTTAGGAAGCAAAACAATCACTGGAATAGAAAAGATAAAAATAGCTTCACATGCATACTGCCACTGCTCGGCTTTATGGCTGACTTGATTGTGGCCTCTACATTATAAATGAAGAGACTTGATCCACAAAGGTGCTGGAATCCTGGCAGATTCAAACAGCTACTTTGGGTCAGCACTAAAAAGTGAGCATGGGAATTTAAACACACTCAAGCAATACTCACCTATTTCCTGAAGAGGGAAGTAAGAATCATTTGACTGTATTTTGGAAAACAAAAATGGTATGAAGCAGACCTGTGGAGTTACTGCATGTAGAAGGCAGGAAATATGTGCCCTGATGGTTGCCTTTTTAAAGAACCGAAAGTTTAGTTAAACAATTGTCATGTCTGGACAGGCACTTTTCAATGGATTTGTGAAAAATACAAGTGTAAGTTTCCTGATCTCTAACCACCTCAGATAAGCAAACCCATATAAAAAAATATTCTTTCTATTTACAAAGAGAGCTGAAGGTAGTATGCAGTGATTGGATAGCCTTACTTTGTACTGTGAAGAAATTCCTCTTTTCTCTGTCCCAAAGTGAAGATAGTATTCTTCCTGTCTATGAAATTAAAGATTTAGAAATTAAATTTAATTTCAAAAGGAAATTAAAGATCATGTACAAGGTATGTGATAAGCATTGCTATGTTGCATCATTAGTCAGATTTTATGACACCTTACTACTTCTCCAATGTTATCTTTCACAATACCAGTAACATTTTGCAGCACAAAAAAATCATTATGACCATTAAAGTAAGAAACCACTTAAAATGCATCACTTTAGCATTTTTAATGTTTAATGTGTTCCTTATATTAATTTATTACAAATAGTGTACAGATTTCATCACAAACTAAATGCTACCTGAAGAAACTACAAACTAAACAGTTAACTGGAGAAATCTTCCTTTCCTACTTGTAAAGTCCAAGAGTCTGAAATCAAAGTGTTGGCAGGATCATGCTTTCTCCAATGGACTAGAGCTAACGCCTTCCTTGTCCATTCTATTATTTGATAATTACGATATATCTTGGCATATAGGTGTATCATTATAATATTTTCCATTGACTGTTTTTCTCTTGTGTCTGTATTAAAGTCTTCTCATTCATAAGATCATATTGGATTATGGATTGACTATACTCTTCTATGACCTCACCATATTCACTCACATTTTCGGTAAAACAGTTTCTAGATAAGCATACATTAATGGGCCATGGGGTGGACCTGATCTGTATATCTTTTTGAGAGAACACAATTCAAATTTTAAAAGTATTCAACTTGATTTCTAAAATGTTATCAAAATTATAGATCTATTTCTGTGGGTCTAGTTTGTTCATAGTAATATTATTAGGACCAAACAAACGTGACATTAGTTGCTCCATTTGCACACTCATTTCTCTATCACTGCTCCTTCTTTATTGCCAGCATAGCTGCTGACATCCCACTGGCTTTATACTTCATGAATTGTGTTGCATCACATATTCTGCGCATGATTATTTTATTCAGCATAACGTAGAAGAGTTTTACCCGAAGTACTAAGTTGTTCTGGCTAACACAGTGCCGTTTACTAGAGTCTAGAGAAAGATTTTTTATGGAAATATCATTATTAATCATCAAACTAGTAGTTTATAGACAGGTGATTAAAACAATATCCAATTATCTGAAATGTATACAATGACTCAATATGCTCATATTTATTAGATTGGAAATGTATTACATTCCCATATGCACATAACAGAAGAGCATTGGAAACTGAGTTCAGTAAATTCCAGTGATGCTGTAGAGCATTGTTTACTGCCCTTTGGTGTTTCATAAATGCCTCTGATTTACCTTTGTGTGTGTGTGTGTGTGTATGTGTGTGGTTTGTGTGTGTGTGTGGTTTGTGTGTATGTGTGTGTGTGTGTTTACAGCCTCTATAGAATTTACACATTGATAAAATGTTAATACTGACTGCTTAGTTGTGCTTTGGAACTTTTTCATAGTATAAATAATATTTTCATAATGAATTCTGAAGCAAATGAACATTATTTCTAATGAAAGTCACTAGCAGTAGGAAATTTCTCTTAACTTATATTCAAAGCATAGTTTTGGGTGGTCAAACATTCTTAGTTCTGATGTGCCAAGTGAAGTAATTTTAACATGTCCATCTAATAGATGTTACTGCAAGCAGCATGGGCTGCATTTGCAAGCATACCTCTCAGTGTGTTTGTGTGTGTGGATAGGCATGGGTTTGGCTTACTCCAGGAGAAGAAGAGTACAAATGCCAAATACTAAGACCTAGACACTATGAGACATGAAGGGGACAATGTGGTATAGAGATGAACTATGTGGACTGTGACCGTAATGGAAGAAATATTTTTCTTTAGAGGAGAGCACACAAGAAGAAGAAACCACCATAACTTCAGTGTTCATTAACTTAATCATGACATATGTTCTATGGGCAAGAGTCTTTGTGTAATGTTAAGATAATCATAAATTTTTTTCTACAGTACTTCTAACAAATGATAATATATCAAGCCCAAACTTCTTTTTGTGTCTATGTATGTTTAATTTTATGAATAGATAAGGCCCTGTGATATTTCTCCTTACTTTCTTTTGCTTGTCTAATCTATTATACTGAATTTAACCATTTAAAGTTTTCATTTTAGAAATAAATGCCGTGGTGTATAATTGCTGACTAAATTTTTCTTAAATAGATTTAAACAGTTAAATCTGTTATGGCAACAAATAATTAGAACATTCTGTTTCTTCACCCTCCTCCCACCCCAAGAAACATCCTGTCTTAAGAAGTTACCATCCAAGATGGAACATTTTAATCTTGGAGAAAACTACAACATAATACTGCATCTTAATCTAATATTTTACAATTCATCCTCACATTACAGGAAAATTTCTTATAAGATATAGAATTCATTTGTTTTCATAACAGTGTTCTTCAAAGTCTATTGCAATGGCTCATACAAATATAAACAAATAAATCAACTTTTTTGTCACTTAATGTATTAACTGATAAGAAGACCAGTAGACTTTTTAAAAGGTTTAAAGAAACTGCATGCAATGGGCATACACAGGAGGTGCCGAGAAAATGAAAGCAAAGTTAGTAATAGATAATCAGGTTCCTATCCATAGTGTAAGTTAATTTAATACTCATGGATAAAATCCTGTTGCAATGGACAGGAATCATTTGCATCACTATTGGTGTAAAACTTAATGGAGCTCTAACAGCTTAGCCCAGAGAAAGTTCATATCCCTACTGACTTAAATAATTCTAGAAGGACTTGTTAGTAAGTTCCATGTTTTACTTCACTTACATTTTTGTGTTCAAATTCAAAGTTTTCAAAAGTTCTTGCAATGATACACATGTGTTTACCACCTTTGTTTAGTAACCAATTGAAAGCTTCAATTTTGAATAGCTGCATTAGGTTTCTTCAGCTCCTTTTCTACTCAGAGATGGAGAAATGGAGAGAGTACTGGGTAAAACTGCTGTTTTGTAGCAGAAACAATCTTTAAATTGGCACAAAAAGAGCTCAAATCTGTGTGGGAGCCCCAGCTCTGTCATTAAGTAGTTGTGCGGTATTGGGTAAGCTTGGGCTTCTCTGAGCTTTATTTACTTTTGTCTGTAATGTCAGAATGTTAATATGTACTTTGAGAACTTGCTTTGAAAACGCAAGATTAAAAAGAGGAAAATGCTGTGTAAATGGGAAAGTGCTATATAGGAGTGAATTGCTGTTTTTATGGTATTTTTCCACCAGGGTTTTGGGGGTAGATACATTCCACCTCAATTTCATTTTGTCCACTGGTGTACCATTAAGTAGATTGCTGCAGGAATGATACCTCTTTCAAAAGGAGGAAAATGTGCCTACATTTAACCCTGTTTATAAAACCACAATCTGTGCAAAACTATTTGCTCTTTTGGAAATTCAGTCAACACAAACTCTTGAATAAACATTTAAGAGATTCATGTTTTTCTTGGCCAAAAGCTCAGGCCCTGAGAAATACTTTCTTTTTTTCTAATTGGTTGATTTTATTGATCTATAAATTTTTCTTTACTCCCTTCCTCTACCCACCCCTTCAGCCCTCTCCCATGGTCCCTATGCTCCCCATTCACTCAGGGGATCTTGTTTTTTTTTTTTTTTTTTTTTTTTTCTACTTCCCATGTAGATTAAATCCACGTATGTCACTCTTAGGGTCCTCATTGTTGTCTAAGTTCTCTGGGATTATGATTTGTAGACTGGTTTTCTTTGCTTTATTTAAAAATAAAAACACTTATGAGTGAGTACATATGATAGTTGTCTTTCTGGGTCTAGATTACCTCACGCAATCTTGCCTTCTAACTTGTGTATGCTTCTGACTCTTAAAGAATATGATATGTGATTTCCGTGAAGCTGTACTTTTGCTAATATTTTAGTGAGGAGAATAATTTGAAAGACAGCAAATGCTTTTCTCTATTGTCTTTCCTTGAGGTCAGTAGAGCTCAGTTGTTTCACTGAATGAAGAAATACTGGTTTTATTATTTATTGTATTCTTGTGATTTTTTTATGAAAGGCTAATTTTTCTAACATGCAGCTTGTCCTTACTGCATTAGCATTTTGAGATTTATAATCGACAGTATTTTCAACTTTAAATAAAAAATTGTTTGCTTCCCAAACATGCAATCCATGTGGTAGCTGAATGAGACTGTTCTGAAGTCATTTACATGCCATGATACCTGTGCAAGACTGGTAATATGTTGGAAAGGGAAAAGTAATGTGAGAATAATATGAAAAAAGAGGAAGAAATTGATGAAAAGGAAACTTTAAATCATTATTTATTTGAAAAGCTTGCCTTTATGTCAATGCTTTTAAGTAATTATTATTGTATATATCTGTGTATGTGTGTACACAATGTGTGTGTGGGTGTGTGGGTGAATTCCTTTTCTTTAAGAGTTCTGGAAACACAAATGCTCACCTCCACATCTAGCTTTCTCCCTGCACTCCAGGGATTGAACTCAAATCATCTGGATACTCAGCAAGAACTCTGCTTTGACGACCTGAGACAAATTGTTGTTCCAATATCCTAATAGTCTAATCTCAAAAACTGCAGCCTTTGTTTTATTTTTCTTTTGTTTACCAACAATAATTTGTCTCTCATTGTTAACGAAATTAAATCAGCAAACAGACAAATAACTAAATGGGGCACTGGAAGTGGAAATTAAATTTTATTGCAACAAGAATGATACTTTGAATATTATTAAGGGACTTATAATAGAAAAGTGAACAGAAAGGATTTAGAGAGACATTGTGACAATCACTGGTTTTCTCAATGGACTTCTAAGTGTACGAGCTATAAGGGAAAAGCTTAAATTTACCCCATGTTAGTTGAGTCCTCCCTGACAACTTCCTAAAATGAATAATAGTAATAAGGTAGAGCAAGAATGAAAATGGCCTTAATAGCATAGCTCTCACAATTTTGTATTTTTATTGCGCATTTTCAGCAGAAACTCCCAAAGTCAATTTGGTAGGTGTGATGCATCCTTACATTCTGAAGCAAATGCCAGGTTTCTTAATGAGGATGTTCAAATTTGAAAGCAGTTCTGTAGGTTGAGATTCATCACTAACCTTCTGCAATGGAAGAGATGATATTAAATGTGTCAGATGCCTGATAAGGCTCGTGACACAATGTATTTAGAATGTATAATCAGTGTTCTATCTAGTTCCTTGTTCCCTGAAAAAGGGCAACTTGCTGGGATTAAGGGTTTTTAGAGACATTTTGATATCAGCTAAACGTAGAAAGGGTCAAAATTCTCACACATAACCTATAGGTAGATTAAAAAATAGAGAAAATTATATGTTATCTTACTGTTAAAGTAATTGTGAGAAACACTGGAGAGATGGCTCAGTGACAAGAGCACTTGTTACTTTTCTAGAGGACCAGAGGTTTGTTCATAGCACCCATATTGGATAATTAACAACCAACTAAATTCCAGATCAAGGGGATCCAGCACACTCTTCTGGCTTGGACAGTACACTTGCACACACACACACACACACACACACACACACACAAATAGGAAATTAAGCAAATGTTCCTAGATTCTCCTTTGAGCCATTGTGTACAATAGTGCTCTTTCAGCAAATAAAAGTAAATGTATAATTTATTATGATTAGAAAAACACTTGATGTATCTAGCACATGTTAGAGATTTATAAGTATTGTATGTATGAACTGATTTGATCTTGGACAGAAATTGCAAATTGACACCATGGTCCATGTGATTATATTTAAGAACTCAAATTAATTATTATGAGGGAAATTAAAGGAGCCAGTGATGTAGGTCTCAACTTTTTAAGAAATTCAAAGTCCTCAGAAAAGGAACTTGAGAAGATTCCTGACAGCTAGTAGGTTATCTGTTTTTAGAGTTGCATCTGAAACACAGTAACTTTAAAAAAGGTGACTGTTAGTTAAAACAGAAAGAAAAAGAAATGTACTTCATGCTGAAACAGGATCATGAAAGATAGAGTCCTGTTCATTCTCCTTAACCATTTCTGCTTCCAGTGACCCAATAAGATGAAAGACAAAGTGAAGCATTAGAAACATCTCAAAGGAAGATTGCAATATTATTAAATATCAATACTGACAACAGAAGAAAATGAGTCATTCTTCTGGGAACTGTGTACCCAGGAGCGATATGAGAGGTCCTTCTGTCTATGTGTTGCTTTTATTGGTTAATGAATAAAGAAACTGCCTTGGCCTGTTGATAGGGCAGAGCTTAGGTAGGCAGAGAAAACTAAACTGAATGCTGGGAGAAAGAAGGGCAGAGTCAGAGAGAAGCCATGTAGCCATATGGAACTTTAGCTGGTAAGCCACAGCCACCTGGTGATACACAGATTACTAGAAATGGGTTATATTAATATGTAAGAGTTAGTCAATGAGAAGCTAGAGATAATGGGACAAACAGTGATTTAATTAATATGGTTTCTGTATGATTATTTCGGTTCTGGGCAGCCAGGACAAACAAGCTGCCTTCCTACCACACAGGAGTAGAGAAGAGCTCCTGGTAACTGAGCGCTAGTGAGCACAGTATCTGTCCATCAGAAAAATAAAATGGCAGATGGCAGAAGTCAGCAGACTGGTGACCCTCTACGCTATTATAGGAATGAGTGTCCTTTGAGGCCAGTGGAGAACAACCCCTCCGGTATGTTCAAATTTGTACCTTATTTGAACAAAATAACAAAAGAAAAGGAATTATCGCCATTAGTCTTCCTTAGTGTTTGCACAACATGAAAGGGTGGAACTATCAGAACGTTTTGGAGGTCCCTTTAAGAAAAGCTATTTCTGCCTGTAGCTACTTCCTCCTGTAGCTAATTCTTCCTGTAGCTTTCCTTTAATGGACCTCCAAAATAAGGGAATCTCCCTTTGGCATTTGGGGAGGGGGAAAGGGGTGCCCAGCATTCTGTTCCGCTGCCAAGATTAGAATATTGCATCCTCTCGGTTCCTTCTTAAGACTTTACCCAGCTCTAAGCCCATCCGTCAAGTGGCCAAGAGAACCCTCCCCGCAGGAATCTTATTCACCTGAAGACTCAGGCCATGGGAAATGTAATTAAGCCCTTATCAAGATCATTCACTTCCAGGGGCTTATTCCATCAGGCAGTCAGCTAAGGAGCTTCTGTCAAGCAGCTAAGCTTGCCTGCTTTGTTTTTCTGAGAAAGAAAAAAAAAAAAAAGAAAGAAAGAAAACAGACACACACACACACACACACACACACACACACACACACACACATACACACACACCACTTTTTCTTTTTCCTTTTCTTGCAGATGCTTACCCAGATCCCAAGCCTGTCTTTCCTGAAACTTTGGCCTTCCTCACTCTTTCTCAAGAGCCCTCCCCCTTGTCATGCAGCTGCTTGTCTACCTGACCTCCACTGTGAACACACCAGTTCTCTGGAACCATATGTCAAAATGTATGACTTTCTTTCCTTCTTCTTCTTCTTCTTCTTCTTCTTCTTCTTCTTCTTCTTCTTCTTCTTCTTCTTCTTCTTCTTCTTCTTCTTCTTCTTCTTCTTCTTCTTCTCCATGTTCCTGCTCTCAGAAGCTGCCAAGATTTATAGCTTGCCTGACATGCTGTTTTCCTGTCAAATTCTAATAAAATTACCCTTGAACATTCTTCTGAGTCCATTTTAAAATTCTTCTAATAATGAGAGTAAAAACCCAAAAGGACCCCATATTTCTCTGGTAACTTTTGCATAAATATACAGTTAATATCAATATAAAGCAATAAAAAGGAGGGTAAGGAATCCCGACATGCTATGTACAATAGCCGGTTTACTTATTTAGGGTTAGTTGAAAGTCTCATGAAACAGCAGGGAAAACGGTGCAGCTAAGTCGACCACCTGAGGATATACATCAGCATCACAGAAGTGAATGAATTCATCATTTTATAAACACTATCCATCTGCAATATTAGCATGGCCAGAAACCCATTCAGTTGCAATTTCTAGCTCCATGAAGAGGGATTTATAAGGCAATGAAACCATGAAAAATATAGCCCATTTAAGCCTAATCTTCCACCAAGAGGTAGTTTAAAAAAAGAAAAAGAAAAAGAAAGAGAAAGAGAAAGCCTAAACCAGCATGGTGGCACTTTGCCTAGACATTTTATTTCCTTGAATAAAGCTGTTGGAGTTGAGCACCTGCACATTTTGAACATGATCTCATTGCATAATGGGTACTTCGGTAAGTACACTGTGGTTCCAGGTGTTATTGTCTTTTCAGTCTTTGGCACGCAGAAATGTACCATTTACATGACAAATGATGGCAAGAGTTTTGGCTGTGATGGCATAGTCTGCTCTGGGAAGATATGCAGAAAGGGACCAGCAGCTGAGGCCAATTTGACATAATGCTTATCTGCCTGGCTAGTTTTTTTTTTTTTGAACTTCTCTGGGTATCTGTGGGGCCCTGGATGCCACTGTTCATACTGCAGCTGTGGCAATAAATGGCAAGCAAAGCAGTTTCTGCTACCCTGAATTAAATCCATTTTCATCTTAGTCAGCCAGAAGATACTTCTACTGTGTTAATGGAACAGCCTTTTTTTTAAAAAAAAAATTAAAATGGGTCAGTGATGACACATCTTAACATTTCCCTAGTTCCTTTGAAGTATTCATGGCAACTGAAATATGAAGCCCTTATGGAGAAGGTCAAGTTTCACACATACATAATTCATTCTTAATGCTTTTCTTTCCAAAAGTTTGTCCTGGAGTCAGAGGAATGAGGCAATATTAAAAGACCAATCCAGTGTGCTGGCATACTTCCATTTCCCACTTCTCAAAATGACTACAAAAGAACCAAAAGCTTTTTTTGGAAGATATTTATATAAATATATACTTTGTTAAGTACAAAATAGTGAAGTAATGGATGCTTGCAAATACTCCTTTTATGTGAGTAGATCAAGTAAAGCAAGTAGCATGGAGATATGTTTATGTCAGGGTTGGAAAAAAGTCATTGAAAGTCACATTTCAAATCATAGGAAAAGAAAATTCTCAAGTTGATGCTTGCATGAATGATACTTCTCGTAATATTCTTTAACTCATAAAGTAAGTTTTACTAACCCCTTGCCAGGGGCGAGCTACTATTCTGAGTACTAAAATTAAATTTCCTTTTCGATCCTTTAGGAAATTGTAAAGTTTTTGGCCACAGAGTTGTTCTATGTGTTTAAAATAACTGTCAGTTGCCATCACTCTATTACCAAAAGGGAAGAGATTTCTAAAAATATTACATAGAAAGTCATGTATTTAAAAAGTATCCATATCCAAATATAAAGTAAAGACTCCCAAACTTAACATAATCAAAAAACCATTTTCTAACATCAAGTACCAGCTTGTACTGTTCAGTTCTACAAACTACAGGTAAAGTGACAGCCTTTTATTTTTTTTAATTCAGAACTCTTCAGTGTCATCTCTGATGTTAGGATACATTTATGAACCTTAATAAATCTCAGCATCTTTAGTCTCTTAGAAGTAAGAGACAAAAAAACTGTCCACATGACTGAAGCTATCAAAGCACTTCTCAATGCTTTGGTCTAGGCTGGAGGTCTAGGGAGTGGCACTTCTAAGGCACAGCATGTAGAGCCCATTCTTCCTACCTCTGTCAGCCTTAGTCTCCCAGCAACACCCACGTGATCTTACAAAAACATAATTGCTTATTATTTAAGCCATATATATGAGGCTTTCCTCATCACAGTTTAATTTAGAGAAAACTTAATGCAGAATGTTCTATCTATGATTGAGGAAGTATCATCAACAAAAGCCAAGGGCTTTATGAGATATTGAATACAGAGACAGAAGATGACACTAAGGACAGCAATATCCTGGAAAAACAGCAGAGTTTGATAAGACATTTCATAAGCTGTTCACTTGGAGGTAATAGTGTATATTTAATAAACATCGAGCTGTCGATATAAAGGTTTTGAGCCAAATGGTGGTAGAGTGTGTTTTATATTAATCGATCAATTTGAAAAATATTTTAAGTAAGAACAGGGTATTGGTAAATAGTTTCTAAATAGAGAATAAAGGGGAACTACACTGTACCTAGAGACTTTTAAAATATATAAAGTACTTCTAATTTAGGGCTTTTCTTTGTTTTGTTTTGTTTATAATGAAAAGATTCTTTTTTTAATATATATTTATTTATTATGTATACAATATTCTGTCTTTGTGTATGCCTGCAGGCCATAAGAGAGCACCAGACCCCATTATAGATGGTTGTGAGCCACCATGTAGTTGCTGGGAATTGAACTCAGGACCTTTGGAAGAGCAGGCAGCGCTCTTAACCACTGAGCCATCTCTCCAGCCCCCTGAAAAGATTCTTAAATTAGTAGAAAACCCAGTGGTTAAAGAAGTCATTGTTTATTATGATATGCATTACCAAGTTGGAGACAAATTCTAAATAAAATGTTGGTCTCAAAGTCATTCTGTGACGTGGCTTCAAAGTCTCTAAATTATAATCCTATCCAATAACTGCCTCTTCCTCCCTTGATCTGCCATCCTGTTCATGAAGGGTTTCTCTCTTGTTTTCTTTTACCTTCTCTGTCTTAATGGCATTCCCTTTCTGAGTTTTAAAGGGAAGTTCTTCCCTCCTTTTACAGACCTATTCATCTTGTGTCTGACATAATGTGTTATTCCCTTTTAATGCTTTTCTGCTGAAAAACTTGTTCATGGCCTCATTGTCTCCAAGCCATTTCTATGGATAAATTAGGGGCAAATCTATGTCAGCTCCTATGCTGAACCAACCTACCTGCTGCAATCTCTTGCTTCTATTTAATAACCAACATTGTCAGATTCTGAAAAAGTTTGTTTCTTCCTCTAAGCCAGTTGGCCCATTGCTGTATGGGAATCCATTTAGAATAGTACTTGGAAGATTCATCTCTTGTAGGCACTTGTGTCAACAAAGGAGTCATGCCTTGTTGACCTCATCTAAAACAATTACCCCCACACCCAAATTCCAAGTCCTATCATGGAATTTCAACACATAACTGTACAATTTAACAAACAGGATCTCAAAAATTAAACATAAAATGAAACCAAGAGCTAGAAAATGAGGAGAGGGTAGATGTAAAGAAGAATAGTGACTTTTTTAACATGCAAAAGAAAACAAGGAAAATTTAATTTATTTCTTTTAATTATATCATCAAAAATGCTTTCTGTCTTATTTTAAATAGACTCTAAATAGTTTAAGAATAAAACGCTACTGTTCCTACCAACATTTTACATGTAAATAAACAACAGTAGAACTTGTTTAGTAACAAGTTTGAAGCATCTTAATAGCTATGGGCCAAACGAGTGTTCTCTAGGAAAACCAAATGCCTGTACAGTAGTAGACACATTTCTTGATTAGCAAAACTTGGGTTGAATAAATAGGAATTCTATAATTAAAGCAGCTTAATATTTCCAGCATATTTTGTGACTATTTAAATCTGTTTCTATATAAGTATTTATTGAATTATCCTTTTTTATTTGATATAACTTATATACTTATGTGAATAAGACAAGTTTGAATTATACTTGTCTTATTTTAAATAGAAAAATTTTCAGTCTAAAAGGAATTCTAATAATACCTGATTTGGACCAAAGGTCGCATCACACTGTGTGGACATAGCTTTTAAATAATGTATTCAGAGGGTGCAGAGGGAGCAAATGTTTACATTTCCTTAGTCATAGGAATAAACACAGCTGTAGTTTATTATTGGTCACAATGATTCACTTTCTCTACACATTTGCCTTACTCCTGTAATCACAGTCTTTGGTTTAAAGAATTTGTTTGCCAGTTTGTTAGGAATGTTGATTAGTTTTGATACGACTGAAAACAAAGTTAAATTGCAACTAGGTGTGTTAGTTTTCCGTGCATCTTTCATCTATACCAGAGACCGAAGTGAGAAAACACATGGGGCCAAATGCAGCTTATACAAGTCTAAGCCCAATAGAGCCACTGGTGAAAAGGTGATACTATATACATATCTATATGTGTTTGTGTGTGTGTGTATGTGTGTGTGTTGTAAGGAGGATGCTTGTTTGTTTTCTGGCTGCCCAGACTCCCGAAATAACCACACAGAAACTATATTGATTAAATAATTGCTTGGCCCATTAGCTCTAGCTTCTTACTGGTTAACTCTTACATCTTAATTTAACCCATCTCTATTAATCTGTTCATCACCACGAGGTCATAGCCTACCAGCAAAGTTTCAGCTCATCTATCTCTGGTGGCGGATCCATGACTTCTTCCTGACTCTGCCTTCCTTCTCCCAGTGTTCACTTTAGTTTTTCCCATCTACGCTATCAGGTCAAGCCAGTTTCTTTATTAACCAGTGGTATTCACAGCATACAGAGAGGAATTCCACATCGTGTGTGTGTGTGAAAGGTAGCTATTAAATATTGTGATTTCTTAAAAACGAATACCAATATTTTAGAAACCAATGAATAAGAGAAAAAGTGTTTTAAACTCTGAAAAAAATAAAGATTTTTTACAAGGCTAATTGATAACAGCAAGGTTTAACTTTTTTTTAGTATAGTTTCACTCCAATTAGGTATACATGTTTTGGAGTTGTATGTAAAATTTATGTGAAGGAAGAAAACACACACAAAAAAGTCACAACTATTTTTCAAAAGTAGAGATGAGAAAGTTTATAAAGTTTCTAGTAAGAATATTTAGATTCATTTCATGTTCAGCCAATGACTAGTCACATGGTTTTGAGGGAAGAAACTTTAGTTTTCCTTGTTTTATTACTTTAATCACATGTTTTTACCTACCCTAGAAACAGTTATGGATGTGTAGTTATTAATATATAGATGAGTTGTTGTATTACTTCTTATAAGTTGTAGATAAATGTTAGAAACTATGACAGTTGTTTTGATATTTGCATTTAAAAAATGTTTGTATTTTAGTTATTTGTGAAATTATGTTTTGTGTTTGTGTTGTATGTAAATGTGTTTCTAATATGTGAGTGTAGATACACAAGCCTGTGTGTATACATGCGAAGGTCAGAGATGGATGTCAGGTACCTTTCTTTATCTCTTTTCATCTATTTTGGATGGATCTCAGTTGTTTTAATATTCCTGGAAACTGGGCAGCTAACTTCTAGTATTTGCCTGTCTCCAGTACCCAGCATTGGATTTTTAGGTAAATTTCCTCACACCTCGCTTGTATGTTGGTGCTTGGGATGCACATCCACGTTCTCTTACTTATACAGTAAGCAATATACCCAACAAATACACATTCTATTTTTCATAAAACAAAACCAAACCAAACAAACAGCAAACATTGGTTATGTCAGACAAAAGTCAAAAATCACAAAGCTGGAAATTTAAGCTGTCATATTTTAATATAAAAAGTTATAAAACATTAGAGTCTATTAAGAAGAAGAAAGGATACCTGTTCAAAAAGAATGGTGAAGAGCTAGCAGACAACTACAGAGCAAAGCACATCAGGGCTCAGCAGATGGTCTTCAGAGAAGCTGACTGATTATCTCCAGGCATTGTAAAGAATAGCTTGAAAGTGACCTAGAAAAAAATAAAAAGATGGAGCAGCAGTCATTACAAAAGATTCATGTCTCCAGATCTCAGTAACATTCTTTACACCCAGTGGGATATAGTTTGGTGAAGTCCTTGTTTATGTACTAAGAAAATAAAATAATAAAAAGATCAATGAAGGCTTGATGCCTGCTGAGAAAGAACATGCTGAATTCTTAGCTTTTACAGGTGTTTAGTAAGCTAAGAGAATGATTATTGAGCAAAGAATGGAACTCCTCAATTCAGAGAGGCAGAAATGTTTGGGTCAGGAGGGTCTTTGAGACAAGGCAAACAGAAACAGGCTAAGTCAATCATGAATTTAAAAGGTGTATTTTTTACAATTGGGAGCATACATGTGACTTACCAGTATACTTCTAGGCCAAATATTGTGATAGAGAAATCAGAATTGATCATTACAGATAATTCAATATCAAAAGGCATGAATTTTGAGATATTAAGACTGAATGTAAGACATTGCTCACAAAGCTTCTGCTACCTCACCACTGAGTTGTATCCCCAGCCCAAGGCATGAATGATTGACCACATATACAGAAGTATCCTAAAAACAACTAAATTGCATAGTAAAATATGCCGTTGCTTTTTGTACAGTACTTAACCTACTGAGGTTGAAGGTTGTTCATTTATCTAAAATTGTAATTAATGTGAATAACCTTTTATGCTTAAAGTTTCCCTTTTAATTTTTATTTTATGTGTATGGGTGTTTTGCATGTATGCTTATCTGTGTACCACAAGAGTGAATGAGTACCAACCTAGTTCATAAGACAGGGTTTGATCCCTTGGAACACAAGTGACACATGTTTGTATCTTACTGTGCGGTTGCTCGTACTCAAACGCAGTTTCTCTGGAAGAGCAGTCAGTGCTTTTAATCTCCAAGCAAACTCTCTTGCTCTACTGTTTTCTTCCCAGTTGAATGGAAATCTTCCATAGTACATGAATATAACTAAACAAATAAATAGTTCCTAAATAGATGGCTATTCCAAAGATGAAGAACCTCACTGAACATACCATGTGTATGCAGGCCAGTAGATTCCTTCAAGTGCATCACTACGTAACACAACACAGATCAAGAAAAACCATTGCCAGACACTCTGAATGTTCCTTTCCTATAACTATAACTGTTGAGTTATTATCTTTTTCTGAAGCGCAACCATATTTCTGACCCATGACAGCAAAAGTTATCTTCTCTTCCCATGGTCTTTAAAGAAATGAAGACATATGGTATATCTTCATTCTTTATCTATGGCTTCTAGCATTAAAACTAGTAGCATTTGATATGGACATTTAAGACAGGTAATAGGCAACATAATAGAAGGAATCGCCAAAAAAAGTGGGCAGTTTAGAACCAGTTTGGGAAATGTTTTAAGTAACCAGCAGAAATACTGAAATTGGAATATTCTCAGTACACATTGGAAGTTGTGGATGGAGTATATTAAGTTCCTTCATATTAGGTTTTAAGGGCTCCTCAGAGGAGCCACAGGTCTTTGGTACAGGAAGATTTAGAAGGTAAAGTGATTCTGCCATCATTTACTTATTATTTCTATGACTAGAAAAACTGTATTTTTCTGTGCAGACTTTATTACAGATCACATAATCAAAAACTATTTCCAAACAATAATTACAAAATAAATTTGCAATCATATTTCTAGACAATAAAGAACTATCAACAGGTTCAAAGAAGATGAACCTTATATTAAATTATGTGCCTTATGGTGCTATATATTGATGTCATAGAACATATTTAATTAAAAAGTAGTACAAATTGTACAAATTCTACACAGAAAAGCCATTCGAAGGCATGCAGTTAGAAATAACTCAGTTAAGTGAAAGGATAGTCAGTCTTGGGGCATATAACCTGAGGATGCTCAATCTTACCACAAGGACACTTGCTCAATTATGTTCATAGCAGTGCTATTCATAATAGCCAGAACCTGGAAAACACCTCTCAGAACTTTCACTCAGTAACTGATGGAAGCAGATGCAGAAATTCACAGCCTAGCACTGTGCCAATTTCACAAAATCCTGTCCAAGTGAGGGAGGATGAATTGTATGGGTGGTCAAGGTCATGATGGTGAAACCCAATGACTGGGCATTGGGTTTTATCAAATGCTTTGTCCTACTTACTCATATGGTGACACCACTTGCTTCCTTTAGTCTATTATTTTTGTTTAATTTTTAAATTAAATAAAATTATTTAAATTGTAATTAGTGATTTCAAAACACTGACAAAACCTTGCATAATAAATATTCATACATTTGCTTATGAAGCACTTATTTTTTATTTTAAAAAATAAAATTAATTTTTAAATATTGAATTAAATATTTAATTCAATTTGTTATTTCAAATTTTAGTTTTTATTTTAGTATTTGTATATGTGGTGTAGGTATGTGATATGTACTCTGTCGTGTATTCAGTACATAACATAGGTTTCAAAGAAGTTGGTATGTAAATGCGTTGACAAAAATAAAGAAACATTTGGACAGGAAACATTAAAGGTAGATTTAGCAAAATATACAGTATATATGCATGAAATTCTAAAACAATTAATATAATAATATTTAACACTTTGTCTTCTGTTTTCATAAGTCCCTCAAAATAGAATTTATACCAAATAATGAATTAAAAAATTAAATAAACAATGTACTTAATTGCTTCTACAAAAACATTAATAGAAATACAGGTGTTATTTTTCCAAGAAAACACAATTCTTAATGTGCATTTGCTTAACAATTCAGCATAAAATATCTGGGGAAAGAAAATGGGGCAGCAATAAAAAGAGATGAGCATACTATTTCATTTGAAGTTGAAAAATCCATCTATTTAGGCCTGACAAGTTTAGGTTTACACATACACAAGGTGATAACTGGACTCAAGAATACCATCAATTAATTTGATGTAGTTGACATTGAACCAATTTATAGAACAAGGACAGACTATTCATGCTTTTGATAGTTACATGCAGCATTCACTTGCATTATTTTCTCAGATATTACTCAGATTTAAATTAACATAAAATAAATGAAATGATGGAAAATATGCTTTCAGGCTACCATATAATAAAACTAGAAATAAGTAGCAGAAAAAATTCTGTAAAAGGTTCAGAGTTTAAAGTAAGAAGTATTACTCTCCTGGTTTTGAATATTAATACTCTTTGATTCTCACTGATAATAATTAGATGACTTTTTATCAAATAGACATTTTGAATGCCATGCATTCACTGTTCTAGACAATCAAATGTTACTAGACTATTTCATCACAGCAGAATGTTAGATGAGTTCATTTTATATGTTGAAATAATTTTGCAATTGGAAACAAATGGAAAAGGGAGGTAAACTAATAAAATAAGCAAACAAATATAATAAGGCAACTAAAAAGTGCATCTTTATTTATAAACTTCTATAGCTATAGATCTGAAGTAAGGCTTTCAGCAAGAAATGTAATTAGATGTATGGGGTTTGATTCATTTTCTTGACTCAGTGTTTTAGCTCCTTCTGTACTGTTGCTAGAAGTTTACAGTTTTCTTTGTTTGTTGTACTTGAGTCTCAGCAGCTTACGTGTTCATGTGGCATAATTCAGTTACCACAAGAGATCAGGGTGTCTTTATTGGACTACATCAATGGTCTTGAGAAAATAATTACTATTCATGGCTTGAATTTACCACCCTCCTGAACTAATTAAAAATGACTATAGAGTGACTTCTATAGTTAACACTCTTTATCAAAACAGAAGGCAGGAGAATATAATGAATAATTCTCCAAAAGTCGAAGGTGTCCCTAGAGGAGGAAAGCATGGAAACCAAATAGAGTCACAAGACATAGTAAGTAAAACAATTAAGAAAATGGAATGCGACTTCATGAAATTGTGCAGGAATGTGTGTGGAAAACTTGGAAAGAGTCTGTGGTAATAAAACTAGTAACTGGCATCACAATGTTCTATGTGTGCTGGTGCACAGCTGTAAGCACAGCTACAACCTAGGCACTCAGGAGCATAGTGAGGAGGAACAGAAGCAGTCAAATAGTACATTTAGGCCACAGTACTCTACAGGACAGCCAATCTCAGAACAAACAAAAATCAACCAATAAAGTAAAGAAAGCAAACAAACAAGAACATGTCAAAGCTGAGAGAAGAATCGGTGTTGAACTTACATATGAAACGGATATTCTTATATATGAAATATGTAGAATAAATATTTAGAGTGATTAAATAGAGATTAAAAGGAGATAATAAAATATTTCATTAGAAATACAAAAACTGAGCCCCTATTAGAATTTTAACCCATGAAAATTTCTCTTAAGAACTGTAATTGATTAGTGCTAGTTACTTATTTTCAGCCTCAAATGCTCCGTGGCTGTGTATATTCAAAATAAGATAAGTAAGGACTAAAGAAAGTAAGTCAATAAGTAAAAATAAAAAAGATGGCTAAGATGTTCATTATTCTCAAAATAAAATACCTGCAGCACTGACAGATAATGAGGTAAAAATATTTTAAAATTGTTATAAAATACCTGCTAATATTCATCTAGTTTTTGTTTTACTCATATAGTCCTTCTTAGAAATTTTTTACCTTAATAATCACAACCAAGCTAGTTTCAGGCAAATGAATGAAAGTAGAAATAGACTTTATACTTCCTGTATACTTTTCTGTTTGTAGGTAAAAACTGTCCTGTTTCCCTAGTTTTCTTTTGAAGTGAATACATTACATGCATTTGTAATGTGTTCTTATGAAAGACAACCTACAATGACAAGTGGCACTTATAAAGGGTAAATGAAGGAAATAGCAAGTTCATGTATTTCTTTTAATAAAAAGAAGAAAGAGCAGAACCTACTTTTGTCTGTGGTATATTTATATTAGATAATAACTCATATATTCATGTCTGGATTTCATAATACATATATTTTCATCTTATCTTAATTGATACAATTAATCTTTCAGGAATCTAAAAAAATAATGTAGCCAAGCTGTAAACCTGATTTGTAATTTTACAGAGATGGGACGATGTTGACCTTTGACATTTATTGACTTTGTAATGACTGCTAAAGGAGAACATATATACTAGTGGCTTATTGTGGTGTGAATGTGAACTGTTTTCCATAGATTCAGATGTATTCACATGTGATCACTAATAGCCTTGTTTTAAAAGTTATGAAACCTTTAAAACTGGGGAGCCACTGGATGCAGTTAGTCACTGGGAGAAGATCTTGCTGACCAATAGACTACCCACTCCCCACTTCCTTCCTGATCCTTTTCTGACAGATGAAAGGTGACGAGCTTTTTGATACACCATGATGGATTATGTCTTCCTAAACAAAAGCCAAAACAAAGGCTCTCATCCTCACATTGTTTCTTCACTGGTATTTGGTCCCAAGAAAAGTAAATAATATAGAGACTGAGAAATATTTTCTAGTTAGGAATTAGAGTTCTAACACATATAAACATAGCTTGATTTTGATTGAAATTTTATATTTTTTCTTGGTTCTATTACATCATGGCAATGGTTGTCAATACACATTAAAGGAAGTTATCTCTTGCTGGGATATGGACAGAGAGTATTAGATAACATTAACATCAGTAACTTTTATTTAGTTATTGCTTATTTAATAACTTGTAACCCTAATGATAATATAAGTGTAACAGGCTATTTTTTAACTTTTATAATTTTTAATTATAATTATATGTATGTATGTTTCCCTGCATGTCAGTGTGTTCACATAAGTGTAGTTGTTTGTAAAGACCAAGGATTGGATTCCCTGTAACGGAAGTTACATTAGCTGTGAACTACTGCCAATCAAATTGCAGTCCTCTAGAAGATTGACAAGTGCTTTTAATAAATGAATGATCATGTCCATCTGGTTTGATGTTCATTTTTCTCTTTTAAGTATTTTTTTTTAGGTATTAAGTGAAGCTTAACACAAGAAATTGAGCCAAATATATGAACCAGGTAGTAAACACTTGCATGTAAGCACAGATATCAATTTTATTCAGGTTAGCTATTTGAATCAGTCATGGACAGAAATAGATAGTATTTGCACTACTTGGTGGAGTTTTTGATTCTACCATTCTGATCAATATGGATTTATTTTTAAAACCATCAAATCATATTCAGACTGAATATAACAGATTTCCTTTCATTCAAATAGATCGTATATTTTGACCACATTTTCCTCCTGTGACTTCTCTTCAATTTCCTCATTTTATGCATTAGTTTGCTTCTTTCTTCTGTGTCAAATTATATAAATGAGCTACATTAAACAATAGAAAACTTGGTATTTTTATTTTTGAGTATGTCGTACTTGGTATAACGTAATATCCAGGTAAATGCAGTTTATTGCAAATGACATAATTCCATCCTTCTTTATGACTGGATGAAATTCATTGTGCATTAGTGTCCGAATTAATTTATGTTTCAACAAGCCTACTGTGAGAATTCCTTATCTCTTTCAAATGCTCATCATTTTTTGATAAATGTTACATAGTTTATAATTTGCTAATACAATAAAATACTGTATATGAATAGCTAAAATATTGGCCAATGGGAAGTTAGTTGTGTGAGTTGGCCTAGGACATACGTGGCTAACATTTTACCTACTTTGTGTGACATTTAAACATTTTGAACCCATACTCAGTGATGTTTTAAATAATGTCATCTATGACATTATAGATGAGTATAGAATTATTGATTAACAGTTTTTACCATTCACTGAAAAAGTAATTATTTTATTTTATTTAACATCTATTAAATGAAATAAATGATGTAAAAACAGTTAACTATACTTTATTTGCACTAACTGTCCAAATTATAAACTGATTTTAATCAATATTACAGGAAAAGATAGTCTTACATTCAAGGCATCTTACTCTGGAGCATCTAACCACAAGAAACTCATTTAAATATAATCATTAGTCAGTGTAATAGAGATGGACACAGATTGAAAATATTTTGCTGATGAAGTGCTATGATTTATAAGCTATATCTCTTTTCATTCACGAATCCACATGAGTCAGGGATCTGGGTCTCATTAAGAAATGCCAATATGTCGAAAAAAAAAAAAAACCGGGCGGTGGTGGCGCACGCCTTTAATCCCAGCACTCGGGAGGCAGAGGCAGGAGGATTTCTGTGAGTTCGAGACCAGCCTGGTCTACAAGAGCTAGTTCCAGGACAGGCTCCAAAACCACAGAAAAACCCTGTCTCGAAAAACGAAAAAAAAAAAAAAAGAAAAAAAGAAATGCCAATATGAGTTATGTGTGTCAATTAAAAACATTTTCAAAGTGATATAATTTCTCTATTCATCTTTGTACTTGCTCCAACTGCAGGTGTTGATGGCTCCTCAAGTGTAGTGTAGATCTAAGGTAGAAAACAGCCTGAAACAAATACATCCCCTGCCTGACACCTCCTATGAGGTCATTGAGTTGTTATAAAATAAAAATCTGCATGTTTTAAACCACTAAATTTTTACTGCAGTCACAGTTGTGCTAACAGTTATATATAGAGAATTTCTGGAATTCTGTTTATAGGTTGAAAAATTGGCAGGAACATTGGAAAAGCAAATGTCAAATTGAAAGCCACATACCACCAATGAATTAGTCACAAACTCACATTCCTGTTTTCACAGGTAAATGCTTAGATTGTGATGTGGTTTGTCATCCACATTAGTGCTGGGAATAAATCTGGCCTTGTTCTTTCTGGAATACTGGACTATCTGAAGTTGCTGAAATTCTTGCAGCCTTCTATAGCACTAGTTGTTGAAAAGTGAGTATCTACCATTTTTGGAAAGAGCAGAAATTATTAACCACTACATATGGTAAAGATTCATCTTTGAAGGTCATAAGAGGAGCACAAAGATAGCATGCAATACATTTGTTTAAAGAAATTAATTCTTACTGAACAATTTAACCCCAAGAATGAGTAACCAAATTAATAAATGGTGAGCTTCCTGTAGATTTTCTGGGTCAGAAATTCATTCCCAGACCAGCTGAGTGATTTCTGTGAAGTGTCATTTATAAGAGACTTTATAGGGCTTTTGACATGTACTGTATTCATAGTGACTAGAGAATCTGTTTTCAAAATGTTTCACTCATGTGACTGCTGGTGGGATCATCAGTCACTGCCATGTGAGTCTCTTCATGAAACTTACTGTGGTCATGATACAGCACAGGATGCTGAAGAATGAGTGATCACCAAATAAAAGAAGACAGAAACCACTGTGTCTACTATAAATTATCCTCATAAATCATATTCTTTCACTTCTGCCATATTTTATTGGTACTTCAAACCAATATTAATGTCTTTGTCAGGGCTATTCACAAGGATGCAGGTATCAAGAGGCAGTGTATCAGTTCAGTGAGAGACATTTCAGAAGCAAGTCACCCCCAGAAGTCTGGCATTCATACTGTCACTTTCTATTTCTGATTGACTGTATGATTTTAATCATAGTATCTATCAACCTCACAAAAGAGGAGAGAATCATTTTACTAATCCTGAGAGTACTAGATATTGCTTAGAATTTGACTACATAGTTTATTTTTCTATCAATTATGGGATCCTAATCTACTTTGTCATGTGCCCAGAATGGTTTTGATAATTAAAAATGAGTACCACCTTGAGTCCAAAGCATCAGGATATTTTTCTGTCTCTTCTATATTTTTGATGGTTACCTGGCATGCTTATTAAATATTAAATTCCTCTCTCTCTCTCTCTCTCTCTCTCTCTCTCTATCTCTTTCGTGCATTCAAGTGTGTCAAGTTTGTACATGTCACTGGGTAATGCAGGTCCAGAAGGAATCCTATGCTATCCATCTTTATCATCATTTGAGACAGGATGATTACTGCTTACACTAGAGTAGCTGAACCACAATCTTCCAAGAATTCTTCTGTTTCTGTTTCTGTTTCTATTTGCTAGGGGACTGGCAGGTTGACAGACACATGTTACATTTTCAGGCTTTATGCCTTCTGTTGATCTTAAATCAGGTGATTATACTTTGTGCAACAGGCATGTTATATACTGAGACATCTTTCAAGTCTCCCTTATCTTTTAGAAACTTTGAGCTAAAGGTAGATCCTAGATTTTTGTTCAGGAAAGAATTCTAGAACTTCCTAGTCTGATTTCAAGCTGGGTTTTATTCAATTACAAAGGATGGTTATAAGAAAGACAGTTGCTCAGAAAGAAATACACACTTGAGATGACAAGTTTTCTAAAACCTTGAGTGTCATCAAATATGATGACAATTGATAAACAGATCACAATAGTGCAAGAACTAATGGTACTGAAAGTGAATAATTATGCTTGTGATTCTTGAAAAATGTATAGGAAATGTAATAATGCCCTACCTGAGCACATAGGTTTTCAGTATAAATTGTCTCTATATAAACAGAATACCTTCTTTATGTTGAAAACCTTCACATCAAATGTTAAAAGTTCTGAATTTCTTGCTTCTCTATAGGTAAGAGGCTAATCAGATTCCAGAATGAGGGGTGTGGTGTAAGAGTTCCTTCTGTTTGTGTGTTGCTTTCATTGGTTAATTAATAAAGAAACTTCCTTGGCCTAGTTGATAGGGCAGAACTTAGGTAGGTGGGGAAGATAGAACTAAATGCTGGGAGGAAGAGAGGCAGAGGAGGAGAGAGAGAGACACCATGGATCTACTAGAGATGATGCTGGGAAATTTCCCCAGTAAGCCACTGCCATGTGGCAATACACAGATTAATAGAAATGGATTAAATTAATATGTAGGAGTTGTCCAGTAACAGGTTAGAGCTAATGGGCCAAGCAGTGACTTCAGTAATACAGTTTCTGTGTGGTGATTTTTGGGCTAAACTAGCTGTGTGGCCTGGATGAATAAGCAGCTCCTCCTTGCAACAGGAATTCCTTTCTCTTCCTATATTCTTATAATTTTAAGAATTTTTCTACTCTGCTTTATTATTATCAAAGATCTATAAGCAGAATATTAAAATAAAATGCAGGAGATGAAAAAGAGGATACTCTTCAGTGTATGGTTGAGAGGATACACATATTACTTAGGTGCTAGTGCCGACAGAAAGGACAATGTAGGAATACATTTGCTGACAATGCAAAAGAACTGATGGACATTTAGGGCCATGTGCAGGCCTGGCTTATGCTTACCCACAGAAAGTGTATATTGATAAAATGAAGATGTAGCAAAGAGTGTGTTAAGGTACTGAGAACAAGAAAGTATAGCAAGATCTAAGGTACAGAAAGAATGGGTGGAATAATTAGATTTTCTTGGAGAATTATCAAGAAATTAAATGGTAATATATATATATGGAAAGTTTTTAAAATGTTTTGCATAAGTAAGAAGCATTTTTAAAATGGTTGATTGAATATAGGGATAATAAGCGAACAATGCAAAAAGATATGCTATGAAATAGAAATATTTTAGATCTTGTACAGTCAGATCAGATACACAATTCTTTTTGTTGACAGAGGCAGCATTATTCTCTCCTGAATTAGTTGTGAAGTATGGAAGCAAGGTAACTGACAAATGAAATCAACTATTGGAGATCTAGAGGAAGTGGGGAAAGATTAGTAACACTTGGCTATTTTCTTTCCATCTGTGGTAGTGAAAATGGAGAAGTTGATTTTTGAACCAAAGGAAAGTTCAGAAACTCAGCCTACAGTAGATGTTAATAGTTATTTTTATATAAATTGTAGGTGATATGATGTTTAGAGGACTGAAAGACAATGATTCATTACAAAGGAAAGTAAAAAGAAAAGAATAAATTCTAAGGTAAGGGTGGAGACATAATAAGCCATTTCAGCAGATGAGGCAGGAGGTTGACCAATTGTATTGTTAAGTAGTGAGTCGAGGGGAATGAACAGTGAGCATGAATAAGTCACTAATCATATTGCTGTCCTTCATTTCAAATTTACATACTGATGTACATTGGAGGAGGCTGCTTGTTATTTCCCAGCTGCTCAACCCCGAAATAATCACACAGAAACCGTATCATTTAAATCACTGCTTGGACCATTAGCTCTAGCTTCTTATTGGCTAACTCTTACATCTTAATTTAACCCATTTCTAGCAATCTATGTATCATCATGTGGCTGTGGCTTACCAGGTAAAGTTCCATCTCATTCCGTGGGTCTACATGGCTTCTCTCTGACCCTGCCTCCTTTAGCCCAATACTCAATTTAGTTTTCTCCGCCTATCTAAGTTTTGCCCTATCAACAGGCTAAGGCAGTTTCTTTATTCACCAATGATATTCACAGCATACAGAGGGGAATCCCACATTAGATGTATTCCAGGGAATTACATAAAAAAGAAATAGAGGGTTGGGAAAGAAATAGCAAGGATCCCCATTCTAAAGAGAGTAAGGGAAGAATGTCATATGTAAAGGGTATGGCAAAAGAGAGATGCATACCCTATAAGTTGGAAAGATAGTATGTGTGTGTGTGTGTTCACACATGTGCACATCAGGCTCACATTCGTGGTGATATGCAAAAGACTTAATCAGAGGTGCAAAGGCGACATCGGGTGTCCTGCTCTAACATTCTTCAACTTACAACTCATTTCTTAAAGAGCTGTCACTGAACTGCGGAGCTCATTTTTCTGGGTAAGCTGGGTGGCTAGTGAGCTCCACCACTCTGCCTGTTTCCATCTCCTGACTCTAGTTAAGGTATTAGAGGCATATGACCATGTCTAGCTTTTCTAAAATTTATTTTCATATTTTATCATATTTTTATGATTTTAAGCAATATATATGGATCATATCCTTCCCCTCTCTGAAATCCTTCTAGATCATCCCCCCTAGCCATATAACTTTAAATTATTTTTTAAAACACAATATAACAACAAAAACCCCTGAAACCAAGAAAAAATAAATAAACAACACCCACAAAGAAAAAAAAATACCACCTAGCTGTAACCAAACAAAAGCACATATACAAAGTGTGGAGTATAATTTGGTTAAATCCTCATGAACCGTGGCCTACCCTGGAGTGTTTGATATATTCAGATGTCATCCCTTATTGCAGTAGATGGATTTTTCTTCATTTTCATTATTAAAAATTAACAAAATAACATATAACAATATTAAAAATTATTACTTCAAAGTTGTACAGGACAAAGAAACAGAAGAGCCCAATAGCCAGACATCCACTTTTCACATACTCAGGAATCCCACAAAACATTAAACTGGAATCTATACTATATACTCAGATAGCCTGGTGAGGACCCATGTTGGCCCTATGCATGGAGCTTCATTCATGCACTAGGGATAAATCTGGTCTCACTGCCAGTGGCACCACAAACTGCCCAAGTCACACAATTAATAACCACATTCAGAGAACCTAGTTCTGTCCTATGCAGGTTCCTCAGCTTACAGTCCAGAGTCAGTGAGCTCCCAGTAGCTCAGGACAGCTGTTTCTGTGGGTTTTTCCATCATAGTCTTGACCCATCTGCTCATATTACTGTTTCTTCCTTTCTTCTACTAGACTCTGGAAGCTTGACCCAATGGTTAGGAGATGAAAATTTGTATTAGCTAGGTTCTATATAGGAAAATAATCAGGGGTCCTTATATGAATGTTTTACACCATACAGTCTGGGTAATCTGGCAGTGGATAATTTTTTCAATGTGAAATTGGTGGTGCTGAGACCTTGTAGATAATTATTCTTTGATTCTGATGCCACAACAGACATGACCAGCTATATAAGGGCTAGAGAATTCCTGGACAACCACTAACCTTCAGTGCACAATGAAACTGGAAATATTAGGTTCTGATATGAGCAGCAGCAGCAGCAGCAAAGGAGACAGCAGCAACAGCAGCAGCAGCAGTAGCAAAGGTAACAACAAAGGTGGCAGCAGCAACAGCACCAGCAGCAACAACAACAACAAGACATCAAGGCACTTACCAGTGAGACAGAAAGACAAGTCATTTTCCTTTCAAGGTCCTGCTATCATCCGCCCAGAGACTATCGCCTACCTTTAGAGTATGTTTTCCTACTTCACATAACATATCACAAAAATCCTATACAAGTGTGTCCCACAGCTTACATCTTAGTTGAATTCTTATTAAGATTGAAAATTAGTATTTGTATCATAAAATTATTTAAAAACTAAAGACAAACAAACAACAACCAAAATAAACCCAAACAGCACAAAAATATATATGATGTATCAGTCTCGTCTACAGAACTGCTTTTTATGAGTTAACTTCTAACAAAATACCTCTATAATCAAACTTCTTAGAATAGTAACCTGTTTTTATTGGTTATATTCAATATATGTATGATTACATATATTTATGCCCTTATACTTGAAACATTATATAGGAAGTAAAACAGAATATTTTCAAATAGTATATAGGAAGTTCAAAGAAATGGGTAGAATCTTGGGATCATATATAAACGTTAAACAAACAAACAAAAACATACAGAGTGATAAAGATAGAAGCATGTCTCCATTCTTAAGAATTTCTTGTAGAAGGAAACATGGTATTTGACAATCAGTGATCAAAAGCAAAGGTTCTCATCAGAATACTTACAGGTATGTTGGTCAAGTTGCTCGTGCAGCATCCTGAAGCTGCAGTATTGAATACATGCACTGTCCTCTTAGATGTTCACATGCAGTGAGACTCAGATAATCTCACTGAAACTATTGGTTTGCAATTCTCCCTTTATCAGCCATCTGGTCAGTGTCAACCCCCTTAATTAACTCAAAAGTCCTGAGCCTGTTCTAAAGCTATTTCTTTTGAATCACTAGTTTCCCCAGTCATTAGTTTTACTTCTTATTGACAAGAAAGTTTATCTTTATGGAATCACTGTGCTTTTTAATTGAACATTTTAATTTACTTTAGTCTAATCAAATTTATTTATTTATTTGTGTTCTTCCCTACTGGAAATGGCACCATGCGTGGCTAGTTGTACAAACAACTCATACTACTGAATAATCAGTTTTTATTTCTGTTAGCAAGCTTTTAAATTGTTTAATAATATAAAGAAGATACTTTAAACACTGCATGCTGACACTATCAATGGCACAAATCTAAGTATTTAAAATGCTTCAGTCAAGTTTATTTTCCAGAAATCAGTGAGAAATTTTACTAAGAAGTTCAATGTTTATTCATCTTTTGCCAATAGGAAAGGGGATCCAAGTTGGCACAACCAGTTTCTACTTTTCAAGGATGCATTACGGTTAATACTTGAAAAAAGTAAAGTCTAGACTTTTAAAGACAGAAAAGTTCTAAGGGCATGAATTTATTAGAACTTGGAGCATTCTGCTATAAATATTAAAATGGAACCTAAGGAGCTATTTTGGAGGCTGTGGGTCTAGTTAAAAGACTAGAGTGGTAATTTAGACAAAAGATTAGGAATGGTGTCAAACAAACAAAGAAAATGAGGATAAATAAAATGTCTTGAAGCCTAGAAATCATTTTTTCCTGTTATTGAAAACAGTCATGATTATGGCTTTCCTCTCCTTTCCTTCTTCCATCTCCTCCCCACTTCCTATCCCTTCTTAATCCACCCGCTTTTCATTTCTCATTAGAAAACAGAAGTCTATGGTACAATATTAAAATAAAAAATGTATGCTAAGATAAAATGTAATAATATAAATCAAAAACTAACTTACCAGAATTGGACAAAACAAACAGGAGAAACAGTTTTAAAATCCAAAGAGAAGACAGAGGAAACAGACTCACATTCGCATACTTGTCCACAGTTGCTCTACCCTCTTCCCTGGACAGAGTGGCCTCTAGAAGTGCAAACAGTGCCTACAGGAGTGTGGGATGAGGATAAAGTGATGAGACGGGGGCAAGACTGAAGAGCAAGATCTATGTGTTCTACCGGTGAGGGGGAAGGAAGGAGTTGCGGCTGTAGTAGGTAGTTTCCTACCTAGCAGTGGATGCAAAAGAGGCCTGGATTTGGAGGATAGAAGGGAAAACTGAAGATCTTCAGTTGGCCTTCAGTCAACAATCTGAAATATAAACTCAGTAATGAGTGGAAGGATATTTTAGATAGAAAACAGAGTATTTAAAATTCAGGTACCAGGCAGTTTTGAAAAGTATTAACTTTGTCCACTGGTTATCTACTCGGCATGGTTGGAATATTGAAAGTTCAAAGCCAGTGTGGGCTGGGTACAAGAGTCTGTATCAGATATATAATAAATAAATATCCCTCAAGTAAAAATCCTCAAATACCTGAGATACAATTAGCAACAATACTAATATTCTGATGGCTACAACTTTCTTCATTGGTTTGAAGACAATGCGAAACTATCATTCTGGTTAAGGGAAAAATACGCTTTTTCACTGAATCATAAGGGTGCATTCTCACCATCAAATCTGCACACAGTTTCTTCTCTGTGCCTTCCTCGAAAATTTCCTGTCAGTTTGTCTTAGCTTCCTGCTCAATTTCCTTGCCATATGACTGAATAAACACCAGTTCCTTTTTGTGTAAACTAGTGTCTTTATACTGGTTTCCATTGGATGTTAGGCAGTCAGTCCTTGCTTGGAATCTCTGTTGCAACTGGCTTGTTATTCTTTCTACAGAGTTTGTTTACCATTAATGAAATTTATCTAATAATTGCAATCTCAAAGGAGAAGTGCTCTTAAAATTATAGCTATAATTAAATGTATTAATAATCATAGGTGTGGAGTTTATATAGAATAGATTTTTTAAAATTTAAAAGTTTTATAACGTAGGTATGTGCTTTTACAAACACAAATTATTGCATGTAAGTTGTGTTTTATTATATTAAATGAAAGTGAAGTAGTCGCTAATTAACACTATTCAATTTTCCCCTGTTTTAGGAAAATAATAGATGAAATGTTAGATATTAATTGATGAATTAAGTGATTCCTCTAAGGAGGAAAATTATTTATTCATGAGCTATAAAAATACAAATTATTTCTGCACATTAGAAGGGAGCTAAATATTAAATTTAGATAGATACTAATAAATTTTTCCATTGAATCTAATTATAGGTGTCATTTCAAAGCTATTTTTTATTTCTCCTTTGGTTTGGTGGTACTTTTTATTTCTAATGAAGCGTATGTAGAGACAACAGGTAAATACACATATACCTTGCTTTCCTTATTTTAAATATCAAAGATATGTTTTTCTATTATTTTTTCCCATTCTTGAAAGAGAAAAAGAAAGACCAAGGATGAATAGGAAAATCAATTTGGGCCATATTTGGTGAAGTATATTTTAAAAATAAGTCAGGTTATTTCTTAGAAATAATTATTATTGTTGTGATGAAGCTACATGACTAAAAGTGGCTTGTAGAGGAAAGAGTATATTTAGCTTATAGTTCTACACCATAGTTCATCATGGAAAGAAGTCAGGAAAAGAACTCAAGCAGGGTAGGAACCAGGATGTGAGAACTGATGAAGAGGTCATTAAAATGTGGGTATATGTGTGTTGTGACTGCATTGCTTCTCTTGTCTTGCTCAGTCTTTGTTTTTCATAGAAGTTAGCACCATCTCGCCAAGGAAGGCATCATCTCTAATGGGCTGACCCTCCCATATCAATCCTAATTAAGAAAATGCTCTACAGCTTATCTAGAGTGGGATCTGATGGACACATTTTTCTTTTTACTTGCCTTTTTGTTTTATTTTTTGCTTAAATTTTAATTTATTAAATTTATTTTTATTTTGTGTAAATTAGTGTTTGACATGCATGGATTTCTGAGTAGGGTGGCAGATGTCTTGATATCAGAGATAAATTGGCTTTACAAAAAAGTAAAATTTATTTTTGATAAAGTACATTCCTGTGAGCATTGAAATGTTTTTTAAAATGTCAATTAAAGAAGACTTGGCTTACAGTTCAGTGTACAACTTAGCTATTAGTTTCTAGTGAGAACCTGGATTCAATTATGAACAACAAAACAAAACAATTATGGGAATTCAAGAGTAATTATATTAAAAATTACAAGTATTATAAATTTTCACAAATTTCAGATGCCAAACCCATACATTTAGTTTTAAAAATCAATAAAGTTGAATGCATGCAAATTTAAAGTACCCAATTTTTTTGCTAGTATGTCAGGGATTTATACATTCCCTTATTCAAAAGATTCACCACATGTTGCTGAAGTTTAAAATATTGTATTTCAAAGATGTAACAAAACAGTGTTTTCCTGAGAGTAAGCTGTGTGACTGGGTTCATTTTATCTTGTAGAGATGGTTCAGTGGTTAGCAACATTTACATCATACAGAACATATGTACTCAGTTCTAAGCACTCACATCATGCAGCACACAAATACCTTTATGTCCAGACTGGCAGATCTAATACTCTCTCCTGCTCTCTGTAGGTACTACATTCATATGCATGAAATTATAAAACCTATACAGAGACACAGAATACTCACACAGAATACATGGTCATTATTGAAAGGGGAGCTCAATGATTTGATCCTGAAAAAGAACTGTACCTCCAAGTAAAGATTAATTTATTTAGAGTTTATTGTATATAAATAAAAGTATGTAATACTTTGCATTAATATTCTTTTTCCAGTACGGTGAGGGAGGCCCTTTATATATGTGTTGCTTTTATTGGTAAATGAAAAAAGAAACTGCCTTGACCTATGATAAGGCAGAGTAGAGCTAGGTGGAGAAAACTAAATGGAATGTTCAGAAAAAAAAAAGTGAAGTCAATAGATGCCCTAAAGCCACCAGAGGAGAAGGATGCAAGCCTCAGCCCTCATGATAAAATCTTCTCCCAACAAAATTGTCTTATCAACATAGTTTGAAACGTTTGGGGCTAATGTCCACCACCCACTTTGGTTCCTGATGCTTATGTGCCCACTTATGGTCAATAGGAAACTAGCTGAGACCATGCCCATGGCTTAGCACTCCCCACGGGGCAGGCAGCGGAATCAGGCCTACTAGATGTACACAAGCACAAGAGCATGGCTGATTTCTGCCTCCATACCCAAATATATTACCAGGCCATGCAGTGTGCTGCATAGCAGATTTAGCTTTTACTCGGATAAAAAGCGTTTATAAGATGCACACGGTGCGTCCCAGAGTTGAGGTGGTGAAGATAGTTCCCAGTGGGCAATCTCAGAGGCAGTAAACACGCTTCCTCCATGTTGGACTGAATGGAGCAAACAGGCAGGGCCATGCTGGCCCTAGCCACACCTTCTTAGCATATAAAAAGGTGCTTCTCGTGAGAAAATAATTACAGGTACGCAATACAGACAGGTTCAGATAAAGCAGACCTCTAAATGGGTCACAGTGTTGGATAAGCATACATAGGCTTCAGAGAGAGAGAAGAAAAACAATATAGAGAGTTATAAAAAGAAGTAAATGTTTTTTTTAATAAAACAAAGCTCATTTAAAAGTTGTAGTTGCTCATTCCAGCCTCTTCACCCCGAAATAATCACACAGAAACTGTATTATTTAAATCACTGCTTGGCCCATTAGCTCTACCTTTTTTTGTTTGTTTGTTTGTTTTTATTTAGTTGTTGAAAAATAAATTTCCGCCTCCTCCCCGTTTCCCATTTCCCTCCCCCTCCTCCCACACATCGCCCCCTCTCCCCACTCCATTCCCCCTCCCTCTCGAGAATGATGAGCAGTCCAGATTCCCTGCCCTGTGGGAAGTCCAAGGTTCTCCCACTTCTATCCATGTCCAGGAAGGTGAGCATCCAAACAGACTAGGCTCCCACAAAGCCAGTTCATGTATTAGGATGGAAACCTAGTGCCATTGTCCTTGGCTTCTCATCAGCCTTCATTGCCGGCCATGTTCAGAAAGTCTGGTTTCATCCCATGTGTAGAACCTTCATCTGGCGATGGATCGAGATAGAGACAGAGACGCAAAATGGAGCACCGGATGAGTTCCTAAGATCCAAATGAGAAGCAGAAGGAGGGAGAACATGAGCAAGGAAGTCAGGACCACGAGGGGTGCACCCACCCACTGTGACAGTGGAACTGGTCTATTGGGAACTCACCAAGGCCAGCGGGACTGGGACTGAATAGCTAGCTCTACCTTCTTACTGGCTCACTATTACATATTAATTTAACCCATCTCCATTAATCTGTGCATCACAATAAGGTTGTGGTCAACCAGCAAATTTTGGATGCATTTAGATGTAAGAGCTAGCTAGTAATATGCTTAAGCTATTGGCCAAACAGTATTGCAAATAATATAGTTTCTGAGTGATTATTTCAGGTCTAAGAAGCTGGAAATGAATGAGCAGCCTCCCCCAACCCCAGTAACATTGGCAAAAATAGAAATAAAAATAAATAAGAGAATCATTAAACTCAAAAGTAATGTTAGAGAGCTTAGAAAAAGAAGCAGTGATCCAAGCAGCTTTTTCTTGTTATCAGGACTTGCTTTCCATGTATCTCAATTAAGACAGCATTCTTCCCGGGGTTTAGACACTCTCATACATGAACCTCTTGAGGTGATGTTTCTGTTTTACATGAGGATTCCTGTGGTACCACTTTAGCTTCTTTGCTGTAAATTGAAAGTTGATCACGCAGCTGATCTTGAATTTGCTCCTGAAATAACGCACCTGTGGGAAATCTAATATGGGAAAGTGTTATATGCTTTCAATTGCTGTTATTTATTTTATTTATTTTTTATTTATTTAAGATTTCTGTCTTTTCCCCGCCACCGCCTCCCATTTCCCTTCCCCAATCAAGTCCCCCTCCCTTGTCAGCCCAAAGAGTAATCAGGGTTCCCTGCCCTGTGGGAAGTCCTAGGACCACCCACCTCCATCCAGATCTAGTAAGGTGAGCATACAAACTGCCTAGGCTCCCACAAAGCCAATAGGTGCAGTAGGATCATAAACCCATTGCCATTGTTCTTGAGTTCTCAGTAGTCCTCTTTGTCCACTATGTTCAGCGAGCCCGGTTTTATCCCAGGCTTTTTCAGACCCAGGCCAGCTGGCCTTGGTGAGTTCCTGATAAAACATCCCCATTGTCTCAGTGTGTGGGTGAAGGTGCAAGTTAAAATTACTCACAGGGGATTCACTCTCAAGCCTTTGGAGACCTTGTTAGAAAAGGGAAAGATTCCAGTCAAAAGGAAACTTTGAGGGGTTTTATTCCTCCTCCGAGGAAAGAGTATTTACATTATCCCATGCAAGATACAGAATGGAGAAGGAATCACGCAGTCCTCATTTGGCCAGAGGAGGGAATGTGGTACTCTGTGAAGCCTTAACACGCTGAGACTCTCCAGGTGTCCTGGGAACTCATTCTGAGTGAAGGCTGAGTGGGTGTTGTATTGGAAACAGCCAGACAAACCTGGGCTGTAGAAGTTTCCATGCAGACACGGGCCAGGAGTTTTCACAACCAATCTGCTGCGTTAGTTCACTGGTCAAAGATATTCTGTCATAAATAACAGCAATTTTGCATTCCCACCAGCAATGGATGAGTGTACCCCTTTCTCCACACCATTCTGTATCTTGCATGGGATAATGTAAATACTCTTTCCTCGGAGGAGGAATAAAACCCCTCAAAGTTTCCTTTTGACTGGAATCTTTCCCTTTTCTAACAAGGTCTCCAGAGGCTTGAGAGTGAATCAACTGCGAGTAATTTTAACTTGCACTTTCCATTATTAATATATTTGATAGACATTTTGTTTTTCATATTCACCCGTTTCCTCATCATCCAATTGTTTGTGTGTAATTTGTTTAAAAAAAAGTTCTTGAAGTTTGCAGGCAAATGGATGGAAATTGAAAACACTATCCTTAGTGAGGTAAGCCAGACCCAAAAAGAGGAACATGGGATGTACTCACTCATATTTGGTTTCTAGCCTTAAATAAAGGACATTGAGCCGATAATTTGGGTTCTTAGAGAAGCCAAATAAGAAGGAGAACCCAAAGAAAAACATATAGGCATCCTCCTGAATATTAACCTTCATCAGGCGATGAAAGGAGACAGAGACCCACTTTGGAGCATCGGACTGAAATCTCAAGGTCCAAGTCAGGAGCGGAAGGCAAGAGAACTTCCTGCTTCATTGAAATGTCTGCTGGATACTATGGGCCTGAAGGCTGAAGATGGATGCCCCAATGGTACAGAGGAACTTTGGGTAACTGTCCAGGCAGCAAGATGTCTCTGTCATTTCTAGAGCTTTTGATTTCTTGTTTACTGTAGTTTTATATCCTTCTGGAGTCTTTGATGGAGTTGAAGAATGGATAGTTATAGTTTTCCTTAGTTATGATAAAAGATAAAGTAGATATAAATATTGTAACTGTAATTCTTACTTGATAACTGTTTTGTTATATGTAATTTTACTATGTTAAAGTTAAAGCCTTTCTTTTTTGTTTAAACAGAAAAAGGGAAAATGATGTGGGAGTGATTTCTTATTAATAAAGAAACTGCCTAAGGCCCATTTGATAGGCCCACCCTTAGGTGGGTGGACTAAACAGAACAGGATTCTGGGAGAAGGAAGCTGAGTCAGGAGTCGCCATGATTTTCCTACCAGAGGCAGAGCCAGGCTAGAATCTCCCCGGTAAGCACACCTTGGGGTGCTACACAGATTATCAGAAATGGGCTAGTCCAGGTGCAAGAGCTAGCCAATAAGAGGCTGAAACTAATGGGCCAGGCAGTGTTTAAAAGAATACAGTTTCCGTGTAATTATTTTGGGGCATAAGCTAACCATGTGGGCGGCCGGGTGCCGGGAACACAGCCCGGCCGCTCCTAATTCAACAGCTCAGGACCGTGAGGGGTGCACCCACACACTGAGACAATGGGGATGTTCTATCTGGGAACTCACCAAGGCCATCTGGCCTGGGTCTGAAAAAGCCTGGGTTAAAACCGGTCTCGCTGAACATAGCGGACAATGAGGACTACTGAGACCTCAAGAACAATGGCAATGGGTTTTTGATCCTACTGCACCTATTGGCTTTGTGGGAGCCTAGGCAGTTTGGATGCTCACCTTACTAGACCTGGATAGAGGTGGGTGGTCCTTGGACTCCCCACAGGGCAGGGAACCCTGATTGCTCTCTGGGTGGACAAGGAAGGGGGATTTGATTGGGGGAGGGGGAGGAAAGGGGAGGCGGTGGTGGGGAAGAGACAGAAATATTTAATAAATAAAAAAAAGAAAAAAAAAGGAAAAAAAGTTCCTTGGAGCTGTAATATTTCAACATCTTTCTAATGTTACTGAAGCTTATTTTCCACGTCACATTGTATGCAAAACCAATGATTTCTAAGTGAATTTACAAATTGGATACATACCACTAAAATTAGTTTTTGAACATTTTCACATCCCCTTAAAGTTCCTAAATACTCCTGCAGTTCAACCTTTATTGTATTGCCTATTACCCCTTTCCCAGAAGATTTACATATTCAAGTAATTTCCAACAAATTGAAATCATGAAGGAGGTGATGTGTTTTATCTGGTTCCTTCACTCTACTAGTGTCAATGGTTCCTTATTTGTCAACTGAATAATATTTCACTATAAAGCAGTCATGGATAATGTCTTTTAACCCACCAGTTGATAGACATTAAGATGTCGAAGACTTGGGGTTTATGGACTATTCTACTGATGCTTTTTCAGTATAAAAATATTTTATAGAAAAGTACTTCCTTGTACAATGATATTTTTAATTGGGATAATAGGAAGTTGTATAAAATTATTCAATCAAGCATTTCATTTTTAGTTAATGAATATTTAAATAAGCACAATTTTTAATGAAAAGGGCTCATTATACCTAAGCATTTTACTGTAGATATATATGCTATTAATATCATTAAATTTAGTAAATATTATCAAAAGAAATTTGCAATAGAATGTTCTGGCTAAATGTTACTTTCCATTGACAATGTAATAACTGAATTTATCAATGTTAAGTGTCTGTATTTCTATACAAAGCTTAGATTTTTTCCATTATAAACATTTAAAGGATTGTGTGTGCCCTTTTTAAAAAAATTTAATAATAGAAATCCTTTTTTGTTTAATATTTCATACATTCAAACAGGTCAAAAACCTAATTTTATTTCAGGAGTCAGAGTTAAACACTTAATTTTGTCTCTACATATTTGAATGGGGAGACATTTTGATCATCTTGAGATTGTTAGGAACACAGAAATTAGTAGTCAGCTACCAACATAGAACCTGAATAAGCCAGCACGGAACATTTTCCTGTTTGTTCTCAGAAACATTTCATTTCTAAAGAAGCACCCTCCCGCGGTGGTTATCTTTTTCTAGGCTTGCTCAAATTCCAGGAGGACTTCTGTTAGATCGCTTTCCACAAAGATTACATTCTCTTTGGAGTTCAGATACCATACATCAAAACACGGGAGCTTTTGCAAGTTTTCTCTCAACGGGGGGAATATTTCCCCTACAAACTAAAGGCAAAGTCAAAAGTGAGTAAACAACTTTCCAGCTCTCTTCTCTGCGTTTCCTTCTTTGAAGAATAAGACCGCACTGCACAGTACTTCTGCTATGCTTTATCACCGTGAACCAGTGACAGAAACATGGTATATATGCACTTGTAATGGGGAGACTTTTAGGGTTTAATTGCTTTTTCTTGATTCAAGACTTTCTTAGATATAGGCAAAACATCTACATAGCAAGCAAGATTATTTCTGAAACAAATATTTGATTTTTGCATTTTTTAAAAAGGAGAGTGATCGGTTTTTATTGTAGATCTTTGAGTTACATATCATGTCTGGTGTGTGTTTTATATCATGTCTGGGGTGAGTCACTCCTCACTTGTCTAATCTTCCTAGGAGTCCCATAACAGTTTCCCCAGCTCCACTGTTAGCAGTCACTTCAGCTGCTAGGTGCTGAATAGTCACAGAAAGTGGATGGTATCATTGGTGCATAGCAGATTAAAAATTTGGTATTTGTTCTTTCTTGCACTGCTGTTGTTCTCATGATCAATCTTCTTTGGGGACACACAGCTACCATTATTTATGGCAACAGGAGAAATGAGTGAAATATGGGGACTCTGCTTCATTTGAGCAGATACAGAACAGCAGGAAGCAATTGTGTGTGTGTATGTGTATGTGCGCACGTGCTTATATGTGTGTGGTCTTGCATGCATGTGCTTGTGTGAGGCACAGTCTCGGCTCAGTAGAAATGATACCCACTGTGAGTTGACACAGACCAAACAAGCATTAGTCTTCTCTTTATAGGTGAATTAAGGTTCAAAGAAAAGTCTGGCCTTCTGGGGTGACACCTGTAGTCCGTGGCAGAGCTGACTCAAAATAAATTAAGGTTAATATTCTTGCTAAAATAATGGAAAATATAAATAAAGGTGAATCGCCTTTTCTCTCCTTGATTATGCTTGATGCTTGGATCTTATCTTTTCTTAGGGTGAAACTCTGTGGCTAATTTACAACTATCAATCACGTAATTGCATCTGCCAAATTTTGAGAGTCATAGTATTGCTGTCTTTTTATAAATTCTTTTATTTCTAGCTGCGATTTTCGAGTTTCCTTTCATCTATATTTCACTTGATGTGTATATATTTGTGGCTCATATCTCTTCTCTAGACTTGCCTTTTTATTACCCAGTGTCCTCTTTTATCCTGTTTATTGCTTTTAATCTTAAATTCTGCCTTGTCGGATATTAATTTTACATCTTTTGCTTGTCTTCCATTAGCGTATTCATTTTATCTAATGGCTCATCTATTAATTTTAACCTTTAATTTTCACTGTTCTTGAAAATGTGAGCTGTAAATATCATTCAGGCTGGTTCTTGAACCTCTATCTGATACTTTGTCTATGTTGATGAAAGGATTCCATGAGTAAACATTATGTTTAATATTCAGTATACAGGATTCATCTCTTCTGCTTGCTAGCTAGCTTCATGTTTTCCTCGATGACAATTCTTTTGCTTTTGCTTCTTTTAGGAAGATGTTCTCCCTTTCACTTTATTGTCCTTTTTTGCTAAGGAGTCTCTGTGGAAAGTCTCAGTCTTTCTGGATATATTTGCTTTTGTTCTCTATGATTAAGCATTCTGTTCCAAATATTTTCCCATTAAGTATGCTCAAATTATTTACAACTTCACTAAACGGAAGCGAATGGTTCGTGATGCCATTTCTATTATACTCAACACTTTTATTTATCTTCCCTTTTGTTTCATTGTTTTTCTTTTTTCATTTTGTCACCATTCATCATTTTTATTCTAAAGATACCGCTGAAAATTGTATTTTAGTTTTAAAATATTTATAATATTTATTCATGTTACTAACATTATTTGTGTGTGCATGCACATGCATGTGGAGAGATAGAGAGGTGTTGCGCATACTACCAGATCTGCGTGGAATTCAGGGGACAACCTGCTTTCCTTTCCTAAGAAATGGGTCTCAGGGACAAAATTCAGGTAGGTTAGCTTGTGAAGCAAGCACTTTTCCTCATGGTTCAACTTTTCAAGATGCAAATTCATTTCTGTGCGCTCTCTTTTTTTTTGGCTTTCTTACTTTCACCACATCACTTGTACAATGATAATCTAGTTCTGTTTCCTACTAACTCATGTACAGCCTCCCAAACCACAATACTTTTCAGACAACATATCTAAAACAATTAAAAATAAATATAATAACCCTAAATGAGAAAATAATACCTTTATGAGTATTTTATGTATATTAACTAATTAATTGGTTTATTGATAAAGGATAACACGATGCTTCCCCAAGTTTGTCTTGATCTCTTTATTTTCATGTCTAAGCCTATTGAGCACTAAGATTCCAGGGTGGGTTACCATGTCCAGGTCTACATAACCATTTTAGAGCAGTGAGCCTCATACATGTTGTAAAAGCAATATAAGCATTATATGACATTAGAATGTGGAACTGAAATACTGAATTTTATGAAAGCACCACTTTGCAGGTTCAGGGGACTGCAGACTGCCTCACATCAGCAAAACTTTGCAGCACACTAGATTAGTGCACACTTTACAGCATACTCGCTTTTCTCATAAGAAATAGAAATTCAAAGATGTTAAGTGCTGACCTAAGGTAATGATTAACTAATGGTATATTTGAGTTTGTTCTTTCAGCGGGATAGAAAGGGACAATGGTAACCAAAGACCATTATTATATTATTTAATTAAAAAAAAGATTGGGTATATGTTAAAGGTTATATATATATATGTATGTATACATATTACATACGTTTGTATATATATGAATGTAGAATATAAGTAGAATATAAGTAGAAGGTATATACCTTGCCAAATTTACATAAAAATCATTGATATTACTTCAAATGTTAAACCTGCTTCTGAAAACGTTAACTTTTTCGAAACAAGACTGCTTAACAAGGTTTATGGCTACTCCATTCATGAACAGTGCATGAGAAAGTGTTTCAACATAGCTTTAGGTTATAGACCTCATCACATTCAAGGTTATTAATGCAATGAGACATGGCAGACCATGAAATGTACTGTAATCATTTATACTGAGAATTCAGCACTCATGCATTCGTGTGTGAATTAAAGCATATAGTGCTCTCCTGAACCAGAGGGTCATGCAAATGATGTTGATTTGACTGAAAAAAAATCGCTTCATCAAATTTTATTTGTAAAGTGTGAGTCTATAGTGTTCTACTGATGATGAAGTTTAAATATTCCAGCTAGATAAATCACACAGTGCTATAATGGACAGCTTCCCAATTACATCAGTTTCCTGATTATATTGAATTATTCTATTTGAACTATGTTTGAATTCTGAAGGCATGCATGAATCATGGGAAATTAGGAAATTAACATACAGTCAATACTATGCCCTTTAATTACATTTCCACAAGTTTAAACATACATAAGGATATAAATCAGTTCACTTGTATGTATTTGGAGACCATATCAACTTCTGGTACTAAATCTTAATAAACCAATACCGCTCTCTGTCTTTTTCCTCCCCCATCTTTCACTCTGTCTCCCCTTCCTTCTTTGTCCCTGCTGTGGTGTCACATAGCCTCAGCTGTCCTTTGTGTCATTCTCAGATTTTTTTCTGTTTCTTTTGCTTCTCCGACTTTCCTGCCAATACTTACTTTTTTGTATGTAAATGTATGAATGCATATTAATACATGTTGTCTTGCATTCTGAGTACCACTTTCCACATTCTTTCACAAAATAATCTCAATATAATTCCCTTTTACTGGTACCACATCCTACCACCACTCCATTTTTAACTGAAAAAAAAAAATCAACTGTTTTTTACTATACCTATTCCTATCTCAAATCTTCATTACCAAACCTTGACTCAAAAGACAAGTTAGGAGTTATGTCTTCATTAATAAGTATGAAGCTATAGATGGCTTAATTATTATGAGCTTTTTGGTGTTATTGGCTTGCCATTGTTGTTTTTGATGAGTCTTTTTGGATCCATCTTGTCTCTTACACTTTAGATCATTCTCTAATGGTCTCTACTCACTTGCTTGACATTATATCACATTAATGCATCACTTTAGGTATCTTTTCTTATTTTCTTTCAGATTTTTTTACTTTATACTCTTTTTTTTTAGAACAACTCAGCAAAATAAAATTCCGGTTTATTGTTGGACATTGTTTCACACATACATCAAACAGGCCAAAAGAATAAACAGCAACTTCATAGACAAAAAAAAGGATGAAAAAAAAAAGAAACCTTTTATCTTTGGCCTTTTTAACCATCTCAAACAAACCAACTACTTATAGTACAGCTAGGTACATACACAAAAAAAGTTACTGGAATGCTCGGAATAAAATTGTTTTTTTGTTGTCGTTTTTTGTTTTTTGTTTTTTTTTTTTTCTCCTTTGAGATTATAATGAACATGGTCACACCACAAGTAAGGTCAGAAGTAGGACAGAGAACGCTCTGAAGGCTGGTCTGGTCACCGTCATCATCAAAAATGGCTGATCTTTAACAATATGTACAAAAATATAAAATGTAAATAAAAAATACAAACAAATTTTCCTTTTAAAGTATTTTTAAGAAAAAAAAAGCAGGTTCTTGGAAGTTTTGTTTTTTTTTCCTCCCCTGTTGCAAATTCATGTTGTGGTTTTGGTGGGTTGATGAAGAGCGCATGTCATCTGTGGGTGGCACTGCCCGCTGTGGGCGGGCGGTGCCTGCTCCTCTACTCGAAGGTGACCACGTTTAAATTCTGAGACGGGAAGTGGAGGGTGAACAGGTCACGGCGGCCTTAGTTTAGCTTTTCCTTTGCTGTCTAGTCATCCTCGTCAGTCTTCTGCTTCTTGGTGTCAACATCATCATCCTCATCGTCTTCAGCTACCCGCTTGCCCGTAGGAGCCTCAGCTTCCTCATCTTAATCTCCATCCTCTTCCTCACCGTCACCTTCCTCCTCCTCCTCTTCCTCCCCACCTTCTTCCTCTTCTTCATCTACCTCATTGTCGGCCTCCTGCTCCCCATTTTCCTCATTAGCATTGCCATTGGCAGGTGCGTCTCTTCCATTCTCTGCCTCCTCCACAACTTCCTTCTTCTCTTTCAAGTCCTTGGCTGGTGTCCAAGGCCGCGTCTGACATGATGGGGCACGCCGGTGATCCGCTGCAGTGAGGGCGAGACGAATCGAGTTCGAGGACTCTGGCGAGAGTACTCTTTAAAGAACATATTTCCTAAGCTTCTATCCTTACTCCTCCTTCAATTCTCCATGCACAGGAAGAAGTTATTAACATACTCTGAATTTTCACTGCTTGTTATCTAAAAATAACTGCAGCTCCTGTCTCGTTGGAGCAATAGCCACAAATATATACTCCTAATGCATGTCATCATCTGAAGGATCCTCAAAGTACGTGGCTTTATTATGACCTCTTTTGTCAAATCTTCATATGTAAGAGTCACCCTTAGCTTTGCCATTTCCTATGTCTTCATCAGTGTACAGAATAAATATGCAATGAGATCACTGTTGTTGAGTTTATATCTGTACTGAGTCTTTATTTTTAACTTTCCTGTATATAGTGATATGATGTTTTATTTCAAGACATAGTTTTGCAAGTTTTATTCAATATTTTTAAATATTTTAACATTTTGTTAATCTTACTGCTCTAAATAGGTTCTTTACATGTCATTTTCATTGCAATTTTCCCTTAATTCTTGGTTTAATTTTTTTCATTGACTATATTTTATAGAGTACATATGTATGAGATTGAAACATTGTTTCCTGACTTTATACATTGATATTTGACAATTTTTGTGTGGGTGTTTTCTTCCTTCTGTGCAATTTTATTGCATGTATAAATTTCTATACTCATGATTGAGGTCAAAATGCCGATTTCAAACAATAGAATTCTTAATATTTCTCTTAATATAATGTAAATGTCATTCCTATGTTTGGTGAATGCATTATTTAAAACCAATAGATGATCATGGTGTGCCTTTCTACAAGGCAAGAGTTTATTTTATAATAACAAATTCAAAGTATATGGATATTTAAATTGAACAAATTGGCCATATATTCTTGTTTTCCTTGCTATCCTTCCCTAAGCAAACACAGATGCTTTTAATCCATTCTTAATTACAGATGCCAGTATCACAAAAATATATCTTATTCATGTGTTGTTTATCAAGTAACTAAAAAGGGTTAAATCAAGAGGCTTCAGAAGTAAACTGATAGAAATATAAGTCGTCTTTATTGAGAGGGCAAGAAACCCAGCTAAACTGGAGAGAAGAAGCAGAGGAAGCAGAAGCAACTCTTAGTGTCACTCTTGTGCGAACTGTGCTGTAGAGTGTTCCCAGTTTCAGAGGTGAAAGGGAAGGAATGAGTACAGATGGAGAAACAAGTGAATAAGTAGACGATATGTTCAGGTCCAGAAGACTGCCAGACAGCATGAACACATGCCATGATAACATGGAAAGAACATAGTCTGAATCCAAGGAACCATTTGAAACTCTCCTCTGTTTTTATTTGATGTATACTAGGTGGCCAGATGACAGGCTATTAGAAGGGGCTACCACTATCACATATGACTCAGTGTGTGCATAGAACCATGATTTGTTATTCTAAATGTTAATGTTCTAGGGAACAAAATGGGGAATGACCAATTCCTTTAAAGGCTATGGCACTACCACACTTATAAAAATAGGTGGAATTACAATATCATTTAAAAAAATTTAGCTAGTGGATATCCATCCATTGAGTGTCTTCAAAATAATTCTTTTTAAATAGTCTACTTTTGAAAATCAGTAAGACTGTTAGGAGAGTTTAAAAAGATGATACCTATGAAGTGATCTTTTTAAGTGAGAAAATATACTTGTTTTGAATTGAAGATTATTAAGCTTTTGAAACAACAGGCTTTACATGTTTCTTTTAAGTTTAGCCCTATCACTTCCTGGTTACCCAGAGCATGTGATAATTTTCTCAGGAAAGTTTTTAAATAACCTAGGGTAACAATTTGACTCAAAACAAATATTCTTATCTTTTTATTCAGTGACAATGATTTATTTGATAACTTCTCATGAATTGTAATTATGTGCATTACAATAGTAGGACATATCATCTCAGAAACAACAAGCAAAACTGCAGAGAGATGGAAGATTAAGCAGACTACATAGTAAAAATAATGATCCCTTGGCTATAAATTTAAAAGTTACTACACTAGGCATGGATAAAGAGGAAGAGTAGAGACAGGTGAAAATGCTGTGGCCAGAGGAAGAAAGATAATTAAAAGGGCAAGGCAAACCAGTGAAAACACCTGAAAGTCAATTTCAGCCCAAGTGAAGTGTGAAACTAATGGAATAAATGTGAAATAAAATCCATATTAAAAGATATCAAACTCCCAAGCTCAAGGTCATGAAAATCAGTGAAATATTAGAGAAAATTTCTGTGATGAAAGTAGAAAGTAGAAATAAGTTAAATAGAATGATGCTTTAGAGATGACAAATTAATGTCAATGTTGTTTCTTCTCTAAATTAAATGTGTGCACCATTACAATTTCCTTCCCAAGATACTGTGTTTCTAGCATGTAGTTTCTGTATTGTTGTATCACAATATCCAACAAACAGCAAATTAAAAAGAAACAATCTCTCTGAGTCAAACTGTACTTTCAAATCCCTGTTTCTGATGTCCACATGCATCTAATTTTGTTGAAGGTACCAGAGATTCTGGTTAGATTTCATAGGAAGTTTGTATTCTTCATTCTTTCTTGAACTCGGTGAAATTCTACTGCAGTAGAAATCTCTTTGAAGTCAGGTTGATAGGCCAATGTCGAATCAAATTTTATGAACTTCAAAGCCTGCTCTGTTGCACAGGATATCCTGGTGAGGCTAGATATTGCAAAGAGAAATGAGAATACTTCCTGAACATTTTAACTAACTTGGTCCTAAAACACTATGTAAACTTTCTCCTTTGTGAAGAATCACTGTATTTTTATATATTTGGAATATTGTATATTTTGTTATTATTCCTTTATTTCAAATTTTTGATGTAAGAACATTTTATGGTGTAGAATCTGTTCAGCTTATTTTATCTGGGATTTTACTTTGTTTTCTTCCTGAAAGAAGTATTTGTAAGAACTCTGAATTCTCATGAATGTTTCATCTATGTGTCCTTGGATAAATTATATTCAAAAATAGAAATCACAAGAAAAATCTACATTACAAAACTTTTAAGAAGGAAGAGCACAGTGTGTGTGTCCTTAAAATTCATTTGAAGTTAATTTAGAGCATTTAATTAAGGATAATTTCTTTCTTGTTTCTTTATAAATGGCTGGGAACTATTCGCCCAGTTAATGATCAGGTTAAGTTATTTTGATTGATTACCTGCACTGTTGAGGATATAAAGGATTGTGTTTAAAATGAAGAGGTATCCTATTAGAAAGCTATATTATAATAGTCTTCAAATAAATCAAAAGCTTTATAAAAGACAACAGTCCTTGTAAATTATTTTGTATTCAGGGAACCCTGATTGCTCTTTGGGCCGACGAGGGAGGGGGATTTGATTGAGGGAGGGGGAGGGAAAGGGGAGGCAGCGGTGGGGTTTTATTATTATTAATAAATAATAATAAATAATAAAAAAGATTAATTAAATAAAGGTGCTCTTTTTTTCAAATTAATATTGAGAGTAAGATATATACTAGGGCAAAAGAAATAAAACAAATATGCCTGTCCTTATGAAACTCCCTTATATCGGATGGAAAGAACCATTAAAAGCATAACAGACAAGTAAATTAAATAATAACAGTAAGAAACAGTAATCGTATCAAAGTATTCCAAAAAAAGGCGAGTTGTAAAACCAGATTGGCAGGGTCAACGAAGATTGTTCATGAATTGTATGCCAATTTTGTAAGAATTACAAGAGGTAAGCCTTGATGACTTAGGAGTCAAGACTCGAAGGGAAGAGAGTAAGAAAGTCAAAATGATGAAGATAGAAGTGTCTTATGATGCGAACCATGCAAGGAGAGAATTGGGGATTAGAAGAGAGTTGAGGAAGCATATTATGTAGGTAACTAATGATACCTTAAAAATCAAATAATATGCAGTCAATCTTAAAAGGGGAAAACTGAATGATTTTGAAATGTGGTGTTATAGTTGATTTGTTGAGACAAAGCTGTTGTACTTGTAAATGAAAGAGATAGCAGGGTACCAGTAGAAAACTACTCACACAGTGGTAGAAAAACCTATCACACCCAGAAATCTCTTACTCATACATGGTATGGGGGTAAGAGATGAATGGGGGGATTATGGATGACTCAGAAGATTTGTTTTTAAATGGCAAAAAAACAGTGGAACTGTTATCAAAACTGTAGGGGAATATATCCAGGAGGAACACGTAGTTTGTTGCTGGTCCTTTCTTTGTGGGGTAAACAAATTCAATTTGAAGAAATAACATTATCTTTGTGACACAATCTCCTCTTCATATGTATTTCAAAAATAACACTATTTTCATAAAGTTAAAGTATTAGGGAGACACACTTCCCACTTTATGTTACATCAGTTTCAAACCTCATAATTTTAGCAAACCTTCCATAATGATTTTGGGGACCTATCCCTGTTTCTTGTACCAAATATAAATGATATTTTTTTCTATTGCCTATTGAGTAAAAGCACGGATCACAGATACAATGGATATGTTACCCTTTTATTTTTTAATGTTGACAGTTTTTTTGAGGAAATGGATAAACTTTAGAGTAGGATATAAAGATATTTTGAAGAAGTGATTATTTTTTCCAGAAAGAAGCACTTTAATCAAGTCATTTTATTATAGAAGTATCTTTCAGAAGGGATTGGGTAGAATGACTGAAACAAACTCCAAAAACTAATTACTTTTATGGTCAATCAAAAAGAAATAAAAATGTTAAATTTTTTTCAAATGCAATTCATGCCATAGTAAGTATAGTAGTGATTAAACTTATTTTAGAGCTAAAATATTTTTTATCGGACTTAAATAATCAATCTACTCAGATATCCTAGCTTTATTTATCTCTTTTAAAAAAGTGATAAACTTCATCTTCCATACGTGTTGAATTGCTTAATCCAGAATGTCACCCAAAGACAAATGTGTTGTTGGTACTGGGAGACAGTTAGAACTCTTAGGAGGTTGGGCTTGGAAAGGTAGTTAGATCATTGCAGATACATCCTGAGAATGGGCATTACCTGCAGATGCTATGCCTGACTCTGAAATCTGTCCTGCTCAGCCCTCTCCGGACTCCTGTTTTGGTTTCTAGTCATAATGAGAGTAGCAGCTTTGACCAAGCAGGTCTTAATACCAGAAAGTTCTACCTGCCACTGGTCCCAAAGTGTTAGAAACAAGTCACCATTGAATGAGGCCTCCCAAGCAGAGAGTCCTAAACAAATGTTACCCCTTTTTATGCTTGTCATATTGGGGATTTTCATAGGAGTCAAAAGATGAATTACATTTGATATGCAAACAATGTTAATAAAACTGTACACAGTCATATATAAGATATATATGCATGCATTTACATACACGTGCATGAATATGATCTAAAATGTTCAATTTCTTTTTGCCATCTATCATCATAACACTTCCTGGGAGTTTAAGAAATTTGTACTGAATTTACTGTAGAATCAATATGACTTTAAGAATCATAGCTAATTCCCAATCTGGCAATGAAATTCAAGTAGAGCCGGGCGGTGGTGGCGCACGCCTTTAATCCCAGCACTCGGGAGGCAGAGGCAGGCGGATCTCTGTGAGTTCGAGGCCAGCCTGGTCTACAAGAGCTAGTGCCAGGACAGGCTCCAAAGCTACAGAGAAACCCTGTCTCGAAAAACTAAAATAAATAAATAAATAAATAAATAAATAAATAAATAAATAAGAAATTCAAGTAGAGTGTTCTATTAGTCAAAGGAATCAATGTGTTACCCAAGAAATCTGAAGAATAAACAGTCTTTAACTGACTACCTTTAAGTGACTATTTTATGTTATTTTTCTATAGTAATTTTTAAATGGACTTCCAGGGAACCCTGATAGCTCTTTGGGCTGAAGAGGGAGGGGGACTTGACTGGGGGAGGGGGAGGGAAATGGGAGGCTGCGGTGGGGAAAAGACAGAAATCTTAAATAAATAAATAAATAAAAAGAAAAGAAAAATTAGCATAACATGATTTGAAGAAAAAATTTTTTTCCTGCTATAATGTCATTCAAGACTAATTTTAAAGCCTCTGGGAAATAATATAATTATAAAAAATACCAGAAACTCACACTAGGTGTTCGGACAGTTCTCAAATTTCTATTGTAGTTCTTATTTTAATTACGTTTAATATCTCTATTTCACTATAGAAAGCTCAACAGGCCCCAGCCTACCCAGAGGACTATATGTCTGTATAAAAATGAGATAAACCAGGAAATGACAGATACAAAAAGTCATTTCATTCAAATAGTATAAATGATAATATAGTAAAAGAACCTGTATCATATAAAGAAAATGACTTGATGTTTCTATGTCTAGAATCATATCAGTTTGTTCATTGTAGCTGTTCACATTAATTAGGTAGCATATTCTGAATCTCACCTCAGAATATTCATCATCCACAATGCCAGACAGGATCAGTATACAAAAGACTGGCAGCCAACCTGCAAGGATGGTGTGCTGCACTTCACAGACCGCTAACAGCTGTTATTATTCAATATTACTAAACATGTATTGTTATTTTTGTGGTTTGGAAAATTCACAAAGGCAGTCTTGGCTCTTAAAACAGCCCATGCTGAGTAAACTAATTGGAAGATGATTCATGCTGTTGCTCCAGTGACATATACATAACTCTCTGTGTAAACATTGAGCTGTTTCAGGCAGCCATTGACATTGCTATTTTGCCAGAAGGAATTACTGCAGGGGATAACAAAGACACACAGTCTATCTACTCTCACCATGCACACACACACACACACACACACACACACACACATACACACAAAGGCCTTCTAGGCAGTGGTTTCAGTTCAGCACATTTATTACCTTTTAATTGCTTCTTAATTGCATTGTGACCTCTTGCATAAGAAGCTAAATGTATGGAGTTGGCATGAGTACACTGTAAAACCTTTTTCTCACTTGGCATATATAGAAAAAAGTATGTATGTGTGTGTGTGTGTGTGTGTGTGTGTGTGAAAATACCTCAATACTACAAATAAGTTTATTTCACGCAGCTATTTATCATGATTCTAGCATTAAATACAGCTCACTGAAAAATTTAAATGCCAAAGCATTCAATAAATGTACCTCCAGGGTCAGAGGTTAAAAATGTTTGAGAAAAAAAGAAGAAACAATTTCAAAATTAAATCTTTTATTTAAGTATCCTTGCTATGGAGAATAATTCTAAGATGAAAGATAAGTGTGCGTATTTTAGGTCCGTGCAAGGTAAGCACACTGCCATCAAAAATAAACTACCATGCCAAGCACTGCGAGAACCGAGATATAAACCTGGTGCTTTCTTGGAAGATTTACTCAAAGCTGTGTCTCCATCGCTCATAGACTGCACACACATCATCCAACTTTCAAAAAAAGTGCAATTGGAAAGCTCATGTTTCTGGGCCTCTAAAGAAAATTGCCATAATTCAGAACCCTAAGTAGAGTTCTCAACTCACCTCACCTAACTTTCCTATACCTATTTTCATAGTGCCGTAAAACAAAGTAAAAATGTCAACAGGGAGAAAATTAACTCATTCTCTTCTTTCAATTCTTAAGTCAGTTTTTTTATTACCAATTAAAGTTTTTTTCAGAAAAGAAATTAGAATCAGCAAGAAATGTAGCTCCTTTCGAAGCAGGTAAAATACCAGTGTTGTCTCAGCATAAAGGCCAGCAGGTAGTCAGTGGTACTGACCTGGACCAGATAGAATGTTATCAGTATCAGGTTTTACCTTTGATGTCATATTCAGGTGTTTAAGTGCAATGCTCATGCTCATTCAGCTTTGATGGGTGTAGTTATTCAGAGTTATAGAAGACCAGTATGAGCAGGAAATCAGTGTGCTCGGATACAAATGAAGAAGCCAGCAAAAGCAATTATAATTTCTCTATTTGTTGCTAGTATTGTGATTCATTAGACAACCTTTAAGATGAGGAATATGCTATTTGCATGTGATAAGAATAAGCAAAGAGGGGAAAAATTTAACGCTACAGATATATTGTGGTAACAGAAATTTAAAGTAATGTTCTTAAATAAGGAAGGCATGTTGGAATCCAATACACACACATACACACACACACACACACACACACAGTGATCATTTGATATTTCAGTACATGGGCAACCCATCAAGTGGAAAGTGGGAATAGGTTACATGATAAAAAAAATGGTAAAAGAGTGAGGGAGACCCTTGATTCAGAAGAGAAAAACATGGAGTTAATAATTGATCTCTGAAATGAAACACACAGGGATTGGAAGAGTAAAAATAATTTTGCAGTAAAAATAATTTGTAATGTCAATATATGGTGAAAGTTGATATTATAAGAGAATGAGAAGGAAAATGATGGGCAGTTGTCAAAGGTTGGAACATATTAAAATAAGAATGTCAAATGGAGAGTAATTGTGCATGCCGCATCTAGATGATGACCATGGAAGAGAATGATTGAGTGGTCCTTGGCCAAAAATAGTTGTAGAAAATGGAGTATGTAAAAAGAAGACCAGGTTCTGTTAAAGTGGCCTGAAAAATAACCTAGAATTTTACCAGTGATAAATGTCAACAAATGTAACAATGAGCCTCAAGTGAACAGGATAAACATAATAGTGGGCTCTCAAATTGATAGTTCCAATCTCATAGCTAAATGGACAGGCCAGGGAATTAAACCCAATGGGACAAAAAAGAAAACCAATAGTGAGGAATATGTGACAGGAATTTGTAAATATGCAAAAGGAACTGGTAAGAGTGGGAGGAAAATTAATCATATTGTATGGAGAATAACCAGAACACATCTCATAGGTATTTAATTGCCAAATAACAACAATTAATATGAAAAGTCGTTTATAAAACCCACAGACTTTGGTATACTACTTAACCCTTATATTTTTATTCATTAAATAATAATGATATATGATAGCCAAATAAATAAATAAATAACAATAATGTTTTACTTGGGTAAATGACTCCATAAGAATATTATAATAAAACATGTGATCAGCATGTGTTAGCCTTTCCACATACTATAATAACCATTTGATTGTTGGCTTTTTCTTTCTCTGACAAACTAAACAAGGAAAACAAGTTAGGGAAAGAAAAACTAATTTGGCTCATGATTTTAGAATCTTTGGTCCAAGGCCACCTGACTCTACCACATCAGCATGTGTATGACAAAGTATCATTAAACTGAGCTCATGGGCAGAAGAGGCTCTTTAGAAATGTGTCTCATTTTTCAAATCTGCTGTCTACCTTCCAGCTGTAGGCTTACATAATGGCTACATCTCAAAATTTATAACAACTGAAGTTTAACCAACATTCTTCTTGGCACAGACAATACTCAAAGCAATATGAAACCCTTTGGAATTTACCCTGCAAATATAGCCAGTTTCTCTGTGTATCTCTGGCTGTCATGGAACTACACCAGGCTGGCCTCTAACTCACAGAGACCTGCATGCTGCTGCCTCCAAAGTGCTGAGATTAAATTCATGCACCACCATCATCCACCTGCAAATAGTTATTTTATAAGAATCAGTGGAAAACTTCAGTAAGAATTCAAGAGAATCAAATATCCAAACTATAAACAAATATTAGATTGTATTTTACCCTAGAAGTTCAGCAGTTTGCAAAAAAAAAAACTTTAATTTGTAGGTAATAATGAGAGTTTTATCATCTACCCTTGTTTTTCTTGTCCCACAAATCTAACTAGTCAAAAGTTTGTGTGTCTCCTTCCAAGGCTTGAAAAATCAGACAAAAATCTGAACTTCAGAATTCCATGAGAGTTCCTATTTTAGAGAGGAAAAAAGCAAAAGATAAACACCTATGAGACATACAAAAATTTCACAATGTTAACTAACCTGTATGATTGATAGGTGTGTTAATTTCAATTGAGGCACTACAAGAACAATTTTTATTTTCAAAGAATCTAGAATTTTTTATATGAATATTATAACTAAATTATTTTCATAGATTTTTGAAAGTTATAAAGGGTTTTACCTGGTCATTATTTCCCCATGGTCATTATTCTGAAGGTGTTCACATTAGTTCCCTTTCACAATCTGCTTTTCTCTCCTACAGGACTAAATGCATTCACTTTTAACCTCTACTTTAATTACCTGTTCTATACTTGTACAACACAAATTTAGAAATAAATTTAACTGTGCGTAGCGTTATTTGTTTAATCTGTATCTCAAAAACAAATAATTCTAAGGATACAGGTGTATCTTAGAATTATGAGCAAACGTTAGGTCATGTGTGTTCATGTATATTATGGTTAAATACCTAAGACAAAATTAATTTGAAGACTAAATACATTGCTGGAGGGTATATTTGCATTTATTGTAAATTATTTGAAGAGCATGAAAACGTTGGAACAGGGGTTAAACAATTAGTTTTTGAATGCTTAATTAGGACATGGGATGCTGGTAGAATGAGCATTGGACAATGTGTTGACAATATTCTCACTTTAATTCTTCTGGAGGCACCCATAAAAGTTCATATTGCTATTATGTTTAAGAACTCACCTCGAACTTCACTTCTAATCTTTACAATAGCATAAATAGTATAGATTTGCATACAATCCTAAATTTAAAGATTTAAATGGGTCTAATGACACAGTTCTGTAAATGCAGGACTTTGTGTGTGTGTGTGTGTGAGAGAGAGAGAGAGAGAGAGAGAGAGAGAGAGAGAGAGAGAGAGAGAGAGAGAGAGAATTTGTGTGTGTATGTGTGTGTGTTTGTGTGCAAGTATACATAGGTACACAATGAAGCAGAAAAGTCAACCTCAGGTACAATATGGGCTTCTAGGTAAGTATTTGTTTCAAAACAAATAAAATATTAAATAAATAAATATAAAATTTCATGTTCTCTAAACAACCTAATGTCAAGTTTGAATTTATACTCTCTTTTTATCCCTTTTCCAAAAAGTAGATCATTTTCCAATACAATATATCCTGCAGTTGATACTTTAAAGTTATTAAAAGGCTCCAGTGACAGATGTCATAGTTTAGGAGTTAAAATACTTGTCACCAAGCCATGTGCAAGGATATGTGCACAAACTCTGAGTAAATAAATAAATAAATAGATTAGATAGATAGATGATAGATAGATAGATACATAGATACATAGATAGATAGATAGATAATAGATAGATACATAGATAGATAGATAGATAGATAGATAGATAGATAGATAGATAGAGAGATAGATAGAGAGATAGATGCAATTTTAAAATAGAGTTGAAGCGAGAACCTACAAAAATCTAATAAACAGTTTATTAAGGGGTGCAATGAAAAGACAAACTCACAGATAATCAGACTCTGCCACTGGTCCAGCTGCCTTCTTCCAGACATTCTGCCCAAAGGTGAAGAGCACCAACCTCAAGCACTCTCTCCATTGGCTGCTCCATTCTGACAAACCAGGAGAGCTTGAGAGCAAGAGAGAGCAAGCGACCCGCACCCTGAGCTTTAAGTTGTGTCCTAGGCAAACAAGACCATGCCCTAGGGCTTGCTGCCCAAAAGTCATTGGCAAAATGGTTTTAAATACCACCACAAAGAATATTTCAAAATTTATATTCATTTGTTCTTTTAAAAAATAACTATACAAAAAATAATAACATATACTTGAATAAACTCAAAAGATTACTAGACCTAATTTTTGAATGACTAATATAACTTTCTTAAATATTCTCAACATAACCAAGTGTAATGTTGCACACTCTCAACCCAGCAATGAAGCAGAGGCAGATGAATCTTTGTGAGTTTCAGTAGAGTTCATTCAAATATGTACCTAGATTGGTCTTTTTTTTTTTTCTGGCACACTATAAGTTCAGCAAAATTTTGTCTTTTTCTTGAATGGTTCTTTAATTTGTTTTCCCTCAGATGCATGGAGGAAGAAATCAGAGGTCATTTATGCTAACATTAATATACATTTGTCATTGGACCAGACGATTTCCCAACTGGGCATTGCAATTAATGACTGTCTAATTGACTCATCTGCAAATCTTGCAAAGCAATAATTTGACTAAGTAAATTGAACCTGCCACTGCAAAAACTCTGCAGAGCTGTGGCGTAATTAACTACTCTTGGAATACTTGATCTTAGAAGCCCTGGGGATAATCAATGCTAGTTTCATTTGGAAATGGTTTTGTTTCTATAACCATCACACAGACTATCTGAATTACTGATATTTTGATGACTGTTGCTTATTTGGTTGAGAACAGAAAAGCTGTATCTAACTCAAACTTTATAGCACAATAAATTTCCCAAAGTATCTTGACTTTAAAATCAGTCAAATTGAATGAAGTTTCAAGTACTATTTATTTTCTAAAATATTACTGCTTATGCAAACAAAAGAGGTAATCTAACATTCCCTGTGTAGCCATCACATGATAAGTTACACAGTGGCGCTACTCCCCTTTAAAAATTAGAAAGGAAGTTTTCGGTCCGACTGCTTGATGACCATTTTAAACAGTGGCCTTCTAGACAATTCACGGTTGAAGATTTATGAGACTCACCATTTAAGTAAGAGTGAAAATTCTGAGAACAGAGACCATAATCACTATAATTTTCATAGTTCAATAATTATGGTATCCATTAGTTAGCCAAGTGGGCAGACAAAATTGAACATTTTGATGGTCTAATAACTGAAAAATCAGGAATAGTAAATGGAAAAAAATTCATGGAACTAAAATGCATTCCTAGTATAAGCTTTGTAGATATATTTTAAATTATTGTTGCTATTATTATTTGTGTGCATGTTTCTCTCTCTCTCTCTCTCTCTCTCTGTGTGTGTGTGTGTGTGTGTGTGTGTGCGCGCGCGCATATGTGCCACAGCTCATGGATATAGCTCATGTGCAGTCAGGTCTCTTCTACTTTTTCATGGGTTTTTGCAGATGAAGCTCACATCATCAGATTTTGCAACAAATGATTTTTACATGCTAAGTCATCTAATTGATCATAGTTGTTTAAATCTAAAGTTTTGACTTTGTAAGTCAGTTTTGTTTAATAGAGGCAGAGGCTAAATTTCAGAATTGATGTCTCTAAATTTCTGAGTTGATATTGAAGCCATTTGACTTTCTTCAATAATAAGGAAGAATTCTTTGAGTATCAGATGAGATGAAATACTTTTTCACAGGTAGTAAAATTTTATCCTAAAATTCATATACCAAGAAAGGACACACACATACACACCTAAACACACACACAAGACACACATGTATACACACATATATGTATATATACATATGTATATATACTTTGATTATAATTATATTTACTTCACCACTTTTGTGATCACAGGCAACCCAGTAATAAAAAATAAAAGACAACTATAAGCCAATTTGACAAATACGTATTAATACTTATCAGACATAAGCATTTTCTATCAACAATCCTAATATAGACGCTTTTACAATATTAATAGGTAGATTTTTCTTTAGTCAAATGTATGGTACTGTATGACTCTCAGGATATCTACTAACCAAGCAAAATTATAAAGAAGTAAGGAATACCTTGTTATTTGTATTCTCTAAGCTTGTGAACTATAGGCTTAATGTCCTTTGTTTATGGCTAGAGTCCACTAATGAGTGAGTACATACCACAGATCCTAGTGGAAACTGGAAGCAAACAAGATCACTGGGCTAAAGTTGGGAGTATGGGGGTGGGGGTAAGGGTGGGGGTGGGAATGGGGGAAGGGGAGAAGGGGAGAGAGAAGGGAGAAGGGAAAGACTGGAGAGGTGTTGGGGGAGTGGGAGGGTGGAGATGGAGGAAGGGCGGATATAAGAGCAGGGAAGATGATATCTACATTAAGGGAGCCATTTTAGGGTTGGCAAGAGACATGGCTCTAGAGGAAATCCCAGGTGTCACTGGGATGTCCCCAGCTAGGTCTTTGGGCAGCAGAGGAGAGAGTGCCTGAACTGTCCTTGCCCCATTATCACACTGATGATTATCTCAAATATCACCATAGAATCTTTATCCAGCGACTGATGGAGATAGAGACAGAGACCCTTATCAGAGCAACAGACTGAGTCCCCAAGGTTCAGTTGAAGAGCAGAAGGAGGGAGAAGATGACCAAGGAAGTCTGGACCCGAGGTGTTGGTCCACCCATTGAGAAGGTGTGCCTGTTCTAATGAGAGCTCATCAAATCCAGCTGGACTGGGACTGAACGAGCCTGTGATCAAACCGGACTCTCTGAATGTGGCTGACAACGGGGGCTGACTGAGAAGCCATTGATAAAGGCACTGGGACTTGTTTCTACTACATGTACAGGCTTTGTGGGACCCTAGTCTATTTGGAAGCAAAGCTTCCTAGGCTTGGATGTAGAGGGGAGGGCCTTGGACTTCCCACAGGGCAGGGTTCCCTGCCCTCTCTTAAGGAGGGAGAGCAAGGGAGGAAGGTGAGTGGGAGGGGGCAGTAGGGGAATGAGAGGAGGGGAGGATGTGTAAATTTTTGAATGGAAAAAAAAATTTAAAAAAAGAAGTAAGGTATAATTTTCTATGTTTCAGAGGATAGATCTAAAGAATACGCCTGAGTCATTATTGTGACAGATCATTTCTGGGAATTGAATGAATGAAGTTTCTAAGTACTGATTATGCAAACTGAAGGAGCTTTACTGACTGGCGTGTGTTCTTATACTGCTTTGGCTTACTCATGGGGATAGAGAGTATTCCTTTAGTATCAAAGTACTGCGGCTTGACTTAGGTATATCGGCATGTGTATATTGCTATGCAAGAGAATCAGAAAAATTGTCATTACACTTACAGTCTCAAACAGACTTTTATTTCAATCAATACACACTTCCAACAGTGGGTGTGAAAAAAGTGTCTCTGGATGTTTCTGAGTCAAGGGTAAAGGAAATGCACACACATTCTATAACTTTTCAGGGTCATATCTGTGTCCTGAGAATCATTGAGATTTTACTAAAATTTCCATTATTTACTAACTCTGATCTCTGATAGTATATAGAAGGCATTCATAATTTTTTGGGTTAAATATCAATACATATCTCACAGAAATGTTTGAGGTCACATAGCAAAATTTATAAAGTTCCTGGAATAAAAGATGATAACTATGTTCATTTTTCTAAAACATTATCATAACATTTAAATTTTTGAAGTTAATTATAACTAATAATATTTATCAAGGATACACTTTTGAAAATGCAATGTATACTTTATTTAACTATTAATTTATTTACTTATTCCAACTCATCACACATAAATATAACTTATAGGTCAGAAATGAAAACACAGAGAAATAAAGTATAACTGCTAGCCTATAATTCGGGGTTCTCTTTGTGAGTCAAATAACAGGGAATGAAGAATATTTGGGAATAACTGCATATGCATTCAACTTTTGAAACTATTTTTCTCATCATCATTTCTTAAACACCACCATATAATTACTACTTATAGGATGTATACTTTGAATTACATGTACTAGGTAATCTTGAGATTTGTAGAATGTACAGAAGAAAGGACGCAAATGTCGTATAAATGCTACAGTAGTTTTTAAAGGGACTTGATCATCAGCGCCTTTTAAGCCCACAAGGCCTTGCAGCTGACCCCCAATGAAATTTGTAAGATAACTACAATTAGCCCAACATTACATAGATAGTAGACCTAGGATGGAAGTGTTAGCCCTCATAAGAAATTGTGGAATACTCTTCTTTAGCATAAGTAGTCAGAATCAATGTTTGTTGTTCCATTTTAGCTGAACCCTGAATGCTCATAAGTAACTGGAGGGTTTTCTCCAACTTCTAGTTCCAGAATAACCATTCTGAGGCTTATTGATTACAAACTGTTTGGCCTGTTAGTTCAGTCTTTTACTAACTCGCTATTACAACTTAAATTAAACCATTTCTATAATTCTGTATTTCACTACAAGGCTTGGGACATGTTATTTCACATCTTGTTTCTCCAGCAGCTGCTGGCATCTCTCAGACTATGCTTTCTTTCTCTCTGTATTCAGTTTGGCTTTCCAACCTAGCTATATTCTGCTCTGCTATTGGCCAAATTAGCTTCTTTATTAACCAATTATTATAAAAAATATACACAGCCTACAGAAGGGCATCCCATAAGACTACAAAGGCACAGGGGTACAGTAGTATATAGAAATAGATTAAACCCTCAAGTCTGAAAAAGAATGGCTGTGTGCAGTGTTAGGATAGAAAATTAAAGTTATACATTCATTGGCTGCTACATACCGTAACACAGTGTATATGCACACAGGTCAACTATTCAGTGTGTGCAGAAGCAAGTCAGTAGTTCTGTTTTCTTAAGTTTCATATGCTTATTCAGCATTTGTAATGAGTTACACACATTGAAATAAGATAATTACATAAAGGCATTCTGATAATATTTCTTCAAATACAAATTTAAATTTATTATATCATTAATATGGTGAAAATGCTGTATAATTCCAGGTATAATTTGAATAATAATTGATAAGACATATTTTTAGAAATTTATGTGTAATTTTCTATAGTATATTTCAATTCCAATCTTTAGACATGAGTTACATTTTTAGCTTCATTAAATGTCAAACATACCCTGCCTGTGTCTTCTGCCTTTTCTATCCTAGAAGTGTAGAATGAGACAGATATTCTAAGGTGATGAACAAGAGTTGTCCAAATAATATTCTTTTCCCATCTGAGATCCATAGTCCTGTACCCTATTTTTAATAAGCTATCGATAAATACCACTCCAAAGTCTTTGATGAGAGATAAAAACAAACTTTTAAGAGCTTGCTTTCCTTTTAAGTAACAAACTTGAACTTTTGCAGAAAAAGTATAGTTGGTTGCAGTTTTCAAAGTTAACTGTACATTCTGAAGCTATTTATATTAGGAAAATGGAAGAAACATTTTTTAAATCAAACTGAGGCAACGGCAATGAGACAGTATTTGACTGTGCTCAAAATAAAGTATTTCTTCAAGATTAGGCTATGGAGTTAAGCACAGTGTGTAGTTTTCCTTTAAACAATTTATTTCTGCCAGCATTCTGTTTTGTGCTGAGGACTTTGAAAGCTAATTAAAGCCATATTGAATGGTTTGGACCAAAGCTAAACAATGATGAATTTTCAGAATGTTTTTTTGTTCTCTAATGTTAGTTTCTCCACAGAAAGAAAGCTCCACCTTATAACCTCTCTGGTTCTGGCTTCTCCTTTGTCTGGATTTCTCCACTCACAGGCCCTAATAAAATCCCAGAAAAGATTCTAAAATCAGAAATTTAGACATAAAATATCTTATAATTTTAATTCTCTTAATGATTTTTCTAAACCAAAAATAAAAATCCTGAGTTCTATTAAATTTCAACAAGAAGGTGATGGTTTTATTTGTATTTTAGGATCACTTAAAGAGGTTATATTAATCTATCTAGAAAAAAATAGATCAAACATAATTATATATACCTTGGGTACAGGGAAGTTCAGCCCCGAATGCCATCTAAATTGAGCCATTAGAAAAAATGTTAAAGTGCACACATATAGGAAAAATAAGACAATCAAAAGCAGACACTATGTTCATTTTATAAATTTAATAGTAGCCTAAGCTTTTGGTTTAAGGAAATACATTTGTCTCACCAATTGACTCCAAATTTTGTGACCACTCCTTTTATCAATGACAGCTGATAATTACTCTTCAAGTTACCAAACTGCGTTTATTATTTCTCAGGACACCAAAGTGATCTGTCACACGCCACTTAACTCTGAAATGTCTGCTGTCAAATTTGAACTAATCTACTGAGAAGCTCTTGGCTAGAGTATATGTCAAGTCTGGTAGGTAGCAGGGACTCCTTATCCAGTAATTAGCTTATATAATTATTTTGTACTCTTTGATTTTCCAATGAATCAAGATAAAAACATTCTTTTGGATGTTTTCTTTTTAATAATATTTCCATTACCAATAAGCTACAGCACCACTATAAGAGGCCTCTATAAGAGACCTCTTCTTCAAACTTCAAATATTTACCTGAATAACAATCTTTTGAATTGCTCACCATTTTAGAATTAGTGATTCCCACTGACGCTGTTTTGGAAGGAGTAACTTTTGATTCTATGTTCTCTTTTTTTAATCAACTGTAATTTATAGTTGATCAATATCTCAAAATTTTCCATCAATTTCTTTAAGGAAAATTTACTTGAAAAGAAAATCTTCCTGACTTTGGCTACCTTATATTTTGCTGAAGAAAACATATAACCTTCAATACAGGTTGTATTCTTAGCCCCTTTCTTTTCCTGGCACCTGATCAGTTCTTTACTGTTTACCTCTTTATGTATAGAGACAACAGCAAGTAGGCATTGCTAACTTTCATCGCATTTAGAGAAATTTCAGTCTACAAGTGTTGCATGGAGAGCAGGCCCTTTGTTCCTTCCTGACCACCCATCTAGCTTACACCCAAAATAATCACACAGAAACTGTATTCATTTAAACACTGCCTGGATAATTAGCTCTAACTTCTTATTGGCTAATTCTTTTATTTTTATTTTTTTTTAAATTAAAAATTTCCGCCTCTTCCCCGCCTCCCTTTTCCCACCCCTCCTCCCACTCCTCTCCCCCTCCGTCTCTAGTCCAAAGAGCAGTCAGGGTTTCCTGCCCTGTGGGCAGTCCAAGGTCCTCCCCCTTCCATCCAGGTCTAGGAAGGTGAGCATCCAAACCAGCTAGGCTCCCACAAAGCCAGTACATGCAGTAGGGTCAAAACTCAGTGCCATTGTCCTTGGCTTCTCAGCAGCCCTCATTGTCCACCATATTCAGTGAGTCCGGTTTTATCCATGCATTTTCAGACCCAGTCCAGCTGGCCTCGGTGATCTCCTAATAGATCAGCCCCACCGTCTCAGTGGGTGGGTGCCCCCCTTGCGGTCTTGACTTCCTTGCTCATGTTCTCCCTCCTTCTGTTTCTCATTTGGACCTTGGGAGCTCTGTCCAGTGCTCCAATGTGGGTCTCTGTCTCTATCTCCATCCATTGCCAGACAAAGGTTCTATGGTGATATGCAAAATATTCGTTAGTATGGCTATAGAATCGGGCCATTTCAGGCTCTCTCTCCTCAGATGCCCAAGGACCTAGTTGGGAACATCTCTCTGAACCCCTGGGAACCCCTCTAGAGTCAAGGCTCTTGCCAACCCTAAAATGGCTCCCTTAATTAAGATAAATACTTCCCTGCTCCTATATCCAACCTTCCATTATCCCAACCATCCCATTCCCCCAAGTTCTCCCTATCTTCTCCTTCTCACTTTTCTCTCCCCATCTCCCCTTTCCCCCATCCCACCCCACCCCCCAGTTCCCAAATTTTTGCCCAGCAATCTTGACTATTTCCAATATCCAGGAAGATAACTATATGTTTTTATTTGGGTTCACCTTCTTATTTAGCTTCTCTAGGATCGCGAATTATAGGCTCACTGTCCTATATTTATGGCTAAAAACCAATTATGAGTGAGTACATCCCATTTTCATCCTTTTGGGTCTGGGTTACCTCACTCAGGATAATGTTATCTATTTCCATCCAAACTCTATTACAGAGCTTCAGTATTGAAAACAGCTTGGTATTGGCATAAAAACAGAGAAGTAGATCAATGGAATCGAGTAGAAGACGCGGATTTTAACCCACAAACCTATGAACACCTCATTTTTGATATAAGAGCTAAAAGTATACAATGGAAGAAAGAGAGCATCTTCAACAACTGGTGCTAACAGAACTGGTTGTCAACCTGTAGAAGAATGAAAATAGATCCATATCTATCATCATGTAAAAAACTCAAGTCCAAATGGATTAAAGACCTCAATATCAGTCTGAACACACTGAACCTAATAGAAGAGAAAGTGGGAAGTACTCTACAACACAAGGGCACAGGAGACCACTTCCTACATATAACCCCAGCAGCACAGACATTAAGGGCAATGTTGAATAAATGGGACCTACTGAAACTGAGAAGCTTCTGTAAAGCAAAGGACACTGTCACTAAGACAAAAAGGCAACCCACTGACTGGGAGAAGGTCTTCACCAACCTCGCAACAGACAAAGGTCTGTTCTCCAAAATATATAAAGAACTTAAGAAACTAGATGTTAAAATGCTAATTAACCCAATTAAAAAATGGGGCACTGAACTGAACAGAGAATTCTCAACAGAAGAAGTTCAAATGGCCAAAAGACACTTAAGGTCATGCTCAACCTCCTTAGCAATCAGGGAAATCCAAATCAAAACAACTTTGAGATACCATCTTACACCTGTCAGAATGGCTAAAATCAAAAACACCAATGATAGCCTTTGCTGAAGAGGATGTGGAGTAAGGGGTACACTCATCCATTGCTGGTAGGAATGCAAACTTGTGCAACCACTATGAAAAGCAGTGTGGCTGTTTCTCAGAAAATTTGGGATCAACCTACTCCTGGATCCAGAAATACCACTCTTGGGAATATACCCAAGAGATGCCCTATCATATGGCAAAAGTATTTTTTTTTTAAGTTTTACTTATTTATTTATTTATTTTGGCTTTTTGAGACAGGGTTTCTCTGTAGCTTTGGTGCCTGTCCTGGAATTAGCTCTTGTAGACCAGGCTGGTCTTATTTTTTTTTTTACATTTATTTATTTATTAAAGATTTCTGTCTCTTCCCCACCACCGCCTCTCATTTCCGTCCCCTTCCCCCAATCAAGTCCCCTTCCCTCGTCAGTCCAAAGAGCAATCAGGGTTCCCTGCCCTGTGGGAAGTCCAAGGACCACCCACCTCCATCCAGGTCTAGTAAGGTGAGCATCCAAACTGCCTAGGTTCCCACAAAGCCAGTACATGCAGTAGGATCAAAAAATGTATTTGTTCGACTATGTTCATAACAGCATTATTTGTAATAGCCAGAACCTGGAAAAAACCTAGATGCCCTTCCACGGAAGAATGGATGAAGAAAGTGTGGAATATATACACGTTAGAGTACTACTCAGTGGTAAAAAAACAATGACTTCTTGAATTTGGTTAATTCTTATACCATAATTTAACCCATTTCTATTAATCTGTGTGTTGCCACATGACTGTAGCTTACCGGCAAGATCCTAACCAGTGTCTGTCTCAGGCAGGATATCTATGGCATCTGCCATTCTGCCCTTCTTCCCAGCATTCAATTCTGTCCTCTTCTACCTAAGTTCCGCCCTATCAGGCCCCAAGCAGTTTCTTTATTAGCCAATGAAAGCAACACACAAACTGAAGGAGCTCCCACACCATACAAGGACACTACTGCAATGAACATTGTATCCCAGTAACATTGAATGCACATTGTTCATTGTACATAACCAAAAAGATTGGGAATTTAGATTTAGACTTGAAGGTGTACCTGATGTTGATTATATATTGTTTGAAAATTGTGGGCAAAGACTATGTTGAACACAAATGTTTCATGTAAAATTACCCTGCTATACTGTAGATTTTGGAGGCTCATTTAAAAAAAAACACCTACTAAGGTTTTGTGAATCTTATGAGTAGGGTTTTAGTTTCCACACTCTAAGAAACTGACATATTGTGAAAAGATATACATACACGATGTGACAATGTACCCTTAAGACTAATATTTATGTGTTTTTACAATGCTTTTTAAAATGTTATAAAATTAATATTAAGGACTTTATACTTCTTGAGTGTGACAAAATCAAGAATATTTGTTAACTAGTTAAATGACATTAAAATGAAATATTGTATGTCATATTTTTGTCATAATTAACTACAAAAGAAAGTCAAGATAGTGAGCATAATTTTTAGTCGATGCAAATTAAAAATGAAATTTTAAAGGCTGTAATAAAATGCATTTAATTATGTTCATATAAGACAAGTAGATTCAATACCACTTCTCTTAAATGAATCTGTCTACCCATTTAATTCTTCATCATGTTTCCACTTAAAATTGAACATCAGTAACTCTCTCCATCATTGTATTTCAACAAACCTCATACTTATGACCCTCATACTAAAATTTCTACCAGTAAAAGACAAATCTAGTTTTAAAAGAAAACTCAAATAACTTAATTATTTCAGAATATCCCATTAATAGGGTAGCAGAAATAGTAATTTTTCGAGTACTGGAATATCAATTTGCAAGTCAGAACTCCAAACCATCACTTATTTCTATTTTCAGTCTTTATTTTCTCTAACGTCTGAAATAAAAATGTTAATTCACTTTTAAAGGTTAATAGTTGCCTAAGTGGTTCATAAAATAGAAGTTTAAACATAGCTGCTTGCAAAATTTAATGAGAGGGCAAACTCAAGTTCACCTTGTCTTTTTATCTTCCTTGGCTTTGTTGTCTGGAGACATGTAAGTGTCCACTGATGATTATATCAATTGCAGTATTAGGTAGTATAGGCTCAGAGCAGCTGAAATAGTTCAGCATCTGTGCAATTGAGGTTCCCATGACACAGGATTGGGATTTATGCAGAGGACAAACACATATTCAGAGTCCAGTGAATGCTGCAGAAATCTGCAACCAGCAGTAGCACTTGGATTCACTTATGCCAGTAAGAACTGAGACATCATAATGAAACTAAATGTGTTTTCCTTTGTATTTAACAATTATAGGCATCTAAGCACACCAACATACTTATATTAACCATAGCAACAGCCTATTGAGATAATCACTTTAACATGCGAGGGTTTCCAAATTCTTTCTAAAACACGTTCTATGTTTTTCCATTTACCTTGTAATAAATGATAGGATTAAAGGTTCTCAGCTGGTGTATAGACTGTTCATTGACCCTGATTTTAGTCGAACTGGAAAACTTAAAATAGCAGTATTGAACACTTTGTTAAACTTATGTTCCAGAGAAGCAGTTTTTGCTTCCTCTGATCTATGTACTACATTTTCTATGCCATTAAACTGACTACATGAATGTGCTTATATTTGGGAATTTGTGTTGGCTAGTATTTAGAATTCAGACTTAAATAACATTCTATATTTTATCTAAGAGATACACAGGGAATTTCACAAGGTCTTAAGATATATTTGATTCAAAGAAGATAGGTAGAAGGAGCTAATTATAGTATCTTTTGGATAGAGACTCTATATTTTCCAAGGTATAAGACAACCCTCCCCCCAAAAAGGACTATTGAGCTCCAAAAGTTGAAAGAATAGAATTTAAGAAATCTTTCCTAAATTTCAATAGAAAGGTGTGCGTTATCATTCATTGTTCTTCCCAGACAGTTGGGCCTTTTGTTGTTTTGTTCTCTCACAGAAGCTTCTAGCTACTCTTGAGAATCAACAAATAAAAGTTGTAGAGATTATGTGGGATGTGTGAGTAGTCGTTAGAAGTGCTTCATTTTTAATGAGAGATTCTGCGAGAGCTATTTAGTGTGAAGAGTAAATGAAGCAAAAATTCCATCTCCTGAAGTCATTGGACAGCACTGCACAGTAGTACAACCCCAGGAGGATTTCTGGATCAACACAATTATATTCTTGAGAAACTGGACTTTAAGTTTCAGTACTAAAAAGTAGGAAAAAGGAAAATATTAAAATGCACTGAATTATCAGGAGATTGATACTTTGATACATAATGTTTAATTTTCTGCATGTTTGTTTAAAAATTGTGAACTAATATTTGCTTGATGAAAAAAAGAAAAAAAATTTAGGGTTGTGGCATGTTTATTTTCTGAGGTAAATGAATAAGATGCAACTTATATACATGTATATTTATCAATGACAATAGATGCTAACATTGAGCATGAGGGTGACACAGCAGCAGAAAATACCAAAAAGTCAAAACGAATCCTGTGGGTAAAGACTTAGCCTTGCACTTACATAAATCTCTAACTTATAAATCAAAATATAAATTATATTAATATCAACTCATTTATTTTTATGCAAGATAAAGATTTAGAAAGGTCATAGAAACTGTATTTTGAGACATGCTGTCTTACCTAAATGAACATAAGAAAATAGTTATGTTATCATTGCCATTGTCTGAAAAGGAAGGACCATCCAACAAGCACATAATTGAAGGAATGGCCCAAAGTGATGTATTTACTCTTTGAAGGTACTTCAAAATGTAGCCCAAGGACTTTCTCTCGTTTAAGCAATAGATTAAACTCTTGATGGATTCCAAAGCATTATGGCATTGTTAACATAAAAGGAAAGAGTGTATTGGATGTACAACCTGGAAACTCAGATCTTGTTCCTAACCCTCTTTTCATCCCTTATTGTTTATTATCTTCCATGAGGCAGCAACGATGTTTCATCCGTTTGAGTTCTCTCCCCAACCTCTTCATGATGCAGAATTGAAGCCTACTGGTTGTTGGTTGAAAATATTAATATGTGAGTCAAAATAAATATTTCTCTTTTGTTCATTTGCTTGTGTGTTTTACTAATGAGATAGGAAACTAATTAGTGCATTAATAAGATTACGGGAAAAATAACACTTGCACATATCTTGCATTTTAAGTAAACACTTCCTCTGAAATCATTTTTAATATTGCCTCTGTGGGCTTAATAATTATTTCTTCACAATATCTTCATATATATATATATATATACATATATATATATATATATATAACTTCATATATATATGTATATATATATATACATATATATGGAGGAAATATAGCACATTCAGTCTAGAGTATTCAACAATGTGTCTCTGTATGTTTGAAAAGGTTTACCAAATATATTTCTTCAGAAATACGACAGAAAATTAATAGTACTAACCATTCCCAGTCAAACTTTTAATTTGTAGGAGATTTGAAGAAAATAAAACAATATATTTAAACAAAGTAGTTACTCTCAATTTTTTTTTTTATTTCACAGTAGCAAGTCTGAAATATAAGTAGCAGTGAGCTAAATTTAAGCCCACAAAGAGAGAAAATGAGTATATGAGTATAAGCACCAATTTTTACTTAGAGAACAAAGGATCTCATGATATGGTCAGTGGAAATTAAAACCAGGCTAGGTTGGAGGGTTCTCAATAAGACTTAGGCTGAGACAAATTTATCTTTAGCAATCAGGCCTTTTATACATTTATCAAAACAGAATATAATGGTAGTAGTGCTCTCAGGGAAAATGCTATGTGAAGATAGTTAATACATAATATGGTTTCTTTCAATATGAGTAGGGTCATCTGTCTTTTCAGTTTGTCTTTATTCATTCTTTACCTCCTACAAAGGAAATGCCCACATATTGTAAGGACATGGAAAATTTTAAGAAACTTTGCTTGATCAAGAGCTGGTTAAGGCACTGGGTTCAATTAACTTTGGAGCATCAAAAGTTAGCTGGAAACAGGAACCTTTGCAAAAGTTCAAAACAACTCTCCCTCGCATCTACATCTAGCCCCCTGTCAACACCCAGCTTTGTGGTCTGGACAGGAGCAGAAAATAAGTGCTTGAGGGGAGGGCAAGAAGCATTCACAGAAGCAGAAGTAGCCGCTTAAAAAAGGAGGAGGGTATGCAGAAGTAGTCCATATCCTGTACTCAGCAAAACTAACCCCCTTGACGCTAAGTAAAACCTGACTTGCGGTTTTTGCCTTTATTTATGTCAACCCCAAATGAATTGTGGGAGCTCTCCCTACTTCTCTGAGTTGTGAATAAAGGCTTTGAGCTCCCAGCTAGCTGGACTATGTGCGTGTGCACTAAATAAACCTTTCTTTTGCATTCTGGACTTGACTGGATTCCAGTGGTGTCTCTCTGGGGGTCTCAACTTGGGCACAACAATATCACATTTCTATTCACAAGAAAATAGAATTATACAATTATTTTTCTTTGTCTGGGACATTATTTCCCTGGAATTGATAATATGTTTGTCTTCCAGTATACTGTGTATACTTGCATTTCTCTCAGTTCTCTATTAGGCTAGCTTTTATACGGATTTAAAAAGATATTATTCATATATTCAGTGTTACTGAACTGATCCTTCTTAAATTCACATGGCATGCTGGCATGCTGAAGTAATTATATTTGATTAATTCTACCTTAATAAGTTTTCACTGATGTTCAGAATTGTTTGTCATAACAAAATACACAATAATGGATATTCTTGAAAATAAAATACCTCATAATTCTCATTACTTTTGGTAATATAGTTCAATAAACTTGAAGCTTCACTTTTTTCATATTAGGAAAATCTGCTGAAAATAACTTCATAGCATTGATACAAATAAATTGAAAATATTATCTGTTTAACAATCAGTCCCATGTTCCTTGGTGTTTGTCAGATGCTCCTGATATAATTTATTTTCATCAACAAGGAGCTAAACTTGTTGGATGCTCTAAAAACAAACTATCCAAAATCACAAGTGATTCAATCATTTCTAAAGAAAAAACTCATTTAAAATTCCTGGTTTAATATGTGATCTTTAATTGATGATATAAGATATTCACCTTCCTATTCAGTAGAAGCTATCATGCCTACAGAAAATTAATCTAATTTTAATGCATAGACAGCAGAAATGATATTAGGAAAGTTCTGCACCATATTGTAGGATAATCTTTTTTTACACTATGAAGATGTGTCTCTGACTAAGGCACCTTGGATTGTTTTAATGAAGAGCTGAAAGGCTATTAGCTAGGCATGAGAAATATGTGGGACCTCCAAAGAGAGAGAGGAACCTGGAAATATGTGAGGTTTGCGGATTAAGCAACCATGCCAAAAAGGGAGTTCATTATACAGAATGAAGAAGAGATAAAGAGCAAAGTGCAGAATGTAGTTTAACAGTAATGGGCTAATTTCTTAGATCTAATAGAAAACAAGCCTAAGCTAAGATCAAGTTTTTATAACTAATAATCTGTCTCTGTACCATTGTTTGGAGGCTGGCAGTCCAAAGACAGTCTGACTACAGTGCCGAGTCCGAGACCTACTGCAAATCTGTACACAGCAGAAAACCAGCAAAACTCTCCAACAACCCATTATTATAGTACATGAATGCCAGAAAGTTGTAATCTACAAGACAATCCAAAAATTACAAAGCTTTAATGTATTCAGTCATTTATCAAAAATAATTTGAATTATAATAATGTATTTCCTTTCATGACCTTGAAATTTGACTCAAACTATGTAACATCTATGGTGATATTTTGTTTATGCTGTAATAAATAAAGCTTGATTGAAGATCAGAGTGTACATCTTACCATCTTCAAGTAAACTTTATCTGTTATAACACAAACAAAATTATCATCACAAACATGTTCTATAATGTTGTCAGATACTGCTCCATGAGTTTTTATATGCCAATTATAGGTTCCAAAATTAAGTATAATTAGTCATACCCTGCCTTTCATAATTAGTAAGAAATTTGCTGTGGGCTTGAACATCCAGAACCAAGTGCAAAGAGAAGCATAATGTAGAGTACATAATAATGAGACTTAGAAATAATTTACTGACCTGAGGTGAAATATGAACATGGGGTTATCAACCATATGTGAGTTAAGGATAAAACTGGTTTTCCAAGCATCTCCATCTCAGTTAAGATTTCTTGCTGTGAATAGACATAATGATCATGGCTACTCTTAAAAGGGAATCATTTAATTTTGGCTGGCTTACAGGGTCAGAGGTTTAGTCCATTATTGTCATCATGAGAAGCATGGCAAAGGAGTTCAACATCTGGACAGGCAGGCAGCAAGAATAGAGAGTGAACCAGTGGGCCTGGCTTGAGCTTCTGAAATCTTAAAGCTCACTCCCTGTGACATATTTCCCCCAATAAGTTCACACCTTCAATAATTTCACTCCCTATGAGTCTAAGGGAGCCATTTGCATTCAAACCAGCACACTGTCATAGAAGGAAACAAAGGCCAAATTTAATAACTTTGTATAGCATTGATTTTCAATCTGTTTACATTCACACTTATTTACTTTGCAATAATTTAGTTCAAGCTCTATACATATGATATTTCCTATCAGTGCCTAATATCTAAATACACTAACCTTTATGTCTAGTGATAGATAATCTTTTAGACACAAATGCAATACTGAAGTTCCTAATGTAGGGATACTGAAGATCCAAATATATAGAATTCATTCTCACTCTAATGCCTATGCCTTGGCTTCTTCTTAGGACTTCTGGATGAGAATTCAAGTTCTCTAAGGACTTCATTATACAGTCTTTTCAGTTCTGTGTTTTCTATTCATCTACCATGACTTTTCAATCAGCCCTCAATCTTGGCAAAGACTCTCACACTTTTCTCACTGTTGCTTGTGTGCTAAGTGTGAGCTTTCTTACAGTGTACTTCAACAAATATTCTGGTACCTTATCTGAATCTCATTTAATTCACAAACAAGGTAGTTGCTATATTATATTTAGGCACTCTATTTTCAGTCGAGAGCATTTGCTTTCTCAGGAACATTTACTAAGCATTTTGAGTGTCATGAGCTAGGTGTTTATCTCCTCCAGAACACTGGTGCATCTAAGTATTCTAAGTAGTTTGTTATTTCGCCACAAGAGATTTAGTAGGAAGAGAATTAAGACTGGGTCATCATGGTTACATTGGTAGCTTTTGACGAAGAGAAGCATTCTGTGCCACTCTGGTTCTTCTTTGTAATTTGGGTGTTTTCCATGTGATAATGGGAAGATCTTCCCACATGTTAAGAAGATGCTGGCAACTGCCTTTGTAATTCACAGCTCTAAAACAGTGAGATAAATAAATTTCTTTATGACTTACACAGTTTGTGGTAATTAGTTATAGAAACAGAAAAGCAGACTTAGAGACACAAGTATGAATCATTGTCAAGATTTTTAGGTGAACTGGCCTTATTATTTTCTGCATTTATACTATGCTACCGAGTTACCTTTGTACCTTTAACTTAAACTGCAAGACAATTCCACATAATTAGGGTGAGTGAGCTTTAGGTTAACACAACGGGCTTAAGTGAATCAAGTAAATTCAAGTTAATGTAAGAAAATGAGAAAAACAGATTTACAAATAAACAGAGCTATAATTTAAATCCATCACTCACTACATATATATCTTTGAGTTAATATGGTTAATTTCAAAGGTTTAATTGTTTATTAGCTTGCTTATTTTGGCAGTTTTATCTTACTTAATTTTTGTAAACTAAAAATTAAAACTTTAATAAGATGTAGCAGGCTTAATAAATTAGGGAAACTATAAATGATAGTAATTTATGTGTCCAAATGAAATGAGTCAAAGATTATTTAAATAGTTCAAATGAGGTACATGCCAAATATCCTGTGTACTTAAGGGTTTACTAGATATCTATCTGTAAGATGTATTGAAGATTATGCATATTTAACAGAAGAAGCAACATTAAGCTATTATGAAGTCCTTTGTTTCTTTTAAGAAAATGGCCAAAAAAATGAATGCTCACAAGTGCGCAAATTCTTCTTAGGCAATAAACTGTTGTGACCAAAATATTGAATGTTATACTAAATATACTTCTTCTGTCATTGCTGTGGCACAAGAGTAGGAAGAAAAAAATTAGACTCTTCTTCCTCCTCCTGTGAAAAACCATTACTAGAGTCTAAATGTAATCACATCCACGGGGAAATTTTAACTGGAAACCTGGCAACTTTTTCAATCTCCACAATTGAAAAATTGTGAAGTTCCAAACAATCTAATTTCAAGTTCCTTGGCATGTAGAAGATCTCATTTTGAGAAAACTGTTTCACTTCATGTCAAAGGGAACAATGTCATCCTAATTACCCTTTATTCCTAATTTCTTTATTCAATAGTCATGATGCATTGGTCATTCCATCTTCTTGACCTTGGCCACTAGGACATCCCGCAGTCCTATTTTTCATTCTCTCCACTTTAGACTTGTTTCTATATTTCCCCACTGGTACATCCTCATATCTGCAATGTTTCAATGATTCCCTTTGGCTCCTTATTCCTTTCCTGAGTCTTCTATCTTTTGACAATCTCATTTAGTCACATGAAATACAGCCTCTATTCTGTTGACTTCCAAAAGTAAATGCTACTTCTGGACCTTTTTAACTTAATACTTCACTTAACTCCTCTTCCCCCTTTCAAATGACAACCACTGACAGTCAACAAGAACTTAGGCTATCAATGAGTGTTTAGGTCAGGTGTTTGAGAACAACTGTGAGCTGAGACACCCCCCTCCCCGCCAGGGTGAATATAATGTATTTACTTTATGACTCATAACAGTAGAAAAATTACACATATGAAGTAGTAACAAAATAATTTTATGACTGTGGGTGCCCCAACTTGAGTTGGCATTAAAGGTTCCCAGCATTAGGAAGGTTGACAGCCACTGGTCTGGATCCTGATTTCTCCTCGAACTTTGTTCAGTTATGTTTTCTTGAAGACAAATATATTCTTTTTCCTCAGGTCAAAGGTGAGGAATACCACAATGCTTCTCTTAATTTTATCTCACATGCATTTCTACATAAAATTCCACTTGCAAATATATAAACATGTAGTCAGTTTCCAATCATTTCACATTAACTCAAGGACTCTTGTCTAAGTCAATATATATCTTTTCTTTATGCTGAATCATTTCAGGGTGTCTTACATGGCTTTTGCCATGTTGGGAAGTCATTGTAATTGTTTAGTCATACCGATCTTGTTAAGAAGTTGTTTTTTTGTTCAACACTGTTAAATACTTTTCCATCTCGCTTAGCAGAGTCAATCCAGTTACAGATTACCCCAGTCATACTGGTCCTTATAGTTTGCATAAAGAGCTCAAGGAACAGTCATCCTGTATTCACCAAGAGAAGAATTTTGGGCTGAGTGCATATGATAAATACAAAAGCCTTTTGGTCACAGATTCCTCCCTGGCAAATTAAAACTAAGTAACACCAACATAGAACTAGAAGTCATGTAAACCTTTTCTTCAACTCCAATTTATTCTGTTTCCTGACTTTGCAACCTTAACCAAATTTTATGTGTAATTAAGAAAGAAGTCAAGAGCCGCTATTATACCACTTCTTAAGCCGTGCATTAGTAAATACCTTTGAGTATTATTTTTTTGAGCCTATTTTAGTGAGATGTTTTAAATGCTGCAGATGGTTCACTGAACAAAAGAGGAAAAAGTTCTTGTTGCTATGGAACCCACATTTCAGTGACTTGAAAACATACCTGAATCAAATTAAATAGGAATGCGGGGCAGAAGTGTGAACTGCGTAGGTGGTATTTGTTGGAGCAAATTGAAATGGAGGGAACACTTGAACCCAGATTCATATGAGTCCAAATTCCAAGGTATTTGTAATCTTTTTATATTGCTCTGTCTCTGCTCCTCTGATATCTTCAGAATTGTCCTGAATACAGTAAAGCAGGAGTTTGATAAACACTTACTCATTAAATTTTACCCAAACTATCAAAAGGCTTAGGTATGGAGAAGAGGAGAATTGGAAGGCAGGCAGTCTAATGAGCAGATGTGAGCATCACACCTGCAGTTTTTAAAGGAAAGCAAAGGAAATCCACTGTCCTTTTCATGAGGAAATGAAACCATTCCCTACAGAGACTGCTGTGAGTTTTGCTTCATTTCCATGAACTGGGTTACTAAGAGGTTCTGATCAAAAGGTAAATTTAGGTATGTCTCACACTGCTAAAGCTGATTTGATATTTTAAAAGATTTATATAAAAAGTTACTTTTAAAGATCTATTGATTAAAGCCCCACAGGAGATTACAATGAAGAAAATACAATAGTATTTTTAAAATTCTACCATCATACTTACAACATAGCTCCCAAATTAACCTGCTAAACTTATTATACATTTGTGCATTAATACATATGGATTTAGAGATAAATAAAAACAATCATAGTATATGAAACATTTGTGAACCATGTTTATCCTCTTCCTTAGTACTTAATGAATATATATATATATATATATAATCTATTAACTAATCATATTACACTATCCTCTACATTATTTATTTATTGGAATCTGTTTTCACCTTTGAGAGTAGCAGTTCTATCTATACCCCTTTTAATTTCAGATTTTAATACCTTGCTTAACACTGACTTCAGGAAATTTTTAAACATATAATATCATTGCCTCACTGAGAAACAGGCAAATGAAATTGTTTTGATTGCAACTAAAACTTGGTATTTTAAAGATTTCACCGGGTATTTGTAACTTGCAGATAGAACTGAGACTCTCTAATGGATGATTTATTTACTATACTAACCGTGCTGCTGTTCGACCTCATTCTCCCACTCATAGCCCAATCTACTCTTTGATGCTAAGTGTATCAACACTGCAATTATTATTTCTACTTTTTACCCTTACCTTCCTTGCTTCCCTGTAGTTACTTTAAACAATTTTAACAGGAAATTCTGCATTAAGGGAAGAATGCGGATCCAAGCCTCTCTCCCTCATAGTCTAAACTGCCCTTTACTTAGACAAAATATTAAGCATAACCACAGATTTGTGATATAGCAATTTAGCATTTTTTAACAGAATGACTATGGGACATCAATTTTCTTACGTCTTAGAATAGTTTATCTACATCTTTTATTTGTTTGTTATTTATTTAGCTCCTGTTTACTTTTTTATCTATCTATCTATCTTGTTAAACTACAGCCAGAATATTAAAAATCAATACCCTATATTTATTATACTCAAAATATACTTGTTACCAAGACATGGATTATCAGTCAACAATTCATACACTTAATGGAACCAAAATTTCTCATTCAGGTCATTGAACCAGAAAACATTTATAATAAATACAATCTCATCTCTTTCCTTTCTTATCTGAACCCTTCCTATTTTATAACACAAAATGAGCTAGCTATGTAAGCCTTTCTAATAATGAGGTGGCCAGAAATCACCTCTTTTTATTGCACTTTAGTAGCTACATATTTAGATAATTTATTCAAACTTAATTAATGGAAACCTTAATGATAAGGTAAGTATGCTGGGAAAAGGCACATAAAGTCAACTTGGAACAGAGACATCAATTATTGAGTCAATTGTTTATAATATCTTGACAATTTCAGTAAATCATGTTTAAGAAAAATAGTGTAGCATCAATAAGAATGGAACCTGGTAGGCGATGCAGGATACTTGATAGTAAACTTACAATACAATACAATACAATACAATTGATAGAATACAATTGGGAGGTGAAGGCAGGGGGGAAAACCTAAGATTGTTCTCAACCACGTAATAATGAGACTGGTGAGGAACTATCTCAAAAACAAAAGAGTAACCAATGAATAGCAGGGACATAATGTCTATTTTAGATTACATGAGTCTAGTTTGGGAGATGCATAATGTAAATACGATTTTCAACACTTTTCTCTCCGAACTGCTCCTTTGTAATCAAAAATCAATCAGTAAGAGAAAAATAAATTCCTTTGGGAGAAGGGTGTCTTTCCTAATGCCCCTAAACTTTCTATCATGCACCTTTACCAAGTAAACTCCAATATAAAAATAAATATGTAGACATTGATCCAGGAAAATTGTGTAAATTAAATTATTCTGCTTTAAATACAGATACACTTAAGACACTCACACTGTAGTACTTATACATTTGGAAAAAAAGGTTTGAAGTTTATATAAAAGGAAGCATAAAGAGGGAAACAGCAAAATTATTTGTCTTATATATTAATATCAATATATTTCCCTTTAATTTAGGTTTTGTATGAATACATGTTCTATATATGTATGTAAACATGTGTACATGTGTGGAGGCATATGTTTGTATGTGCACATGTATATATTAGTATGCGGAGGCCAGAACTTGGAGCTGGTTGTCTTTTCAATCATTCCTTTTATTTATTAAGGCAAAATCTCCCACCGAGTTTAGAGCTTTCCAAATGTGCTAGTCTGGGTAGCCAAGTTGCTCTGGGGAACTACTGTCTGTGCCATTTAAGCTCTGTGATGACAAATGGACAGTCATCACAACTCAGTGGATTTTGTGTAAGTGGAGCAGGTCCAAACTGTAGTACTCATGATTGTACAAAGAGGATTTTATCCACTGAATCATCTTCCCAGTCCCTTATTCAACAGTTTTTTATATATAATATGTAATGTGTACATTATCCTAGAGAGCTTTATACAAATGAAGACAGAGATTTCAATAGATACCAGTGCTGGGCCGGTTAGATGTTTCAGCCAGTAAAGGTGTTTGCAGAGAAATTTAATGTCCTCTAGAACCCATATAGTAAAAGGAGAAAACAGTCTTGCAAATTGCTCTTTATTTTCATAAATATAAAACTGGTATGTATGTTAATAAACATAATCACATGCACACACACAAACATTAAAAATAAATAAATATAAAATAAAATTTAAAATCCACTACCATAGTGATTAAAATAATAGTGGTAGAAGTAATAATTCCCATGCATTGTACTACTAATAATAGAAGTAAAGATAGAATAGAATAGTACAAAGAGTAGCTAAAATAATAATGCAATATATAGACATTTAGAATTCAGAAATTATTTTGTATTATTGTATTCCTGAGAATGACATAAGATTCTTAACTATAAACCTACTTAGTATTACCCTACAGTCTTGAAACATAATTACACCTTGAGTAAAGTATTTCCATAATTGAGGCATATATCCACCTATATTCCTGATCTCCCCCACACAAGATCAAGTCATTGATATTTGACTCCCTAAATATCCAGACTGTTTCAAATATTCCAGTGCAAGTGATCTCAAGTCACCTTTCAATCATTTTTAATGATTCATGTAAAATTTCTTTGCATACAGTTAGACTGGGAGCAGGTACATCTGTGGGTAGTGACAGAAATGAGGCTACACAAAAACATGTAGACACATTGTAGCCTGTGATAATGAATTATCACATTTAAGTCAAACCAGAGTATGGTGTTGGATGAGAAAGAGTGGGCAGGGATCTTATTCCATTATACATAAGTAGGAACAGTTAAAGATTTTGAGAAAAAATATATATCTGAACCATGAGAAGTGCTTTTATCTTTGCCTTGCCAACATCTGTGTTGTGACTGATTCAGCTCAAGCATCCACATAGGTGGAGCATAGGCAAGCGATAATGCTATACCTGCCTGGGAAACAATGGACACGAAAAGTGTGGTACTGTGTGTTATATACCTGAATTTGTAAAAGAATTCTTGGCTGAGTAAAATTTGATAATTCACATTGACTGTGAAGTTGATGTTAATATTGCATGTCATAAGTGATTTCTGCCACAATCTCTATTTCTCAGGAGAATTTGTTTTTAATATAAAGCATATTTTATACTTGAAATTATTACAGCCATGCCACATCTCATCGATACATAAGATACCAGTAGTCTGCAACTAAATAAAAATTTAAGGAAAGCAATTATACACATGGAAGAATGTACAGGGAGAGAAAATAAACTGGTTAGTGTATTAAGGGCTTTTTGCTTTATGAATCTGCCAATGAAAATGTTGTACTACCATTACTGTGTGAGGAAATATAATCATGTTATGGACATTTATTTATAAAGTATTTTATTATGTTAAAAAAAATCTATTTGAAAAGTATCCTCATTCAAATGCACAGGCTGTAACTGTAAATAGTAGGTTGATTCCTCAGCAATTATAAAATAGCAAATTTAGGATTCTGCCGATGTTCTCTAAATTCATGTGTTAATGAATTGATTTCTAGAAAATAGTAGTGTAATATGTAAAGAATCTAAAAGTATGAATGATCTTTTAGGCAAATTACAAATAAAATATCCTCATAGTAAGGTATTGTGCTTTGCTTTCTTTCTTTCTTTGTTTTGACTAACAACACATTCATGGTCACATGAGCCTATTCCCCAAGGCTCAGAACCTTGTGCTGACTGAATCATATCCAAATATATTTCAGAAACTTTGTGCCTAATTTCAGAATATAAAACTTACTATCACCAAAGTCCTGATATTACAAAACTTAATAAAATGATTAATAATGAAGTTCTGTTATAGATCAGTGCCCAAGCATCCTTCACCAGCCAATGGGAGTGAATGTAATAGCCCACAAGCAAACACTAGGTGACCATTGAGCCCAAGTTAGAGGGACCATTGGGTCCCTCTGCTTGGAACTCATAGAACCAGCATAAGAAGGAGGAGAAATTGTGGGAGCCAGAGGGTTTAAAGAAAACAGCCTGAAGAATCAACTTATCAGGGCTCATGGGCCTTTAAGGAGAATGAATAAGCCAAGTATGTGGGCACTAGGTTCTCTAGCAGATGTTATGATTGTTGGCTTCATGTTTGGTGGATCTCCTAGGAGTGGAAATGAAGGTATCATTGATTACTTTTCCTGTTCTTGGGAGCTGTTTTCTACTAACCAATCACTTTACCCAGCCTTGATAGGAAGGTATGTGCCTGGTTTTATCATATCGTATTGTGCTATGTTCATGGGCAACCTGTTTTCTCTGGGGGCAGATGTGGAGGGGGTTTTCAGAGAATGGATTTGAGGGATAGGGAAGGTGTGTAGGGAGAGGAAGTTGAAGTTGGAAGAGAAAGCAAAATAAAATAAAATAAAAAGAGTAAAAAGAGCGCTAACAGTCTGTAATTCTATCTATACTTTCAGGGTAAACTCCCTTCAGGTATCTGTCCCAGGCAGATTCAGACACTTCTCTTTGGCTGACATGAACAAAAAAGGAGATTGAAATAAGGAATTTGATCCAAGTTAGAATTCAAAAAAGAAATAAAATTGGTGACAAAAAGTCAAACTGAAACTAATAGAAATGAAAAATTAATTGAGCCTTAAAAATTAGTGCTAAGCCTCATCAGTAGACTGCATCATGTGAATACCTAGGCTGTAAGTCAAAGTATAGCAACTGGCTGATTCTGTTCAACCTAATGATATTCTTAGAGAAAAGCATGATCATAATTTGGGATACCTTTGTGATACCAGGAAAGAATGTCATATGGTAGATCTAGAAGAAGAACAGCATACTGAAGGCATAAAGTATATTTTTCAATACAATCATAAAATAAATATTTGTAAGTCTAGAAGAAGAGCTGACTATTCAGTTACAAAAGACCAATGGGTTATTATTAACAACATGGTGATAGATTAAATATTCCTCATGACATAATAACAACAATAAAGAAATAAGACCCCAACATTTCAATCAAAAACTTCCAGGACTGAGAAACACTTTCATAAAATTAGTAATATATAAAATCAGCACACAAAAAATCAATTGCTTTCCTATTCATAAATGATAAACACACTACAAAAGAAATTAGGGACAAAACTCTCACCCACATTATCCACAACTCTTAAGTAAAATAGTTGTGAATAAGTCTAACTAAAAAGAACAAAAGAACCCAGCAATAATCTTTAAGAAATGGAAAGAAAGAATGAAAAGTGGCAAAGAACACAGTGACACTTATGATGCCCACAGATGGGAAAAAATAAAAATATAAAAATGGTCATCCTATGAAAAGCAAACTACAAATTCAATGTAACCCCAATTAAAATACGTGCCCCTTTTTTCACAAAAATGGAGACAACAATCACAAAATTTATGTGAAGGCATAAAAGACCAAGATTAACCAAAGTAGTCTTGAAGAACAATAAAAAAGAATGCTACAGGAGGTATCATCAAGCCTTATCTCAGCTTATACCATAAGCCATAGTAATAACAATATCATGGCAAAAAAAAGCAGACAGACACATAGATCAAAAGAATAGAGGAAAATCACCATATGAAACTCCACACATCTAAACTGACTTGATTCTTTAATCTTCCAACCCAAGGAATAAATACAACAAGTAATGATAGTAGAATACATTTGTTATAAATGAAACAGGGTAAATAACTAAGAATAGAGTGGGTTAAATGAAGTAGGGAGAAATGTTAGATCATAGAAGTGTAAGCATATGGTACTAACTGAGATTCATGTATTCAATAATCTTGAACAAAATACTGACTTTATTCCATATGTATCTCAAAAGGAGCCAAGGGATTGATAAATTGAAAACATGCTGAAGTGAGAAGCAAGACAGAGAGAAAAGAGGCTAGATGGGATGTTTTGACTATAATCAGTGAGAGATGTTGGAATGATGAAATGAATAATGTGGTGAAGAGATGGAAATTAGTCTAACAAGATGTATTAATGAATTGCACATGGCAAAACGCAGACGATCACAAGTATTTTGGGAAAAAAGGAATGTAAAAATGGGTGGTATCTAAGTTATTTTATATCAGAATATTTGCTCAGCATGTGCAATGTTTGTGGTTGAGTATCTCATAGTATGATAAAGAAACTGATAGTTTACTACATGGTTTTGGGAGGGTGGAGACAATGAGTTAATCGTATTAAAAACTTTGGAGCCTCCAGTGTTATTTGAAAGAAAGAATTGGTAATGAAGCACAGACAGCATGATCTGTCTGAAAAAAAATGTATTAGATATGCAAATTTTGTGAAATAGATATGTGAAATCTTGGTTGTGTACATGATTTGAGAGTTCATGGAAACCTGATGACTGGAATAGATATGGAAGAAGATGAACTGTAGGCTGAAGTTGTTCATTCATACCTGGCCTCACAGACCCAAAATAGTCACACATAAAAAAATCATTTTCAATACTGTTTGTCCAATATCTTAAGCAAATTTCTAGCTATCTCTTATATCCTAAACTAACCCATATCCATTAATTCCTGCATCACCACTAGAGGTCAGGCAGTGGTGGCACACATACCTTTAATGTCTATGAGTCAAGGCTACCCTGGGCTATACAAAAATCAATGCAGAAAAAAATCCAGGTGATGATGGCCTACACCTTTAATCCCAGTACTGGTCATACACCTTGATCCTAGCACTAGAGGTAATATAAAAGGAGAGGGGAAAGAGGCTTAGTCTGCTTAAGCTGCTTAGTCTGCAGTATCCCAACCTTGGTAGCGATAAGACTTCTCTAGTGGCTTGGCTGCTTTGCTTTTCTGGTTTTTGGATTGAACCCCAATATCTTTCTCTGGACTTTTATTATTCATGTCACAAAGGAATGCCAGTTAAAGTCTGTGAAAGGCATCAGTAGGCAAATTGATAAATATGGTGAAGTGGAATTTAGAGTCTGGTAATGAGAGTCAGTACCCATGTGTTTTAGGGTTGAGAAAACATTTCACACAAATTAAGTACAGAGTCCTATGGGGTGAACAATTGAGCATATGTTAATGACGTAAGTAACTATCCAACTAAAGGAGATATAGCTTCAGTTCTATAAGCAAGACCAAATATAAAAATAACATACTTCACAAAATTAGTAACAGAAAATTTACAGTTGAATAGAATAAACAATATCTTCAGTCTGTGGCACTTAGAGTTTGAAATTCCCCCTAGCTCATCTACAGGGCAATATCTACCCAATCAAACATGCCATCTTGAGATAAAGACAGACGAAATGCAGTATGGGGAAAAACTGTCAGTCACTTATATAAAATTACACCCCAGACAAATCCTAAATAGGATATTGCAATCAAGACCATATGTAGGAACTGTGCTGAGGGAGTCATTTAAAATGTTTGTTCATTTTAAAATAGTGACAAGGTCTAGTTGAAGAGCAGAAGCAGGGAGAAGATGAGCAAGGAAGTCTGGACCTCGAGGTGTTGGTCCACCCACTGAGACAGTGTGCCTGTTCTAATGGGAGCTCACCAAATCCAGCTGGACTGGGACTGAATAAGCATGTGATCAAACCCAACTCTCTGAATGTGGCTGACAATGGCTGCTGACTGAGAAGTCACTGATAAAGGCACTGGGCCTTGTTTCTACTGCGTGTACTGGCTTTTTTGGGACCCTAGTCTATTTGGATGCCAAATGTCCTAGGCCTGGATGTAAGGGGGAGGGCCTTGGACTTCCCACAGGGCAGGCTTCCCCCCCTCTCTTAAGGAGGGAGGGAGAGGGAGGAGGGTGAGTGGAGGAGCGAGAGGGGAATGGGAGGAGGGAAGGAAGTATAAAATTTTGAATGGAAAAATAAAAAAAATAAAATAGTGACAATGATAGAGTAGAGGTAGGAATATAAATACAGTATGATAGTGATTGATGATGCAATGAGGACGACTGAAATCTAGTCTAATGTCCTACTAGCTTATTAAAAAAAACATTTTTTCGACAAAATGGGGATATCAGCTTTTTTTGATAATGTCCTTCAGAAACAAAAGAGTAAAGTAACTGGAGTTATATGGTCATCAATATTGTAATGAACTCAAGTCCGTTTAATTGACTCAATTCTTTTCACTCAAAATCCCTTCATGATTTGCAGTTGAAATCAAAACATCCTTTTATTTAATCCTGTCACATGCCTTCCTAAATTATGTTATATATGAGAAGATTCTTCTGTGTGTGATCTTCTAGCTTCTTTAGAATTTCATGTAAAATCAACACTGGGGAAGAACAGAACTTTGTCAATTTTCTTCATTGATACACAGTTGCACTTGTTATATGATACATGAATATTTTTCTTAAATAAAGCAGATTAAAATTGTGTACTACCGAAACAAATTGTCAGTATTCAGGAGTCATTCACATCTTGAATTCCTTCTTCCTAAATTTCTTCCTTCCTTCCTTCTTTCCTTCCTTCTTTTTGTTCTTTTTTGTTGAAAACAGATTCCTCTCTCATGCAATACATCCAGAAACAGTTTCCCTTTCACTCCCTCCTCCGAATTCCACCCCCATCTCTCTTCTCTCCTAGAAATACTCCCTTTCTGTTTTCTGTTCAGGAAAGAGCAGGTCTCTAAGAGCCAAGCAGGTGAAAACAGGCTTCATTAAGGCAAGGTAAAAGCTTGTCAAGGTTGGACAAGGTAATCCAATAGGAGTCCCCAAAGCAGGCAAAAAATTCAGAGACACACCTGTCCCCACTGATGTAGTCCCAAAAAACCACCAAGCTGACAGCCATAGCCCATACACAGAAGACCTGATGCTGCCCATGCAGGCCCCCTGATAACCTCTTCAATCTCTGAGAGCTCATGTTAAGCCTACATAGTTGATTAAGTGGCCATGTTCTACTTTTGTCCTCTATACCCTCTGACTCTTATAATCCTCTTCCTTCTACAGTTGTTTCTGATCTCCAGATGGAGGGAACCAACAGAGACTTCCAATTTAGACTCTCCCCATAATGTCTTTGTGCAGGTGGTTTCTAAGGTATGGTTATTTTATACTCAGAGTATTTTTAACAATTTGTATACGTAGTTTGTTCCATTTCCTACTGTCTGTCACTAGCACATCGAAAAATACATTAGAAAAACTGTGCATAATCATAATCAAAACAACACAGATAATCAAACAAATTTCTTATTACAATAATTGTAATAAGTCAACATATGTCTACTTTTCCCAGATACTTTCCTGTTTGATTCCATCATGCCATGTGTGTGTAATTATACAAAACCTCGAGGACAATATGAAACTCATATTACAGAAAATTTATGTATGGCAATGATGATTCACGAGACATGTAATAGGCACTGGCAGACTGCAGGGCCCGTCTTTCAGCTGTACAGGCTTTCTAACTGCAAGACTTCTTCATAAGATGCATGCAATTTAGGACTGGACACTATGCTAGGAATGTGTATGATTTAGGGTAGCTAAATACTTGCTGGTTTATTCAAAGCCAAGTGTCTAGTGATTAACAATGCAATTAAACATTAAGCAATGTAAACCAAAGAGTTATGTTCTATGATAAATAACCATTTTTGAAATGGTATACTTATGTAATGGTATTTGTTTGTAAAATGTGGCTATGGAAAGTTGTAAGACATGTGTAATTGAAGCAGTTCAGGATTTCATATTAATCACTAATTTTCCCATTGCTTGTATAGCTTTATTGGACTTCAAAAATACTAAGCAAGTTGTTTATGTATACTAAACTCCAATTTATATTTGAACTCCTAAAATGTACTTCGTGATACCTTTTGACTACCATCTGCATAATAGTTTATTGAGTGCTAAAAGCATAAGTAAATATTGGTAATTCCAAATGATTTTTATTTAGAAATGATTGACTGAAATTAAAATCCGATAAATATCACTCCCTAAATTAATATTAAAATAAACATATGCCATACTTTTATAAAGTAATTTTATCAGATTATCAGTTTTTTGGGGGAGTAATTCTATAGTTTCTAAAATGCCTAGGAAGATTTTCTAAACTTTTCATTTAATAAATCCTGCTCAATGTGTTTCTTTGGTATTGATACACAGTCACAAGGTACTAAATCCTTTTGAAAATTATCCATAGTAATTATCCAAAGCTGGAAAATTAAATATAATATGCATATAATAACCCCAAATAGTGAAGTTTTACTTTTCTTGTTTCCAGTAGTTAAACTGAATTTTAAAATGCTGACATTTTTTGCTTTTTTTTTTTTTAATCAAACCACTTGACACAGCTAAAGACTAGTGGTGAGCAACAGCACTGTGGGTTACATAGATAGAATGAGTGAAAGAAAACCTAAATGGAGCTCAAGTTTGATGGACGTGTGAACACAAACTTCTTTAGAATCTGAAAGGTGTGGTGACTCAGTGGTTAAAGAGAAAAGGTTATATAAACGAGGCTGGCAGTGTGATTGAACACAGGGTAGAAATCCTTGTATTCTTTTGATTATGGTCCTTATTAAAAGGTAATATCAAGGATTGCTACCTGGTAAAATGCATCAAACTCATGCATCTTTGCAAGTTTTTTTTTTTTTATTTAACTTGATGAGGGAGAAAGAAAGGAACATGTCAGTAATGAAATGAATCTTAAATTTAGAAAAGGAAGGTAATTTCGAGACTTTGACTGAACAGACATCTTGTTTGACTCACAATGATCATGGACCCAATTTCTTGTCAAACACGTTTGTTTCTTGCTGTCAGAGAGTGCTATTCCAATCCTGGGATTCCAGCGTCAGTCTTTTGCTATTACAAAACCGATGCCGTTGGCTGTCAGGACTTTACAGTTTCAATTGGTAGACTTATCTGTCTTCAGCAGGATTAGACAGAAATATTTCTCATTCAGAGGCTGCTCCTGTGGAAGATGGCAGCAGCCCCAGGAAATTTGAGTATATTAGCTTCAAAGGACCTGCCTGCCACCCTCTGACAGTGCCTTCCAATCTCCTGCTCCCTGGGTGGATCTTTTTTTTTTTTTCAGCTTAAACATGGATTTCTAGCATTGCTTGAATATGTTAGCAATTTCTATGTGTTAATATTATATTTTGCAAATAAAAATATAAATAATTTTTTTATTTACAGTACTATATAGTTTCCTGAGAAAATAATGAAATAGAGGCTTAGCTATTACCAAATAATGTTGGTTTTGTGCTTCTGAAAAATTTCAAGTACATTTCCCTTCCTGCTTTGTCCTTTCTCTGTCCTTAGATGTTTGTAAAATGACTAACAAACCTACAAGGTGTCTAGAGAGTGGTGTTGAGTATGCATGTGTGTGCATGTGTGTGACAATGCTTGTATCCTTTCCTCCCACTGACTGTATCTCTTGGTATTTATGTGCCTCTAAAACCTTGTTAAGTGCTTTATAATCTAGTCACTGAATATTTTATTACTCTGTAAAATCTGCAAACATCTCTACCCAGAAAATGCCAACCCGTGTTTTAGTATGAGCAAATAGTCTGCAACATTGAAAAATGTCAGTGACCACAGCTGAGTCTGATTATTTGTGTAGGGAAATAAAATCCACAGAGACTATTTCTTTAATGCCTACTTTTAATAAGCTATGTTTGTAAATCATGGATTTGTTTGATTTATTTTATTACTTTCACTACTGGGAGATTTATTTATTTATTTATTTATTTATTTATTTATTTATTATCCCTACATTCACAGAAAAGAAAGGTGATGAATAAGTAAGTATCCTATTCAGTATGTTTTTAGTGTGTTCTTAGGAAGTAAAATAGCATGTGATTTTTTTATTCAGATAAATTTTTTAACTACCAAAGAAGAGCCACAAAACAGAGTTAAACCAAACATCCCTACTATGCAAGTCAGTGCACATATATTCAAAAATAGGTAAACACTAAACTATAGTATTAGATAAGTAATCAAATTAAATTGCAATTTTCTTTCAGGATTATAAATCAGAGTGTATATGATTAATGACATAAGAAAAAAATATTTTGCACTGAAAAAACTTTACAGTGTTTTTTACTATAGATAATCAGGAAACCAGTTGCCTCAACTAGAAATGGAAAGGGAAATTTTGCAATTCTTCCAATGTTCAGAAACTTTCAAATACAGTGTTTTAATCACGGGTCCCTGATTCCACTGGGAATGCTTTATGCATAGACCTAAGTAGACAATGTACTTAACATTCTTCATCCTTTTACTGTGTTTATCTCAGAGTTTTGTTTCTGAGAATAGATGATACCTCCTTTAAATGTTTACCAACCTTAAGATTGTAACATGTATATATTGTAGTTTGTGATTGTTTATACCTGTTAATGCTAAGCTCCTATGATTCATATGATTTTAAATTATCTGTTTTCAAAATGAGCAATGTGATACAATGCAAACTTTAGGTGGGAGAGAGCAAAGGCTGAATGAAAAAGAGATATAATTGTAACATAATCACAAATACTATTTTTTTCTTATTATGAAAGAGTGCTCAATTATCCCTGTAAGTTTGATATACATATAGATTTGCTTATTCAGTAATATTTAATACTTTCCTAAATTCTCTTTTTAAAAATATTGAATTGCCTCACACTGACAATGTTCCAATACGAGAGCGTTTTTTCTTACATTTCATGTCATTAAAAATTATGCATGCCTGAAAAACAGCATATCCCGATTGAGCCATCTCAATGTAAATAAAAATGCAAAGAGGCAAAGTTGATAATATTACCAAAAAAATTGGTGTTTAGGGTATAATATGGAGATTCATACTGCACAGATGTTTGCCAGAAATGAGATCTGCACCTCAATTGAGTGAGAGTATTACCTGCTTTATTGCTGTGCCTATGTACAGCAGGCAAGGGTAGGGACTGTGACCTTGAATGCATCACAGAAGCACAAGCTGCTTTACAAAAGAAAAAGAGGAAAGAAAAAGGGAAAAGAAATCATTGCCTAGGGCAAGTCACTTCAAATGATTTTTGTTCCAGAAACACTGAAAAAGTAAATAATTCTCAAACCTGTTATGAACATGACTGTATCTAGTGCTCAGATCTAAGGTGAAATGTCTGATGGCATAATTATAGTCAAGATAAAAGACGGAAATGAGAAGTTGTTTCATTTTCTTTTCAGTAACATTGTAGGTTCAATGAGAATTGGGACCTATATTTTCTGCAATGTACCTTGGCAGACAAGGACCTAGTCTTTTCTCTGTGGATTGTTGTCATTGAATGTTCCAAGTGGGAGGATCCACAATGTACTTGATCTTGAGGAATTAACAACTAACACAGTTTGTCCTAAATGTGTGTGAATGTATAAACTGAGCCACAGGTTTCTTTAAAACTTAAATCTAGTCTTCACATGCCTCAAATTTTCAAAATAGTGGAAGCATTTATGTTAATTAAATTCAAAAGAAAAACATTTCTTTCTCATAAAAGTTGAGCTTTACCATGAAATATCAAAACTTTCATGAATTAGGCCAAAAGATTTGTATGTTTTTCTGATTCTCTCATCTCTTTAGTTTGATCTTACAAACTAAGAGAATTTCATATAATTAGGCCATAAAGATAAGTATTTCCTGAAAATTATAACTAATAATTTAACAAATATTTTTAATTTTCAATGAAAAGAAATACCGGCAGTATTATTTACCATAAACGAAAACAGGAGCATGAATATCAACCCAGAACCTGACTGCTGCTGGGCCATGGACCCAGATATGTGTGGGCACATATATTTCGATATGGCACAAAAGCCATTTTCCCGGTATGAGCTGATCACATAGCCCTGCAGACAGGCTGTCTCTGCCCTCAACAAAAGCCAGGATGCCTGCTCCTAACTTCTTTTGTTAAAATGTGGATTACCTGAGAAGAGGTGTTGACTGAAACTGGTCAGGATGCTTGGTGCTTCTTTTATAGAGATGCTAATTCAGGGCTAATTCCTGACTGCTAGATGCAGACATGACTTAAACCCAGGCACCTGGTTGCCTAGGTGATGGCGTAATGTGTCGTGTCCCCCCCCACCCCCCCTGTGCTCAATTTGGTGTGGGTATATAAAATGTTTGGACAATAAACGGGGAGGCTGGCCTTTTCCATGATGACGGTGTGAGTTGTGTCAGTTCTTTTTCTCGCGACTCTGTTCCAGCGAAGTTAGGAAGTCTGTGTTGGACCCACACGGGCTATGACAGAACCTTGGCGACAGCCTGGTTCCTGATGACATCATGCCCCTGTGAGCCAGAGCAGGCCACCCAGATCTGCCTGGTTCTGGCCTTTGGACACAAACATGGCCACAGGGTTTGGCCCTGATCCTGAGCATCCATATGGACTTGGGGCCACCACAATCCATGGATATCTTCACAGACCCCAACTATGCTACGATCTCTGATGCAGACATAGTTCCATTTAGCAGCAAGGGCTCTGACTTTATCATAGCCTCAGGTAGCAGAACAAGCCATTCAGATTGATATGGTTCCCTTAGCAGTGTGGCCCTCAGACAACAATATTGTCCCAAATGATAGCCCAGATTCCTAGCATAAACATGGCCTTTGACAATATCATGAGTTATGAGCATTAACCCAGACCCTCACTGTGGGAGCACCATGGACTCAAACATAGCCCTCAGCTTCAACCTGGCCAAGGTGTCACCATCGGAACTTGTCGCAGTGTAGGTCACTCAGATCTGTATGGGCCTTCCTGTAGCATGTCCCTCAGATCCCCACCAGGCCTCTGGTAAAGACCCAGGCCTGGGGTATTTGCACACTTTTAGTAGTATTAGGAGTCATGGATATCAACCCAGACCCTGGCTGTGATAGTGCCAAGGACAAAGACATGATCCCAGTAGGGCTTGGATGTCACTATGGCTCTGAATGGCAGCACAGACCACTCAGATATGCATGAACCTGGTAGCAGCATGGCCCTCGGACACCAGCATGGACTCAGAAGTCAGAAGAATTCCCCATGACCTGGTGGCCACATGGATCATAGGCATCAATACTGATCCCAGCTGTGACCCGTATACAGACCCAGACACAGCCCTAGGAGCATGCCAGGTCCAGATGTCTCTCCAGTCTGGGTGACAACCATCACCTCAAAACCTTGCTTCTTCAGGAATGCCTCTTTTTTTTTTTACTTTTTTTAATTTATTTTTTTGTTGTTGAAAAAATTTCTGCCTCCTCCCCGCCTCCCTTTTCCCTCCCCTCCCCCCACTCCCCACTTCCCTTCCCCTCCCTCTCTACTCCAAAGAGCAGTCAGGGTTCCCTGCCCTGTGGGCAGTACAAGGTCCTCCCCCCTCCATCCAGGTCTAGGAAGGTGAGCATCCAAACCAGCTAGGCTCCCATAAAGCCAGTACATGCAGTAGGGTCAAAACTCAGTGTCATTGGCCTTGGCTTCTCAGCAGTCCTCATTGTCCACCATATTCAGTGAGTCCAGTTTTATCCCATGCTTATTCAGTCCCAGTCCAGCTGGCCTTGGTGAGCTCCCAATAGATCAGCCCCACTGTCACAGTGGTTGGGTACACCCCCAGCGGTCCTGAATTCCTTGCTTATGTTCTCCCTCCTTCTGCTCCTCATTTGGACCTTGGGAGCTCATTCCGGTGCTCCAATGTGGGTCTCTCTCTCTATCTCCATCCATCGCCAGATGAAGGTTCTAAAGTGATATGCAAGATATTCATCACTATGGCTATAGGATAGGGTCATTTCAGGTTCCCTCTCCTCAGTTGCCCAAGGTACTAGCTGGGTACATGTCCCTGGACACCTGCGAGCCCCTCTAGAAATCAAGTCTCTTGCCAACCCTAAGATGGCTCCCTTAATTAGGATATATACTTCCCTGCTCCCATATCCACCCTTCCTTTATCCCAACCATCCCATTCCCCCAAGCTCCCCCATCCTCCCCTTCTCACTTTTCTCACCCTATTTCCCTATAACCCCATCCCACCTCATCCCTAAGTTCTCAGTTTTTGCTTGGCAATCTTGTCTACTTCCCTTATCCAGGAAGATGACTATATGTTTTTCTTTGGGTTCACCTTCTTATTTAGCTTCTCTAGGATCACAAATTATAGGCTCAATGTCCTTTATTTATGGCTAGAAACCAATTATGAGTGAGTACATCCCATGTTCATCTTTTTGGGTCTGGGTTACCTCACTCAGGATAGTGTTTTCTATTTCCTTCTATTTGCATACTGCAGCAAATAAACCATTCTGCCTCTTGTTCTCTTCAATTTCTCCAGCATATATTTGCTCATTGTAATGGCACCTTGTGGTGCCCAGTGAGCTTCTGGATGCCATTAGTCCACACACAGATGAGATAAAGGCCTGACCATGAGAACCTAGGCTGCTCTGTGGTATTTTTTGTCTGACGGAACATAAGGGGATCTGTAGATGTCTTGTTTGATAGTGTATTTTTTTTTTTTTGGTTTTTCGAGACAGGGTTTCTCTGTGGCTTTGGAGCCTGTCCTGGGACTAGCTCTGTAGACCAGGCTGGTCTCAAACTCACAGAGATCCGCCTGCCTCTGCCTCCCGAGTGCTGGGATTAAAGGCGTGCGCCACCATAGCCCGGCTTGATAGTGTATTCTAACCGCATCATGAAGAAGGGGAACTCAACTCCTAGTGACTACCATGAACAGAGATCTATTTGCCTGCAAATTTCAAGATGTCATTATTTTTCTCTGCTATGTAGTACTCCATTGTGTAAATGTACCACATTTTCCTTAGTCATTCTTCAGTAGAGGGGCATTTAGGTTATTTTCAGGTTCTAGCTATGACAAACAATGCTTTTATGAACATAGTTAAGCACATGTTCTTGTGGTATGATTGAACATCCTGTGGATATATACCCAAAAGTGGTATTGCTGAGTGTTGAGGAAGGGTGTTTCCAAATTCTCTGAAAAATCACCATATAGATATTTAAAGGGGCTGTACCTGCCTTCATTCCCACCAGCAATACAGAAGTGTTTCCTTTACCCCATAAGCTCTCCATCATAAGTTTCCTCAGTGTTTTTGATCTTGGCCATTCTTACAGGTGTAAGATGAAATCTCAGAATTGTGTTGATTTGCATTTCCCTGATGACTATGAATACTGAGCATTTCCTTAAGTGTCTCAAATTGTCTCTGCCACTAAACAATATACAATGCAGCAGTGAACTTCAGTTGCATGTTAAATCAGAAATACACAAATGAGATAAAGGTAGATGGGAATCAAATAACTTCTTTGAGGTTTAAAGCTAAGTTTGAATTTACTAAATTAATGATAGCACTCATAGCTCTGAAAGTTAATTTATAAACATTACTCTAATATACAAAAGAGTAATAAAAACAGTGGAAATAATGATAAAAATTAACTGAGGAACAAGAATGAGTAGAATGTTTTTGAGTTAGCATGTTTGGTAAATTTATTAAACCAATTTTTAAATAATAAAAGGAAAAGTCGGCCATGGAAAAGGAGATGCTCAAAGGCTAGAAGGATTAGGAGGAAAAGGAAAAGAAAGCTTTTGCAGATAAAGAAAATAAAGAAGTGGGGAAAGACAAGAAAGAAAGGAAAGAAGGTTAGGTCAGCAGAGAGAAGAAAGATTAATAAAAGGGAAGAAATGAAGGGAAGAGAAAAATGGGGAATTAATGGGAGGAAGTAATAGGAAGCAGAAATAATTAGAAATTAAAAGAGAGGTCCCATTTATATTTATTGTTGTTCTTAGTGTCTGTGCTACTGGGGTTATATTTAGGAAGTGGTCTCTTGTGCCCATGCATTGAAGACTACTTCCTACTTTCTCTTCTATCAGGTTCATCGTGGTAGGATTTATATTGAGGTATTTATTCCATTTGAACTTGAGTTTCATGCATGGTGATAGATATGGATCTATTTTCATTCTTCTACATGTTTACACCCAATTATGCTAGCTCCATTTGTTGAACATGCTATCTGTTTTTCATTGTATAAATTTAGCTTCTTTGTCAAAAATCAGATGTCCACAGGTGTGTGGATTAATATCTAGGTCTTCAATTGGATTCCATTGGTCAACATCTCTGTTTTTATGCCAATACCAAGCTGTTTTCATTACTGTAGCTCTGTAGTAGAACTTGATGTCTGGCATGGCAATGCCTCCAAAAGTTTTACAGGATTGTTTTGGCTATTCTGGGTTATTGCAGGGAGCCGATTTGAGTGGCTGCCATTATAAGATGGCATTTGGCCCCAGCCTCACTTGATAACTCCATATTAAGGTTGCAGTTTCTTCCACCAGAAAACAGGATGAGTTGTTGTGATCTAGCTGCCCACACTTCCCCTGACCGTCAGGGGAACTTCCTTGTGGTCTGTAATTGACAGGATGTTCCCCTGCTTTCTTTCCTGCCGGTGGGTCTCCGGAAAGGCAGTTAAGGTATCAAAGTATCAAAGGTTGCTAGGCAGAATCCCTATATAAACAGCTATAGCTCAGAGCTCCCGGCCCCTCGCTTTCTGCTCTCCCTTCAACCAAGAGGCTCCAATAAAGCGTGATTTGAGAAGAATCCTCGTCGTGTGGCTGTTCTTTCCTGCTGGCCAGGGAGTTCGCCGCAGGTTATTTATTTTTTCATATGAAACTGATTATTGTTCTTTCAATATCTGTGAAGAATTGTGTTGGGATTTTGATGGGGATTGCATTGAATGTCAGATTGCTTTTAGTAAGATTGACATTTTACTATGTTGAGCCTTCCTATCCAAAAGCATGGGATATCTTTCCATTTTCTGGTATCTTCTTCAATTTCTTTTTTCAAAGACTTAAAGTTCTTGTTGAGTAGGTCTTTCACTTCCTTGGTTAGTGTTACTCCAAGATATTTTATGTTATTTGTGGCTACTATGAAAGGTAATGTTTCTCTGATTTCCCTCTCAGCTTCTTTATCATTTTGTATACAAGGGCTACTGATTTTTTGGATCCTAGTTTCTTTGGATGTACACCGTGCTCAGTCAAGATTTGTAGGGAGGATATTGGACCTTTGACAAAGCAAAGTGCCTTACCCTCTCATAAGATTAGGGGTGGGATGGAAGGATGTGTGAAGGGAATGGGAGGAGGGGAAGTTGTGGGAAATTTGGATTGGTATTTTTTTAATCAGACCAGTTCTTTGACCTCTAATAGCAAGAAGCTGAACATTCAGGAAAGTTAATATACAAATTACCATGATGAAAAGAGGCAATGATTTTAGTGAAAATATTTACTTGCTCCCAGGGTTATTCCAGATATGAATATTTCAGCCAATTACTATGATCAAAAGTTTCTGACTGACAGCTGCAAAGCAAAGCAGATGTCAGATGGCCTAGGGCTCTTTCTGACTTTCATGACTTCCGGTTAATATGTTCACACTGCATCTTGTAAATTTATCCTGTGTCTATGCACAGAGATCTTCTAGGTAACTGCCATGTTGGCCCAAAAATCTTGTACTGTCAAAACCCCAGGAATCACAAATTGGAGATGCATAGGTAATACACTAAACAAAAGAAAGCTTTCCTATGTAGCTAGAGTAAGCCTGAGAAAGGACAGAGGGGATTAAAGGTGGGAGTGTGGAGGTGACTGGAGAATTTTAAATAAGAAAAATCATAACAGTAAGTGATTGATTTTTCCCTACCCCAAGGCTAACCACTTCTGCTTAGTTCAGGTTATAGTAAATTATATTACAGGAAGTCTAATACTGTTGGAAATCATACAAGTTTCTTCCTTTCTTCACACAAGTTTAGTAGTTTTTAAAATTCCTCTCATTCAGTAACCTCAAAAGTACTTGACAACTGAAAACTTTCAGTATCAATTTATATGTGGGCTCATAGTGCATATATACTGTAATCTCTGCTTCACACTATCACACTATGATATACATTTTACTCATATATATATATATATATATATATTACTATAATAATATTTTACTCTTTCCAAAAATGAGTTTGGGAGGGAAAATTACATTTTAAAGTCATCTTTAATTATAAATTCTTCAGAAATGAGTTTTGTGAAGGAAAAAACTATATTTTAAAATCATCTTTATTTTGTTAAATCATAAAACTTTATTATTGTCTTACCCAAAACACTCATTCTCATCTGGAGCTGTTGCTTTGTATCATAATAGTCACTGATTGTGGCACTTTGTAGAGATAATACAATGATAGAAGGCTTTACATATGACCAGAGCTGCCTTTGTATATAAACATATTCTCAGGACTCTGACTGATCATAGTAGTGACTTTCAATAGGGCTATATGGGTAAGCACGTTTTTGTCCAACAGCAAGGTCCCAAATAACCATATGTAGACTTATTAATTATGAAACCTTAACTGAGAGCTTAATCTTGTTTCTAACTAGCTCTTATAACCTAAACTAACCTATTTCTATTAATCTACATGCTGCCACATGGCTAATGGCTTCTTGCCTCATCTCCTACAGGTTACTCTTCCTGTTCATCTGGCTGGTGACTCCACCATCTTCCCAGTCTTTCCTCTGTCCTGAAAGTGTTTGACTGTTTAGCTTTTTATTAAACCAATCACAGAGTCATATCTTCACAGAGTACAAAGTAATATTCAAAAAAATTTCCCCTTGTTGTTTAAATAAAGAAGGATTTTTTAACTTTAACATAGTTAAACTATATACACTAAAAATAATTATCAAGTAAGAATTTTATTTACAATATTCAGTTTATTTGTATTTGTCAAATTTAGAGAAAGTACTCCATTACATATCCTCTCTTTATGAGCCTAAAGTTTTGTGCCTAATTTATCTTGGAATCTTTATTACTTATCAAGCTTTATTTTTAAGACATTGCAGTGTATACTTTTTTTTATTAAAGCAAATTTAAAGATCCTTGATAGAATCGATAACATAAAGGACTTCAGAGCATGCAACAAAATATCAGTAAGGTTTTCTTAGTGTGAACATGACACAGAGTTCACACAACAGCGTGAACCTTAAAAGTCTTGAGTGTTGGATCCCTCACAGGACAGGCTGGTTAGTACAACGGAGGAGGTCCCTTTGCTGTGTAATGGAGGAGGCCCCCTCGCTGTTTCTTCTTTTCACCTACTCTAACTTTGTCCCCATCATGAAGTGCACATCTTGGGGCAGCATGCTCCTGAGGCAATGGTGCAGGATTTTCTTTTTTTCACTCTGGCTGCTTTTGTGTTGCCATTGAAATCCCAACTGCTACTCTGGCTGGAAGAAAAACACATGTTGTGTGAACCAGAAAGAGCGCAGCAAAGTGGCTTTAGCACAGTATCTGCCCTGCAATTTCTATCTTTCATGTTCAACATTACAGGTTAGAGAGAAGAAAGGATAGGGGTTTTAATGTAATTGTATTTGAATTAAAGCATACTTAAAATAAATAAATAATCCATAACCAATTAAATTTCTTTAAAAAGTTTTAGTCAGTTTTATCACCAATATATGCATGTATATAGGTATCATAATTTATGTTTGTGTGTCCTTTAATATAAGAAAACCAAAGTCAAAACCAATTATAAAATATGGTTCAATCCAGTTCAGTATATTTGCACCTGTTCAACAATCCTCTTTATTATTTAATATTGGCCACTCTACTTGTTCTATTATTTCAAACCACATTTTTTCCTGTAACATCCACATCCACAGTACTCTTAGGTTCTGGCTTATATTTGCATAGTTTTTTCTCTGATGTGCCTTTGCATAAAAAGCACAAGTCTTCAAATCAAGAAGAAATTAAATTCAGAAATAACATCTGTGACTACACATTTAAAAAGCTTTATTAAACATTTGAAAACATGCATTATTTTAGCTAGAAAAATAAAACTGGGGAATTCAGATGACTTTGCAAGAGGCTCTATATTATGCTGAACTAAAGCAATGCCTTAATATTATATTAAAGGTTGAGAAATATATAAAAAATTACAATCTAAATTCACTTGTAAGAATTCTCTATGAACATATATCAGAAAGAATTGAGTTATAAATGATTTTCTTTTCAAGCTACTAGTAAAATTTAACAATGTTAAAATTTGTTTCAATATAGCTTAAGAGTGTTAGTCAGTTTTTATGTTTTTAAAATATAAGTTTATAAAATAATTCATATAACCAGAACCAGATAGTCTATAGATATTTCATAAATTATACATGAACACTATAATGGTGTATATGCATATAATGATTAACAAAACTAAAATCTATATGTCACTTGGCTTATGTGGTTCTGTACATGCAAATGAAAAGCTTACACCATCCCATTTATCTCCAGACACATTAATAATTATATTATTAGATGCTGAATTTATATTGTCTTGTTAAAAAAGAATCTTGGATCTTTGTAATTTAAAAATCATATTGAAGAATATAATTTGTATATTTTCTTCTTTCTAGCACATATTTAAAGGTTAAATTTGGATGTAATAGTAAAGGTTCTAAAATAGATGAAGACACTGGGTGATTCTGTCCTTTCTCACTCAGCTTCCACATTAGGGCATTAAAATAGGAATCTCTAACATACAAAATCAGTGCTTGGGACACAGTAATTATTTTGTAAATACCATGAAATTTAATTATGAATAATAATATAGCTAAGAAAAGAATTAGGTTCATAGTAAAATACAACACTGACCCACTCCTCTTTATTCCAGGGTGCTAATACTCAGGTTTCTTTTGTGGGGGATAGAACTGAGAGAATTAATGAGTGTTAAAGGGGAGATGAATATATTTCCTTAAAAGGATGGTCAGAGTCGTTTAACAATGTTTCTCTCACACAAGGGAGGCAAAGTAGTTCTTTACATAGTTCATGAAGCTGGATACTTCCACGGTCCAATCTGGTGCTGAAAGATTGCATGATTCCTGAACATCAGGTGGTATTTGTCAACATTAAAAGCCTGAAGAATTGATTTTTAACATTAGAAAATATATCAAAAGTGGCAGCGATAGAGTAGATGTGTTTGACAATGTGAAAGCCACTCAAGCAAAAAACAGACAAGAAAGGCTCTTCCTATCAATTAAGACAATTGAAGAAACATCTCATCAGCAATCTCGATGTAGACAATATTTCCCTAAGGTACACTCTCCAAAGTATTCTAAATTGGTCAAGTTGACAAAAAATCACTACTCTAGCCTTTAACAACTTTACCAGCAAACAGTTCACTTTAAACCACAGCTTTATACTTTATACTTGTCCTCAGAGTTCTTTATTTGTCTCACATATAAACTATAGTAAAATATCCCAGATCCTAGATTTCAAATAAGGCTTCATTTTCAGTGCCTTTTCTGAGCATTGCAGGAAATACAGACATTCTACACAGCACTAGACCCCAGATACTTACAATGATATTTAAGCAATGATATCATGTGGACAATGTGTACCACATTGCCAAGTTCTGATGCTAGCTAGACATGCAGACTGCAATACTGCCACCCTTAGATGGCAGTTGTGTGCTGACTATAAAGAAACATTTTCTACTGCCCTAATAGAGTACAAGAGCTGATGTTATCTTTTGAACAATTGTGGCTTCTTCTTCAACCACAGTATATATCCAGCACACACAGAGTCTTATCCAAAATATTACACAAGATTTCCTTATTCCAATTGTTGGAAGAATTTTTGTTCTTTTCCAAAATCCAATGAGAATTGTCTGAGTACTCCACATTTCCCTCATCATTCTCATCGTCAAGCTCACACAAAAATGCTTATTAATCTCTATTCTCATCAATTAATGGATTTTCTAACACAACATATGGAATGCTTCCCTATTTCTCCCATAAAGTATTCCACTGCATAAAAGTCACACATTCAGGTAACAATACCTCCTCTAATACTGATTTCTATGTTACTTTCATGTTTGAAGCTGGAATAAAATATCCTTAAACTCCGGAATAAATCCCATCCCTGTAGAAGGAACATGAGATAGCTAGTCATGTCATCTCTATATTTGGTAGCAGAGAGAAAAATTTGCATCCATGCTTGCCAGCTTGCATGCAAACTGCAAGATTTTCCAATAATATCTAACTTCGGGTTTATATTATTAAGACCAATTAGTGTTAGAGCTACAATTTCCTTTCACTGGTTTCTCTGCTATTGCCTGTATTAAGACCAATTTTTTTTATATTCAGGTTAGCACTTATGCTTTCTCAAATTATCTTGATACTTTAAACTCTGCTTTTTAATGTCTTCTCTATGTAGCAAAAGTACCCCAGATCCTCTCAGAAATAGACATGAAGTAAAAATGTCAATACATTTTAGTAACACATTCACAAAGAACACACTTCTTGTTATTCCTTTCTTGAATTAAAAATCATACATATTTCTTTCATCCATACATATTTATGCCAGTTGTTATATACATAACTTGAAAACAATTTTGTGTAACTCTGAAACCATTTTGTGTAACTCAGAAGTCATTTTATGTGACTTGAAAAATTACAATGCCTGAGCTATCCACTAGGCATCTCTGATCAATAAGTCCCTGGGCAGGCCACCTAGTAGCTTAGATACCCTAGCATAGTGCAGGTCTTGTTATACTAGTGAACTATCTTCAAAGCAGTCCTGATATGCTGGTGAACTAGCCCAGGCTATGAACACTCTTAATACAAAGTTATTGTCCAATGAATGTAATACTAGCACACATCCATGTTTCTGAGACATGGCTTCTCTGGCCCAGGTACTGTTGCTATCCATTGTAAGAGGCCATGAGGCTCTGGAGTGTCTCAGGACACTCCTGGCTTCAGTGTCCCATGAACTTCTATCACTGTTGCCTGTACCACACAGGTCTGCCTGCCAGCATAGCTGCTGGCCCATTCACTCAACTACCTCCTGGACTCAGTGAGTGACACACGCTCAGCCGGCCGTAGCTGAAGGACTGCACAGAAGACATATATTGAGCCCTCTCCCAATTCAAAGTTTGTAAGCTTTCCTTTCCTTCTGGGAAGCAGATAAACTTGTGTCTCAGTCTTTCCACCGACTCAGAGCTCTTTTCAAAACCCAGCATATAAAATTCCTGTCCCTGTGCATCTGCAATGTAACATTTTTTTTAACCTTCTACACTGTCGTTTTATTTCTCTTTCTGCTTCGTTAATTTTATCCAAACCATGTTATCAATCCAAAGAAGCCTTTATTCATTTTCCTTAATACTAGATTATAGTCTCTGTAAACAACAGCCCTCCCTTGCTCCCTTCTTTGTTTTTCACTTCCTCTCTTGTTTCATCATGGGCACTCGATAATTAATTATCAGGTGAACAAAGGCTATAAAAAGATTCTTTCTGCTAAACCTCTTTGAAAGAATGGAAGAACACAAATGCAAAGCCCCTAGACACTTAAACACACTGATTTGTGTTCCCAGAGATCTTTTTGCTTATCTAGGAGCTCACCTCATTTATCTTTCTGCCTTTGCAAAGACTGAGTTCTGGGTTAGGTTTAGCTTCAGGCTTCTTTTCCCCCAGACATTGCAGATTCCATTCATACCCTCTGGATAATCCTTCTCAATTGTTTTGTTTTTTTATTGACTCATCTTCAGCTACATGAAGAGAGAATATAATTCTTACAGTCTTTGTCTTCTCTTGAATTGTTTAGTATATAGCAATGACCCTGAAAACAAGATCCGTAGATCAGAAATCTGCTCTGACTCCAACCTTGGTGACTCAGTACTGAATAAATCAACTTGACCTCCTCAGGCTGTTTCATATTAAGTATAAATGTAATAATAATGATGATGATGATGATGATAAATAGCAATAATAAAATCTACCCCAAACAACCTCTGATTCTCACATGCTCAGTAAGTTAATAAACAGAACATGCAAGTGACAAAATTAGAAGCCAATGATTTTGCAGTTTCTATGATCTCTAAACATGTAGCAAATCTGTCTTCTTCCATTCTCACCTATATAGTGCTATATCTTACTGAGCAGCCAAACCTCAACTAGACTTAGTAAAAACTTTCTTCTTCTGCAAACAGATTAACTTATATTTTTCTCCTATAATAAAGGGAAATATTTTACATGCCTACAATGGTTTACATGATCAGAATACCAATCTAATGTCAGAATCTCTCCCAAGCAACTGTCAACTATAGAATATTTTCCAATTTCTTGAATTTTTACATGTAAATTAATCTTATGAAATAAATAAAACTTGTTGATCTTTTAGTCATGATTGATATATTTTGTGTTTAAATTTAAGACCCCTAGTTATTTTAATGTCTCCAATACTTCTGAGAGTTTTAGTTCAAATCCTGTTTTATTTTCCTACCATGCAACCATATAAGAAAAGTTTGCTGTTAGTTCTAGAGCTCTATTCTGTCAGGCACTCTTTGTTTCCTGCTTTTTGCTTTGTGTGGGGAAGTGTTGACAGTCATCAGCTTCCAGAATGCATCACTTCTTTATGTTTTTCTGACTCTAAAGTCTTATTTTACTCCAATTTTAAATACTTTAATTTTTTTACATTAACACAAGTCATAGTTACATAAGAGTTTTAAAGCATTATTTTTATCAATTTCACTAATTTGAATCTATACCTTATGAAAACATGTAAACAGTATAGAGGATGTTCTACATTAACTGTGCAAATTAATGCTTCCAAGAGGGGAAGATAGCATATATGATACCATTTCCCCAGTTGTAGATTCTTTTTGAACTTTTAAGGTTAACTAAGAAGATAATTAAACCTTTCTTTGTCCTCTGTCAATATATTAATGCGGGTAAAGCTCTGCCTCTTTAAACACAGCTGAAATCTCTCAGGTATAATTTATTCCTGCTATGCAAGCTGAAATGCAGATTCTATGACCTTCTCTTCCCCTAGTGACTTGGACAGTTATTTAATCGCTTATGGTTGTTTAAGTGCCAGATTATATCAGTCTCTATAGCTGTCCCACAGGACACTGAAAGAGATACCTAAGGGTCACTTAACTAACAGAATGATGTCAAAATTCACAACACCGTGGAAAATGCCAATAGATAGAACATTGCAACAATTTCTTTTCCTGTATTTCAATTGCAAAATCTTTTCCTTATAACAAAAGAAAACACTCTCTAAATCCAATTCAGATGGCTAACACAAAGAAAATAACTCTTATGTAAGTAAAATAGGGCAAGTTGCTGTAAAATATCAAGGAAGTGAGCGTTTTACTTGTAATAGCCAATTTAATGTTTTATTATATCATTTTACAATCATCAAATAAATTGGTTATAGAATGTGAAAGTAATTTATAGCAATGGATTGATGTAATACAATCTAATAAAATGTGCTCATAATTTTGACTCTATATGTTCATGTGGTTCAAGTTATTTTAACACTAAAAATAAATGAAGTGGATAATATGTGCAGGAAACTCAAACAACTTTGTTTATATTATTGCTAAAGGATATAATAACCTATCAATATAATGTGGAAATATATTAACTATAGTAAGGGCTCTCTTGGACATTCATCAGTTACATAAGAAGTCATTGCTAAAATAGGAAATAAGCTTAGAGAATATATTTGTAAAAATCGACTCAGCCTGTAATAGCTTTGAAGTAAACTGACCAGATCTCCAAGGGAACTTTCTGATAGTGTGTTAAAGCCCTCTCATGTTCCTAACAGGGAAGGACTTTCTGTGAGTTCACAGGGGTCACAGAGGCTCTGGTCTGAGGTCTCTGCTGCTGCAGAGAGGGCAGCTTGAGCATGGGATGCAGTTTATAAATTATCCATTTCCTTACAACCGTAGTGATAAATTAGTACATCTAAGGCTGAAAATCAGATCTGAAAATGACAGAAGTCACATAAAGGAAACGAATCTTTACTCAGAGAGGCTCTCCCTGTGAAATTCTAACACTGAAATGATGAGATGGAACTCTTGGGGGCCTTGAGAGGAGATAAATGCAGTTTGGGAAGTAAATGTAATAAGTGATTAGGAGTTAGTTTGTGACTACAGTGGATAGTTTCTTAAGTGGTCCCTAGTTAGGCTTTCCCATTATCATACCTTGCATGATCAGCTCTTTTTCGTGGAGGCTGGGAGCAACCCATGACCAATGGAAGACAGTTTAGGCAATGAAATAGCACTCTGTGATTTGATAGAGTATAGTCTCTTCCTTGTGGTCTACTTCCCTTTGCTGTATTAGATAGAGTAGGTCGTTGTGTTTTGATGTGTGTTTTAGGAAGAAGTTTTCATGTAAAGGAAATGAAGGATGTCCCCATTTGTCAGTTAAATTTAGAAACTCAGGTACGCAATTCAAGAGAAATTAAGTTCTACCCTCCATTATAAATAGTTTGATGTGGCTGTACAGTAGATCCTACTCATGAGTAAATGTTCCAGTCGGCCATATGTTGCAATAATCCAGGCTGACCTCTGTGACAATACCAATGTTGGTTGTATTTCATAGTTCTGGGAAACCTGAAGAAAGATTCTGCTACAGTGGACTGTACCAAGCTGTACCTTGACTCCCAAACTACAGAGAGTATAAAACAATAAGTGTGTTCTCTGTCACCATACTAATATAACATTGACACATGGGAATTTGTAATATATATATTCAACTGAATACTAAAATTTATATAATGACAAAATTTATTTTATCTGGTTTAAAATATGAATAAATGAATGGAAATTTCTTTATTAAGAAAAAAATCACCGTCTTTTTTGTGTTTTGTTCTTTTATAAATTAGCAATTTAATCAAAACAACTATTGCTCAAAAGTGATGGTATGTTCAGTGCACTATGGGTAAGAAAGACTGAGTTTTCTATAATATATGTTTCTGAGATGTGGCAAGAGGTTACACAAGATCATATTTCTTTAAGTAAAGGTGATGTCAACTTAGTGAGAGCTGTGCTTAGGCATTGTTCACGTCCTGAAACACTTACTTGTGTGCTCTTAATGTGTTTTATACTTGGTAATCTCTTGTTTTTATAAGTCCTATCTCCAGAAATACAAATTTAGAGTCCAGGAAATTCTTTCCTGCATTTTTCTTAACATTTTTTAATTTATTCTTTTTGTCATTCACATCATGCATCTCGATTCTATTCATATCTCAGTCTCTTAGCATCCGCCCTCTGGCCTTGCAACACTTCCCCCAAAGAATAAAATATAAGAGGAAATAAAGAAAAGGAAAATTTTCATCATGGTAGCTGTAGTATAATACAGTGAGTCACGCAGTAAGCCCTTTTGTCCATATATCTTTACTTGCAAGTATTTAATTCAAAGAATCATTGATATGTTTCAAGGTCTCTGGTTTCTGTGACAATATTGATCCTGGGCCCTCAATGGGACTCTTCTTGAATACCCTGGTGTTGTTCTGTGTCATGAAGTTCCTCCAGCTTTGGATTTGCAAGATCAGCCTTTTACTGTGCTCCCATAGATCAAGATGAGGTGAATGTTGGGTTGGCCAACTCATAACCCTGGTTCTTGGCCTGGGTTGTTGCAGGGTTGCTTAACCTGCCGGCTTTCCACTGTCCTCACCACCAGGGTGAGCTGTTCAACATTACACTGGCTGGTTCATCCTTTATAGCAATAAACAAGTGGCTGGGCTGGTTCTCCTGCTTCCATGCCTTCAGGGTCAGCACGCAATGCAACACACCTGCATCATCTGGCCAGCTGTACTGTGTTGCCCAGAGAAGGTGCAGGGGGGAAGGGACACCTCTCCTGTACTTATGATTTCAGGGCAATCTCTCCAACCCCCACGGGTGATGAGGGATGCTACAGGAGTAAGAGCATCTCTCTCCAAGTCACACCACCATATGGCAGATGAGGATTGAGGCCAGATCTCCAGTGCTCATGTTCTTGGTGGCAGTTTGCCTGTACCATTGTCAACAGGGACTGCTCTGCTGTGCTACCCAAATGAGGTGCAGGGCCTGCTTTTCTGAGTGTTGCAGCTGGTAAAGGGGAGGGTCAGTTTCCTAGCCAACTAGAGACAGTAGGGACGGGGGGGGGGGGGGGGGGGCAAACTTTCCTCACTCTCATTGCTAAACCAAAGAGGAAGATGGCCACATCTGCCTTCTGCCTCCGGGTTTCAGGTGGGCCCATCTTTTTTTTTTGTTTTGTTTTTGTTTTTGTTTTTGTTTTTGTTTTGTTTTGTTTTTTCGAGACAGGGTTTCTCTGTAGCTTTTGGTGCCTGTCCCGGAACTAGTTCTGATTATGGTGTGGACAGCCCCAGACATATGTATAGGTCTCTTTGTACTGCTCGGTCCAGCATGGAGCTGTACAGGAACATGCTTTCTCATTCCTCATCACAAAGAGATTATGCCCAGTGCCAGGGTGGGCTCCTGGTTGGTGAGAAATTATTGTGGGAGTCCTCTCATGGGCCAGGGCAAGAAAGCCCAGATTGCATTTGGTTGAATTCTGTCTGCCCGAGCTACAATTTTAGAAGGGTGGAATGTTTATACATTTAATTATATGATTTGTGTGTGTGTGTGTGTGTGTGTGTGTGTGTGTTTGTTTGCCTATGTCTTGTGTAAATGTGCAGATGATGATGTCTGTCAGAGGAAATCAATATCTAACTTATTACTTTGAGATAGGATTTTCCTCTAAATATAGAGATCCCCGCTTTTTTTTTTTCCAGCCTGGCTACCATGCAGCAGGCCTCAGTCTTCTTTCTTTTGAATCCCACTTCTGCCCTTTGCTTTGTTGATGAAAAACTGAACTAGGGTTCATAGCTTTCTCCCCAGAACTGTGTTATTACTTACCAATCCATTCACTCATTCTTATTAAATTACTGGATATTACAGATTTTGCCATACAGATGTTAGGTAGCATTAGTATTTCAGAGACTTATAAGCCATTGTGGCAGAGGAGCTGTTCGGCCTGATGCTTACCAAAGAGAAATATAAGCTCATCATTTTCTAGCAATTATAAATCTCTTTTCTGAAGACTAGAAAAATGTAGTTTATATGATCCAAGCTTCTGAAAAGGATATAAAATTCATGATACATAGAAGCTAGAATGAAGCTTTATGGATTATAGAAAAATGAATTTTCATTTTTGTATCAGCAACACACACATGTATACATATATTAGCTACATCAGTAAGTTGAAGGGACAAGGCTCAGTAACTAGCTGTGAGCATATTTATTTACATCAGACAAATTAAGAAATTCACTGGCAAGAAATTTTCAATGCTCATTCTTTTCCACATCTTTTGTAAAATTTCCCACATAAATAAACAATCCCAAATAAAACTTGTTATATGGTAAAGATAAATATCGTTGTGTCTCTAAAATTTCTATAATACTACTCGGAGACCAAGAGAACACTTAAACCCCCTTTCTCTTCTAAAGCCGCTTTACTATGTAGCAGTAATCTTTCCTCAGGATACCCACTTTAACTATAGTGAAATTTTTACTATATTTTATAATAAATAATTTTTAAAGGAATCCTAACCTTTTCACAACATAGGAAAACATTATAAATGATACTTAGCCAGATAAGTCAATGGCTAAAATTTAACCTAAAGGAAATTGAGAAGTAATGTTTCAATATCATCAGACTCTTGAAGGGAGATTTGAATCTACCCACTTATACTTAGATAACAAGTTAGTTGTAAAGAATAATAATTGAGTAAATACTATGAACACATGCTTCTAAACTTCTTGTATTTTAACAAGTTTAAGTATGAGATGTAATAGTAATTGTGCCTGCTCATTTTTATGGCAACTTGACACAATTTAAAGTTATGTAGAAGGAGCGAACCTCAATTTGCAAAATTCTTCTAAAAGAAAAGATTGCAGGCAAGCCAATGGGACACTTTCTTAACCAGTTATTGATGTGGGAGGGTTCAGCCCATTCTCAAGGGTGCCATCTTTCGGGATAGTTGTTCTAGGTGCTATAAGTAAGTAGGTTGAGTAAGCCAGTAAGTAACACTCCTTCTTAAACTTTGCATCAGCTCCTGCTTCTAGAGCCTTGTCCTATTTAAGTACCTGTGTGGATTTTCCTTAGATGATAAAGTATGAAATAGAAGTTCCTTTTGACCACATCGTTTCATCATGGTAGGTGAAGCCCTAATTAATACATTAGCATAAAGATTACAAAATACTGTTACACTATATAAAAATACCCAGAGGAAAATGAGATAAAATGAGATCCTTATTCTTTAAGAGACGGGTCCATGAAAAATCAAGCTGATGTGTGACCTGACACTGACATTCAGCTGTCAAATGAAGGTTCACTAGACATCAATCTGGACCACAGTAGTCAGTCACTAATGTTAAGTGGGAGAAAGTTACCATGGAGATAATGATGAATCAGCTGTTAGAAAATTATGGCAGTCATAGCAAAAATATGTATTTCATCTAAAATGTAAAAATGAGGAGCCAAAAATCTCATTAGGTATCATTATTTCATTAGAGAGTGTCATTTTCTTGATATCTTATTCTGCCAATATCGAATTATCAATTATTTAGCAATTTCCATCTATTATACTTTATCACATAAAATTTGATCTAAGGTTGTGCCCCCCCATGATCATGAATATAAAGCACAAAATTACTCTAATGACTAATTCAAGCACAGAATTACCTATTAAAACAATACATAAACCACAATGTTAAAACAAACCTATCTTTTAAAATAATTTTGCAGTACACTGTCTTTTACTAATCCTTGGCTCTTCCTTTTTCTTAAAATAATAGATGCTCATATGATCATTTTATGCACTTGCCCTCTTTTTGTCTTATTCACTGGAGGTTATAAGAAACACATTCAGTCATTTTATACTGTCAATGAGGTCACCAACCCTCTCCACATATGGCCGATTTGGCATTATAGGAAACATTACATAGGTCAAAAGGTAAAACACAAACCAGTGAAGCACAGGGGAAGTTATGGTCCTCAGCCATGTGCAACATAGCATATCTGTAGAAGACTCAAACAAAGACTTGCAGCTCCTGCTAAGAAGGAAATTGAGAAAATAAAATAGAGTTGAAAAACTGAATCACAAGGGTCAAAGAGAGCCTTTATTTAAAGATATCACTGATACCTTTGATATTTCATGAAGTTTGTAATCAGATTAAATAATCAAAATCAGTATTCTGGGAAAGAAACCTAAGTGACACATACATGTACACACAATTGAAATTTGTGTCCTCACAATGCTTCTGGGAAGTCCATATATGGTGGTTCTGTTGGGTTTCATGGTCCAAGTTGATGAGGACGACTGACCAGGTCTCTTCCTCAAGAGGGCACTAGATCTTGTTCCAGATTGATGTGAGTCACCATGTTTTTTCTGGTAATTGAACTTGGGACCTTTGGAAGAGCAAGCAGTGTACTCTTAACCTCTGAGCTATCTCTCCAGCCATACATATATTCTTATCCTATTACTATCTAACCATCACCTACTCCATTTTTATTATTACAATTATAACAGAAGTAGGGTAATAGCTTAGTAAATGTTGTGGTGAATATTCATTGCCTAAGGGAACACATGTAAAAAATTAATTTTGTGGTTAAGAACATGCTGATTTCTTCATTTGATAAGCATGAGACAAGCAAAAATGCAAGGTTTAGAAGGTATTGAGAAGAAACTGTGCTAAAGGTAGTGCACCCTTTCCATTTCTGAAATTTTCATATACAATATAAATGCCTGTGCTCTATTACCAAAGATTATAAATGTGAAGTGTGTGTGTGTGTGTGTGTGTGTGTGTGTAAGAATTTGAAAAGCATTGAGGAATCATGATGTTTGTTTTATAGTTTGAATATTGGATTGCATTTTCTCCTAGGAATTCATCAGTTTGTAAAACAAAAACTTCAATTTGTAGGAATCATGATGGCTTTAATATCATCTACTCCTGTTTTCTTGCCTCACAAATCTAACTGGGCAAAAGTTTCTACATCTCCTTCTAAGGTTTGAATGATCCGACAAAAATCTACACTTTGGGATTTTAGGAGAGTTTCTATTTTAGAAAGGGAACTAAATTATGTACAAACTTGACCCAAAAGGAAATACTTTGTGAATTACCACATATATCTATTTAGACACTCTAAAATGGTCTAAAAAGAAACATAAATTGACAAATCTCTGAACGGAAACCAGGAAGACTGTCTATAGACCTTCTCTCCCCACTCGTTGTCACCAGATCCAAGTCCCAAGTTTCTACAGCAGAACACCCATGGCAGCTTTCCCTATCTCTTCCTATCTCTTGTGCATCTCACAAATCTTCCTATCCTCACCTGTTGCTTTGTTTTAGACCCCAACCCTATCAGACATCCTTTATATAAGAACATAGTTACACCCCCCTTCTTGTTAAATCTAGAGAGCATATGTTCAGAAAAAAAGAGAATACTATCAATTAAAAAGTCTCCAAAAATTTTCATTTTATACCAATTTATTTTATTAGAGATTTCTTATATTTCTTCTCATCATTTCTCCAAATATTGCAGTATTTTAAGTTTGTGTGTTTAATATGGTATTATCCAAAATAAGACTGCTTATATCATGAGTTATTGAAAACTACTATGCAAGGAGAGGCTGCTTGTGCATTTCCTGGCTGCCAAGACTCCAGAAATAATCATATAGAAACTATACTATTTGCGATTCCGTTTGACTAATAGCTTAAGTGTATTTCTGGTTTATTACTCTATCGTTATTATTTTTATTGATTTTATTTAGCTATACACTTTTCTGTGTTACCCTCCCCTTCTACCCTCTCCCATGGTCCCCATGCTTTCAATTTACTCAGATTTTTTTTTTTTTTACTTCTCATGTAGATTAGATCCATGTATGTCTCTGTTAGCGTTCTCATTTTTGTTCAGGTTCTCTAGAATTGTGAATTGTAGGATTGTTTTATGTCTAAAAACCACTTATGAGTGAATACAGTTTTTGTATTTCTAGGTCTGGGTTATCTCACTCAATATGATGTTTTCTAGATCCATCCATTTGCCTGTAAATTTTAAGATGTCATTATTTTTTTCTTCTGTGTAGTACTCCATTGTGTAAATATACCACATTTCCCTTGTCCATTCTTTGAATGAGGGGCATTTAGGTTGTTTCCAGATTCTATGTTATGACAAACAATGCAACTATGAACATAGTTGAATATATGTCCCTCTGGTATAATTGAGCATCATTTAGGTATATACCCAAAAGTGGTATTGCTGGGTCTTGAGGAAGGTTATTTAATTCTTTCTGTTAATCTGTGTATTGCTACATAACTGTGGCTTACCAGGTAAAGTTCTATCAGGCATCTATCTCTGACAGGGCTACATGGCCTCTCTCTGACTCCGCCTACTCTCTTCTCCTCTGCTTGCGGCTCCCACCTTGCACTATTCTGCTAAGCCACTGGCCAAAACAGATTTATTCATTAACCAATAAAAGCAACACATGGACAGATAGACTTCCCACACCACTTTCCCTTTCTGTTTAAATAAGAAGGCAAGTTTAATTTTAACATAGCAAAATTACAAATAGCCAAACAGCTATCAAGCAAGAATTGCAATCAAAATATTTGTATCTATTTTATCTTTTATCATAATAAAGAAAAGCTATGATTATAACTATCCCTTCTTCAACTCCATCAAAGACCCCAGAACAATATAATATTACCTAAGTTAACAGGAAGTACATTGTAAGCAACTTGCAAAACTCTAGAATTGACAGACAGTACTTAGAGTTAAGTATTTTAAAATGAAAAAGTATACAGGATCCAGAACCTAAACGATTGAATAAAAAGTTTAAATAATGTCATAACCATAAATGTCTTCTATTAAAATTCTCTTTTTCACAAACAATGCTACTTCTAAAATTAATTATCTTTTTTTACATCAGTAGATGTATGTTGGGATAATCTCTTTGTACATTGAGATGTGTCTCTGTTTCATCTCATCTCCCTAAAATAGCTTTTGATTGATTTGATAAATTGCTAAACAGTCAATAATTAGACGGGAAGAAGAGATGTAGAATTTCTAGGGAGAGACTGAAACTCTGGGAACGACTCTAAAGTGGAAGGATTCACCAGGCAGACATGGAGGCAATCAGACATATGGCACCAAGGAGAGATGAGGAATCCTATGACAGAAGGTGGATTGCATAAATGGGTTAATTAAAACATTTTAAAAGCTAGTTGGGAACAAGCCTAAGATTAAGTTAAACTTTTGCAATAACAAATGTCTCTGTGTCATTATTTGGGAGACGGTGGTCCAAAGAAAGTCTGATTATAAATATATCAGATAATGGTGTAAGGAAAAAAAACTCCATAACATATTATATGATCTTCTTTGACACAATTTTCTTTCATACTACTAATCAAGTCAAGTAGTAGAAAGTTATTGGTGTGTATGAATGTCATTCTTGATAGAGGACCATTAAGAAAGTGATTTTCTGAAGTACAAGTTAATATTCCCTCTCTTAGAGAATGATTATCAACATTTTCCCAATATGATTAAATACATAAGTTAGTCATCATAATTCTCAGTAGAAACACATACACAGATGGTGGTCTTAATGGTACCTAATTTTAATTTTTATTCAGATTTCTGAGTTCATTAGAGAGCAATGGAGAAATGAGGGTAGATTTAGCATAGCTCTTCCCACTTGGATAACAAGAAATCTCCTTCATAGCTCCTCTGAATAAGACTTTCTTGAGATTTCAAAGTAGTCATCAGCTATGCTTTCAAGGAAAGGCAAACATAAAATAATCTTCCAGCAGACAGAGAATCATTGCAAGGACATGTCCAATTTGCTCATAATATTCAGGGTATCATATAAAATAAATGACCACAGAGAATTTTATTATACTGCCTTGAAGGAGTTCTATTTTTTTCCTTAAGCATTCTATGTTCCCTGTGGTGTATCTCAGAAATACTTTAACAGCAGGAATTCTACAGTTCTTTCATGGCATTGGCTGTCCCCTCCCTTCTGTCACCTATTATTGAGGTTATCACTAGGCATAGCATTCAGATGAATGTACAGTTCTCACTTGTGTCATATAACAACAAATGAATTAGACTCACAGTTTGAGGGTCAGGATGTTCTACAGCTGATGATGCAATTTATATTTGTTTCCCTAAAGTGTGATATCTATATTTGCAGAGGGAACACTATTCAGATATTATAGACGCCAGCAGTTCCTGTCAAGGAGACATAAAATGCAGATCAGAATTCACACACTGTTCTCATCCTGTAAGAGTTTGGTTTGGTATTTTCCATTGAAATCTCAAAAATAGAATAATAATGATTTGTTTCATGTCAATAAGCTCTGGGGATAAGCTTGTCTCTCCACTCAGCACTAGGGTTAAGGACTTATATTACTGTAATTACATTTTTGTGAGTGCTGTTTTTCTAAGCTAAGTTTCTCAAACCTGCATAGCAAATGAGTCATTTTCTCAACCCCTTTATTTTGCTTTTAATAAGTTTTTATGTTTTAATTTCTATTGACCTTTTGTCAAAAATTTATGTAGCTGGCAAAAGCTCAATAATTAAAGTATGGGTTTTACAACTTGCATTAATTTACAATTTACAAAATATCAAACATTTAAGTAAAAGTGAGAACTTGCTGTCAACTCTCCACCCCTGACTTACAGGACCCACTCTTTTACAGACCTACATTTCAGTCCATTTTTGTAATTTTTTGTTCTTATTTTTATGATATTAAACAATCCACTTAATTTCTTTATACTTCAGTTACCTTACTATAAAATAAAGATTAATAATATTTTAATAATATTAATAATATTTTTCTAGTACTCCAATTGAAGGAAATAAATAGTATAATGACCTTGAAGTCATCATAACATTCAGGATGTACAGAGTACTTGATGGATGATCACTATTAGAATTATTATCTCAAGCATAACATCTGTCATATTCTTTAATTTCAACACTTGTTTGAATAAAATACTTTTCATGAACCAGGCACATAACTGGACATTGGCAGAATATTACCTACAGTCATAAAATTCTGATTTCTTATCAGTTAAGTATTTATGAATATTAATTCCAAACTGTGATGCTCCTGGAATTCTGCAAATAATGATTATAATGTTCCAAATAACATTGAACAACACATATGTTAATAATGATCTATGAAAATAAGAGGTTGTCATTTGTAGGGTTTTCCTTGAACTTTACATGTTTGAGATTGTAGAGTGCTCAGTCCTAGATAAGCCATCTATATTGTCTTGCCGAAGGCCCCAAATATACCATGGAAAAAGAGAGAAGATGATGGTAAGAACTGGAGGAAGTAGAGGAAGACTATGAAATGCTGTCTTAAAGATATGATTTGACTATTTCAGTCATGTACAAACACATGCATAAGAACTGCATAGTAAAATAAAACATGAAAATGCATGCTGTAGTAGGTTAGAAGAAAATGGATCATTAAGAGTGGAAAGGTGATAAAATGGTATTGGGGTGGGTGGATATGATCACAGTGCATTGTGTAAATGTCGAAAATGACCAAGGACTGTGAAATAAAAACAGTGATGACTTCACATCTTATGAATGCTCTACACTAAAAATGATTGTATGGTTAATGAGCAAATTATGAAATAAGAGAAAAGATTTTGTTTGAAGCATTATAAATATTGGTGTATTTTTCATTTAGTAACCTAATTTTTGTATTTAACCATATATTTATTTTTTTCAATTCTGATGAATTTTACTTCATGTATTCTTTTACTGTTCATGTTTTCTAAAGTCAAATAAGCCTTCATCAAGATAAATTCATATGTTATCAGGGCATTTCACTCTTGTTTAAGGGAAGTTCACTAACTGGAATGGTTGTGTCAGAAAGCTGAAATGACTACAGCAATTTCTGAAGATAGTAATGAAGGCTATAACGTTTACTGACTATTTTTAGGAAGAAATTTGTGTGGCATATGCCAGTGTGTTGATAACATTAAATAGTGTATAGGATGTTCAAATTTGGAGTCAGTTATCAGAAAACTTGCTATGATTTTATCAACTAAATATATATTATTCTAAATAATGTATCATTCTTAATATGATTATAAAATGATGCCTATTAAACTATAAGAATATTCCATATCAAGGAACTTCCTATTTTTATTAATCTATAAAAACCAACTTATCTAATGAAGCTTGTACTGAGATTTCAGCAATGTAGGCATGTTTAATTCTGATTTTTCAGTTTTGACCTCTAAATGAATGGGTTTCATTGTTTCATCAAGATCACCTAAACTTTTCTTACATCAGCAACCAGACTACCTCATTTTCTTATTATTTATTTGTTTGCTGGAGTGGCACTTCTCATTTCCAACAAGAATTTAGTTCTTGCATTCACAGTTGCTAACTAGCATTACAGACTTAGCTTCAGGCCTACCTGGGATTTTCACAAGTTTTCAAGAAAGACACCTGTTGATTCTAACCAAGGCCACTACAAGGCCATTACCAGCCTTCCTCTTTCTTGAGTATTTGGTCTACATTGTGGAATTACCATGTCTGACTCAACATTAATTTGCTTCATGTGATGGGAAAGTCTAAACATATAGATGAGTTTCTGGGTCATGTTCTGTGTTCTGTTTATTGTAACCACCACTTTCTTTATTTTGCAAGGACAGCCTTCACCTTCCTAATATTTCAGCTCATCTCTTTCTCATCATATACAGAATGATGGTTCAAGAAAAAAAGAAGAAAGAAAGAGGGGGTCTAAAGGTTGACCACTGTACACTGAAAAACCAATAATGGAGCTCATCCTAGGGAGAAGCTAATTTTCCTCATCCTAGAAATCATCATATATTTATATAATCATTTTACACACACACACACACACACACACACACACACATCGCCTAAGAGTGTGATTCTTCAAAGATCCCCCCCCCCCACTTCAACATTACATTGATAGTACCAATATTCAGATATAGTGTTTGAAGCCATTTCTAGAATAGACTATTTCACAGATGACTTTTTGGTATTCTGTTTTTTACACTGTTTCTGTCTCCTTTTCTACTGTATTTTCTGAACTACAGATGCAGGAGTGGTGATATAAATGTGTGCTTTTAGACTGGGATTTTCATGTTCTGTTGATTTCTGCATTCCTTCCAACTATGGTTTTATGGGATAGCCTTTATTTGCAAAAGGATGCTTAATTTTTGTTTCGTTTTTTTTTTTAAGACTGGAATTTGCTTTGTCGCTCTGGCTGTCCTCCAACTAGTTTTATAGACTAGGATGACCTTGATGTCATACAGATCAACCTGCCTCTGCCTTCTAAATGTGGGGATTAAAGGTGTGTACCACCACAACTCAGCAGGAGAAGCTTTTTTTTTTTTTTGGTTTTTCGAGACAAGGTTTCTCTGTGGCTTTGGAGCCTGTCCTGAAATTAGCTCTGTAGACCAGGCTGGTCTCGAACTCACAGAGATCTGCCTGCCTCTGCCTCCTGAGTGCTGGGATTAAAGGCGTGAGCCACCAACGCCCGGCTGAGAAGCTTTTTTTTATTAGAGGTTGTAGCTACACATTTCCATGGGTATAAGGATAAAATTTAGACTGTAATAGGCATTATGCTACCAAGCTGGCAGCAATAGATTGTCTTCTAATAACCATGACTGCACTAGGCGAAAAAGTTGATTAGATTTCCAATACTTGACATGATCTTAGGCATTTCCATAATCTTTAGTTGATGTAGGATTTGCCTCTGTGTGCTGTGATTACCATTAATGAATAAAGAAACTGCTTTGGATCTATAGAAAGGAAAGTTAGGCTAAAAGCTGGGAGAAAGAAGGGCAGAGACAGAGGTAGATGAAGGAAAATCATCATTCTCTCCTGACAAAGAATGGTACTTTTAAGGTTTTCACTCTACAGAGAGGTCCTTTACCATGAGAAACATGGTTAATATGAGACACCTCCAACATGACCAAAGATGGGTTCAGTGACACTTGAAGTAGAGTGCCACTGGTTGATGTGTAGCCAAAGTCATCTGCCTGAAGCAAAGTGACAATGATGCTGGCTGTGCTTCCCACCCTGCTCACAACCATACCTGATTAGATCCCACTATCTACAAGTCCTGAGTTTTTTATCTGCAGCATTAGTGTCCTTTTGTCTTTGCCTTCTAGTTGATTCCGTATACCAAGGGGCCTCTACTTCCATGCCTCCCGTTATGAAGAAATATGTCCTTTTAAGCCATAAATCAAATGAAGCCTTTCTTTCTCTTGGTTGCTTTTTGTTGTATTAGATCACACACCCTCTAACTTCCTTTTCCTCAGAAATCAGGTCATGCCCTTCACCTCGTGCATCCACTCTACCTATCCCCAGGAATTCTATACCTTCAAGTTGTGACTATGATCAAGAATAGTACTCCCCTTTCCAATCTTACAAGTTGAGTTTATGGTCCTATCCAGCATCTGTTTCTTCCATGCAAGGAGTCACATAGGCTATGCCAGACTAAATCATGAGCTGTGGAATTTTCTACTAACCTTTAAAAAGCTATGAAAGTAAGAGATTGCTTTGGCTCTTGTAATCTGAAGTCTTTCCTTTCAGGATTCCTCCCATAATGCACCTGGCAGGTACTTCCCTACTTTACCACTTCACACTATCTCTAATAATGAACTTCTTTTCTAGGTTATAGAAGGAAAGTTTCTAGCTCTCATTTCAAGGTCGTACCACACTGTCTCTGGTATGGTACTCTTTCTCTCAGAATAATCTCCCAGTTATGGCCCAATCACAGTCACCCATGCTCTCAATGCACTATATTTTTTTTATAATAAAGCTTATTTGACAGGTAATTCCATGTCCTCTCTCTGTCCCATACCAAATTTTTGTATATGACCTGGATTTTTGTTATACTTATTGACTGTAAGTCCATGAAGAAGAAAAAATTAATACAAAAATAATGAAAATTAAACAATGTTAATAGGTTACCAAAATGTGCCATAGGCATGATCTGAATACATGCCCTATAAAATTTTGTGGTAATACATTTACTAATGTGAGTTCCAAAACTTTTATTTTCTATAATAAAATATGACTTTCTTAATCACATTAAAATGAAATATGACTGTAAGACAATTAAAAACAAACTGGTTTGAGAAACGGTGTATTAGCAGATTTGTAAGATATATCTGTGATCTCCATATGTAACAGTCTGCTCTATTGTACGTAGGAAGGGAATGAGGATGAATTCAGTATAAAACGGGAAAGGCGTTTTTTGCAATTATCATTTCAAATCCCACTTAACTTGACATTTCTGGACATCTCTCAATAAAACTTTCAACTTCAATTTTGTTTTAATCTTTTAAAAGAAAAATTAAGCTCACAGATGAAGCACTGGGCCTTTAAAATGCAAATTTTATCATGTTTTCTCTATGATCTGATAGCTATCCCTTAAAATGCAAATTTAGAGCATCATCCATTAGGAGATAAAAGAGATAATTGGGAATTATACAAATGAGAAAAAACATGAAAGTTTAACCCACCTTACTCCAGAAATTTCAGTAAAGTCATTGCTCACACCTTGTTTTATCTTCAAAAAAAGGATTCAAATATTTTATTAAATCATAAGATTTAGAATGATAATATAATGAGCACAGATAAATCTTTATAAATAAAAACCATATATTTTCCAGGGTATTTGAGAAATGCTTTTTATTTTTTAATATCTTGTACTTGCTTCATAAATATATCCCTAGACAGTTTACATCTTTTGAGGCTACTATAAGATTGAAATATATTATCCTCCTAATTTATTTTTAGATTATTAGTAGATATTACATAAAATGGATATCTTACATGTATTTTTCTACATCTTTTCTTTGAATATTTATTAAATTTTATGTGTCTTTGTGAGTCTTTATTCATCAGTTTGTAATTTTTTTGTACATCTGATCCTTCATCTTTTCCTGAAGAGACGGCTTGGCAGTTATGAGATCTTGATGATCTTACAGAGGATCCTATTTCTGCCCTCTATACCCTAATTATAAGGTTCACGATTGTTTGATCCATTTTTTTGTCTTCAAGCACTGTACTAATGTGAACACACACCCATCCAAATTCACAAACCTGTACTTAATTGAAGATAAATTTTAAAAAGATAATTCAGCTTAGATATAAACAATTTTACTTATTTTTGACATAATGTTTTTATTACAACTGTTAAGGCAGTAAATTTTAAGGTCAACATAATTCTGTTTTCTGTTGCCTTTTAAAAGTGTTAGATTTTAAAATAATTTTTCTTTACTTTTGAGATCATAATCACATCATTTCCTCTCTCCAAGCCCTCCCATATACGCCTTCTTGATCTCTTTTAAATTCATGAACTCTTTTTCTACTTAGTGCTGTTATAATCTCCCTTTGCATGAATATGCTTAAAATGTTCAAAGAGTTGGGGAAGCAGGTCAGTAGTTAAGAGGACTAGCAGTTCTTACAGATGACAAAATATCCACATGACCTGTCTCAACTGTCTCTTAAATTCAGTTTCAGGAGATGATATGCCTTTCTCTATCCTCCAGCAGTTTCTACACAAACATAGTGTACATACAAACAAGTTGTTTCTCTCCCCTTCTTTTGGAAATATTCATTGGCTATTACAAAGACCTTCATTCACACACACACACACACACACACACACACACACACACAAAAAAAAAAAAACAAAAAAAAAAACAGAGAAAAGCTGACTATGGGGTGCCCTTCCCAAATTGTTACATTTACAGAACTCCTATACTTTAGGTACACAGAAAATTGTGAGAGACAGCAGAAAAACACGTAAGATCTAGAGGACCAGCTCACCTGCACCCAATGAGTGTCTTCTGACCATGACTGGGTAGCTGCACCAATCTCAACATGATTGCCTAGACCAGACTAGTTTGCATGTCGGTGTATATAGAGAAATTTTCCAAGGACACCTTCCTAGAAAAGGGACTATAAACAATTAATGAGTACTTAAGAGAAGAAAATTAGTTTTCCTCAGATATAAACCTCCATACCCAATTCCAAGTAAGCATTCCTGAACACATGTAGACATGAGCAACACTAAATAGATTCAATAAATTATGTACATATATATATATATGGATATATGAGTGTACATATTATATATATATATATCTTAAAGAAAAGGTCATTAATTTGGACCTAAGGGAATCATCGGAGAAGTCATAAAGATGAGGAGGGTGGAAATGTTGAACATGTAGCACATGAAATTTCAAAAATAATGTATTTAAAATATTTTTAAGCAATTAAAGAGAGCTTATGCTACTTACAGTTTCCTGGTATAGCTGGAATTTGGGGTCAAGACCTGTCTCTGTTAGTCCCATCATGCGCAGCTCACTCGTCTTCCACAAAAGACAATTGAAACACAAATGACAGATTAAAGCACATAGATTGGTGTGGCCACATTATGAAAGGAAACAAATAAATGGTATAAGCACCCCAAAGTTCATGTGCTTTGATATGAGGTTTCAGCTGAAAGTCATATGATATACATCATTAAGCATTTGTTGAAGATCTTTTCTTTGGTATACTTCTTTTGTCTCTTTCTCAAATTGGTATTCATCTGTATGTCTTCTACTTTCTCCAATTAGACTATATGTCTTCCTGTGTGTGTGTATGTCAATATCAAAATACTTTATTACTATACCTCTCTCATGCACCTTGAAGTCTGAAATGACAATTCCTCTAGTATCAACAGGCATGAACAAAATCCTTAGAAGAGTTGATCATTGAGGTTCAATTGGCCCTCAAAACAATGTATATTATGACTGTTATTGCTGTTTACTTCTCAGAAATTGAAAAAACATGTCTCTGTGACTGAAGATTGCAACCTTAGGACTCAGGACGTGAATTATTTCAAAGGCATCTAACATGAAAGCCTCCTTTCTGTGTTCTAAATTTATTAAAAGCAAAAAAAAAAAAGTACTACGGTGAGTTGCCAAGTTAAAGAAACAATTGTTAGAAACCTGATTAACCTCCTGAAAGCACGGGGGTCTTGGGTCTTAGTAGGGAATCTACTACTGCCACTGTGTTAGATTAGTATAATTTCCAACTGCGTTTTAAATCATGTTCTCATACCCACAGATAAGTGTAGCTACCACCCTCATTAAGGAAGTTCCTTTACAGCAAGTAAAGACGATCACAGCAATCTACAAATGGACACAATGTAAAAACCAGCAGATCATGTGGCACTCAGTAACAATTGATACATTTACATCACAACTCCTTCATCTATGGGAACATTACAAAAGAGGAAACAGAAGAATTGTAGGAGTCAGAATACCAGGAAACTTATTCTAAAACAGACTTTCTTAGAAATGGCTGCAGAAGCAATAGGTGGACAATAGCAGGGACTCATACAACTGAACTAAGAAACACAGGCAACAGATGACTGTTGTGAGAGGGAGAATTAGTGTCTACTAAAGAGCCCTTATTTGGTTGTCCAATACAAAGTTGGCATCCATCCATCCATACAAACAAAAGAATTTCTGCAAAATTATTCAGCAGGTTGTATTTATGTGTTTCTATATACTCTCTCTCACACACATTCTCTCTCTCTCTCTCTCTCTCTCTCACACACACACACACACACACACACACACATGCACATACAGAGACACAAACACATCAACAGACATATGACAAGAGTAATTGTGGATGATGTGTCAGTCAATTTATGAATGACGGAGAAACAAAAGAAGATAACAAATGGGGCTGGGGAGAAACTGGGGGGAAGAAAGGGAAGAGGAAAACAATGTAATTATATTTCGATTAAAATGTATAAAACAGGAAAAAATTCAAATTTGCTTGAATTTTTCATGTTGTGTGAGTGTAACATAAAACCTTAACAGATGGAGGAACAACTACTTCTCCGGAAAATGTTAGCTCTGTAATACTGATAACTTATCATGCAGCTAAAGCCACACATGCGTGTTTCTTATAGTTTGTTTAATCTTTTCTATATATTTTAACACTGCTGCAGGCAAGGCAGAGGCAAGTTGAGAATTTTTCTTTCTCCAATTCTGCCCAAGCTAAATAAGCCTATTGCATTTCAGTCATGCTCACACTCCAGTCACTCCAGATTTATAGAGACTTTAGTTTTTTTTCTAATCATAAAATGATATTAGGCTTTTCCAGATATTCTATTCACAACCACTGGGATACATATGTGTCATCTTTCTTCTTCTTACTTCATTAACTAATAATATTACACTGACCTTTATTGGTTGTTGTTATTATTTTGTTTTTTAAGATAAGATTTTTCTGTGTAACAGCCTAGGTTGTCTTAAAACTCACTTTGTAGATCATTTTGGCCTCGAACTCACAGAAATCCATTTGCTTCTGGCTCTGAAGTGCTGGGATTAAAGGCATGGACCACACCATCCAACTCATGGACACACAAACACACAGAGAGAGAGAGAGAGAGAGAGAGAGAGAGAGAGAGAGAGAGAGAATTAGACCAGTATTGTCCCCATAGATTAAATTGAATTCCAATTTGTCAAACAATGTAATCATTATGTACATGAGTTTTAATTTGCTATTATTTGGTTAAGCCTATTTGTATCTATATTATGAATGTATAAATTTCTTATGGTATTTTCATTTAGAATCAGATTTTTTAAGTGAACTCAGTGCTTCTATTTGTGAAGAGATTGTAATGATTTCATCTTTAAAATTTTGAAAGTTTTGCCAGTGGAGGTATTCAGTCTTACTATGTTAATTTGCAACATGAATGCATTTCTGCAAGTTCGGGTAGAATATTGTGGAATCATGAGTAAGCCTCATATGTTACAAATGTGTGAAGAAATCAGATAATCTTTAAACTCTTTGACATTTTAGAAATTTGAGCCTGTAAAAACAGTTTGATAATGGACATATTAACAGAATAGTAATTTATAAATTTATACATAGTCAAATATGAAAGTCACATAAAATATAAAAGGATAATGATGGACTGGGCAGTGGTTGCAAACACCTTTAATCCCACCACTTGGGAGGCAGAGGCATGTGGATCTCTATGAGTTCAAGACAAGCGTGGTCTACAAGAGCTACTTACAGAACAGGCCCCAAAGCTACAGAGAAACCCTGTCTTAAAAAACAAACAAACAAACAAAACAAAAAAAGAAAAAGAAAAAAATGGATAATTGATATTCAAATTCTTTCTTGAGAGAAAAGAAGGTCAGAGGTGTTATTCATTAAAAAGTGATTACCGCGTCAGGCTGGTGGATCTCGCCAAAAACCGCAGCGGGTTCCCACCAGCAGGAGGGCACGCACCTCGCGGCCGGTGCCGGTGACGGAGGAACAGAGGCGAGGCATAAACACAGAAAATAGGTGTAAGGCATTTTATTGAGGGAGAGAAGAGAGGGAGAGAGGGAGAGAGAGAGAGAGAGAGAGAGAGAGAGAGAGAGAGAGAGAGAGAGAGAGAGAGAGAGAGAGAGAGAGAGAGAGAGAGAGAAGCCCGCGTGCACACCGGGGAAAAGATGGCGGAGAGAGAGATCTCAGGCGGGGTTCGGAGGTTAAAGGGCATGGGCGTGGCTAGGGCGGGACCAAAGAATAACAAGAGGTACACAGTCCAAACAGTTATTAATGTTTAAGGTGAATTGTAAATTATTGAAAATAGAAAGGAATCATGGTTTTGAGTTCTGGGAAGGATAGAGTAGAGTAAAACACAGGGAGGGTAAGGACAGAACCACACTGCACACAAAAGCTGTTGTATTAGGAAATAAACTATCGATCTCCAAACATAATATGCCATCATTAATAAATGTTTATGATATTTTCTTAGTTTTTCTTGCTTTTTAGATCTTTTCTATTATAGGAGTAGATTTGTCTTATTAGTTCCTTGGAGGCCACAGCTCTCTTTCTGAATCCAACCATCAGGTATTATCAGTTTCAAAAATACCCTAGTTATTATCCTTCGCATATTTATTCTTCTGTGTTTACATTTGAGCTTTAAATGTACATAGCTTCCCTCTCATTGTCATTCTAACATATCTTACTTTTCTATTTTTTATTATTTTATTTTACTTGGCTTTTGCCAATGCAACATTGGAAAACTAATATCATTCCAGCAGTAAGCTAGATATAGTGGCACATGCCCATATTCCTATTTGAGAAGCATAACAGCTTGGGCTATATCAAAAGACACCATCTCAAACAAAACAAAACGACCAAATGAAAGCAGTTTTTTCTTTCATTGATCTCTCAGGTACTGCTAACCCTTTTAAAAAATCTTTTTTTTTCTTTTTTTTATTATTATTTTTATTTATTTTTTTCGTTGAAAAAAATTTCCGCCTCCTCCCCGCCTCCCATTTTCCTCCCCCTCCTCCCCCTCCTCTTCCCCTCCCCCCACTCCTCTCACCCTCTCCCCACTCCTCTCCCCCTCCCTCTCCGGTCTGAAGAGCAATCCATATTCCCTGCCCTGTGGGAAGTCCAAGGTCCTCCCCACTCAATCCAGGTCTAGGAAGGTGAGCATCTAAACAGGCTAGGATCCCACAAAGCCAGTTCATGCAGTAGGATCGAAACCTAGTGCCATTGACCTTGGCTTCTCATCAGCCTTCATTGTCCGCCATATTCAGAGTCTGGTTTCATCCCAATCTTATTCAGTCCCAGTCCAGCTGGCCTTGGTGAGCTCCCAATAGATCAGCCCCACTGTCACAGTGGGTGGGTGCACCCCCTCGCGGTCTTGACTTTAGAGGGGCTCGCAGGTGTCCAGGGAGATGTTCCCAGCTAGTACCCTGGGCAACTGAGGAGAGGGAACCTGAAATGATCCTATCCTTTAGCCATACTGATGAATATCTTGCATATCACCTTAGAACCTTCATCTGGCGATGAATGGAGATAGAGACAGAGATCCACATTGGAGCACCGGACTGAGCTCCCAAGGTCCAAATGAGGAGCAGAAGGAGGGAGAACATGACCTTTTAAAAAATCTTAATTTAAATTCTTTCTTAGCTTTCATATTCTTCTTTTCTTCACATTATGTAACTGTTTTAAAGTTTTCATATTGTTTATCCGTTTGAAAAGTCTTTGGTTCCCTTAGTGTATAAATTACAAACAAAATTGTTTTCATTTTATGTTTTTGTTGCTAGAGAGCAAACCCAGGCATTAGGCATGCCAAGAAATCTCTCAGCAATTGGATCTCTCTCTCTCTCTCTCTCTCTCTCTCTCTCTCTCTCTCTCTCTCTCTCTCTCTCTCTCTCATCCTCTTTCTTCCCTAACCAATCATGTATATGTTTCATTATGTGTTTGGCCATCTTTTCCTGGTGACAGGAACTGATCCCTTTATACTAAAGTTTTATTTTCTTTCCCTTTTTTTGTTTGTTCTTTTTTGTTTATGTTTCTTGTGTTTACTGTTTCTGTTTTCTCATATATTTTGTCTTTACTATTTGAACTTTTCATCAACATTATTGTCATGGAACTCTTTTATAATTATAAAGTGGAGAATAAAAGTATGTCTATAAGAAGGTCTTGGCCCACATTGTGAAAAACTGACTGAACTTATCCTATCATAGTTTCAAACTCATTCCTAACAGAAGGTCACAAGTGTTCTCATTCACTTCTGCTAATACACCTCTTCTTTCACAGTAGAAGCTATGGAGTGATTTACTAGTGTATGCTTTTGCATATGCAAATGTGTGTCTAGATGTGCTCCCTAGTATAAGTCTGTGAGAAGGCTAGAACTTGACAATGGAACAATTGATTCTATACTTTTTTTTTGTGAGTCAGGGTCTCTGACTGAAGCGAATTTCATTATTGTGTCTGAATTTGCTAATGCGCTCCATTTGAGATCCATCAAATCTTAGGTGACAAATGTACATCACCATGCTTCAATTTTTGTGTGAATGTTGAGGCTCCACAGCTATATCCTGATACTTTCATAGAAGTGTTTTACCCACCAGCCCTCTGCCCAGCTCCTCCCATGGTTTATGGACAAAATCTCTGGGGGCTGGACAGATGGCTCAGTGGTTAAGAGCATTGCCTGCTCTTCCAAAGGTCCTGAGTTCAATTCCCGGCAACCACATGGTGGCTCACAACCATCTGGAATGAGGTCTGGTGCCCTCTTCTGGCCTGCAGACATACACACAGACAGAATATTGTATACATAATAAATAAATAAATATTTAAAAAAAGGGCTGCATACCAATTCACTTTGGCAGGCTTTAGTGGATATTTAAGCCAGCAGATAGCCTAAGTAATAGAACAGATCAATAAACCAAACAAAAAGTAATAAAATGAAGCAAAAATTTTGATCTTTAAATGAAGAAAAACACATGATTTATAAATCTTTTCCAAAGCATGATTCTCATGAATGGAAGTAAAATTATTCTTCACCCACATGTAGCAATCATGCTCATACAAATGAACTCTAACAATCAAGGTCAACAGCTGTCACAGCCAGATGGCCCTTAACTTGAAAGTACTTAACATGTACTCAGGTGGTTCTATCTCCTTAATTGTGTTTTATATAGTCTGTCCCATTTTTGTTAAACTCAATAGTTACTGAACAGTTGAATACTCTATTCTATCTATTTTAATTAAGGTATCTTTAATGAACAATAAAATTTTCAATGACTGGATTTCAGAAATTCCCATCATGTACTTCAAGCCTTTAAACTGACACCTTGTTGGTGATCTTGGATAATCAAATCTATTAAAAAAAAATAAAAATTATTCTTTACATTTAAGTAAACAGCTTTTATTTGATACATTTACTAGCTGAGTGGGAAGTATTTATGTTTTCAAGATTAACACATAAAGGGGAACACTAGCAATATTAAGAATGGAAATATTTTGTACAAAGTGTAGATGTAAAGAAGCCATGCTGGTTAACTTTATTGACTCTAAAGCAACTACCACTCATTAGTAATGATTATGTAAAATTTGCCTTAAAACTAACATCTTGGAATACAGAAAATAGTATTTTGTTGGTTTATAAATCTATAAGGTCATCTTCATGGAGCTTTAAAATTTTGAGTCTTCTTGTGGAGTGGCTTTTATTCATTGCTTGTTTTGGCTTTCATTTTCTTTTTGTTTTGAGAGAAAGAGAAGGAAAATGAAGTTGGGCATATAAGAGGTAGGAATATCTCGGAGAAATTATAGGGAGGGGAAAGAATTTGCTCAAAACGTACTCTATTTTGCTTTAAATTGGTCTTCAAAAACATTTATTTTTACTTCAAAAGGCTATAAATTAAAAGGATATTTTAAAGAATAGCACACTATTTTTTAAAGCTATGTTATTAGACTCAAGATTTTGGTTTTTTTCTTATAAAATCAAAATACTAATTATTTTGGCAGAGTATTTGTCTTCATATTAAGTTTCTAGACAATGTTGAACAATTATTAATCAGGCAGTTTTACGACCATCTTATGAGTGTACAAAATTAATTTTATTTTCCATTCTTGAGAAGAAACAGAGAACACGGGGAAGCATAAATAACAGTAAAGACCTTTTCAAAAGCTTCATGACGTTACTACTATAGGAACTTCCTAATATCATCATAGACATACATACATAATACACCTATGTATACATATGTACATATATACATATGTATTCATATCCACAGAGATGGTAAGTGGAATTATTCTATAATATAATTTGGTTGGGTGTGGGAAAATGCGTTTCACAGATACCATAGGCTATCCAATAAAAGCCTAGTCCCAAATATGAGTTGCCTTTTACAGAGTTGTTGGCCAGTGTGACTGTACAGACACTTCCAGACATTACAGGCAATTATCATAGTCTTTGTTCCTTTCCTGAATTTGATGGTAAAATACTATTGCTAAAGATTTGAGTCATGGAAGATGAAAAGATCAAGCTTGTACTGACCTAGAAACATCATCCTTTCTGTTACATTTTCATGGGGTTGAAAGGTATTATGCAGGCTACTGGAGAAGAAAAGTAATCATCAATTTTAACCAACTTTGATCCATAATCCATACCAGATACATTAAGGATAGTTCCTAGAAAGACAGATTCATTGGATTATAGTAAATTAAATATTATCGGAGAAACCAATGACTTTTGGTCAGTATTTAAAGCCTGCTCCACAGGTAGAAGGCATATCAAACACTGTTAATGGAACTAAGAACATATGTCTAGGTGGAGCATAATCTCTAGAGAAGAATCTACTACTATTATTATGCAAAATAACTTAGTATTAAGCCACCTGTAGGCTGCTTTAGGCTGTCTTCTAAAGATGTGTCATTATACCCGTAGATTACTACATCTTTCAGTTCTTGTTGGGGAAGCTTTTATTTACTATAGATAGTGATTAACAAGGAGATCAACAGGCTATCATCATGAACAATATGCTCAAACCAGAACAATCAAAACATGGATAGTTCCATCAAGTCTTACTTCTGGATATGGAGTTATTGAAACTATTGGTGCTGGGGGAGGGAGAGTCAGGTATATGAAATTCTCAAATTTAAAAAAATGGACTAACGAAATAATGGATTAAATAATACTTCAGATGTTGTTTGATCAAGTAACATTTCAATTGGACATTGAATTAACAACTTGAAAATCATTAATCATATTGATGATTTTTTTCTTTTTTCTTTTTCTTTTTTAATCAACAAAATGAGGATATTGTGGTCTTTAAAATTTGGGGTTTTGAGATTGTATAAAAATGTGATATAAAGACAAAAGCTGTGCATAGTATGACTTTCTTATTTACCAACAGAGATCAAGAGTTTGTTCCAAGAACAAACATAAGTTGTTTAATTATGCTAAATCAGATTAGTTGATTTCTTCCTTAACTGACCTGATGTTTTCTTCATAACATCCTGGTATGGTCTTGCTGGTGTTTTCCTGGAAGCTCATTCCTGGTTTACTTCTTTGCCCCATGTTTTGATTCAGGTGAGTTTTTGTAGAGTTGCTCAATGACCTTTACTTGGAAAATAATTTGAGCAAAATCATTAGTGAAATTATGATACAATTTAAGCTGATGTATGAAGAGAAAGTTTTCTTAGAAGGAGTATCAGTTAGATCTATGTTCCTCCTATAGAACTATGTATATAATTTTGCTCAGGTAAAAACAAATATATAATCACTACTGGAGTTGAGATAGGGAGGGAGACAGTGAGGGACTAGAGTTACTACAATCTGAAAATTCATTTGATCTGCAAATCCTTCGGCTTTGGGGGAAGTGAAGAGCTATTGAAATTTTGGATCAGGGGAGTTTCAGGACTAACATGCTCTTAAAAATTGCACTTTAGGGGTTAGCATTACATTTAGTTTGTGAGGAATTTTATAGTCTAAGATTGAAAGAAAGGAGTTCATTTGGGATACAAATACCAAAATAGCACAGGTGAAATGTAATGAAATTTCTGAAACAAATCATGCAGCTGATTTTATGAGAAATAACAGGATACTAAAAAATACTGTGAAAGTAGAACGGACAGAATTGACTGATAGCATAGATATGAATATTGAAAGGAACAAAGGACTCAATAATTAGTTAGTTATTGGTTTGGGAAATTGGCTGACGTTTGTTAAAGACAAGGTGCATTGAAACAGATGGCTACAGAAGTGATGGTTAGGGGTAGGGTCATAGGAAGATTTATGATTTGGATATGTTGACTCCCGAATGGTCACTGGACCTGCATGGTAAGATGAGGAAGAAGTATTTGACTATGTGTTTGAATGAAGATCACGATTTTTTTTGTTTTGTTTTTACATTTAGACCTATTAGCTGAGAAGAATAAGGAGGGCATGTACACCCATGAATGTCAATTATCATAATTTTCTATGAATTGAGAAAACTCCCAAGCTCAGCACCTTATAATAACATCAGTACTAGAAATAAAATAAAATGAACAGTGAAGGAACGAGAAGAGAAGGAGTGATCACAATGAGAGGACATTGCCAAGAGTGTGAAGTCCTGGAGGCTGGGCACGGACACGGAACAGTAAACCTCAAACTCTTTGTGTGTTTTGTCATCTTATGATGGCTTGGAAATGATATGTAGGCAATAAAAATCCTACTTTAAAGTTTGAGTTTTTATCTTTTCAAAGCACGGAGGCACTTTTGCAAAGTGGGGAAATGACAAAAGGTTCTTAATCAGTTAAGGATCCATAAGGGTACACAACCATGTTCTACGGTCTTCTGTATTGGTAATATCAAGATATCTGATAAGCCTGGGGTATCAAATACATATTTAATTTAAGAAATTTTCAATTTATGATAAATTTATTGGGCTAGAACCCCAGTGTAAGTCAGGGAACATAAACTGATAGTGTATTGACTAATATTTCAGATGTTATTTGTCAGGTAACATTTCTATTGAACATTAAATTAACAACTTGAAAATTATAAATCATATTGATGATTTTTTCCTTTTTTTCTTTTTCTTTTTCAAACAACATTTACTTTTTATGTTTTGTGCTTGGACATTGATTCTTGTATTTTGTGCATGCCAGTCAAATAGTCTTCCATTGGGTCATATAGTAGCATAGAAAATGTTCTCAATAGTGTTGAATTACGAAGGTTTAATGAGTATGGTTTAAAGTAGAAGCTGAAGTGTGAAATTCACCACAGACAGTATGCAGGATGAATATTTTGAAAGTTTTTTTTTTTTTTTTTACATTTGAGAAGTGAAAAGTGTCTGCCATTATCCACTGGCAACAATAGTGCAACAATATATATAAAGCAATATTTATCCTAATTCCTAAGTTTTATTGCACCGACTATTTTCCTATTACCTCATCTACACTTACAAAATCTGTTTGTTATTATATCCAATTGTTGAATTCATATCTCTTTGTTATGCAAATAAAGTGACTGTTTTGTCTCTCTTTCTCTTCAGGTCTCAATCTGAATATATAGTTTCAATATAGCTTTCATTTTGGGTACTTAACTCTAATTCAATAACCTCATAACTACCTGGCAAAGTAAGTATACTGTGCCAAAATTATGAAATATATTTTGTTCAAAACTTATAAAGGACTGTGTATTGCCTTTACAGTAGGTACACATTTCATTTTACCATGGAGAAAATATCTAACTATACTATATCTCCTATATATCTAACTATACTACTTTTTGGTTAAAAACTTACCTTCACTAATTATTTCCTGCTCGAAAAAAATCTATTTCCTTCACCTAGCCATGCTAGGCCCTGTGACACGGGGCTCCTCTTTATCCTTCTGATTACCTTCTAGTAAGTTTCACAAACGATGGTAGGCGAAGAAATGTTCCAGTTTTTTCAATACTGTATTTCAAAATCATCAGATATTTTCTTTGAATTAGTTCTTTAAGAAATGGATAAACACGTGGTTGGAAATGGGTTAGCACTCCTGTGAGCAGTACTCTTGCAGAGCACTAGAATTTAGTTCTCAGATTCAGGTAAGGAATTTCTCAATTACCCCTAATCCAGCTCTTCTTGACTTTGTGAACACCTGTATTTACTGGAGCATATTTGCACCACAAACATACACACTGATATAAGAACATAATTACAAATAAAATGAGTCTTTCAAAAAATGAAGAAATTAAATTTTTCCTGTGTTTCCCTATGGCTGTCTAACAAGTTTTGAGAAAACAACTGTGATCATCTTTCACGCGATAGAACAGAGTAGAGCACATAAATGTCCACGCATTTCTAGATTTTTCTTCTGATTGTTTTATTTGTTGGATAACACTTTTAGGACAAGGTCTACATATCTCAGATTGCATCTTTTCACATCCTGGGACTATTATTTACCACCAAATATGACTTTTTCTTCATTTTTATGATATCCCCACTTATTAGTTGGGGGAAGTAAGTTCATGAGGTTTTCAAAAATTTTAAAAGTTATCTTAAAATATTTCATGTGTGTTCTTGGTTTATTGTGTATGTCACAGCATCAATGTGAGGTGGGAAGACAACTTCTAGGATTCCCTTCTCCCTTTCATGAGCACATGGTGATTGAACTCAGGAAATCAGGCTTGGCAGCAAATGCTTTCACTTACCATCTTGACAGTCTACTTCCTTCATTTCTTCATGTTTCCTATCTCTCTTTTCCATCTACTTTAACATTCCTCTCAACACCTCAAAAGCTGCTACTGGGTTCACTTTAACTCAACAACTAGTTTAAACTGTGTAAGGGAAACATCTTTAAGAAAGTAATAGGAATACATCACAGTGGTTTTCATTCATATAACCTGGTTAGAAGTATAAACATGTGTTATTTATAGATCTATGGACACTGAAGATAAGAACAGGTTACTTTTGGACACATTTTAAAGCATATCTCAAGTAATTCATCCAATATAATTTACACCTGAGACCCACCACAGCTCACTGTCCTATTATATAAACAGCTTATTATTGCCAAAACTCTATCCTTATTACATATTTTATTACCTTATTACTGGGTGAAAACTTTTACATGACATGACACTGCAAATGAATGTTATTATTATTTTTTCATTAAGTAAATGACAATTATGAAAAAAGAAACAGCTGCTACTGTCACACTCAATGTCTCAGGAGGTAAAAGTCTGCTCATGAATAAGGAGACATGGGGGTTGAATACTGAGCATGTCTGACAATACCTGTCTCCTTCCACAATGATTAAGTATGCCAAAGTTCATGCACCATTTAAAATAACATGTAAGGCTGATAGGGTAAGCTGGCATTCTTTACCTAACAAAAGCACCTTTTTGAAAGTACATTTATAAAGCAACACGGTGACTCTGAAACAGTGCAAATATTTGTTTAGGAACCATTACAAAATTAAAAATAATCCTTTCTATCTACCAGGTCTCTGTAGACAAAAGTATAAAGTCAACACAATATCACATGGAGGAAAATATAACTGATAGGTTATAATATTATTCTCAGTGGCAAACTGTGAGACTCAATACCATTAAGTAAATGCAAAATCTTACTTGTGTAGCTTAAGAATTGGTCACTGAAAAAAAATTAAAACATGTAACCACAGCAAATGGCTTCATTTAACTTCCAAATCTATGGGTTGTTCAGTTGGCTGCAATGGCAAAATCAGAGCAGGGAGTTAAATGATGTCCCTTGGGATGGAAAGATTCTGCTTCTGTAGATTAAAAATGTGGTAAAATAAGAAAAACAGGAGTATGAAAATTTTTAAATAAAACCTGTTTAAAGAGGCAAACTTAAGAGGTATGTAAGTATGATTGAATATGTTTAGAAATAGTGAAAGTTAGATATTTCAAATTAAAAATGCATATTTATATAAAAGACTTTACCCAACAAGTTATGTAGCTTTTATTATGTTATCATTGAAATTTCTGTTTTTCTTGTTCTTATTTGTTTGTTTTGTTTCTGAAAAAAGTTTATCCTGTATTGTAGGCTTGTCTAGAATGCACTATGTGGCATAAGTGGATCTCAAACTGACCCTCACAATTACTGTCTTTGTCTAACGCATGCAAATTTGTCACTAAAATTCCCCTTTTGATATTAGTTAGGATATTCCAGATATTTTTAGATAAAAAGACCATAATATCTTAAAATAATATTGAATTGAACACCACAAAAATTTAAATTCAGGGCATTGAGGAATGGCTCAGCAGTTAAGAACACTTGATGCTCTTTCAGACAATACAGGTAAATTTCTATCATGTATATAGGGTTTACAACCATGTGTAGAGGCAGTTATAGGGAATCTTTTACCCTCTTCTTACCTTCCTGGGTACCAGGCATACACATGTACATAGCTACATACACAGGAAGCACACTTACACATAACACAAAAATGTCAATTTATCTTAATGCAATTGGTTCAATTTCAAACTTTGGAAAAAAAATCTCAAAAATGTAAAAAAAAATTAGTTAAGATTGTAGTTTTTTGAGTGAAAGCCATCAAAAGCAGACAAGTACAAAATGCATTCTTTTTAAATTGTTTTGGTTTTGTCTTTGTCTCAGTATTTCATCTTTTTAGTATTTCCCCTGTATTTTAACATATCTTTATTAGATGTACAGATGCTTACATGTTTAAAAAAAGAAAGAAAACAAATACACACGTTCTAAGTCCATATGCTTTTAATTTCTAGTAATACAAAATTTAGATTTTGTTCTAAATCATACATGGAAACTGTGATGACATCTGGCATGCTGAAAAAAAGAAAAGAAAAAGATGTTAGGAAGAGGAAATAGGGAGCTTGCTTTCTCAGAGCTCTGAAATTGCTGATGGTGATCACAGTTGGTAAGCTCTGCTAGCCTTCTTCTTAGAACTGGCAGTTTCGTTCATTTTTACCTGCGGGGTGAAAGCACTTTTAAAAAATAAAAAGTGGAAAATCACACCAGGAGCAATTGTTCCCAGAACAACTGTTTTCATTGTGAGTGTTTCCCCCGTGGCATCTCAGCTCTCTGTTTTAATTGAACATAACAAGCAGGTTCTCATTCATATACGCAATTCCCACAGCTAGATATGTGCTCTTATAGACAGAGGGTGAGAGAGAAGCAAATACTTAGAAGGATTTTAGATATTTTAAGAATAAATACAATATTTTAAAACTGCATCCCAAATATCCATTTTCCTCAAAACTTCATTTCTATAGTGGATCATTAATTGAACTTGTTTGTTACTAAAATAATTAACTCGATCTCTGAAAATACAGTCAATCTTACTTTAGAAAATGAACTCTGCCATGATCTTAACTTTTTAGTCCAACTGAAGTATTTCGATTAATCCTAAAATCAGTCTCTGCCAGACACTGACTTTGCTTTGTCCATGTATTCTCATTTTGCCCTCATATCTCCAGATCCTACACGTGTGCTAAAATATATATAGGCTACTTTTCTATGTTACTGACTAACTATGCCTTGTAAATGGGTAATGTACAAAAACATAGATTATAAGGTAGTCACTTGGTATGTATTGAGCTAAATGAATGATTTCAGCAAATAAATGTGTATATAATTCCATTCCATAATTATGGTGATCACATTAATTTTTACAAGAGGAATATATTATATTAATATATGATATATTTTCATTTTTATTTTAAATTACATTATTATTATTATTATGGTACCTGGAGGGACAGCCGTGGGTGCTAGAAACTGAACTCTTATATTTTTGGTTGTGAGCCTGGCCTTTTAACAGCTGAGCCATCCATCCAGGCCTTTATTTTATTTTTTAAGCAGTCTTTTCTTTTTAATTGTTCATACCAATCACAGTTCTCTCTCCCCCCGGTCCTCTTGCTCGCCCCAACTACCCTGCCCCACCCACATCCATTCCTCAGAGAGTATCAAGCCTCCCATGCGGAGTCAATAAAGTCTGTCAAGATATTTGAGGCTGAACCAAGACCCTCCTCTCTGTATCTAGGCAGAACAAGGTCTGCCTCCATAGGAAAACTCAGTTCATGTAATAGAGATAAATACAGGTTCCATTGCCAGTGACCACACAAACTGCCCAAGTCATGCAACTTTCACTCACATTCAGAGGTTCTAATTCGGTCTTATGCAGTTCCCCAGCTGTATCTTGAAATCTGCAGGCAAGTGGATGGAACAAGGAAAAAAATTATCCTTAGTGACGTAACCCAGTCACTAAGGGGACAGACAAACGTGGTATGTGCTCACTCATAACTGGATATTAGACACAAAGCAAAGAATAGCCAGCCTGTAGTCCACAAATCCAGAGAAGCCAGGAAACAAGAAGGGGAAATAGACAAGATTTCCTGAGTAAATTGGCAGCACAGGGGGAGAGGGGAAGTATGAGGGAAGTAGTAAGGAGAGACAGGGAGGGAGAGAAAAACATGAGCTATCGGGAAGATTGACTATGTTGAGGGAAGGTCAGTGCAAGAGAACAAGGAAAGAGATGTCTTGATAGAGGAAACCATTATGGGATTAGCAAGAAGCCAGGCACAAGGGAAATTTGCTAAGACTCCAGTATTAATGGAAAGGGTACTTTAATTGTCCTCCCCCTGTAATGAGATTGATGACTCCCTTAATTGTCATCATAGAAATTCATCCCGTAACTGATGGAAGCAGATGCAGAGACCCACAGCTTCTTTTAATATTTTATTTAGTTCAGAAAACAACCATGGTTTCCCCCTCTTTTCCCTCCTCTGCTGCCTCCAGCTTCCTCCTAAACCCACTACCTCCATTCACTCTCCAGCAAGTGTAAGGCCTCCCATAGGGAGTCAACAAAACCTTGCAAGTGAAGTTGAGGCAGGAACAAGCCACTCCCAAGGGCATCAAGCTTGAGCAAGGCATCTCGTCCTAGGGAATTGGCTCCTAAAGACCAGTTCATGGACCAAGGATAGATCGTAGCCCCATTGCCAGGAGCCCCTAAAAAAAACCAAGATTTCATTAATGATGGTTTATTTGTTTTATTTGTTTTTTTTTCTGCTTAATATTTATTCATCTCAATTTATGTTGATTCAGTATAGGGTTTTTGCTGTACAAAAATATACAGGTGATACTTATTCAATAGAAAATGAAATAAAAATTTATATCTATTTTTGCAATTGGCCTTGGTTCCTCACTTGGGTTCACAAAGTAACTAAAATAAGCTTGTATCTCTGTTTCCATTTTCTCTCTCTTTTACTTTAAGTCTGACTTCTGATTTACTCTAAGTAACCTTTCTCATTAATCTTCAACATTGAAGCACAAAGATAAGTCCCATTCCTTTAGTCTCTCTTTATTCCAGGAAGACCTGAGCTTCAAAGACCAGGTCATCTGACTTCAAAAGTGGCCAACTGTTTACAAAGGTGAGGGCTGCTTACGGAAACAGGAGTATTCGTTCATCTTACAGTTCCTACTCATCTTATAGGAACCAGATCCTGACAGTAATTAATATTAGAATCACCTGCAGAAGGAAAGCTGTAAGATTGATGGGTGGTTAGTATTTTATTATTGCTGTTTATTTGTTTGATTTTTAAGAGCTAGAATCTGTAGCCTACCTCTAAGTGTCTGGATTCCAGCCACTTTGGCTTTAGTACTAGAATAGATGGTACTATTGGTAAAAATCACTGTTGAAAAGTTAGTTAAATATGAGAGACTTGAAGGTAATTCAGGATGTCTCTTGCCTATGGTCTGTAAAACTTTAAGAATCTTCAAAAGAAATGGTTACTCTTCAAAAAAAATTTTTTTAAATGGTTCTGAGCCAGATGTACGTCTCTTGGTGGAGATATGATAACCTGAACTTCCTAAAAGTTCATAAGATTATAATTTCAGCAACAGCTTTCTGAGAAGCAAGTCATACCTTGCTATCTCCCTTAAGAGTTAATCTAAAAGAACTGGTCGGAACACCCCTGTGAGGAACCTGCTGTTTGTCGAGATTCTAGAAACAAAATAAAAGCCATCTAACATGTAGACAGGCACAAGGCTGTCTCTGGCTGTTGCCCACATTTTAATAAAAATATTCTAATATTAGGCACAGGCTTCTTGTGGTATCTGTTACAAATGAGACTAAAGCGAGTAAAAAGGATTTTTGCTGTCACGTAGGCTATTTCTTCTAAGGAGGACAAGGAATCTGAGGCCATTGACTCCTTGCTGGCCATGTGGAATCCAGAGAGAAGTGCAGCCTATGGGCTGCCTGTCATTCTCCAAACTCCTATCAGAAAAATTCCTCCCATGGAATGCACCTCCTATTCATCTCCTATTAGCTCTGTTTGAGTTTAGATTTACATGAGAATATGCCAAACTTTAGTCTTGATTCTGGGACTCCATGATTTTATTTAGTCAGAGAAAATTAATTGAAAGACAAATCTGGCCAGCAATATCAGTCTCCACTTCCAAACCTTTCCTTGGTAAATGCATAGATATAGAATCAGCCCTTTCCTGTCAGTATTACTTTGAGTAATTCTTTTTGCATATTTTATTTGCGAATGACACCATTGGCTACAGGTCCTGGCCCAGCACACTGCAATTTAGACCCATGTGCCTTCCTCTTTTCATTCTTAAAGAAAATCAAGATTTTATACATTTTTGAAGATCACTACTAGTGCAAAGGAATGAGAATTGATTGTGTTGTTTGAAATGGGAAGGGAATAGCACTACAAGCACATAAACTGTCATTTGTTCATGTATAAATAACCAAAAAAGTACTCATTTACTATTTTATTTCTGTGTGCTACACTTTTCCTCCAAGCATAAATTTTGTTAATGCTCTGGAGCAATGATCTCAGTGTGGTTTTATATTAAATATTTAAATTTGGAAGAATTATAAAGCAAATTTTGTGTTTTCAGGATTAGAGCTGTAAACTGCAATCATTCTGAATGATATTATAACTCTTCAAACCAAGAAGTTACACAGTAAGATTAATGACAATATTATCGAAGTATATTAATGTTGAGAAACTCAAACATTTATTACTGTTCCTGTTAAATTGTTATATTTTTTGCCTAGAAATAGGAAAAAATCATGGAATTGCCTTAGATATAAAAATATTTTGTTTTTTTTTGAATGTTTGTATTCTTTGCCACTGAACCCAATGTTTCCATATAGTATGTTGGTTATGTTATTTAGAGATTATATCAACTATACCTATTAAATAATTATAAAAATTATGAATAAAACTCAAAATTTAGGCCTTTTAAGATACTTCTTTGTCCATTCAGTTGGGGCAACTGGAACTTCAGAAGCATGCAGAGGATCGCAGCCCAGTTTCCACAGGAGTTTGTCACCATTGCCGAGAAGCTGGGTTATTTAGAAAGCAAATTTGTGAATTTCTATCTGGTCCCACCCAAGATGTTTAAGTTTCTAATACAATCAGAAGGGAATATGATTGGGAAAGTGTACTAACAGGATAGCTCTTATGACACAGTTCTCCAGTAATGACAAATCTTGGACAAGTCAGATCTTGTCTTTTCCCCAATGACTATCCCTTCAAAACTATCATTACAGATTTTCCCATATGGGAGTTAGAGAATTGTAGAGTTCTGGCAAGAAAGATCTCTATGTTGTTTTGTTTCCTTGTGGAGTTTCTTATTACACAATCATTAACTTAGAAGAGGAATAGCATCCCTTCATCTTTTACAGTCCACTTTGGATTTAATTTAGTCGCACCTTCTGCGGCCCTTAGACCACTCACTTTAGTGTAATCAAACAGAAAAGTTCTGAAAGATCTCTTTTTATTTAGTCTTGTAAGCGCCACCATGGCTTTTGACCTATAGACATCTGTATCTAAATCATTAGCTGTAAAGTTATCTTCTCAGTTTCCCAGGTTAGTTTTTAGTTCATTGGTTTTTCTTCTGATCAATGCTAACCAATTAATAGATATTGTACCTTCACTTTACATAAATTCATATTTTATCTCCATTTGATGAATGTAAGTACATTATTATATAAAATTATGATAAGCATTATATATATTGTATATCATATATACTTAATAATAGAAAACAAATTATTTGCACAATCATATAAATTATCAAGTTTACAAGATTTATTTTTTGCATTTCTAATAATTAAATAGAAATTATTACCATCTTTTTTACTTTTAAAGGTAAAACATTTTATTTGCACTTAAAGGTTTGCTAGAAGATATTTTAAAGTTGAAATGTAATGTTAGATAAAAGGCATTGATTATTGTTCGCCTTATTTAATTAACAGGCAATTTTACAAAATCTGCATTTTATATAAGATTATTTATTATATAATGGGAACATAGACACTTCATCTTTCTGGAACTATTTCAGTGCCTCTGAATATATAAGTCTATATAAAACATCTGTCAGTAATTTTCAAGTCTCAATTTTGTGAGATAACTTTGTCATATTGTCCCCTGCTTCCATAAGTTTTTCAGTGGCATAATAGTATGCAAATGTAGAGATTTAAGAATAACTTGCAAGGATCCTTGCATTTCGCTCTGTGGGTCAAGAGATTGAGTTCTGGTTGTCAGTCTTTGTGGCAAATGACTTTACCACTGACTATCTTGTCTACCCAGAATATTTCAAAGGGCCTTTTTAAAAGGATATTTGTCCTTTCACAGGCTTGTAAATTTCTTTGTTATTTTGAGCTTCTGGAGTGTTCTTCCTGGATCATTTGAAGTTTTCTTTCATCCATTGTCTAAGAGCAGGGATGTCATTTCCAAAAACACAAATGACATCAGTGCTATTAAATATCTTGTATGACTTAAAGTTTTTTTCTGTTACAAGTACAAATATATTTTTTACTTTGATACAGAACTCATTTTAGAAAGTTACAATTATTTATTAAAATTGCTGATCTTTATGCTGTGTTATCAGTGCATCAGAGTCTCAAGGAGTACTTGTTAATGAACTCATTGTTTTAAAAATGTCTTTACTATTTATATTGGAGAATTGAGGGAGCAAGATGAACTACTGAGGATAAACATGCCAAAGCTCCCAAAAGTTCTGTCCTCTGCCAGACCTTTATTGCACATGGTAGAACACAGAAAGTTTGGGCCATCAAACATTCCTTCATAAAATAAGCAATCTCATTTAAGAACATAGGCTTTTCAATTGAGCATATGAGAAATTGTGAAGTGAGGGTTATTAACGCAAAACCAAATTACTTCAGAGCAGGCAAAATAGTGGATGCTCATAATGGATTCTTCTAGTCATATGTCATCTAAAAAGCTCATAATTTCTACACGTGAAGGAAAATTGGGTTGGAGGGAAGACCAGGAAAGGATTTTTCATTTTAATCCAGGATTAATTTTATTATATGTTGAGGGTGCATATTGAAGCGCATACTGGATATTGATTCATAATCCCATTTAATATGATATGGCACACATGTTTAAAAGCAATTTATTTCAGCCGCTCCCCAAAGCTGCCTGAAATCCTATTAAGAAAGGGCCCTCTGAAAAATGCATCTTACTTGTTGTACAGGGTTTACAAATACAGGTATGTGAGTAATCCTAGCTCAACAACAAATGTTATCTCTAATGCAATGCTATGTTGAGCAGGCATAAGCTTCTCTGACTCAAGTTATGCACAAAGCAGATATTAGGGGCATACAACTTATCTCTACCTTGGATACTTGGCTAAAGAGAAAATTGGGTCTGTGAAGATGAAATATTGTTATCTAAAGTGATGCTTATTCACCCAGCAAATGTTTAGTATATGACCCTGCCAAGTTAGATGCAGCTTCAGGCCCATAAGATAAATTGATGGCAGTGAGGGACATGAGAAACTGATATTAAATTATCACAATAAAGTCACACTGTAAAGAAAAGTAATGATTCTTTGAAGGCAATAATAGATGCAGGCTTTGTGAAAAGCGGCAAGATTACAATTTGGCAATCTTTTAAAGAAAAAGCTCACAGTGTGACTGAGTGTATTCAAATCCAAGGGAAAAACTGAACAAAGTGCAAGAAACAGAGTTTCTGGAACCTTGATAGCATCAGTATAATTTCTTACCTCTGTTAAAGTTTATCTGACAAAGCAAGTTTATTTAGAGAACACCAACACATGGCTTTGGGACAAGTATCAGAAACGGGCACAGGATAATCTGGCTGACCCTTGAACTGACAAGGAAAACATTTTTATCCTGTTGTTAAAACATTAATACACAGGTATATAATAGGATAGAGAAAGAGGAGCTAAACACCTTCAATGTACAAAAGACACTATGATTTCAAGTTTGCAGTATTTTCTCACAATTGATAAGACAATTTGAACAGAACATAAAGTGAAGAGAGATGATAGAGTAAAAACTGATACAAACACACACACACACACACACACACACAAACACAAACATACACACACACATGCAATGGCCAAAAGTATATTCATGCTAATTAAAGAATTTTTTTTTTTTGCTTTCCAATTCTATTTCCAGTGCTGTTTCTAGATCTAGGCAAGAATATCTTCTGCATGATACTGATGGTCTTGACTCTTCCTGGGATTTGAGTCCATTTACCTCCTTCTAAACACACTTGATTGAAGTGATGTGTGAGTATTCTTAGTGTATTACTAAGGATGATCCATAGGCCAGTGATGCAAATGCTTACATTTTTTTCTATTATTGTCAGAGTAAATGAAGAACACTTTCATATTTGTTAATTACTTTTATCAGTTTGAAAATTTTGTACTTAATTGGTTAAATGTGTGTGTGTGTTAAGTTTTGTTATAAAGTCTAATTATATAATCTCAGCATCAAACCTAAGAACTGCGATTATAGACATCTCTTACTCTAACCCATCTCAAAATGAAGATTAAATTCATGTACACAGTCCATAACCATCTAATAATGTCCCTCTTACAGATAAAGAGTTAATTATGATGCTGAACATATTGTTTCTTCAATGCTTCTGGTCTCATGGGGTGGTCCTCTATATCTCATGTCTCTGACTCAGAGATTATGTGTTAATAAGTATCTCCCACCTCAGCCACTTTATGTTAACTTCAGATTTCTTTTTTTTTTTTTTTTTTTTTTTTTTTTTTTGGTTTTTCGAGACAGGGTTTCCCTGTGGCTTTGGAGCCTGTCCTGTAACTAGCTCTGTAGACCAGGCTGGTCTCGAACTCACAGAGATCCGCCTGCCTCTGCCTCCCGAGTGCTGGGATTAAAGGCGTGCGCCACCACCGCCCGGCTCAACTTCAGATTTCTGAGTCAGCTTCAAGATTGCATTTTTAAACAATGTGGCCCACACATTGTTTCAGAGCAATAATGCATTATTGGTACCTGTGACACTACTTCTCTTATTAACTTGCTTCCATGTTCATTAGCAGTTATAGGTCAAGAGGTTGTCTCCCAAAGAATGCACTAACTAAAGTAGTTTTCTACGTCTTATGGTGCTGTAACTGAAGCAGGAAATATATTCTGGTTGGATCTTTTATGTGTTCATAGCTTGGTTTCATTGTAGTGATGTTCAAAAGTAGGGTCAAGGGAAAGTAATTTGTAACATGTCTTTTGATTTTATGAATACTTAATTCACAGTTTCCTAACTTACTAGGCAATTAAAAATATAGACATTTTTGAACATGGACTGTGATAACAAGAACTGGATCAGTAGGGGAGTGTACTTGAAGGGTGCATTGTCTTCAGCTGCTTCCTCTCTGGTCTTTCTTCTTTTTTCATAATTATTACTTTTTGTCTGAAATGACAGTATAATAACATCACCTCCCCCTTCCCATTCCTCCCTCGAGACTCTCCTATATAACACTACTTTTTCTCTTTAACATTCAAGAAATCTTCGTTTCCTTAACTGATATGACATGGATATTGGTATATTCATAGATTATGTGGTGAGCAGCTTTGCTCTGCCATGTACTGTCCCCCACAATTCTCTTCTTTACAGAAAAAAAGGATGCCATATCCACCTTCCCAAGACTTGAGAGTAGGAGCCAAATTAAATATTTCCTTCTTGTATGTTCTTGGTCTCAGGTACTTTGACGCTGCATGAGTGTAATTGCAATGTGTTGGATAGAAAATTATGAAATCAAATCTGAAAAAATGGGGAAATAGTTTAATTGGATAAGTATTGAATTTTGATAGAAAAATCAGATTTTTTAAAAATATATAATCTAATGTGATTGTTTTTCTTCCCGACAGCGTTAGCTGTGGCTGTTTTTAAAATCTCTTTAATTTATTTATCAAATTCTACTAAAACAATGTCTCATTCTGAAACCCAGACCAGTTCAAACTCAGGATTCACCTGACTAAACTTCCAAGGTGTTAACAATTACGAGCATGAAAAACAATGCTTAGTTTATCTGAAGTTTTAAATGGCTTTTTTTTTTTTTGTAGAAAAATGTATTAGTGCTATGGATAATACTGACGAGTCATCCCTCACAGAATTGTGTCCAGGAAAAAACATAATCATGACTATTACTAAAGCATCAAATCAGACTTAATCATTTATTCCTGTATATGTAATATTGCCAAGCACTTGAGTGCTTGTCATTTTACACCGATTTGTTAAAATGTCGTGCTCTAACACTTCATCTTTGCCATTAGCCACAAGAGCTGACCTGCAGCTGGCACTTGGACTGTAACCAATTCTCTTAAATGGAAATCCTCAGGCTGCCAACGCAATAGCTCGCTAAAATTGGAACACACCAGAAGAATGGGAAGCTTTCTGTTCATCAACGTTCTCTCTATCTCTGTTTAACATCCTGGTATGTTTTAATATACTTGCTACAGTACACCGAGCGCGGCTCACATCATTCACAGCATCCTAAACGCTCATGAAAGTGCTACCATAACTGCTGAGGTGAGAGGTTTCATAAAGAATTATGCTTAACTCATTACATTAAGTTTCTGCCAACCTTAGAAAAATAAGCTAATTGTGCTTAAGTCTCTTGAGTGAATCAGTATTATTCTTACAAGATGATCCTCCTAAGAAAAGAAAAACACAGCCCGGGATATGCAAGCCTTTGTCTCTCTTACATCTAAATTTATGCTTGAGGTATTTTTATGAAAACTTGGAACACATTAGTGAGTATCACCTTAATAATGTCACCTTGGAGCATGTATGTGAACATTTTTGCTGATTGTTCTATGCAGCATGACATGGTGTTTTTTTGATTTGCACTTGATTCTTATTTCAAAATGAGTTCAACATGGCATAGTTTTTTTTTTCAGACATTTAGCTTAGCAAGCCTCAGTATTTATGCTTCAGTTGAGTTTTAGCACCATACAGGACTTCCAGGAGATGGCTGTGCTCCACATTCTTTTCCTTATTACAGAAAACTCTTGATAATCCTGTAACAATATACTAGACTGGATGTAAAGTCTTCTGATTCTTAGTGAGTGAATATGAATTTCAAAGACCTTTTTCTACCAACGGTTACATTTGTGAAGTACATAATATTGTTATAACTTAATGCATCTTACAAAGATACGGGGGAAAGGAGGATGATTAAAATTTCTACTTGACATATTTTGTTAACCAGAGATGTCTTATTTCATAATTGTGATAACAATATATTTCCATGTATAATGGGAATGAATAACCCATCTTCATAGGGAAGGAAGCTTCTGTGCCTGGAATTTTTGCACAGAACCCCTAAAACCCTCTACAATTGCTTCATTATTTATGGGAGTCTTAGTATTAAACCAAGAAAATAAAAATTTAGCTGGACCAGGACTGAATGAGCATGTGATCAAACCGGACTCTGAATGTGGCTGACAATGGGTGCTGAGTGAGAAGCCATTGATAAAGGCACTGGGACTTTTTTCTACTGCACATACTGGCTTTTTGGGACCCTAGTCTATTTAGATGCGAAGCTTCCTAGTCCTGGATGTAGGGGGGAGAGCCTTGGACTTCCCATAGAGCAGTGTTTCCTGCCCTCTCTTAAGGAGGGAGGGGGAGGGAGGAGGAGGGTGAGTGGGGGGAGAGGAAGGGGAATGGGAGGAGGGGAGGAAGTGTAAATTTTTGAATGGAAAAAAAAATAAATAAAATACTTGGCATTAAAAAAAAAAGAAGAAAGGATTTATTTTTCTTCTAGCCAAAATTGGAGCAAGGAAAGGCAGTAACTCAAGGCTGGAACATGGAGGCCAAAACTGAAGCAGAAGACAAGTGAGAATGCTGTTTATGGGGTTGTTCAGCCCAATTTCCTAAATCACCCAGGGCCACCTTTCCATGGTTGTAATGGCACAGAGTGATCTTGGTATTTCCATACCAATTTTAATCAAGAAAATAACCCACAGATTAAGCTATAGAACAATCTAATAAACATACTTTCTCAATTGAGATTTCTTTTTTCTAGATGACTCTAATTTGTGTCGGTGACTCTACTTTTTTCTAAATAGGTTTATAATTTTTGATTATGTGAATGTGTTCAAGTATATACACTTGAGTACTGGTACCTGAAGGGGCAAGAGGAGTTGGATTTTGGTGGCTTAAATTATGCCCATTGTAGGTGCTCTTAGGATATTTTTCCTCCTTTTGGGTTACCTTGTCCAGTTTGTTATAAGGTTTTTTTTGTTGTTGTTGTTTTTTTTTTTTCTTTGTCTTATCATATTTTTTAGTCATGTTTGGTTGTTATCTCTTGTATGTGAGTTTTTTTTTTTTGATGGAACAAAAAGGGAGAGTGCATCCAAAAGAGAAGAGGAGATGGGGGGATGCTGTGCAGTGTGAAGGGAGATAAAGCTGTAGTTGGAATGTGTTGTATGGAATAAACAAGCAAACAAAATGATAGGTAGCTAAGCAAGTGTAAAGGAACAAGCCAGTAGGCAGTGTTCTTCCATCATGATTTCTATCTCAATCTCCTCATCTGAATTTCTGACTTGAATTCCCTATGACATTGACCCTTTGCTCACCCTCACAAAATTGATCTTGGCCTTTGTATTTATCACAACAACTGTAAAGTAACTTGAAAAAAAAAAACTATTCAGGCAAGTTTCTTTGAAGTAAATATTTTGTACTAGTATTCTCTCTCTCTCTCTCTCTCTCTCGTGTGTGTGTGTATGCGTGTGTATGCGTGTGTGTGCTTATCTGCATGTGCAGATCTGAGATAACACAGGAGGCCTAATATTTTCCTCTATTTCTCTCTGTCTAGTCATTTGAGGGAAGGTCTCTGCCTATAGCTGGCATTGAGTTATGGACTAGGATGGATGTCAGCAGGACTAGAAGTTCTCCTGCCTCTGCCTCCCTCGGAACTGTGGTTAGAGTTTATTTTTAGAACACGTGACTAAGTATTGTGATTCAAGCTCCAATTCTTTTTTTTTTTTTTGATTGCAGAAAAAGTGATTTTTAACCTTTGGAGCGTTTTTACTGCTACCAAGACTTTTCATTCATTGTCTTTCCAACTCTGAAATATTAGCTGACATCTTAAAATCTGAAGCCACGCTTGAAAATTTCTCTTCTCAGAATTGGGGAACATTAAAGACATTTTTTCAGAAACTCCGTGTTGTTTCTTGTAATGCTTCATTGTTCTTCTTGCTCAATCTATTCATTTGCTATAGCATTTGGAATGCTATTTGCCTGACTAATTCCTGAAGCAGGCCACTTATCATTTCAATAATAAATTGCTCTCCTCTATATGCAAATATGTCAAGCTTCCACAAAAAAAAAAACCTCTAACTTGTCTCTTGTAATTACTTTTGCATTTGTGAAACTAGCTACCATGTTTTTATTGCAAATGGATCACTATAGCTGTTTAAACAATGTAACCTCTTCATTTCTCAACAATTAAAAACACACAAGCTTTGAGATATTTTACCACCTTGCATGAAATTGGGCAATTATTTAACCAATTAAAATTATAAAGATATCACTCATACAGTATCTGTTGCAACAGCATGGTTCAAAACACTGTGCTCTCATAAGTATTGATACTTTATTATTTGTTTGAATAACTACATTATTCCTATACATTTAAATGGATTTTGGGCAAAATAGATAATGAAAGCACTTACGATTGAAGAAAAGCATAGCTAGTTTTAAAACTTAATTATTCCTGTCAGCAAACAGAAAAAAAAGCACCTCTTAAACAACAGCGTTGCCACTGTTTTGAATACAAAACATATTTCTCACTGTAAATTCTGCTCCATGATTATAATAAATACATTGATAAATAAACATGTAAAATTAAACTTTCACACTTGCTTCACTAAGGTTGCTTTCATCACCACAGAGAGCCACCACATGTAGATCACATAGATATGAGCTTGGATATGTTTCTGATCACTTGTGAAGATACTCGTGAAGTCAAGTAAAAAAAAGTCGACACCCTGAAGCTTGTAAGAACTTCAAAAATCTGTTGAGTGTTCAGGAAATGTAAGCTACTGATCAAGGTCCTTTATATATTTTATTTAGAATTCTAAAGTTACATGGAATGACCATCATCTCACTTTATTGGTGATTTATATTAAAAAAAAGCACAAAATCACAAGACTAATGTATATTGTAGCCAGAATTTATTTCCAAACAGGAAACTCTGTTTTCACAAATGACAATAAAACACATAAAAATTCAGTATTTTGTGTATGTAAAAGAGCCACCAAGTTGAGAAGCAAAGATGAGTACTGTGTAACCATTGTCCCTTACTTTCTACCTACAAGATTACATTGTCTTTGAATACCTAAATGTCTGGCATAGGCCCCATGATAATGTGTTTAACCCAAATCATAGGGCAGCATCCAGTGATCCACAGAGTGGAAAAGTCAATTTGACTCTCGGGCCCATGAAGCTTATTAACAAACATTAGTAATTTTAAAAATTAACAAGAAGTACTTTCTGTTTTTCACTCACAAGAAAAATTCTAAAATATATATTCTTTAAATATTACATCTAAAACCCCGCTGAGAAACTTTTTTGGAACTTTTATCTTTAGCATATTGAGTTGAATTGCATAATATTTATGTATTTTTGTTAGACTGGAGTTTATGTTAAAAGATTTTGCTGCCTTGAACTTTGAATTTTATTAAGAAAAAAATCTCACCCAAATCTATGATTATTTTGAGCTTAGATAAGAGCTAAAGGGATGATGAAGCCAAAATAATATTTTAACCTTCTTTTCATAGTCAATTTAAAAACATTTCAATAGAAAAAACTATGTTAACTTAATATAACCATGAAAAAATAAATTAACTTGTTAACTAGATTTAAAATAGCACCTGCTGCATTTTAGATCAGTTATTCAATAGATAGACATACAAGTTGTTCTAATCATGAATGCATTAGACAGAGACAAATCTGTCATATAAGGTGTTGCCACTACAAATTGTTTGTAAAAATAGAAACACATTTCAGTAACACCATGCTTAACATTTTCCATCCTCTTTCTTTGTTCTATAACACTATTTAATGGCATAAGTATAGATATGTAGGTGTTTTAGTTTGTTCAGCCAGAACATGAGTTCCAGCTCTGTGTAGAGAGATGAAAAGTCTCCTCTATATGCTGTACTTTCCAGAGTCAATCCTATAATTTTGAAAATAATTTCATTGAGATGAAGCAGTGTTTCACTTTTTCACTTTTAAGTTTGTATCAAGGTTGAATGTAGCAATATAATTGCCTGTGAAAAATGGATTAATTTTGAAAATTATAACCAATACTTTTATACCTTTAAAAAATTAACTGTTTGAATCTATTTAGTGCAATATTCACTTTAAAATACTTGCAATGTATTGTATACCTTGCTCATAATAGTAAATGAAAAATTTCATTTAGAAATCTTTCCTGTTGATGGTAACATTTCAGTGTAAGGAAACAAATAATTGTAACCTGGTATAAAGCAGTCCTTGAAATATCTTTAATTTGGCATGCTTGGCTTCATCTTCGCTCTAGGAGTCAGATACGCTCTGTTCCAGAAGAGTAGTCATTTGGTTATTTACTTCTCTTTTTTTAGTTCAGAATAAATCACAAACAGAATTTTCATGTCAGAAAAATTACAGCCCCTTCCTTTTATTACACATTAACAGGAGAAAATCACCGTGATAGAGTCATACTCTCAGCCCTCAGTCATTCATTCTCTTCGGCTTCGTTTTCGAGACAGTGACATTTCACTTTCAGCCTCCGACTGTACTGCTGAATGTATCAATGTATAGAATTCAGCATGTACATAAAAGGATGTAGTGAACAAATAGAAGAGAGATGGCAAAATACACAGAAGACAACAGCACTGTGATCGTCTTACCTGTTGGAGGTGAATATAGGAGAAGCTGTTACATCTGCTTGTATCAAATTTGCCAAACTCATCAGTGTGATTCCTTCCACTGACAAGCTGGCATGATATGAGTTAGTGAAAAATGAGCTCACCCTTAGCAGTTCATGTTCTTGTAACAATGCTAGTGATAAGAAAGCGCTAGACACTTTCTCCTGAAAATAAGTAATAAGTTTCACATCTTGTTTACCTTTAAGTGAACCATAAGCGTGCATTGTACTGTGCCTTTTTAAATCGCATTCCCTCATGTTTTTTTCTGCCCTTCCCTTTTACCCTCCCCCTCCTCTTCTGCCCTCCCTTTTCCTCTTCCATGCTTCCAATTTTCTCAGGAGATCTTGTCTATCACTCCTTTTCAGGGGGATCCATGCATGCTTCTCTTAGGATTCTCCATGCTACCTAACATCCCTGGGGTTGTGGAATATAGGCTGATTATCCTTTGCTTTATATCTAATATCCACTTATGAGTTGTACATTCTGTGTCTGGGTTATCTCACTCAGAATGTTTTTTTTAATATCTAATTCAATCCATTTACATGTAAATTTCAAGATGTCATTGTTTTTAACCACTGAGTAATTCTTTATTGTGTAAATGGACCACATTTTCTTTATTCATTCTGTGGTTGAGGAGAATCTAGGTTGTTCTCAGGTTTGACCATTACAGATAATGATGCTATTGAATGAATGCCCTTGTGGTATGAATGTGCATCCTCTGGGTCTATGTCCAAGAGTGATAATGGTGGGTCTTGAGGTGGATTGATTCCCAATTTTCTGGCAAACTACCATACTGATTCTCAAAGTGGCTATACAATTTTGTACTCCCACCAGAAATGAAGGAGTGGTTTCCTTTCATTGTATCTTCTCCAGCATAAGTTATCATTGGTGTTTTTGATCTTATCCACTCTGAATGGTATAAGAAGCTATCTCAGAGACATTTTTATTTGCCTTTCCCTGATGGCTAAGGATGTTGAGCAATTCCTTAAGAGCTTTTCAGTCATTTAAAATTCTTCTGTTGAGAATTCTCTGTTTAGATCTATATGCCATTTTTAAATTGTATTATTTGGTATTTTCATGCCAGGATTTTATGGTTCTTTATATATTTTGGAGACCAATCCTCTGTCTTATGTGGGGTTCTTGAAGATATTTTTCCATTCAGGTGCTGTCATTTTGCCTTATTGATGGTGTCCTCTGCCTTACAGACGCTTCTCAGTTTCAGGAGGTTCCATTTATTAATTATTGTTCTCAGTGTCTGCTACTGCTGTTATATTTAGGAAGTGGTCTCCTGTGCCCATGCATTCAAGGATACATCCCACTTTATCTTCTGTGAGGTTCAGTGTAGTCGGATTTAAACTGAGGTCTTTGATCCATTTGGACTTGAGTCTTATGCATGGGGTGGCTCACAGCCATCTATAATGAGATCTGGTGCCCTCTTCTGGCATGCAAGCATACATGGAAGGAAGGTTGTATACATACTAAATAAATAAATCTTTAAAAAAAAAGAGATAACTTGATTGAAAGAGTCATTATGGGGTAGCAAGAAACCTGAGACTAGTGACATTCCAAGGAATCCACAAGAATGATACCAGCTAAGACCCTGGGCAATAATGGAGAGGGTACCTGAACTAGCCTTCACCTGTAATCAGATTGAAGGCTACCTTAATTGTCATCATAGAACATTCATCCAGTAACTGATGGAAGCTAATGCCAAGATCTACAGCAAAGCACTGGACTGAGTGCCCAAAGTCAAGCTGAAGAGAGGGAGGAGTGATAATATGACCACAGGGGTCAAAACCATGATAGGGAAACCCACAGAAACAGTTTGCCTGAGCTAGTAGGAGCTCACTGTGTTCAAACTGATACCATAGCCAAGAAAATAAGGAAATTTTAATATGAAAAATTGTCTGCAGCTTGCTTATGATTCACATAACTGGCTTCTAAAAATGCTCACTTGGTCCAATACTTTTAGATCTCACTGGTGTTTTGTCTCGTCATTCACTATTTTTCACTTTAGAAACTATTAAGAGAAGTCAAAAACATTATTCAAGTTTACCATATTGTTGGTTATATGTATATTTACTCTCAATCTATTATTCTTTTAAATATATCACCTATCACATCAAATAACTGATTTATGAAACTTTTTATATAAGCTGTTCAATCTACTGTGATAAATATAATAAAAACTAGCATTTCAAAAATTTTTAGTAGTTGCTTTTATATGTATTTTTCTGTAAAGAATAAATAGCTTTAGAGTTCTCTCGTTTTTGTTTTATTTTGTTTTATGTGGTTTTATATATTTTTATAAGAATACACAAGAAAGTATTGATATTATGTGATGTCTCTAATTTGTTGCCATATGTTGAACTCTGTCAACACAATTCATTCTTCTGCCCTCTCTGACACTTTTGAAAACAAGGAAAACGCTAGAATCGAAACAGGGTGTATATTGTCAGAGAATCATAAAAACTGTATAGTCTACATGCTCTGGTTAATAACTGAGCACATGGGAAGAACAGGAGAGCTCAGTGAGAATCAACAGGACTCATTTGCACAAGTATCTTTTGATGTCTTACTGTAAACACTGAGATCCGTTTGGAAGAAATGTATTATGCATCACTCTTTGAAATTGTCTTCAGCTGCAGGTTTGGAATAGACATCAAGGTGCTCGTAGGACTGTTTCTGTGTGAATGTGAATGCAAAAGACAAAATAACTGAAAAAGAAACACACAAGGGAAACACAGACTAGAATGATTCTAATGGAACATTTTATTTCTTTATATCGATGTAATTATACACAACAGTAAAATAGGCACCAAAAAAAAAAAAAAGACTCCCTTGGAGTTTAAAAGACCATAAGCTGATGCTAATAATGCTATAATAAAATCCCCTTATATAAAAATATTTCACTATAATTAACATTGAAAATAGAATATTCTTGCTTTAATTTAATTTACTTATTCATTATTGTAGTGGGTAGAATAAAATGGATGAATAATTCAGTAATATTAGCATTGTATACTCTCTGTTATCTATCTAATATTGAAAGTTTCCAAAAATAGTCTGACCTCATTTAGGCCTTGGTCACATATCATGTCATGAAAGAAAATGAAGCCCCCTGGCTACTACAATAACCACAAGTAGATTTGAGATTCAATTGCATCATTTTAATTGAATCTTCTGCTATATCTCTAAGACTTTGCAGAAACACTTTACATATTCTGAAAATGAATCTTAATTTTCTCTTAATAGTTTCTAAAGTGAAAAATAGTGAATGATGAGTCAAAATACCAGTGAGATCTACAAGTGTTGGACCAAGTGGGCATTTTTAGAAGCTAGTTATGTGAACCATAAGCAAACTGCAAACATTCTTTTTCATATTAACATTTTCTTATTTTCTTAGCTATTCACTTCACTGTGCATTTCCTAATGAGACAGAGATATCTGTGATGTTTTGAGTGCATCCATTATATCACACATCTTTATCAGTTCCTTATCTTTTTTGTACCTTTTGACTCTTAGACATAAATTACCTTTAATATTGACAGAGTTTCTATTTTATGTCTTGAAGCAAAACAAGTCTATTGTGGTCTAAAATATCATTCTCTTTTCAATTACTTTTACAAATGGTTTATTGATTTATGTTAAATGTCAAGATGGTATTATCTTACTTTTGTTTGCTGGATGCAGTGGCTGACACATAGGTTGCAATTAAAAACAGGGAAAGAATAATTGCTCCTCAGAATTAGTAAAGTTTTCATATACTGGAATTTCTTCTAATGCAGCATTTGCTCTTCCAGAGGTCCTGAGTTCTCTTTAAAACTGCCTATATCTGCCTATATCTTTTTAAAGATATTTATTTATTATTAATCTCTTAGATAGCCCAGAGACAGAATATTGAATCATGAATATTTAGCAGAATATTTAAAATTCATCTTGGTCTAAATCTTGGACTATTATCTTAGGCTTAAAATTATTTATGATTACACTACTCTGTTCATTAATACAGGATGACCAGTCACTATTTCCATTGGTGAATACTTGCCTCTTCTCTTCTCTTCTCTTCTCTTCTCTTCTCTTCTCTTCTCTTCTCTTCTCTTCTCTTCTCTTCTCTTCTCTTCTCTTCTCTTCTCTTCCCTTCCCTTCCCTTCCCTTCCTTCCCTTCCCCTCCCCTCCCCTCCCCTCCCCTCCCCTCCTCTCCTCTTCTGTCTTCTACTCTCCTTCCTTCCTCTCTTCTTTTTTTCATCCTTCACCCCCTTCCTTCCTTCTTATCTTCTTTTTTTGGCTGCTATTTAAAACTAGAGAATACATATTTTCATAATAGAAGAACAAAGTTGGCTGGTGAGGTGGTTCAGGGGCTCAGTGTTTTTCTTCAAGATCAGAGTTCAGATCTAAGCCACTCATTAGCCTTAGGAACCAGGCAGTGGTGACGCACACCTTTAATCACAGCACTCAGGAGGCATAGGCACAAGGATCTCTGTTGAGTCCATGGCCACCCAGGCTACACTAGTCTGATTCAGTCTAAAAGAGAAACAACCAGATGGTGGTGGCTCACACCTCTAATCCCAGTATTTGGGAGTCACAAAACTTAAATCTCAGCACCTAAGACAGGAGTGTTATGGCTGGGCATATAGAAGAGTATAAGACTGGGGGAGACAGGAACTCTCAAGCAATCTGAGGCAGCAGTTTGAGCGAGCAGTTTGAGGCAGCAGTCTATAACAGTCAGTCTGAACATGCAGTCTGAGGAAAGGATCAATCCTTTGGTCTGACCATAGGTAGAGGTAAGAACTCTCTAGTGGCAGGCTGGCTGCTCTGTTTCTCTGCTTTCAACCCCTAATATCTGACTTTATATTTTTATTATTAAGAACAATAAGAATTCATTTTGCATTTCACCTGGTTTTTTTTCAGGGTATCTTATCACAGAAATGGAACAAAATAATAAGACAATATGTATTACTACCAAATACTTTAAACAAAAAATAGAGTAGGAAAACAAATACAAAAATGGTAAGTGGAACTGCAGTATATAAAAGAAAAAGCACCAGGAAACATCCTATTTTTCACTCTTCAGGAACAGAGGAGAGAAGCTATCTTAGAAAAAGCAGAATAGCTCACCTTCTTATTTAGCTTCTCTAGGATCATGAATTATAGGCTCAATGTCCTTTATTTATGGCTAGAATCCACTTATGAGTGAGTACATAACATATTCCTCTTTTTGGGTCTGGGTTATCTCACTCAGTGAAGTGTTTTCTATTTCCATCCATTTGCATGCAAAATTCAAGATGTCATTTTTTTTTTAACCGCTGAGTAAAACTCTAAAGTGTATATGTTCCACACCTTCTTTATCCATTCTTTTATTGAGGGGCACCTAAGTTGTTTCCAGGTTCTGGCTATTACAAATAGTGCTGCTATGAACATAGTTGAACAAATGCTTTTGTAGAATGATTGGGCATCACTTGGGTATATTCCCAAGAGTGTAATTGCTGGGTTTTGAGGTAGGTTGACTCCCAGCTTCCTGAGAAACCACCACACTGATTTCCAAAGTGGTTGCATTAGTGCCAAAATAATTACTGACTGAAAATAGAACTCTGGGTAAACAAACAACTTAATCAATACCAATCCTAGGGCCAAAATCTGAATGCAAAAGCATGAGGAACATGGAAAAATTGAGGTAACATGAATCCTCAAACAAATCAATAATCACACAATAATGTCCTCCATAGATAGTGAATTATATGAAATCTCCATGAATTCAAAGAAATGGCTGTTGTATGGTCAGAGAAATTAAAGCTGATAAAATAAAAATTTGAATGAATTACAAGAGAACACAAATGGTTTGATAAGATAATGACTCAAATACAGTATATGAAAGTGAAATTTAATTAAGAGGCAGAAATATTGAAAAAATAATCCATAATACTAGAATAAAAAATTTAGCATACCAAACGAAAAGTTATATAGAAAGTTTCAGCATCAAAATTAATCATGGAAGTAAACAATATTAATGTTTAAAAAGATGTCAAGATATTAGAACATGCAAACAATGACAAATAAATGAATAGGTGGATTCCTAATTTTCTGAGAAACCATCATAAGCATTTCCAGAGTGGTTGTATAAGTTTGCATTTCCACCAGCAATGGAGGAGTGGTCCCCTTTCTCCACATCCTCTCCAATATAAGCTGTCATTGGTATTTTTGATCTTAGCCATTCTGATTGGTGTAAGACGGTATCTCAGAGTCATTTTGAGTTGTATTTCCCTGATGACTAAGGATGTTAACCATCTCCTTATGTATCTTTCAGCCATTTAAGATTCTTCTGTTTAGAATTTTCTGTTTAGTTCTTTACCCCATTTTTAATTGGTTCATTTGGAATTTTGATCTCTAATTTCTTGAGTTATTTTTAATATATTTTGAAGATCAGTCTTATAACTTATGTGTGGTTGATTAAGATATTGTTCCATTAATTTTTTGTCTTATTGACTGTTTTCCATGCTTTACAGAAGATTTTCAGTTTTAGGATATCACATTTATTCTCTCTCTCTCTCTCTCTCTCTCTCTCTCTCTCTCTCTCTCTCTCTCTCTCTCTCTCTCAGTGTCTCTGCTTTTGGGGTTATATTTAGTAATTGGCCTCCTGTGCCCATGCATTGAAGGATACTTAGCACTTTCTCTTCTATCAGGCTCAGTGTGTTTGGATTTATATTGAAGTCTTTAATTGATTTAGACTTGTGCTTTGTGCATGGGGATAGGTATGGATCTGTTTGCATTCTTCTACATGTTAAAATCCAATTATGTCAGCACCATTTGTTGAAGATGCTTTCTTTTTTCCATTGTATAATTTTAATTTCTTTATCAAAAATCAGGTGTTCATAGGTTGTAGATTAATATCTGGGTCTTCAATTTGATTCTACTGGTTAACCTCTCTGTTTTTAATGCCAATACCAAGCTGTTTTCATTACTGTAGCTCTGTAATAGAGCTTGATGTCAGGGATGGCGCTGCCTCTGTAAGTTCCTTTATTGTACCGGATTGTTTTGGCTATCTTGGGTTTTTTGCTTTTCTTATGAAATTGATTATTCTCCTTTCAAGATTTGTGAAGAATTGTGTAGGGATTTTGATGGAAATTGCATTGAATCTATAGATTTTTTTGGTAGGATTGCTATTTTTTTATGTTGATCCTACCTATCCATGAACATGGGAAATGTTTCCTTTTCTGGTATCTTCTTCAATTTCTTTCTTCAAAGTCTTAAAGTTCTCTTTGAATAAGTCTTTCAGTTTTTGGCTAGTGTTACCCCAATATATTTTATGTTATTTGTTACTATTGGGAAGAGTGATGATTTCTTTCTCAGATTCTATATCATTTGTACGTAGGAGGGTTATGTATTTTTTGAACTGATCTTGTATCCTGCCATATTATTGGAGGTATTTATCAGCTGTAGGAATTCACTGGTAGAGTTTTGGGAGTTGCATATATATACGATCATATTATCTGCAAATAACAAAAGTCTGACTTCTTCCTTTCCAGTGTGAATCCTGTTAGTCTCCTTTTATTGTCTTCATGCTCTAGCATTAGAACTTCAAGAACTACTTTGAACAGATATGCAGAGAGTGGGCAACCTTTTCTTGTTCATGACTTTAGTGGAATGAGTTTGAGTTTCTCTCCATTAAATTTGATGTTGGCTGTTGGCTTTTTGTATATTGCTTTATTATGTTTAGATATGTTCCTTGTGTCCCTGATCTCTCCAAGACCTTTATCATGAAGGGTTGCTGGATTTTGTCAAACGCTTTTGTAGCTTCAACTGAGATAATCATGTTTTTTTTTTCTTTCAGTTTATTTACATGATTGATTACATTGATAGATATTGTATGTTGAACCATCCCTGAATCTCTGGGATGAAGCTGGCTTGATCATGGTGGGTGATTTCTTTGATATGTTCTTGGATTCAGTTTGCAAATATTTCATTGAATATTTTTCATCTACATTCGTGAGTGAGATTGGTCTGTAATTCTCTTTCTTGGTTGAATCTTTGTGTTGTTTAAATATCAGGGTAACTACAGACTCATAAAAAGAGTTCGACAATGTTTTTTTCTCTTTCTTTATGTGGAATACTTTGAGGAGTATAGGTATATTCTTTGACGATCTGGTAGAATTCTGCTCTGAAACCATATAGCCCCAGGCTTTTTTTAGGGAGGTGGGGGGAGACTTTTGAAGAATGCTTCTACTTCCTTTCAGGTTATAGATCTATTTAAATTGTTCACTTTTCTTGATTTAATTTTGTTATATGTTAACTCTCCAGAAAAACTTGCCTGCTGGCTGTTTAGAAAAGCAAAAAAAAAAAGTTGATGAGAGTTCTGGGGTTTTGTTTCACTATAGATGGCCTAGAAATTTAGGTCTTAGATTGTTTTCCTACCTACAATGGGTTTTGAACTTCTGGAAGCATTAATCAAAGTAGCTACTTTTATAATTGTATCTGAAAGGTATTGTTAGTATAGAAATAAGAAAGCAAGTAAAGCAATGCTATTGTATCTTATTATTTTAAATTCTGTTTCCTACTTTTTGTGGTGATGAAGCAGTGAAGGTTTCTATAATAGAGCTTTTTATATTTTACATATCCTTTCCTCTTTAGTTTTATCAGGAATTGGATGCCAATCAAAGGGGGTGACATCTTGGAACTGAACATTGTCATTCATGGAGCACGTCAGTACAATGACTGTTCAGTCCCTGATGATACTAATGAAGCTATAAACACTCCCTAAATGATGGAGTAAAGGAGAATTAGGAGACTGTCACCTGAAATTCTAGCTATGGTTCTGCCTCTCACCTCAGCTAAAGAGATTGTGGGAGATGCTAAAATATACAGGAAGAGAATGGTGAAGTTAAAAGGAGGGCTTCATGATACATCTTCCTGTGATATCATCATCCATGATGGGATTTTGCAGTGAAGCAGCTGTCTTACTGTTATTACATTCATGCCAGTAAATTATAATCCATCTTTGTAAAACAAAAACATAAACAACAAAGATTCATCGACTTTTTGATCTCATCACGTTAGACTTCATAGGAATCATGCTTTCGTTTGATTGCTCCAGAGTGATTAGATGTTCATATTTATCTCCCAGAAACATTAGAGCTACAATAGTTTTCCAACCTTTTCCTGTGGGCAACTTTAGTCACTACTCTGCTAGAGTTGTGATAGTTTTTTCTCATAAACTGTTCAATCAAGTGCTTTTTTTTCTTTTTCTACCCTTTTTATGCTTTTTTTCTATGTCTACATTTACTTTTTTTTGGAAAATACTTTGGCACTTGCAGGTATTTGATGGTTTCACCATTTGGTTTTAAGCTGTCCCTCAGTTCCTTAGCATTTATTACCATATCCATTATTACTCCTGTTAACCTCTCAGTATTGTTCCAAGTGTTCAGCAACTTTTATTTTATTATTTTTCTCATTATATTAATGTATTTCATCTTATTGCATTACTGTATAGCTTTCCTGAATGTCTCTTACTCTTTTCACTTTTCATTTGTGTTGACATACCCATAGTTTATAAATTCTGATTATCTCCTGAATTCTGCCCAAGTTATGATGATCTAGTCAGGGGATTTATTTATTCTTCAGCAGTTTTAATTTGTTCATTTTCTACCATAATTTTTGTGCCTTACGCTTACTTTTTCTCATTCGTGTTCATATTGCTTGTATATTCCTGCATATTAATAACCTTTACCATAAGACTCTTAATCATATTATTATTAGATATTGAAGTGCCTTTTTGGCAATTCCATAATTCCACATTATATAAAGTATATAAATTCTTCCTGCATTGTATCTGAATATACACATACACACACACACACACACACACACACACACACACACACACATATATATATATATATATATATATATATTCACTCTGTATCTTAAATCATATATGGAGTACTGGTGAGCTTAAATCCCAACATGACAGATCCTGCATATCCTGGATTCCTGTGGAAAAAGATAAAGAGAATCTCGATGAAAAATTATCTGAACTGTATTATCTGTGGTCATGTCTTGAGGAATTTCTTTAGTGAAATTAATTGGCTTGGGAAAGGTAATCTTGAATATGGATGACTCTATTTCATAGCAGGGTTCAGGAATCTACACGAGTATAGAATGTTAGATGAGAGGAAACAAGCAAAGAGGCATCATGGGTTCATTCATTTTTCTTTGCTCCTGACTGTGGATGCAATGTGATCAATTCCTTTCATTCATCTGCTTCTTTGACTTCACTACAACGAATATAATTATAAATTAAGTTAAAATCTTTCTTTCCAAAGTTATTTTAGGTCATGGTACTTGTCACAGCAAGAGAAATGAAAATGGATTATTTTGTGACTTTTAGAAATATTATTATCCAGTTTAATTTCTTTTTTTTTTGATTTTCTTCACTTGCACCTTTTTTTCCATTTCTTTTTTTATTATTTAATTAAAAGTTTCCACCTCCTCCCCTCCTCCCATTTCCCTCCCGTTCCTTCCATCCCCTTTCCCCTCCCTCTCCAGTCCAAAGAGCAGTAGGCCTTCCATGCCCTGTGGGAAGTCCAAGGTCATCCCCCCTCCATCCAGGACTGGGAAGGTGAGCATCCAAACGGACTAGACTCCCACAAAGTCACTACATGAAGTAGGATCAAAACCCATTGCCATTGTCTGCTTCTCAGTCAGCCCTCCTTGCCAGCCACGTTCAGGGAGTCCGGTTTGATCACATGCTCCATAATCCAGCTGGCCTGGGTGAGCTCCCATTAGATCAGCTCCACCGTCTCAGTGGGTGGGTGCACCCCTTGTGGTCCTAACTTCCTTGCTCATGTACTCCCTCCTTCTCATGGCCTTTGCAGGAGAGGATGTGGAGTAACAGGAACACTCATCCATTGCTGGTGGAAATGCAAACTTGTGCAACCACTTTGGAAATCAGTGTGGTGGTTTCTCAGGAAATTCGGGATCAACCTACCCCAGGATCCAGCAATACCACTCTTGGGAATATACCAAAGAGATGCTCTATCATACTACAAAAGCATTTGTTCAACTATGTTCATAGCAGCATTATTTGTAATAGCCAGAACCTGGAAACAACCTAGATGCCCCTCAACGGAAGAATGGATAATGAAAGTGTGGAATATGTATGCATTAGAGTACTACTCAGTGGTAAAAAACAATGACATCTTGAATTTTGCATGCAAATGGATGGAAATAGAAAACACTATCCTGAGTGAGGTAACCAGACCCAAAAAGATAAATATGATATGTACTCACTCATAAGTAGATTCTTGCCATAAATAAAGGACATTGAGCCTATAATTCATGATCCTAGAGAAGCTAAATAAGAAGGTGAATCCAACGAAAAACATATAGTTATCCTCCTGATATTGGCAGGAGACAAGATTGCCAGGCAAAAATTGGAAACTTGCGGGTGGGGATGGAGTGAGTGTAAGGGGAAATGGGGAGAAAAAAGTGAGAAGGGGAGGATGGGGAGAGCTTGGGGGAATGGGACAGTTGGGATGGAGGCAGGGTGGATATAGGAGTAGGGAAGTATAATTTCAATTTATTTTTCTTTTCTTTTTTTTTTTTCGAGACAGGGTTTCTCTGTGGCTTTGGAGCCTGTCCTGGAACTAGCTCTGTAGACCAGGCTGGTCTCGAACTCACAGAGATCCGCCTGCCTCTGCCTCCCGAATGCTGGGATTAAAGGCGTGCGCCACCACCGCCCGGCTAATTTCAATTTCTTATATCTTAAATTTAAGGTAGTTTCTTCTAGAATATTGTAGTACTGAAAGTATAGCAACCATTTGCTTACATTTTTATAACTTGAGTATCTTAGTTATGGCAGATTTATTCAGAAACCTTTTGATCTTGCTTGAACAGATAAATAGTCAATCAGAATGGAGATGACTGAAGAACATTTTGCATCCTGAGATCTCAACTCTGATGGCAACTTTCCATTACTGAATGCAGTTTTGCAGCTGATTTTATCAGATATTAATCTATCTAGCTTTTTCCCAGTCCTTGAGTCTATTATAAAATGCTACCAAATTGTTTCTGCTTCTGAGCTATTAATTCAAGATTGGCAAATACGTCATAGAAAAATATCAGCACCCATGTATATTATATCTGCCTTGCATCTTGGCTCCTTCTCTGTTTAGAATATTCTTAACTATGGTAAGATTTTTCATACATTTATTTTTGAAATCAAGGCTTCTAGTTGTTCTTACAAAGAGAGTAGTTAATACCTTAAGCTGCCCACTTATTAGCAGAATCAGAAATTCTATAATCATTTATAAAAATTGATTATTGTGTCTTTCATTAAAAATATACGGAAAACAGTGCTTAAATTATTGAATGTTGTATATATCATTGCATTCAAGTAACTAATCTATAAACAATATTTCACAATATGAATATCATTAGAAAAATATATAGTAATTATAATTTTAAGCTCTGATCCTAAGAGAATGTTATGGGGTATTTATAAGCTCTCTTTTTCTTTCTTTCTTTTTTTTTTGTTTTACAGAATCTGTCCCACTGATGTGAGATAACTTAAAAGTAGGATATCATTGCTGTTATATTAGTCTAAAATGTTTACCCATGCTTTTTAGTAGTTTTAAGAAATTTTCTCACTTTTTTATACTTTTCTAGGACATTATAATATGATTTTCAAAGCTACTATACATTATTGTAAGTTTCTCCTTGAAATTGTAATTCTCAAAAATATTCAGAATATGTGACTAATAAGCTCATAAAATGAGGAAAATTGGGTAATCTTCAAAATAATGTTTATACAGGATTTTTATATCATGTGAAAGCTGCATAATTTAGAGCAGCAGTCCTACAACAATATATGCCAAAGAAGAAAGGATTAGCTATCATTTTCACCAATGTGGACTGTGCTAGTTTCTATGTGAATAACATAAGTATGATTATTATTAAAATCAGAGTTTATTGTTAGAACATTGGGACTTTATTCTCTTCTCTGCTGGTTAATGAAAACATCTCTTTGATAACAAACTAACTGCCTTTCCTAAATAATATTTAAAATTCAAACATAAAAATAGCACTGATACTTTATTAGAATTTTTGTGTTGTATTATTTTGAACATTATTTTTAATTTGAAAGTTTTGAAACTGTCAGTGAAGTCTGTCATTTTCTTTATTCTTTCAGTTCACTGACCTTCTATTCCTTCACCTAAGCAGCTCTTTATATGCTGTTATACATAACCATAATTTTCTGTTATTCTTTCACAGTGCATAACAAGAGCAGGATTCTCCATATGCTTTATTACTGACTAGTCAAATTAGAAGCTAAAGAACTGATATCTGATATCAAAGTTGTTTTTTATCATAACACACCTGCCTTCTCTGTAGCATTTTCTAGTTATAATGATCATTTTAAACCTGTATATTTATATTTTATGTACATCCTTTGTATTAGTCTCCATCCATTTAATTGAGAGCTTAAAAAGAAAAGTCTACCCTTTCTAAGGTAAATAAGGCTGTTTCGATCCCATTTATCAACTGCTGCCTCTCACATTAATTACAATGCACAGAGAAGGCAAAAATGCAAATTGCATGGCTAAAAATACAGTAAAACAACACACTCAATTCTAAGAAACTAATTCCTGTAATTTCTAATTTAGATATAATAATTAAAAACACAGTTGACACTCAACATCCAGACAAATATGAAAATGGAGGAAGAGGAAGGAAGTTAATTTATGAAAATGGAGGAAGAGGAAGGAGCTTAAAAGGCAAGCTTTATGGAGAATCAATGCCATAAAGTTTTAGAGGCCAATTTCAAGCTTCTTTATACCTAAACATAAGAATAAAACAGAGGAGGCAATGTAGCTTTTCTTTTCCAACAGAAACATGTTTTTAATGGTGGGATTGTTTAACTTCTCAGTTCCAAATGCTGAGAGCAATATGACCATGTATTTTTGGATCTTGGTGACTTCTGACAGCTACTGTGTTTATGCAAAAATAATTAAAGGTGTATCTAGAGAGCCCTTCAGACAGAACCTTCTAGAAAACTTATGTGCTATCATAGTTTTGGATGGATAATAATGGAAGACAGAAGCTACATATACTATTTAGCAATGTAAATTTAAGAAAAGTTAACACCATGGCATGATAATCAACCATCTCTGAGCACTGAATACAACTACTTCTGCTAAATTTACTGTTATTTATGGCTAACATTTCAGCACTGAGGAGTCAAAGACACTTGGGACAAATATTACATTTCGTTAAATGAACAGTGTTACAACTGCAAACACAAAGGAAGACATTGATATTTCCACAATGAGCAAGAATGTGAGTATTTTAGTAGCTATCATTTCGTTAACAGAAGGTTTCACATTCACATGGAAAGGTAAGGTCATCCATAAACCTGGTAACAGACAGATACATAAGTTGTTTTGATTTCATTTTGGGGGTTTTACAACTACTGCCTCACCAAAGATGCAAGTGTAGACATCCCCTCAATGTTTTAATGTAAATCCCTTCATGTTTAAACCCATTATTGGAAGGGCTGGCTCACAGAGTTTTTCTAGTTCCAGGTTTTTTTTGTTTTTGTTTTTTGTTTTGTTTTTTTGGAACAACTTCTATATTATTTTTCACAGATTTTTACATATTCACATTTCTACCAAGAGAACATTAGGACTCCCTTTTTTTGCACATTCCAGCCAACATCCACTTTCTCTCTTCTCTCTCTCTCTCTCTCTCTCTCTCTCTCTCTCTCTCTCTCTCTCGTCCATTTTTACTAGTGTGTAGAAATAGGCAATATTCCACTGTGTTCTTGATTTATATTTCCCTGACCATTAGTGATGTTGACCACTTTCTTCTCATGTGTTTTAACTGTTGGTTTACTTGCTTTATAATAGGCATGTAAATATAAACATGCATATGCACACACATACATGTATACACACATGATGTTTTTAATTATTTACAAAATATTGAGCCTATAATCTTACATTTGATGCAGTTTTATTCAGTTTCACTTTGATATCAGTCCAATTGTCACTGATTTTGCTCTTGTTTCCATTTCATATGTTTCCTGTTCTTATTTTCATTTATTCGCTCATAATTTCAAGTATAATGTATTTCATTTATATACTCAAGAATATGTAATCATATACAACCCCTCTTATTCCCTTAGTTCCCTCATTAATATTATCCCACAGTAGTGGTTAGATTTCAAAATAATTTTTTTAATTTTTTTTATCTTAAATTGTGTGTATGTGTTTTATGTGTGTATATGTGTGCGTGTGTGTGTGTGTTTGTGTGGTCTGTCTCTGGGAATCTGTGTGTGGGAGTATGTAGACATTGATTGATGTGCACACAGAATTCAGATGAAGACCTTATATCTTCTGGAACTGGAGTAATATGCAATAGTGAACTGTTTGATTCAGGTTCTTAAATCCCACCTTGAGCCATCTTTAAGAGCAATATGCATTCCTAGCATTTGAACCATCTCCCTGGCCCTGATACCCAATCACTTTATTATTCTATTACACTTATGTATTCTTTCATATAATACATTCCAGCCACAAACTTTCCTCCCTTTCTTTCTCCTAAGCCCCTTCCCCCATGTCTTCTCCTCCAGTTCCTCAATATCCCTTTAGAAAAGAATAGGCTTCCTAGTGATATAAACCAAATTCAGCAAAACAAGATGTAATAAGACTAGGCATGTCTTATATCAAGGTTAGAAAATCTCAAATCTTAAATGTCAACTTGACATAAGATATATTTTATGTCCTGGAAAGTCACAAGTAAGGAATTATCTGAACTGATCTTAAACTATGGGCATGTCTATGGTTCATTGAATTGGTTGTTGATTTTTATAGGAAAGCCTATTGCAATATAGGCTACAAAATCGCAGACTGGACCTGAAGTGTATAAAAATTAAAAAAAAAACTAGCTGAGACTAAGAAGCAAACATGGAGTATGAGTAAATTTGATTCACTGTTTTTGAGTGTGAAGGTATTAGCTCCTAGGGTTCATATCTTATTTTTCCCCAAATTACAAACTGCTATATATAATGGTAAGCAAATTAATACCATTTCTCCTTAACTTTGTTTGATTCAGAGGGTTTGTATGGTGTCAGAAATAAAAGTAGGACACCCTAAACATGCCTTTTCAAACTTCAAAGTTACTTCTTTTTATAATTTGTAGAAACTTCTACCTTATATATGTAAGTGTGGGGCCACCTACCAGTATACAGGGAAACTACCAATGGCTCCACAGCCCCAAAAGAAATATTTTCATTTACCCAGCATCTACCAACTTCGCAAAAGCTCCTACTGAAGAGTGAAGCCTTGTGTGCTCTTCTTTCGCCCACTTCAGAGCTTCAGTCATCTTGATCTTCTGCATATCTTGTGCAGATAACGACATCTGCTTCTAGGTCATGAATGCAAAGTCATGCCATGTCAACAATTTAGCATTCATTTTAGAAATATTTTATGTATTTCCTGAAATTTGTTTTGATAGTTTGTTGATAAATTTAAAAATTTATATCCAGATATTATTATTCAGTCAAAAATATTTCACAATGTTATTATATACTGTGAGTTGCTTTCTTTTCTTATGTCTTATTCAATTTTGATGTGTAGAAACATATAAATTATATAGTAAATACATATTCTAGAGTACTCAGCCATATAAATAAAAAACCTTATTAGTAACTTTAGCAGAAATAGAACTTGTAAATAGTATCATAAATAAAATGTACAGGCATTGAAAGACAATCAGCACATGATTTCAAGCATACATAGAATCTCAAACAGTAGATCCTGTAGCAGGTGAGAGTAGCATGGTGTTTGTTAAAGACTGTTCCTTTGATAGAAGACTTTGGATTCTGGGTACAATTCCAGTTCAGGGAGTTGTATCAAAGAAGTGACAGAGAAACTGAAAGGAAAACTGTGGGAATCTTGAAAGAAAATTTCTATAAGTATAGGAATAAGATAAATTCTCAATAAAATTTAGACTCAGCAAATGTGGCTATGACATAGAAGACTGTACACTACTGGCATGTGGAAAGCAGGGTTGCTAATTAACTGGCAATCCTAATGACTGTCAAATTTGGTTACATCAAGGGAGTGATGAAAAGTGAGACCAGCAATCATACAAAGGTTAAGATTTGAATAGGCAGAGTATCCTATCACTAGAACAAACAGGAACTGAAGTGATACTGCATAAGCAGAAAAGAATCTGGCTGATATTAGAAGTCTTTTCTGTATTAGATCATAAAACCAAGTCTAGGGCTGATAGTGTAGTTGGTAAAAGCATTTGAGTGTGGTGTGAACCCTAAGACCAACACAGTGGCAAAAGAAAAGAGAGTTGGAAAGAAGTAATTTGACCTTTGACCTCCCCTTACATAGCATGGACTTTATATACCTGTATCATCCTCCCTACCCACCACAGACAAAAAACTCGAAGATGAAACGACAGAAAATCAAATCTTTAAAGACTTGCAGCTATCTTATCTTTGACAAGAAAATCCCCAAAGATTCTTAGCTCTAATCTAGGATTGTCCAAGGTCATGTTGTATATTCTACCTCTGTGTATTTTTGCTATATTCTGGCAATGCTATCTGATGGGCTGACAGTGAGTGTTCATCTAGGGTTGATGGGAGAACTTCAGTTTTACAAACTTTTGATCTTAGATTCTTCTCAAAGATTATGTGGAAACATTTGGAGTGGGTTCCAGAATTTTTTATAAGATCAAAACCCATACAAATACTCTTACCTGATTTTATTCTGATTTCACTCCATCATCCCTGGATCACATTAAAATCGCTTCTACTTTCATAGATCTCTGTAAGGTGATTAGGTTAAACAACATAATCACTGTCTAGTATTTAATGAACAATGATATGGAATGTCCTTCTATATATGTGTTGCTTTTATTGACTAATGAATAAAGCTGTTTCAGACAATGGCTTAGCAGAGTAAAGCCAGATGGGAAATCCATGCAGAGATATATAGAGAGAGCAACTAGGTGGAATCAGGGAGATGCCATGTAGCTACGGAAAGAGACAGATGCTGTAACCTTATCAGAAGGTCACACCTCTGGGTGATACACAGATTAAATAAAAATAGTTAACATATAAGAGCTAGCTAGGAATGTGCCTATGCTATTGGCCAAACATTGTTGTAATTACTATCATTTCTGTGTGATTATTCGGGTCTGGGCAGTCAGAAAACAAATGAGTAGGTTGCATTTACAAAACAGCTCTGAATATTACCTGTGAAAAGAAATATCTCCTGAATTAGGAATCCTGATGTAAAAATGCAATTTTTAATTTCACTCCTAGTCTATTATCTGCTTTTTTATTAAACAGAAATATACTTGAACCGAGCATCTCCTCCTTATGACCCGAACTCCCAGAATGAGAATCTTTTTTCAGTGATATATTGTTAAATAGAGTGAACAGACCCACACATGCTCACACACGTCTGGACTACCCCTATCTCACCAAAATGTAAGAAAATCACCAAACTAAATCAATACCAATCATCTTATAAGGTATCATACCAAAGGAATATACTGTCAATTGTACATGCACACTCTTTGTAATGAGTAAGAATGTGGCATAATTGAGGTTGTAAAATAAATCCAAAGTTTGTTGACTTTTTTTAAAGTTTTTTTTTAATATAAAAATCTTAACTGGAGAGATGTCACAACGTTTAAGAATACTGACTGATCTTCGACAGGCCATGAATTCATATTCGATAACTAAATGGTGACTCACAACCATCTGTAATGAAATCTAGTGCCCTCTTCTGGTCTGCAGGCAGAATACTGTATACATCTTTTTAAATCTTTTTAAAATGTTTCTTTTTAAAAAATGTTAATTTTCAAACAAAATAAAAAAAAAACTAAATTGTGTCAATTTTAAAGTATGTGAATGTTCATTAGTTTCTTATATGTTGTGATGTTTAAATCATTTTTAAGCAACTATTTTCAGGAGCATCTCATTTTATTGAATAAAATAAGTAAAACAATGAAAACAGAAGATTAAAAATGAATGTAAATTAATATAATCATAGCATACAACTTATTTTAATACCTTTTTTGTCTTTTGCACTATATGCAATAATAGCTAAGTTGTTGAAAAATGTATAGGATCTTACAAATTGGTGATTGTTTTTATTTTATAGTCTTATAATTAACAACTTTATTCAAATTACCATTTATAGAAGTTGGTTTTTCTTTTTCTTTTTTTTTAAATATTTATTTTATTTATTATATATACAATATACTGTGTGTATGCCTGCAGGCCAGAAGAGGTCACTAGACCTCATTACAGATGGTTGTGAGCCACCATGTGGTTGCTGGGAATTGAACTCAGGACCTTTGGAATAGCAGGCAAAGTTCTTAACCTCTAAGCCATCTCTCCAGCCCTGAAGTTGGTTTTTCTAATGAAAGCTAGAGTTTCTAAGTCAGGATATAGCATTTCTATATACAGGTTTAAATTTTAAATTAAGCTGTTACATAAAAATTGCATTTATATTTATCAGATTAACAAATTAAGAAGAAACAAAAAAATTAGGAAAGATAATCTTATTTCTTATGAATGTTCTACATTTTACTTACTTATTACTTATTTGCCTTATTGTTTATTTTGTGTGTTCCCAGTGATCATACGCAGGTTTTTGTACACTCAACTGAGTGTTAATGTGCATCTCTTATGTTTTTTTTTCTTTCAAATGTGCACACAATTAATACATATTTCCATTTCCAAGCATAAAGTTAATTTAAATAACCTTTACTTTGATATTCCATGCATCTTGAAATTTAAAATTATCTAAGCATAAAAATTCTTTCATGTATGTAAGGAAACCTAATGATTGCAAAAACTTTCAATAATGAAATGCTCAAAGGCTCATTAATCAGTAATGAATTAACAATCTTAGTTGTCATCATCAATCACCATAAACAGGAGAATGGGAGCATGAGACACTTTAGATTACTTATACTTAACACTCTTTCAAGTTTGGTTATTAATTTAAAGATGAGAAAATCCTATGTTCGCACTAAAAATATGACACTAATTTGATTATTAAAGTTTTTTACTTTTGATAGTTTAAATATTTAGATATTCATATTCTTAGTAATGTGAACATATACAGAAAAAATGTTATTCAATTATGGTCAAAGTCATCTATGTTTTTTCTGCAAATGTATTGAGTCATAATTATAATTCTAATATGTTCTATAATTTTTAAAAAGCATGCCTATATATTTAATCTTATATTTAACTTGAAACAGATGAGAAATATGAGACAGGTTACAAGAAAAAGCAGACTTTTTTATGAATTGTTAAAGATGTTTAGGAATGGTATGGTAAGAAATAGGAAAACAGAAAACTATAAATAATGGTAATGACTAATTTATAGAAAATATTTAATTACTTTTATGCAAATGTATAACTTCATTGTTACTTTTATTTTTCAAATTAAACAGAAGTTGAAGTTCAGAAATTTGATCATACGTATATAATCTTCTTTGATTAATGATGTGATTTATCAGGTTTGGGTTTAACCTTTTGGGTAATATTTAAATATAGAGCTTAAAACAATCTCTTCAATAATCTCTTTTTGATTTTCTGTTCATCAGTCCTTTCTTAAGAAAATGTTTTAGCTTGAGCCAGGAAGTTCCCTAGCCTGGGAAATAGAAGTAGAAACCTCTTGGAAAACACATGGCAGGTGAACTTGATGACAAGATTAACATTCCAGCACAAAGAACAAGTTCACAACTACCACAGGATTCAAAGCCAACTGTAGGTTTGTTGGGATGTTGACACCACCTGTATAACCTAACAGCAGTGGAGAAAATCTTCATTATGTCACTTAGATTGTTGCCTGCAGGTGGTTGTGAGTTGCCTATGTGGACACAGGAAACCAAGCAGGGAAATGGAGGTATTATATAAAGCCAGATAGGCTCATTTAAACAGATACATTTCACGTTTTCTTTCATATGAGGAATTTGCCTTAAAATAGAGTATGTTCATTTATATCTATGACACAAAAAATAAGGTGGATGATGATCAAACATGAAAAGACTTAAAATAGTCTCAATAATAGAGAATATAGGATAAAGAAAACAATATTACTCTTTACTGTTATGTGGAATCTAGATTTAAAGGTATATAAACAATATATATATATAGGTAATATGACTATATGACATGAAAGTTATGCATGATATAGATATCAATACATGTCTGCATATGACACTAAATAATAAGAATTATTTGGATATATGAGAAAAGGGAGGGGCAATGGAAGTTAAACGTGAGTGATATATACTGACAAATATTTGAAATGTCATAATGAAACCTATTACCTTATTTGGTAACTAAATGCTTTAAAGAAAACAAAACTAAATTAGGTGTCGTGGTTTGAATGCAAATGTTGTCCATTCTCACACTTGAATGCTCGGTACCCAATTAGTGAAACAGTTTGGGAAGGTTTAGGAGGTGTGTATTAGCTTTAGTAGGAAGGTGTGTCGTTGTTGATGAAGGTTTGTTCTTGGAGGTGGACTTTCAGGTTTCAAAAGGCTCCTGCCAGACCCAGTCTTTCCCACTCTCTGCCTTCTGCTTATGGATCAGGATGCTCTTAGCTATTTCTCCAGCACCATGCCTTACTTTGTGCCATGAGACTCCCTTACATCTTGATTATTGTACTAAATCTCTGAAACTAAACGGAAGCCCCAATTAAATTGTTCCTTTTAGAAGACTTTCCTTGGTCCTCGTGCATTTTCCCGGCAAAAGAACAGTGAGTAAGACACTGAGCTAATATTAATAATGGTGTATTAGAGAAAATTTCTTGGAATTAAAATATAATTTTGAATTATAGACAACATTTAGAAATGATTTATCTAGTAAACTATACATGTATACTAGAAATAATTGGCTAAGTCAATAATGGACAATAAAACATTACAGCTGAAAATGAAAATGCTACTTTGATAGATACATGCATCATCAGTGGAGATAGGGAAAAGGAGGACCAGTTGCTCAGAGGAAGAGGGGAAGTGGGACAATTAGAAGGGGATCTGAGAAGGATTTGATTGGAACGTATTGTATAAGAGAAGAATAAAGAAAAACAAAAACAAATAAACAAACACCTGAACAGAATCTTACCATTCACAACCATTGAAATATTTCACATCATGTGACTCTACACTCATAGATTCTCACCCACATGAGAACTCAAATGTGAAATGAACAAGAATAACACCAACCAACTTGACAAACTAATATGAAAGAGAAAAACCCTGGAGGCCTCAACTCTACACAAAAACAATAGGCAACTTAAAAAAGCTGGGAATGAGAGAAGCTTTCCTCACATTTTCTTCAAGGAAAAGAACACAAAAAAATTCTGTACAGTGCTAAATAATTAGTCCTGAAAAAATACATGCAGATATTATTGTATGGACTATACAAGTTCTGTTTAGGAATAGGTGTGTTTATACAAATACTTATATTCACACAATAACAATCAATAGAATTAGGCCATGGATTTGAAGGAGTGTATAGAAGGATTTGTAGAAGTGTTGGAGGGTCTAAAGAAATAAATACTAAAATTAAATTATAATATCAAAAATATAAAAAATAAATAAAATATGTGAATGCAAATAAAACACATCACGATTAAATCACATTCTACTGAAAATTAGAAAATATATTTTTCTGTGAAATAATCACTTTGTACACTATGAAGATTTGTCATTGTGATTAGTTCAATTATCAATTTGACTCATCAATAGCTGAACAGAATGAGGCTAGGTAGGAGAATGGCACCAGGAGAATAATGGGGGAATGAAGGAAAGAGTCTGGATTCATCAGCCATACATAAAGAGAGCAGGAGACGAATGTGCCATGCTAAAAGTGTTACTGCCTCATGGCAGTGCATAAATAAGAAATAGGGGTAAACTTAAAATGTAAAAGCTTATTAGTAATAAGCCTGAGGTATTGAGCAAAAATTTACAATTAATAGTAAGCCCCTAAGTGATTGTTTGAGAGCTACTGAAGGATAGGAAATCTCTGTCTACAATATTCTCCACCTCTTCCTAGTCTATATTTATCTTATACTTAAAATAAGAATGAAAATACCAAGTGCTCTGGTGCATGCTTTTAAGGTTAGGAACTATTCTAAATAAACCATCAGTGGTAATATAATATGCTGTTTTAAAATTTGTAAAATATTTGACAGTTTCTTATAGAGTAAAACATAAATTTGCGTAGTATTCAAAATTCTCTTCACTTCTGAAAATGAAATTAAAATTTATATTACACTAGGAGGTATATAAAACTCTTTATGTTTTCATATTCATAGTTACTAGCAAGTGGATTATTATAAAATTGACTTCCATCTCTAAGATGGATGATTAATGCATAATTAAAAATAAACACTCAATATATAATAAGTTGGAAGAATATTAAATACTAGATAGTCTAAATTAATGAATAAATCTAGTCCCAAAATTTAGATGCTTTTAATTTTTTATGTGGTTAGGTGGAAAAGGTAAAACAATAAGGACAATGAAAGCCCATTTGTCTCTTGAGGCTGGATGGGAAATGACAAAAGAATTGTTAGCAGGGTGCTCTGGTGGTAGGTCAGTTTATAAAACATGTCTAGTCCACACGAGGATCCCTTAATAGCCACACAAATGTAAATGAGACAGTTGTAAGGGTGTTTAATTGAGATGTCATTGCTGGAAAATGACAGACAGAGTGATCCTTAGGGAGCTCTAACCAGCAATTTAGTATCTTTGGTGATTCTCAGGTCAGTGAGAAACCCTGCCTCGAAATAAGGTGATTGGGTCCTAGGAATGATGCATTCTGTCCTCCTAAAGCATAAACACGTAAATGGCATGTGTTCTGGTACACACAGGTGGAGATACGCACACAAAGACATATACAAATACACTAAAAATAAGCCTTTGTATCAAATATTTATGACAATTCTAGTATATTCACACAATATCCTTTATTAAAACATAAAGGAATTTGAGGTTGGAGCTTGGAGAAGGTGATTAATTCATTATGTAACACTAAAAAACAAAAAGACATACTAAAAAGGAAAATGGTATTGCCATATTTACTTTAAGTTTTGTGTTTGATCATATAATCAGAAGATGAATAAGATCATCATGTGTTAACAGAAGCTTCTGTTCAGCCCGGTCCCTCAGCCGTTCGGTCCCAAAGAAATACACAGAGGTCTACATTAATTATAAAGTAATTGTCCTAGTAGCTCAGGCTTCTTATTAACTCTTATAACTTTTTTAATTTATTTATTTATTAAAGATTTCTGTCTCTTCCCCGCCAATGCCTCCCATTTCCCTCCCCCTCCCCCCAGTTAAGTCCCCCTCCCTCCCTCCCTTGTCAGCCCAAAGAGCAATCTGGGTTCCCTGCCCTATGGGAAGTCCAAGGACCACCCACATCCATCCAGGTCTAGTAAGGTGAGCATCCAAACTGCCTAGGCTCCCACATAGCCAGTACGTGCAGTAGGATCAAAACCCATTGCCATTGTTCTGAGTGAGGTAAGCCAGACCAAAAAGAGCGACCAGACTCTTATAACTTTTATTAGCCCATAATTCTTGTCTATGTTAGCTATGTGTCTTGGTACCCTTTTCAGCAAGGCAGTCTCATCTTGCTTGCTCTGTGTCTGGTTTCCTCTGTGTTGACTGCAGACTGAAACTTCCCTCTTCCCAGAATTCTCATTGCCCCACCTCTACATCCTACCCGGTCACCCGCCTATACTTCCTGCCTGGTTACTGGCCAGTCTGCATTTATTTAAAATACAAATGACAGGGTAAAAACCACTGTCCCACAGAAATTATGTAAAGATATTAAAAGAAATATAACTTACCTCAACATATCCTAGAATAAGTTACATAGAGGTTTTCATTCTTTTTCTTGGCTTAAGAACAACTGAATCGCAAGGAACAAAAAAATTATTTCCTAATTTGAAAAAACGTATGTTGAAGTTATCCTCTGCCTGACTCCAAGACTTGTGTCCTCAGTTTACTAACAAGGTTAAATAAAATTTAATTAAAAAATCTTGTTATGCCTATTTCCATAGATTACTGTTTTAGTTAAAATGAGAGCTGTATTTGATTATATCAGGATATAATGAATCCATACATAAAACAGAATATTTTTTTGACTAGTTCAATATGTCTGCTTTGGTTTAGTTGTTAGATTTGCCTTAATTCTCGGCTTTCTTGATTATGTAATCATATATACTCTATGCAGGTTCTTAGTATCATCTGTTCATTCACAATGATGGATGCACATAATCTTCCGTGGCAGAGCTATTTGGGGACTTTAGAAAATACTGCGTATGGCAGATAATTGATTTCGTATGAGTGCATCTTATAAACGGTGCATAAAACACTGCAAAAATGACACTGTTTAAATATCATGGCAATATTTTACTTGCATGTAATTATCCATGTTTCTGTGGGTATATCCATTGTTTGGATAGCTTGCATTATATAAGTTTTAGAAATTAAAATAAATATTTTAGAAATATGGATCCTATCCAACTCAGTGTCACACATCTGTAACCCCAGTTTCACAGAAGCTGGGGCAGTTTTCCACAAGTCCAGTCCCAGCCTGCACTGTATTATGAAAGTTCTTTCTCAACAATAAATAAATAAATGAAAAATGCTGAAGGAAAAACAAAAGATATCAAGCACAGAGTAAAGCCACCAATAAAAACAACTGTTCTCACCCTTTATTTGTATGGGAATATGTTTGGCATTTTTAATTATGTGGTTAAAACTAAGTTGTTTCTCTCTCTCTCTCTCTCTCTCTCTCTCTCTCTCTTTCTCTGGTGTTTTTGAGACAGGCTTCTCTGTAGCTTTGAAGCCTGTTCTGAAACTAGCTTTTGTAGACCAGGTTGGCCTTGAACTCATAGAGATCTGCCTGCCAAATCTAAGTTCTTATTTCTCAGTGGAGCTCAAGAAGCTTGTGGGACTCTAGAACAAAGATAGGAAGGATTATAGAAACCAAAGGGGTTGAGGACAAAGGAGAATACAACCAACAGAATCAACTAAACAGGTCTCGTAGGGGCTCGCAGAAACTGAAGCTACAAACATTGAGACTGCATGGGTGTATATCAGGCCCTCCTTATACATGGTATGGTAATTTTTAGCTTGTTATTTTTGTTGGACTCCAACCAGTGGAAGTGGTAGTGTCTTTAAGTCTTTTTCTTACTGGTGAGGCTTTTTTCCTCGTACTGGGTTGCCTTGTCTAGCATTGATAGGAGTGTTTATGCTGAATCTTATTGTAATTTGTCTGTTTGTTTTTATATTAACAGGAGATGATACTGGGAGAACTAGGCTTCCACAGGGATGAACCCCTGCCTTGTTTTCCAATACTTCATTATCAGTCATAGTCCTAAATTTTGGAATGAGTGGTTGTCAGACATAGGTGGGTAGGTTAGGAGAAGGAGACAGGATGGTGTAATTATACAAAGAATAATATCCAGTTGTTAGATTTCAAATTGTCTTTTGGCCACACTTAACAACAAACATGTTTTTATTATTAATTAAAACATCTTTAATCTCCTAAGTATGCAAAGAGTGCTTCTGGAAGTGTTTAATTACTGTGTTTTCTCACTTGATATAATGTCCCAAAGTGCTTGCCATCATTCTCTTATGTCTTTACTTACCTAGGATTTCTTCACTCTTCTCTTTCTCTGCTGTATGTTCTTCCATTTTCAGCTTTTGTATTCTTTAATATGTTTCTTATTAACATTGACAGGCATAGTCATGATGTCCATAACTGTAGTCCTCTTCTGGCTATGAGATGCTAGTCAGAATCCCAATGTTGCTTCAGATTTTTGTAGCTTTCACTGATTCCAATTTGAACTTTTCACTATAAAGCTCCACCATTTTCATAATTGGCTTTTCAAATGTTTGCTTAGTTTTACATTAATAATAGATTCAGAATAAAGCATTATTGGAGTAAATTTTGTGAATGAAGCTATGTGTGGAGACTTCTGAGACCTTGCAAGAAAACCCAAGAAAAAATCAAAAAAATTTTTTCCTTACATTTATTTATAATTTTTTTTCAAAATTAATGTTTATTTTATTCATTTTAATTCATTGGTCTCTCAGCCTTTGTTATTTCATAGGACCCTAGTTTGTGAACAGTTTGAGAGTTTATAATTTTTTAAAACAATCTTTTCTCATTTTACATACCAAGCCCAGTTCCCACTCCCTCCCCTCCTCCAGCTCTCCCCAACTTTCACCCACCCCACTATCCATTCACTTCTCAGAGAGGGCAAAGCTTCCAATGGGAAGTCAACAAAGTCTAGCACATCACTTTGAAGCAGGACCAAAGCCCTTCTCATTATATCTAGGCTGAGCAAGGAATTCCTCCAAAGAGAATAGGCTCCAAAAAGCCAGTTCAAGAACTAGGGATAAATCATGGTCCCACTACCAATGGCCCCACAGATTGCCCAAGGCATACAACAGTCATCCACATTCAGAAGGCCTAGTTTAGTTTTATGCTGGGGTCCCAGCTGTCAGTGAGCTTTTATTAGCTCATTTAAGCTGTTTCAGTGAGTATGCCCATCATGGTCTTGATCCCTTTGCGCATATTATCACTCCTTCCTTTCTTTTACTGGACTTTGGGAGCTCAGCCCAGTGCTTTACTGTAGGTCTCTCTCTCTATTTGCCTCCATTAGTGCTGGCTGAGGGTTCTATTATAATGTATTTCCTCCAAAACCTGGGCTGTTCGTCCCTCTGCTAGGTGTAATAATAGGAGTGGGTTGCACTTCAGGTTGCCCATAATCTTACCCATTATTGTTCAGAATGTAAACACAAATTGTCCTAATAACTATACTCAGCCTAAACTCATGTGGCCTTCCTCCTGTCACTATATACAGCTTAGATTCAAATGATGGTTACTCATATGACTTTGCCCAACAATAAGAATGCTCTTAGAATATAAATTATCTGATTCTCTGAATACAGTTGTCTATTGCATGAGACTTTAGTCTGCCTCATTTTTATGCTCTACTCTTCCAGTTTCATGCACCAACTAGAGCAGTAACAGAGCAGGCGTGGTTTAATCTTTTTACCTCCATAGATCCTGTAAGTTAAAGAAGGCTAAATGATCCAAACTGGGTTAGCAGAAATCTTCAGTATTTCAAATATTGTATATGGAAGAGATAATATGCTATTATTTTTGAAGAAAGAGGTGATAATTTTGAAATTGAGTCTCAATCAAGCTCAAAAATTTAAATGTGAAATTTTGTGAGACAATAGTCTTTTACACTGTAAAGTTTGTCAGTTGTACCGCTTTAATAAAATGCTGATTGGCCAGTAGCCACGCAGGAAGTATAGGCGAGGTGACTAGAACAGGAGAATTCTAGGAATAGGAAAGGCTCATTCTGCAGTCATCATGAAACACAGAGGAAGCAAGATGAGACTGCCACACTGATAAAAGATACCAAGCCAAGTGGATAACACAGGTAAGAATTATGGGTTAATATAGGATGTAAAAGTTAATAAGAAGCCTGAGCTGCTAGACCAACCAGTTTATAGTTAGTGTAGTCCTTTGTGTGTTTCTTTGGGACTGAATGGCTGTAGGACTGGGCAGGAAAGAAATCTTTGTCAACATTAAAATGATTAAAAGGTCACTTTTATTTTCTGTGCATGTGTGCATGCCTGCATGTATGTACCAACACACATATGTGAATGTCAAAGAGCTTTTAGAAGTGAGTTATCTCATTCCTCCGTGTGAATTATGGGAACTCAATTCATTTGCCCACTGTGCCATCACAACCATCAGAATTCACAAATTTAAAGTCTGGACTAAAATGTTGCTAGTGAAAGAATGAAGATTAATTTTATTTCCAATTCTTCCCCATGGTCGTCTTTGTCTCTCCTCTTTTCTTCATTTGCTGCAAAAAAAATTACTTCTCTTTCCAGAGAAAGAATGTAAAAATGAAAAACATTCCTAAACAGTAAAGTTATTTTCTTGAGACTCTTGTGAGAATATCTGCTCTTCTCAAAGATATGCATTTTTTATTATCACATATAAAATTATATAACTTTGCAAAAAACTGACTCCTATATCAATCCCTGTTAATTAGGATATTATCCTTTACAAACACTGACATAAAATATTAGATATTGATTTTGTGATATAATACATTATGACTTCTTGTTTTCTCACTGTTTTTGATTCACCAATTTGTTAGTAACTGTGATATTCAGAATGATGTAACAATATAGATGATCTGAAAGATAAGGCAAGATTTGACTAGTATTTCTTGGCACTGTGTGCTAGTTGTTTCTAGATATTCCTTGGAATTTCTATCCTAGAGAAAATAAAGACTAGTTTTTATGAGTCACTCTAAATAGAAGTTAATTTCTTTTTCTAGATTTGGCCATACAATCCCCGTCAATTATGAATTTGAAAATGACTTTCAAGAGAAAGTGAACCCATGTGGCAGGTTTAAAGTGAAAAAGAACTTTGTTATCCCAAAGTCATAACTACCACCATGCAGAGAACGGCACAGAAAGAAACCTGCTCATATCAGCAAGCTTATATTCTTGGTACACACATATTGCACTCTGAGCCTGTGAAAGCACAGAGACCAAGACTTATTATGAATGTCCCTTAGGTATGCAGATGCCACAGCACAGAGTAAGACTAGCTGAGAGAAGGGGAACAAAGAGAAAGATGCAAGAGTGACTTTGCTTAGAGCTATGTTTTCATCTTTACTATGGAAATTGTCACATTATGTCTCCCTGGGAGAACCCAGAGATTTTTATGAGCAAACAAACTTAGTTTTCTAAATGTAAGATGTGAATTACCTCAGGTTCATATTGAATTTATTAGAATGCAGACTTATTCATAGGCAAGAAATCCTTTTACTTTCTTTAGTGTCATTTAAAATTCCCTATCATAGACCATCAAGATCATTACACTGATAGTGCCTTCAATAAGCAAAATCAAGTTAAAATCTTTTTTTTTCATTTTAGTAAGAAATTTTATAAATTAAATACCAATATTCATCCAGCACAAAGAAAGATTGAGGGAAAAGTTTCAGAAGCGAATTTGCATATTATTTTATATCAGCATGTAGGTAGATAAAGATCAACTCAATAAATATTGTAGATTGAATTGGAGATGCATTTCATTGGTTAGCTGGAGAAGTGGAGAGTTGGTATTGGCTTATTTCAATACATGTGCAATAACCAAAGCTTATGAACCACGATACAAACATTATTCTTTGTGTGCAATCCTGGGGTTATTTACAAAGGGGGCTTGGCTTTTTAACAATTTGAATGGACTTGCTCATATTTTTTAATAGCTAGAGATCCAAAGAGTAGCTGACAGCTAGAGAACTCTCTTCGTTTTTTTATTTTTTTAATTTATTTATTTATTAAAGATTTCTGCCTGCTCCCCGCCACCGCCTCCCATTTCCCTCCCCCTCCCCCGATCAAGTCCCTCTCCCTCATCAGCCCGAAGAGCAATCAGGGTTCCCTGACCTGTGGGAAGTCCAAGGACCACCCACCTGAGAACTCTCTTCTCATGAATGAAAAACAAGGTAATTAAATTCAAGAAAGGAAACATTTTCCTTATAAAACCCTTAATCAACCACCTTTCTTATCTAAAAAAATGGAACTTTATGGCTTGACAATAATAGAGTGGATTGTGTATGTCTATGAAACAACAATGAACATATATCTACCAAAGAAATATCATTTTGGTCAAGTAAAATAAATTAGTTATAATTTGACATTAAAAGTTCATTTTTAAAAAGTATATTGTTCAAGAGTTCAGTGGTATTGTTGAAATTCACCTGCAAGACTTTTGTTATATACTTTATACTTATGTATATTAAATTTTTGTAAAATATTATGCTATTTAATGCTATACTTAGAAAAATATTCTTGTAAATAATGACTTTGGGACTTGTTTTTCAAATTTTAGGATCTAAGAAGATAAATTTTATTCATGCCAAACCATATTCTCTGAAATACACCAAAGACTTAATAAAATATAGATGTGTGTCATAGCATGTCACCATGAATCTTTATTTGAATGGAGGCAAAGTTTCATTGGTTTACACTTCTGGATCACAATTCATCGTTGAGGGGAATCAGGGTAGAAAACCAAGCAGGAGCTTGCTGCAGAAGCAATGGAGAAACACTGCTCACTGACTTTCCTACAGACTCACACTTTGAAAGCTTTTTTATAAAGCTGAAGACCAAAACCCAGGGAATTGTGCCTCCCACAGTAGGCTGGACTCTTTCAAACCAATTAACAATCAAGATAATCTCCCACAGATATGCATACAAACCAGTCTGATCTCAGCAACCCTCATTTTAGATTCTCTTCTTAGGTGACTCTAGTTCAGTGGTTCTCAACCTGTGGGAACCCTTTGAGATCAGATACCCTGCATATCAGATATTTACATTATAATTCACAGCAGTAGCAAAATTACAATTAGATGTTACACTGAAATAATTTTATGATTGCGGGTCACCACAACATGAGGAACTGTGTTAAAGGGTCTTAATGTTAAAATCGAGGCCAGCCTGGTCTACAGGAGCTAGTTCCAGGACAGGCACCAAAAGCTACAGAGAAACCCTGTCTCGAAAAATCCAAAAAAAAAAAAAAAAAAAAAAAAGTTGAGAACCACTGCTCTAGACTGCTGTCAAATTGATAGTTAAAGCTAAAGGACAGAGCCCAAACAGCTTACAATCCAAATAACAAATGATAATATGTGATCAAGTCGTCTGAGTCATCAAGGAGTTTATATGAGTATGTCTAGCTTTGAAGTTCATTTTACTTTATCTCTAAACTTGCTGTTTTTTTTTTTTTTTTTTTTTTTTTTTTTTTATATAGTACTCAAACTGGTAGTGGTGGCACCTACCTTTGATACCAGAATAAAGGAAACAGGGGTAGATGGATTTCTGTGAGTTTGAAGCCTGGTCTAAATAACAAGTGCTAGTCCAACCAGGGATGCAAAGTGGGTCCCTGTATAAAAATGCTACAATAAAATAAAAACAAATTATCTTACCTTAATTTCAAAATGAAGCAAAATCTTCAGCTTTTGTAAGATAAGGTACAAGGATAGCTGCAAATATAAGTTCAAGTCCAGTCTAAACTACATAGCAAGACCCTATCATGTACAAAGACTGAGTTCTAGGCCAGGCTGGGCTACAGAGCAAGACCCTGTCATTTAGAGAGACTGAGGTAGACAGAAGGGATACAGAAGAAATTTTTCAGGGAGAGGGAGGGAAAGAGGGGAAGAGAGAGGAAGAAAAAGAGGAAGAGGGAGGAAACTTTTTATAAACTCCTAAGGCATCATAAATCTTAAAGATTGGCATTCACTGTTTATCGTCTTTATTTTATAGAATCTCCACTTACAAAGGGGATCCATACTATGATTAACATAATAAATTTATGGCCACTATTTTGCTTTAATATTTCTTTTTAAGGAACTTTTTTTTCTATTCTCATGTTCCCTTTAAAAAAAAACTGCTTATGTCCAGAGGGCTCTAAATACCACTTTATGGAGAGGGGATGACGTCACTGCCATAGCCATGGTGAAGCCATGGAGGTTGCTCTCTCTAACATAAGATCTGGAGTTGATACACTAAAAGCAAGTGTACTTAAACTAGGGATTGATTAAGACTAGATGGGTAAGAGTAGGACTGAACTTCTTGTGGATTCATGGGGATTTCTCTTGTGCCAGGTTTCTTGTTAACCCCATAATGGCTCCATCAATCAAAAGTATCTCTTTCCCTGCTCTCATATTTATTCTTCCTCCATGTCATCTATCCTGGTTCTCCCTTTCCCTCCCCCTCTCTCCTGCTCTTCCTTTTCTACCCTGTCTTTTCCCTCCACCCACATGCTCCCAATTTTGTTAGGAACAATCAATTTATAAAATGATAAAATCAATTTATCATTTCTAGGTGAGTCTCTGTATGTTTTTCTTAGGTTTCACCTTGTTAGTTAGCTTCTCTAGGATCATGGACTATAGGCTCATTATCCTTTGCTTTACAACTAGTATCTACTTATGAGTGAGGACATACCATGTTCATCTTTCTGCGTTTGGGTTACCTCACTCAGGATGGTTTGCTTTAGTTCCATCCATTTGCATGCAAATTTTAAGATGTCATTGTTTTTTTATTATCATTTTACATGTGGAAGTCTTCACCAGTTTCCACTGTCAGTTACTTGAAGACTAACTTTAACATCTGTGTGTCACATTGGAGTGCTTAGCATTTAGGGCTTACAGATGAATTATGGTGTGTGGTTAGAAAAAATTCAGAGAACAAGGACAATTGGGAAAAATACACAGTGATCAATTTCCTTGAGGAGCCTGGAGTTTAAGGATCAGCTACGGTAGATATAGTGGAAATCTTGAAGTATTTAAAAGATATAATAAAAACAGAAAAATTATTTATTAGATTATATTTGAATTGTTATATACCTTCTATCTTATAATCTTTAAAATACAAAATGTCTCAGGATAACTTTAATTGTTATGAGTAATGGAATGAACAATAGTCCATCTTCTAACAACTTTTATCAAATTCCTAATTAATGCTAATTGAATAATACTTAGATCTTTCTTTCTTTCTTTCTTTCTTTCTTTCTTTCTTTCTTTCTTTCTTTATTTCTTCCTTTCTTTCTTTTTTCAAGACAGAATTTCTCTGTAACTTTGGAGCCTATTCTGGAACTAGCTCTTGTAGACCAGGTTGGTTTTGCACTCACTAAGACCCACCTGCCTCTGTCGTGAGTCCTGGGATGAAAGGTGTGTGCCTCCACCACCCATCTTAGATTTTGCTTTTTTACTTTAGCTACTGTACTCAGTAAAAACCAAGCCTTTAGCTACTTTGTCCACCTCAGATTATCATCATTATATTTACCCAGCATAGAAGCACTTAGCTAGATATGTGGATAAAATGACCAGAGGACTTGTTTATAACTTTCACCAATACAGTGTAACAACTCAGGCTCCACAGCATCTGTTACCTACTCAGTAGAGTAATTTACATTGATATGTTGGATACCAGTGCAGGGTAGAATTTATAGCTTTAGGCCCACTGAGATATTTCCATGACTAATGACCGACCAATAGAACAAAATCGTGAAACCTGTGGTTTGAGAAGAAAGATTCATAACTTATTATGTAGGTCATTAGGCAAGTTGATAAGACAGGCCATTACTTGTTTGTAGTGTGGGTACTCAGACAACAGCATCATGCATTTACTGTCTTTTCTAAGCATTCAGGAAGAGAGTGAATTTCTTCACACACTGAGTTTCTTATCTAAGCTGTCAATTTCCCTGAGTCCCATTATCTATTAAGGTGAGTCCTCCTGAAGGTGGATGTATGCAGCCAGTGAACCCTGTGTTCACACAACCCTCTCACAGATCCAACAAGCAATGTATCTATTCATTGATGAAAAGCTTGAAATTTTTGCTCCACAGTGTTATGAATTGTAAGGTGAAATGAAAGGTTGAGAGTAAGACAAACATATTTACTTCCGTAGGTTCATTAATTTCCTTTTACACATTATTCTTTTGTGTACAATTTGCCAATTATTTTTCTTTTGTTTGAATAGACCAGCAACCAGACAATTTAATCATTACATTTGATGTGCATGTTTTCAAATCTTAGGGTTGTTCTTCCTCCACAAAATATAGAAGTTCATTGCATGATACTTGTATTGCTATCTAATTACCTGTTTTCTACCCAACATTTTCACTAACTGCAGCAACAATGGAGTATCTCATATGTCAGTAGTGCGTTTATAACACACGTTTATGTTGCAATAAAACAGCAACAAATAATCCTTTCTACAAATACACCTTTATATTCCTTCTTCTTATCATTGAATATGTGATCCACTTAAGTTGAATCCAGCATGTTAGACCATCACAAATATTAAATATCAATTTTTATTTTAGATAAAAATAACAACATAAAAATACTTTCTTATTCACCACTAAAATGCTTTCTAATTATGTGTGTAGCAATTACAGATATGTTCTTTTCTTGTTTTTCTCCTATAAAATTATTAATCCAAATATTAAGTCCAATGTCTTTATTTTCACATAATATTGAATGTAATTGTCAATTCAAGTCAAAAAAAGGTAGATCAATCAGTTATCATAATTAAGGATTTAAAAGCTTACATCAGGGTCAGTGAACATCACTAACTGATCTTCCAGAGGACCCAGACACAATTCCCAATATCTGCATGGCAGCTAACAAATGTCTGAGATTCAAGATCTAACATTCACGAGACATACATGCAGGAAAAACACCAATGCACATAAAATAAAAATAATTTATTTTTAAAAAGAAGGATAGCATCAAAGCTTTGCATGAATGTGTTATTGTATCATAATAATTTTAAAGCTTATTTATATAAACTATTACACTTTATTCACAGTTCTCCCTATGTGCATACAAAGAGAAATACACACAGAGAGAGACAGAAGGCTTACACTTTTCCTAACCTGGATTACTTTGTATCTACTTCCTCACTGCCTCAGTGCCTTTAATTTATCTTGTTCATTTATATTCAATGACATCTTAATTAATGAGCCTTACTTGTTTAAAAGAATACATCAGAACATGACTGATGAGATTCATTTAAAGTACCTACCATTTCTAGTACCTGTTTTATCAAGTAATTATATTCCCACCTCTTTCCTTCAGATCAGGAGCTAGCCTAACTTCCTAATCTAGACAAATAATATCCTACAAAATTCTCTCCTATATTCATGCTTTTTGTACATTTTACTATGACAATTAATTTGGATAGCATATGAAAATTCTTAATATCAAGTTTTTCTAGGTATTACTCTTAATCTTTAACTTTTTAAAAATATGATCTACAAAGCTACTGTCTTTCTAATTTACATTTTTTCCGTTAGCTTCTAGACTTCCTACTTCATCAACAAAATCTTTGTGGCAACATTTGACTACTTCTGAGTAGCATTATTTTACTGGACTGGTTTTCAAAGTTAAATGAAAGCAAGCAATTTTATTAATGTATAATAAGATATTACAATATCTTAAAATTTATCTAAAGAGAAAGAAAATCTTAGTATTTGTATTGGCTAACAATGTAATAGCTTAAGAGGGTCACAGAAAGCATAGGCATTTGACTTCACATTACCTGCTTGTGTGGAAACTCTCTGATCAGCAAAGCATGTGAATATAGTCTGTGTAAGCAAATGCTCTCCTTAGTGCTCGAAGATCTCATACAGTGAATATAGGACCATATTAAAACACATGGACAAAAACAAGCTAAAAACAACCCAAAACACCAAGTTCTAAGGAAATTTTCCTATCTGAAGGCCTCAGGGGAAATATTGGCCTTTTTCGAGCCAGATAGTGAACAACATCTTTGCTGTTAGAATCTCTCTAGTGTGGTGAATTTTAAAATGTAGCATATACTTGCAAGTTTTTCTTGTCTGGATTATTTTAATTTACCTGTGTTTGCAGCTTGTCAACATACTGTATTAAAATTCCTTCCCTTTTCACACTACAAAAGCCAATATTTGTATAAATATATTGATAGATGGTAGAGACAGACAGACAGATTCAGAAATATGCAATAAGAGATGCATATACTCTTTCTCTAGAAAAACATGACCAAATTTAATCAATTTATATAGTATTTTTAGAAATAACTAAATATAGCTTACAGAGGGGCCATTCAGCCTCAGTTTTTTTATAATAAACACATGTCCATTCATTTCAATATGATTTATTTTTTCTCACCTTTAGTCTATGATTTTGCATTATATGGCTATTTATTAGCTCATTTTCATTTTATACAAATAGTCATTTCTTTATATATTATTGTGTGATTATATAGGTATATGAAGTTTGTGCATAAGTGGGAACATGTGTGTAGTCTGTTTGTGTGTTTGTGGGTGTGTGTATATGTCCTGCATTCAATATGGTATATATGTGGAGATTAGAAGACTTCCTTTGATTTTGTTCTCTTCTTACACTATGGGTTATAAAAATCAAATCAGGTCATTGGGATTTTAAACCAAGCTTTTCCCCAACATTTTTATCATTTTTATGCATATTTCCAGCCCTTACTATCACTTTCTAACTTCACATTAAAATGAAGGCACACCCACACACACATTTATATATATATATATATGAAGAGGGATATATATATATATATATATATATATATGTGTGTGTGTGTGTGTGTATCTGTGTATGTGCATATTTATATGTGTATATACACACATACATACACACACACATATATTTTTTTATGATCATTACTTTTTTCATATTGTTATTCCAAAACCAAACACCTGGATTCTTCTATAAATATCTGAATACTAATGTTAAACTAAAACAATCTTTTTATATGCATGTGCATTCAATTATAATATTCAGTGTTTAAAAATTTGATACAATTATAGAGTGATCTCTTTGCACTATAAGAAAAATAAAATGGTTCCTTAAAGGTAAAACAGAACAGATTAATTTGACTGTGGAAAATGTCAGTCAACTTACACAAATGACTATACCACTGAGACATTTTTGGGTGAAAATATGCATACAGTGAGCCAAATTCTCATTATATATTCTAGGATAGTAAGAATGATCATTTTTAGATAAATATGAGCATGAGAGAATTGCTACTGTGGGCTAAATTGAAATAAGTAAATGATCAAATGAGTTTTTCTTAAGTTTTAAGTACTTTTCTCTAAGTACTTTTCTCAAATTACAGTATTTGCAGACAGAAATAAATTTAAACGACAAGGCCTCCTAGCCTTCATTATAAAAGTATCAAGTAAATTAGTAGGGATCACAGCGGGGTTTTATTATCAAGGAAGAAATTAGTTTGGTGTCTTTTTAAACACAATTTCGGAACTGTGAGTTCACTGGAAGGCAAAGTAAGAAATATGTGTGGCTGTCACATCGAAGTGTTCATTAACTTCCATCTCTTCTCTAATATCGTTTGTAATTTTCTCTCTTCTCCTTGTCCCTGTTTCATTCCCTAATTATACCTTCTCTTGTTTTTGCCCACTTAATGCATTGATAGCAGTATACAAGGCATCATGTAGTAATTATAATTAATTTTCTTGTGCTCAGAGGATAAGTACAGAAGCACTGTGGATTTCATATTTAACTGCCATTGGAACCTTCAAAATTCAAAACTGAATTTAACACATCTAACCTGCAGAGCACCACAGTTAACAACACACAGACTGCCAAGTATTGGTTGTTCACACTTCTTTTTTGTGTCTAATTAGAATTTGCTGCATCTTGTGGCTCTACAGAATTATTGGAAGGTAGCATTCCACATGCTTGCATCTCAAGGGAAAGATCCAAAAGCAAATGTTGAAGTGTGGATTTTACTGAGTTCATATTGATTTCATAACATCATAAAGTTGACCTATTGTAAACTGAACTGCTATATGTCAAGGATCATCTGTAAATCACTTGTGAAACAGATAATTTCCTTATGATTCATTCACAGGAAATTTCCCTGTTAACATATTTTGGAGAGTTCTAGCAGAACTGTGTAGCCAGTCCATAACTACAAGGAAGGAAATTACATTTTGTTAAGGTTTTAAGGATACCTGGGGTAGAAAAATTCATCTATGTAGTTAGACATTTAGGACAATTTGGGAATTTTTTAATTTATCCAGTCCTGTTACATATATTAAATCAAAATTTCTGGTAGTAGAGTTGAGTATGAAACATTCATAATTAGTACTTATACTTTCCAAGAAGGGATAGAGGTGGAAAATAGAGCCTATGATCTTAGTAATATAATTGAAGTAAAAAATTTGGCTGGAAATTCTGTTTAGGCATTTCAGAATTTCAAAAATGAATTCTATCATTATCTGCAGACATCTTTGCCAAATATTTCTATTAGATATGTAATGATAAGTTCATCTTAGTAAAATTACTATAACAAATTTGCAAGAGGGTGGATTATTAGCATTTCATGGTAGAAGATAAAATTTAGAAAAATCTATCATTCTTTTATTTCCCCTTAATCACTCTCCTCTCTTTGTCTCTCCTTCCTGACTTTCACCTTTTTTGTTTTCTTCCTCTCATCTCTTTACGTTTCTCCCTAAATCTCACTTCGTTTCCTCTCTTTTCCTATTCTCTTCTCTCTTCAATATGCATTAATGCTAGATTATCATCCATTAATATTATTTTAGTATAGGGAATATCCTGGGAACAAAACACAAAATAGACAATGTTCTTGAGACCCAAGGTTAAATATTTTAGCTGAAGTTATGAACAACTGAAAAAGTTACTTTCTGATATAATGAATATTATTATGAAGACAAATGTATCATTATAACAGTTATTTATGATAGAACTTTTTCATTAAGATGGTCAGAATTCATAGTTTAATTCATTGCAAAGATAAATGGTGGTGGACGCCTTTAATCCCAGCACTCAGGAGGCAGAGGCAGACAGATCTCTGTGAGTTTGAAGACAATCTGACCTACAAGAGCTATGTCCAGGACAGGCTCCAAAGCTACAGAAAAACCCTGTCTTAAAAATAAAAATGAAAAAAGAAAGAAAAGCAGATGTAAAGAAACAAATATGAAATACAACTTTGTATGTTTAACTAACTTAGAGAGGGCAAGAGAATTTGATCTTCATTTATCTGTAATCCAGCACATATCAGGTATATTCTTAAGATATAGCAAATGTATCCGAGCCACAATTTTCTTTATACTGAAGGTTTATTTTAAAATTAAATTATGTAATCTATTTTATTCCTAGATTTGTTTTAAGCAGTGACCAGTTTAAAATATTTTCTACTATAACATTTACACTCACTGTGGGTTTCCTGTTATGAATAACACTCACTAAATACTTTATTTGCATGAGTTTATAGTATATTAGTTTTTATGCAAATTGTTTTAATAACTTAATATATATCAATATGTAAAATTATTAAAATTCTACTGAATATCTTTACTGTTTTAACTTGGCAAATAGGCTTTTTTTAACAGGGTTTTTCTGTCTCTTTGGAGCCTGTCCTGCAACTAGCTCTTGTAGACCAGGCTGGCCTGGAACTCACAGAGATACACCCACCTCTCCCTTTTGAGCGCTGGGATTAAAGGCCTGAGCAACCACGTGAATGGGCATTTTAATATTTTTATTTCATTGTTCTTCAATTTTGCCTTTTTCAGGTTTATTATGATTTCTGTAAACATGTAAAGAACTCAAAGTTTACATAATACTGTGACAAAAAGAGTATGTAACTGAAAAGGAATAAAAATATTTCAACATAACTGCTAAGCCACAGAAGGTAGTAGTACTAGAACAACACATTGCCTTTATAGTTAGAAATCAGAGAACTGATATGTCCTCACACATACAAATAAAACAATAAAGGAGAGGTCTGCACCTGTGTCAAGGAATCTCCAAGATCAAGTGACTCGATTCATAATTATGGAGAATTACAGAGCTAAAGAGCAGAGCCAATTTATCTTTAGCTTTTGTTGTCACACTGAAAGTGAAAGATCCTCACCCACTGGGTTCAGGACCAAGAGGGAGAATCCCCGCGACTCAATTAACCAGTCCAGCAGATGCAAGAAGTAAGAGGGTTTATTAACAATCACATGACTGGGTGTCTCTAATCTCCGAAGAGGCAGAGCAACCCCGAACAGCAAGTTTTTATAGGCAAAAACCACAACATTAGCATAATGAGTATGAAGTACAGAATGATTGGATATAATATTTTATGTTATATCGGCATATTGGATCAGTTCTAGGCCATAGCTCTTTGTTCCTTCTATTTCCCAGAAATACCGTAAAAACCCCAAACCCTGTCCTGGAAAGTTCCCAAGTCCTATCATGGGTGCTAGGTGTTTCTTGGCAGGCTGGTTGTAGGGTACCATGGTCAGGGTGCAAGTTTCCTGGCAGGCTGGTGGCAGGGTACTGTGGTCAGGGTGCAAGTGGCAGTCAGGGCTGTTTTGCAAGTTTTGTACTTTTCCATTACTAATTATCATCCACCTAGGGCATATGCTTAAAGCAGTTGCAAGTAGGCTTTTTGAGTTGGGGTCTTACAAAAGTTATTCATTGTCTACATTCATGTCTGACCTTTGACCTAATATCCTTTTAACTCTTAAAAATTACACAAGTTGTTTTAAAGAAAATATTAGTTTCCACCAATTCAAGAACCAAGAACGTCACCAGAACGTCACCAGATAGCATCCAAATTCTACAGCACAATTTTTCTGCCTTCTTAATTTTTTCACGAAAGTTTTAAAAATATTTCTATTTAAGCATGTATTTATTCTGTTACAAAAATGTCCTGGATGAGTTAATTGTTTGAACACAGGTGGATGTTACATGAACTACTTTAGGGAGTTTCCTGACTGGGCCAATTGGTCAATTAAGTAAAAGATGACAGACACACACATGCAAAAAAGATAGAGTCTGTTTGGACATTCTCTGATGGAGATGGACCAATATTAACTCAGAAAAGCACCACTTTTATTATATACAGCACTAAGAAGGAGGAGGCTGCCTAGTTAATCTTAGTAGGTTATCTCTGAATGGGAGCAGACTCAGGATATAGTCATTGAGGATGAGAACATGTGGAGACCCACCAAAAAATCTGAGCCTATTCAACCTTGTCTGAAGATTAAAGAGATTGGGTTTATTTTTGCTCTTTCATAATAGTTGACAATAGGTGTGGCTACGGAATGAAATATTCTGACCTAGGGTGTGGTTACGTGGTGTTTTGAACATTAAGATGGCCCATAGAATTAGATCTGTTCTACCATGACCAAAGGGTAGATAGCTCTAGCTTACTGTTGCTTCTTCTTTTGAAATAGGATGCTTGCCTTAGGGAGTGGCTGCCTTTAGTATACTTGGTCTAAGAATAGTTCCCTGCCCCAAACATTAAATGTCTTTGCTTAGGAATTAATGACTTGATTTCTTAAGTATTGGAGCAAATAACTGTTCTTGTTGTCCTTTGTATCATGTTAAAGCAGTCTTTAGCCCTCTTCCTTTCTTTTGTATTTGGGGTATTAATGTTTGTGGAAAATTAAAGGTGGGCAAACTCAGAATTCAAAATTCAAAAATTCATCATTCAAGATTCGCTGAATTGCCCTCCTGTTACTTTCCTGTGTCTCTGTGTTTCTTTCTTATCTCTCTTCTTCCCATGTAACACTTCTAATTGTCACACTCATACCCTGAAACATATGAACTCATTGTGGCTCAGACGAAGGTCGAAGTCACCTCCAAAAAGTGACTCCCGAGAAAGAAGATATGGGTTTATCTAAGATAAATTAACTGTAATGGTCCGTGCTCCTAGCAAAGAAAGCTTTGCCATTTTTTGAAGTTAGAAATGTCAAATTAAAAACCTGGAAAACTCAAAACGTGGAATGTGCAAAATTGGAAATTCCCTTGGTTCTGAGGCATTGGTGTCCTTGATATGGCTATTATAATTATAATTACACTGGCCTGCCTGTGTAAAAAAGACACCTCACCTGGGTATCTTTTCCCTTTAAGAGACAACCTCTTCCCACTCCCAAACTCCCACTTTCCTCCCAGGCAAACTGAACTTGGTCCTCTTCTCTCTCTCTCTCTCTCTCTCTCTCTCTCTCTCTCTCTCTCTCTCTCTCTCTCTCTCTCTCCCCCCACCCCCCCGCTCATCTTTGGAAGAGTCAGCTCCCTGCCTCCCTCCTCCCTGTTCTCTTCCCCCTTTCTCTTTGTCCCTCTATCTATCTGCCTTTCCCCCATATCCACCTACTATATACCCTCCCAATACCCACTAAATAAACATTTCATACCTAAACTCTCTCTGCATTGCAGATCTGTCTGTCTTCCACCCACTGCAGTCCCACCATCACGAGACCTGCCAGGATCACTGCTGCCATAAATCATAACAATGGCCACTCACAATAATATACATATTCGCTTTGTAATGTCTGGGTACAATACATCTGTGATGTCTGAGCCACACTTGATCATATTTGGCTACAGAATAAATTTACAAATTCTTTTGATGTGGAAACTGTGCTTTTGTTTTGATGGCATGAACTCTAACTGAATAAACATTAAATTGAATCAAATATTAATATTTTATTATAGGTGTGTGTATGCAATTAAGAGTCTGTGTACACATTCATGCAATAAGGCATGCTTATGGATGTCATAGAGCAGCTTGTATGACTCTCTTCTACTATCTGGAAATAGCAGAAATACTGTTAAATAAGCTAAACAATAATAAAGCCATGAATCTTAGCAAAATAACATTTTTAAGAGATTTTAGTGTATAAGGCTGAATAAAAAAATGATTGAAAATATAGCAAGACACAACACATAAAAGATTACATCAATTTAAAATAAACCTTACATACTCAGTATTACAATTCAATATATGTGACATTGAATTTAAAATAAAAAGGGAAAATAAAACTTCTGAAAGGTCACAGTGCGTGTGCAATAAATAGTACTTAGCAAGTTTGTTGAGGTGTTTACCATTGTTCTAGGCATGAAAAAATACTTCATTAAACTAAAAGCCATTAATTTTGAAGTGTTCCAATTTTAGTTAACGAGCCTACAGAATTCATTAGCAGTGAAGGTCAATGATGTAACCAGATTCTTAAATTTGTCTTTATCTCTGGTTATATGACCCATTGCTCTGGGCCTTTCTAGGTCTATCATGCAGCAATCAATCAGACTGCCACCTAACAAGTGTCACAACATGGTGCTAGAATATAAATATCAGATAGTTTTTGTGGACTATGTGCATTATAGTATGTTACAATTTCTTTATTTAATTTGTACCTCAATAAAAACAAAGCAAAAGAAAACCAAAAAGAACACGTAAGATTGAAAATAAAAAAAGATATATGCATCTATTACCAAACACAACTGCATTTTGATTGACTAAGTGGGATGTTTGGTTTTATTTTATAAGTCAAGAAAATACTGAAAGAAATTATATCTATAAAATATATTATATTGAAATTCCCCAATCAGTAAGAAGCAAGTAAACTATGTCTTGAAAAAAAAATACATAAGATTTCAATTAGTAGTGTTTTTAAGTTACAGTTTGGTATATATAAATTTGATTTTTGTTAATATCTTTACTTACATGTGCAAGCATTCACTTTTTGGACAATAATTTCAAATATCTTTAATTTTACATATTTTATTATGAAAATGCATTTTGTTACACAGTGTATTGTGGTTATGGTTCTCCTCTCCCAACTTCTTCTAGATCTTCCTCAATTCTCCAATAAGACTAATCCAAACACTTTCATTCTCAAGTATTTTTAAGATTCTAATAAACAGTAGTATAACAACTTAAAATGTACTAGGTTTCATAAATATTCCACAATCTCTATGTTGAAAAATAAGGTACACCAACCAGGGGAAAGGAACAACAATCAGCGAAAACGATCAGCAGTAGTTTATAAAACCTAAATAGACAATAGATTGAATATTTTATATTGAGTCAAGTAGACTAGAATGATCAATTTACATCAAAGATAAAACTTTTGTAATCATAGCTTTTTGGAGGGACATGATTTGGAGGGACAGCATTGGCTGTCCTTGGGCTTTCTTTGTAGACCAGAAAGGACTTGAACTCACAGAACTCCTCCCGCCACTGTCTCTTGAGTGCAGGGACTAAAGGCAGGTGCCACCATTCCCTGACATAATAAATTTCCTCTAGCAAGAGTGTTGCTGTAAACGTCACAATCTTCTACTCTATTTTGCCTCTTTTCATGCACATATATGCCACTACCATGCCATGCTTAACTCTGTTCTTTTTGTCTAGAATTCCTTTTTAAGCTTTCTCAGATTTTAGGTGGATTTAGTCCACCACGTTGGTGTATCAATTTGTTGTTTAGAGGTCACTTTTTGATTCCTGGCCAACCAGCAGCTCAGCTCCAAAATTACTACCCAAAACTATGTTAATTAAATTACGTTTTGGCCCATTAACTCTAGCTTCTTATTGGCTAACTCTTAGATACGAATTTAACCAATTTCTACTAATCTGTGAATCACCATGATGCTGTGGCATACTGAGACAAGTTCTGGCATCTATCTCTGGTGGGGTTACATGGCTTCTCCTCATTAAGTGATTCAAAATCTGCTGGAATTATTATAAATAAACAAGTCAGGAGATGAGGAAATGTGAGGTAAAGGGCCTTGATGTTTAATTTTAATGTTAATGTTAAATTATAGGAACAACAGTGATAAATTTTATTTGTATTCACACAAAAATGTTTTATATTGTCTTAAATTTTTGACTGTTACTCTTGTACTTACAGAATATGACATAAAATTAATATTCTCCCAATTCCAAATCTTAATTATTGCTAGTTGAGTGGAAAATATTAAAACTTCATTGTCATTATTTAACTCATTTTAAATCTTTAGTATTTTCTGAGATTATTGAACAAGACAGTCTTTGTGAAATCATTCGATAGAGATATGGTGAAACAATAAGTTAGGCACAATTTTTTGTTCCACTAATAGGATGTACCAGAGAAAATTGGCCTTAGAGTTCAAAATAACTATTCTGACTTTGTCTTTTAAGTACTGTTGTACTCTAAGAAGGTCTGCTTAATTTGAAAATTAATTCCTTTCTTTATAGAAAGTCTTCAAAGTAATGGAACAGCAGTTTACATAAAATAACAAATGTGTTTTTAATTACTTATTTATTTTCTATATTACATGTCAATGATGGATGTTGTAACACAAGAATGCTTTCTAAATTATACCTCAATTAATAACAACAAAAAGTTCTTCATTAATCTTTTTAAAAAGATTCTTGGTTAAAATTTTTTATTCTATTTGTTCCTCTTATATTTTAGTTCTATTTACAATAAGAATTTATTTTCTGAATAAGAAAAGCCTCTGCTGCCGGGCGGGGGTGGCGCACGCCTTTAATCCCAGCACTCGGGAGGCAGAGGCAGGCGGATCTTTTTGAGTTCGAGGCCAGCCTGGTCTACAAGAGCTAGTTCCAGGACCGGAACCAAAAAGCTATGGAGAAACCCTGTCTCGAAAAATCCAAAAAAAAAAAAAAAAAAAAAAGAAAAAGAAAAGCCTCTGCTGTTGATTTTTGGTTGGATACTCAAGCAATACACCTTAAATTGAATTAACATAAATGCATAATTTTGTGGGAGGTCCTTCTGTCTATGTGCTGCTTTTATTTGTTAATGAATAAAGATACTGGCTTGGCTTATAGCAAGAGAGGAGGAAGGCAAAATTAGAGAAAGAAGCCATGGAGCTTCTGGAGACAGATGTGCTGAAACTTTGCTTGTAGGCCATAACCTTGTGCTGATGCACAGATTACTAGAAATGGGTTGAGATGTAAGAGTTGACCAATAGAAAGTTAGAGCTATTGGGCCAAGCAGTGTTTTAATTAATACAGTATCTGTGTGATTATTTTGGGTCAAAGCTAGCCAGGCAGCTGGGAATCAACAAGCAACCACTTCCAACATAATTTATGTTATAAGATCTAGTTAGAAACAAGTCTAAGCTAAGACTTAGCTTTCATAATTAATAACAAGTCTCTGTATCATGATTTGGAGGCTGATGCGCTACAAAAACATGCTAAGTTTGTGGTATAATGAAGTTGTAGATTTGGAAACTATACAGAAGGACTACAACATAATATTCAATGATATGAAAATATTGAAAACTGGATTAGCACTGATGTAAGACACTGTCAATAATGATTTAAAGTACATTCTTATGCTGGTTTTTAATGATGGATGTCCTATTTTAAAACAGCAATAAAATTACTATGGCAGAAATCAAGGATGAGAATACAGATCACAGTGTAACATTATGATTAACTTATCATTGTTAATTTGCTACAGCTTAGAATCATCTAGAAACATAGCCTCAACTGAGGAAATACTTAAATCAGCGGGCCTATGGGGATATGTATTGGAGGTGTGGACTATAGAGGCTCAGTTTAAGAGATTTCAGAAGTGAACAATATTATCAACTTGGTTAAAAACATAAATTGTTGCAATATTTTGCTATTAAATGTGTTTGATTTATACACTTGTCCTAAGGATCTGACTGAGGCTATATTAGTAAGTATCAGATTAATTACCTTGGCAGAGAGTTCAAGACAGATTAATATTGGCTCTGATATGTGATTATTAGTAATAACTTTGATTCCTGTCTACAATCAAAAGGAGCATGAGAGCCAAAAAAGAAATAAAAAATGTAGTTTGAAGCTGGTAGAGCACCAGAGAATTAATGTTGGATCCAAGGCTTGTGCTGCTAGAGATCAGGAAAGGCCTGAAGTGAAATGGAACTAAATGGGAACTGTCCACAAAGTAACATCTCACCAAGCTGCTTTCTTAAGAGTTTCTAACTGTGAAGAAAAAAATAAAACCTGTGGAATCTCTTTCCCTAAAAAATTTCTTTTCCTAAAGAAGAAAATCTTATAAAAATACGACTCAAGTGGACAAGATCTATCCCAATTGGGACACTAAACTTGGCAGTGATTTCCCTTAGTTCTGGCTTTAAACTCACGAAGGAGTCAGGAATTGAGGAACTTTCCTCCACAGTTGAAAATAACTACTAAGCCAAGAAATGGTAGTGGAAGGGTAGTCCTGCATGCAAAACTTGATTGCTGTTTGGAGAACCAAAGATGTTGGATGTTCCAGACCCATGAGACATCTGCCAAGGTGCTCTATGGACAGGGGCTAGAACCAACCCACAAAAGAGTATATTGCATGCCCTAGACCTGAAAATGGATCCATATAAGGTTGTTGATATCAAACATGATGATATATATTTTGGAATTTGCCCTGCTGAGTTTTGGTCATGTATTTCGCCTAGTATATCCTCATTGTGTCCCTTTTCTGTATATTGGAATAGTTATGCATATTCAAACTAATATTTAATGACTCCTTTAATATGTCTCCAAATTACTAGGTAATATTCTAGTTTCAAATAATAAAGATTTTGTATTACAAAAAATTAAGTAACATGTTCCTAATAGTCTAAAATTATAAAATTTAAAGTTTTACTTATGCTATTTTAGTGTTTTATTTATGATACCTTTTATTAGTTATTAGCAATTCAGTATTTTGTGATGTATCATCATTTCTAAATCATGTAATAATGACTCCAGACTAAATAAAATATAAATTGACTTATGATTAATTTGAAAACAGAATATTCATGAGTTATTCCATTTCTATTCTTATGGGTTTAAACTTCTCTTAATAGGTACTTTTAGAGAAATAATTGACTAGGTCATTCAATCTGAACAGGCATTTGATTTTTATTAAACACGGACACATTGTGACAGAATTAAAATATCTAATTTTCATTAAAATTAAAATACAAAATTAACATTTTACTTATAACAAAGTTTTATGTGTTGTGAAAAGCTCATCATTATAATTTAAGCATTATGTTTGAATGCACAAATATTTTTTCAGCATCTGAGAATATTTTTTCCTTTTGTCAATTTGCTTATAGCAAATCTTTTGTGTGTGTGTCCATGGCAAAAATTCTCTAATAAATTCAAGAAATAGTCAAATAATTTGGTGATATGGTTTCAATACTGAATGGTAAATATTACTTAAGTGGTTTTTTATAATCCCTAATGGTGAAACTACTATCTGTGACTTGATTAGTGCTAGATAAAATGACATGAGTCAGAGTAACAGAGCAGATGCCTTGGTGGGTGATGCTTGAATGAGAATTTTTGCCTTCCCAGTTACTACCCCACTGTTGGAAAGAATCCTGAGTGAAGTACAGGTTTGATTGGAAGCATGTTATACCATTATTCATGAAACTCCTATTTCCCCATAAGTAAGTCACTTTATTAAAATTCAACCATTCGTGCATTTCACTCATTTAACAAGTTCTTATTATGTGCATACATAGTGGTAGATCAGGTAAGCAAGGAAATGAATGCAATAAGATGCTAATTGTTATGTCAGTTTTATTTCAAGTGAAAAATATGTGAAATATTTATTATATGCATAATTATACTATAAAAGAAATGAAAAATCATATAAACAGTTGTAGTAGCCTTTATCAAGAGTTCTACTGTATTCAGTGAGTTTTGAAGGAGGATTTTCTGTGTGATAGTATTCATTCTGACATCCAAGTGTTGATTAAAAGTGAGCAATGAGAGAAATAGCAGAGTACAGAAAGTTACAAGTTGAGATCATCTCAAGCCAGGTTGCTAGATTTCATTAGATACTTCAAAATTTGAAGTAAAAATGTAAACACTCTTCATAGCTTGCTCACTGAGAGTCAAGGAATAATGCACAGAGATTAAGTTCTGAAATACAAGATGAGTAATACAGAGGTTTCTTGGCCTCATGGAACATTCTGTACTGTTATTAGAAAAAGAAGTTTGAAGAAGTTATATCAGAATATTAAATTATAATACTAATATATTTGCTCTGATTTGTCATTGTTAGTAATTGAGTTCTATATTTCAGATCAATTTTCTGGACTGATAGAGAAATGTGAAAAGGTACAGATAAAATTACTGATCACATCATGATGGAAGGACCTATTCAGATGCATAGCTTAATTTCAGAAGTCTGAAACTATGGAGTAAGCAGTGAGGGTAATAATGAAAGGTGAGGTATTTTACACACACACACACACACACACACACACACACACACACACACACGGTTTTTGTCAGATCCTTTACAAAGAATATTAATTATCTTATGTGTATTCTAAGACAAGAAGCTCTAAGTAAGTTATGTATTTGAATTGTCTCCTTGTGCAATCTGCAAGTCTCCCTGAGGACATGTTTCATCGATCTAATATTAACACCTTTTGTTCATATTAAAGTGCATCTGATAATGTCTAAGTTCCTTGCTGAAAGCATGTAATAACATTTAAAATACCTCATGCAACTCATCTTGAACTAAAATTTAATGCATCATAGTATCCCATTTAAATGTGTATCATTGGTATCAAGAAAATAACTCCTAATAAAACTTTGAAGTTATTTGTTAATAGGGTAACTACCGTGTCTCTTCTGATTGAAGTCGTCATCGAGTTGAACTGAATTTGTCTTTTACCACAGAAACTTCAACACTGAGTTTCTGGAGTAATGAGAATAGTAAGATTGCATCCACTTTCTCTTATAACAGGCAAAACACTAACCAGAACAGAGAACCTTTCTTGATTCTCCTTTATGTAGAGATCTCTCCTTGGTCTCTCTCTCTCCTTGGTCTCTCTCTCTCCTTGGTCTCTCTCTCCTTGGTCTCTCTCTCCTTGGTCTCTCTCTCCTTGGTCTCTCTCTCTCTCTCTCTCTCTCTCTCTCTCTCTCTCTCTCTCTCTCTCTCTCTCTCTCTCTCTCTCTCTATCTTTCTATCTCTCCAAGACAAGTTCTGGGTGAAATGCCATGAGAATGTGAGCTTGCGAGAGCCTTCTCTGCCTCGTATCTGCCATGGGGTGATATGACAAGGGAAAGATGCCCTCCTTCCCTTATTCCTTGTCACCCAGGCAGGCAGGCAGTCAGGCAGACAGAAGAGTTGGCCCTGTACCTCATCAGCTGCGGCACTCGTCAAAGTGGGTCCTGCACCTTCACCTCGGCAGGACAGAAGAGCTTTACCTGGTGGTGTGGATATAGGTAGCTCAGCGCCTAGAGGATGAGAACAAGCGAGCCCCTTGCTGCTTGTTGCTTTGGGTGGATTAGCCAGGCCAGTGCTGGAGAGCTCACCCTGGTGATGACGATGGAGAGCTGGTGGGCTGACCAACCCAGTCACCATACAGGCCAGAACCAAGACGATGATATGACTCTCAACAGCATCCTCCCCATCTAGGATCTTTTGGAACACGGGCAAGGGCCAGTCCTGCAGATCCAAAGCTGCATGACATCCATGCCCCAGGGCAACAACAGAATAATCAAAAGGAAACCAATAACGGCCCAGTATTGAGAAGTCAGAGGCTTTGAAACAGACCTGTGACTAATTGCAATGAACATTTGCAATTAAATATGGAAATTAGTTTAAATTTCAGTAAAACAGCCCAAATAAGAACTCGTGGTTTTGATTTCACTTTTTTAAATTTTATTGCTTTTTTATTCAGCTCTACATTCTTCTCTGCTCCCCTCCCTGCCTCTCCCCTTTACTTCAACCTTCTCCTAAGGTCCCAATGCTCCCAATTTGCTCAGGAGATCTTGTATTTTTCTACTTCCCATGTAGATTAGATCTATGTATGTCACTCTCGGGGTTCTCATTGTTGTCAAGGTTCTCTGGGATTGTGATTTGTAGGCTGGTTTTCTTTGATTTTTATGTTTAAAAACCAGCTATGAGCGAGTACATGTGATACTTGTCTTTCTGTGTCTGGGTTACCTTACTCAAAATAATGTTTTCTAGCTCCAGCCACATGCCTGGAAAATTCAAGATATCATTATTTTTTATGCTGTGTAGTACTCCATTGTGTAAATATACCACATTTTTCTTATCTATTCTTCGGTCGAGGGGCATTTATGTTGTTTCCAGGTTTTGGCTATGACAAACAATGCTGCTATGAACATAGTTGAGACCATGTTCTTGTGGCACAATTGAGCATCCTTTCGATGTATACCATCAATTTCACAATGTCAAACTTCTTATGAAACATTATATAGTTAACAAAATAATACATATATAACATATGTTATATGTGTACACACAGACATATATATCCTAGAATGTTTTAATACCTTCACTCTATGTTGTGAGAAACATATAAGTGAATGAGCACTGATATTCTGAAATGAAGTGAGCTACAGAATAATTTAAATGAGACAGACAATCAAGAGGATCTTGTTGAGTTAAATTATAAAGTGACTTGAAAAGATAAAAGGCATCATACCTATAAAAATATAGAAAGAAATTTGTGAAAAATAAGAAAAGCAAGGCATCACAAAAGTGTTTGAATATTTTCTAGCAGATTCCTATTTATATGTTCAATTTTGTGTATCAGTTTTTAAAGACACTTCTTAATTTACTTGCATGTTTTTAATAATCATTATCCACTGAAATACCTTCAAAATTTTTAACATTTTCTGCATTGTATTAATTTTATACATTAATTGATACTAACCAATTATAACAGGTTTCTATTAATAATAAAGATTTAAGAAAAAATTAAAGATTTTATTCTAAATTTTTCAAAACATGAGATATAGGTGAGGATCCACACTAACTCCCGTCATTGGGCCCCTGTGTCTATCATTAATGAAAAATCTGTGAGGTGCTCCTTAAACAAAAGATATGATATAATTTTGACACCAATAACTCCATCTCCAGACAAGAAGAAAGGGGCACCTTCCAAACCCAGTATTCACCTTTTAGTCTGGCCCATGGTATGTCCTCCTTCCTAAATGCCTACTCCACAAAAAGTTACGTGTGCTTGCCTGCCATCAATTAGGGAGGTGAAAAAGGGATCAAAATCTAAAATTCTTAACATATGCATTGAACCCAAACACTTTACAGCATGTGTCAAACCTTTCCCAACATCTATAAGCAGTTACAAATATCATTAGATCAATTTCAGTAAGAGTACAATGACATACATTGTTGTCAAATACCACCATTTCCAGACTCTGAGCAACAGTCACAGGAACCCCAATCTTTCCCCTTCTTAAGTGAAGAGGTTAGTATTTTAATTAAAATGAGTTCTGTGTCCCAGAGATTAAAACATCTCAGCTCCAAAGCAGACCAGAGTTCAAGCTGCAGAAGCAGTTTAGCACTTGTGCTTCAGGGCCGGTGGGATTCCTGGGTGAGGTGAGCTGGATTCAGCTATCTGAAGCACATCCTGGCATTATCTCAGCCGGGTCTCCCTGGACTCAGGAGGCAGAATTGACACCCTGTAGAGTGGAGCAGCAGGTTCTGTTATCAGGGACTCCTCTCCTTGGGGGCAGGAAAAGCCAGACTAAGGACCTCTCTGCAATCGCCTCAGGAACTCCTCTGTGTCCGCAGCGCAGCCTCGACATCAGGCCCAGCTTTTATTTTCTTTCTGTGAAAAAAGCATAAACATATCCTCGAAACCATACAGAGGCCGTACAGGCCGGCTCAACATGGCATGGTTTTTAGGTACGAGGGCGCTCTCCACATAGCCTAAGACAGGGTGCCCTGTGATCTGCTTACTTTAATCCTACTAGATACCTTTTATTTGAGAAGCTCCAAGAAACTAATGCTACTCATAAGGCACCCCTCTGTTCCCAGGAGAGGTAAATTGCTTCACCAGTCGAGAGGAGGGTCTCTCCTTGTCCCAGTCCCTTCTCCTTTAGATCTGACACCATGGTTGACTCTGTCTTGGTGCCCTCCACTTATAACTACTTGCCTTTATATAAGAAAGGAGGAATATGTTGGGAGCCGTTTCCCCCCCTAAAGATTGTTACAGAAACCATCACCTTGGGGAGCCTGCAGGGAACCCCAAACCCATAATTATGTTAAGAATAGTCCTATTGGCAAAACCTGCCCCACACCCAATTAGCTATTCGCTAATTGCTAACGAACCTAATCTGATAGCGGAACTGCCTTAAATTCCAGCTATCCAGGGAACTAGGTGTGGCAACTCCTGACTTCTTGGCCTACCTGACCGGATGTAGGTTACGTGACTGGGACCACGCGGCCAGATTCCATGCTCCTGTGCCCTACTCCCCAAGCCCTCATTCAGGGGGTATATAAGTCGTTACCCTGTCCCTAATAAACGGAGGCTTTGACAAAAAAAAAAAAAAGAAAGAAAAAAAAAGGTTAACAACTGAACTATCACTTATACCAGTTAGGGGAGAGACAATCAGTTTTCTACGATGAGTGACACTGAGCATGTCAACTAATTTTGGGCAAGCCTCATGTTCAGGAGTAATTGACCAACAACATATAGTTGGACTCCACAGGATTTTGTCTGTGCTTTATTTGGTTACAAGTTGGGCTTTTTGTTTGTTTTCAATCTTTTTTTCTTTCTTTTCTTGGTATGACTTTCTTGTTTCTAAGTTTTGGAAGATTTTATTGTTGTACAGGATTTTTGCTTCTTGTTAAAGAAAGAACTTAAAGTTGGGTGGGTAGGGATGGGGAAAAGATCTGAAGGGACTTGAGGGAGAGGAAGAATATGATCAAAGTGTATTTGAATTTGAAAATTGTTTTAAATAATGGAAAACATAATAAATTAATAAAAAAAAAAAAAAACATGAGATATAGTTCCAATTGCATTTGACCTTATTTCTTGTGATATTAAACATTATTCAGTATTATATTTTAAAGAATTACCCCAAACCAGCACAAATCACATTGTTCTAAAAAACAGTAATGTTAACCTAAAATAATTTTGCATTTTCAAAATATACAATTGAACAAGGCTCAAGCTTGATTGAAATTCCAAGGAAAAAAATGGACTGCAACATATGAAGGAACATAATTTACCTTGACACAACATCATTATTTGTTAAGATAAATTAATAACAGCACCTTTGGGTGCACCCAATCTATTCAATTGTTGTCACTGCTGATTAGAATATCTGTCAAAGCTATAATAAACTGTGACCGTATTAATAAATGATAGTTCCTTTTGTCTATTTAATGTAAAGCAATTACCCCTAACTCATTACACCAATCATGACTTTTCATGAGTGAGTTTCTTTCTTACAGTGTTCAAACGAGCAATGTCATTAGTCACATTTTATGGTTTCTCAAAGTGCTTATAAGTTAGAGATACAGTGATGATTTAAAGAGCCAACACATAATCTTATTATTTGTTTTAAAGATGTAGGAGTCTTAATTGCAGAGAGGCAAAAATGCCCTAAATGGAGCAAACATTAATGAGTTTTATGATTCTATCTTCTGATTGCAACAACATTCAATTTTAATATTCTAGAAGTAATTTTGCATTAAATATTATCATTTTCATCTCTCATTTACAAACATTTATGTTTATAACAGAATTTTACTGCAAATAAGTTATGTTTGCATCACTTTAATCATGATAATTATAATTTTAAATCACAATTTTTATAAATGGTTTACAAAATAAATACCAATAATTTAAAGGATAAGTCTAAAAATAGTCACCCTGTAATATACCTCAAGGAATTTTAAGTTTATATAATGTAATAAACTGTTGATCATTAGATAAATGGCTTTCATATACAATTAAGCTTTCTTAGAAAGTGGTAGGGTCAAATGACAGTATGCAACTGAAGATTACTGCTAGTTCTCCAGAATCTTCTTTAGTCCTTATTCTATGATGGACCGATGACATACTCGTTTTTCTGGAGGCTAATGGTGCCATTAATAAGTTCTGTGAGGTCATGATTGTAATGATTGTGTCATACCCGGAATGCAATATCTTCCGGTTCTTACATTCTTACCTCACCTTCTTCTGAGGCGTTCCCTATCTCTCCGTTGCTAATATAAGATGTTGTTTAGGGCTCAGTATTCAAGCCTAACTTATGAGCAAAATCCTAAGGAACTGTGAGTCTCTACATTCTCCAAATCACAGACAGTACTGGTTGAATTCTATGGATTACAAAAGATAAAAACTATGAAATGAGAAAGGGGCCTATATGGAAAGCTCAAGTTGGTGGGGGTGGGGATAACCAGATATACAAAGCCAACAGAAATCCTGAGAAAAGGTAAAATTGGAATAATAATCCAAGGACTTGTAACTTGAGAACATGCATAAAACATGAAGATAGTTAGGGTTGAGCTGAGACAAAAAAATAAAAGATAGAAACAACACCTAATTATTTCCTAAGTTACTCAAAATTACGCTAAATGTAAACAATGTAAGTTTAACACCTAAAATATACAAGTGCCAAGCATAAAACACAAGATTTATATACTACTATATTCAAGACAAACATTGCCTAAATTTCTAAGAGAAATTTCTAAGAATATAATCTTTCTAAATGTATACTGAAAGAGCACAGAGCTCAAGAACAAACTAGAACAAATAATGAATTATAAAAGTCACATTATGAGGTGATTTACTAATTATCCTTAACACAAACTATAGGGATGTATGATACATATGTAAGTAGAACTCAAGTTAAAAATAACAACCACACATTTGTTTCGGACATTGCCTCTTTCTTATCACAGAATGCATAAAATTGATAAGATGTAAGTTGGGTATGAAATATCAAACATGTAAACCCATCATTCATGAGGTTACATTAGGAAAATTGCCATGAGGCTGTAGCTAAGCAAAGTATCAGATGAGGAGCCAGAACAGCCTGGGTTACAGAGTGAAATGGACTCACAAAGAAAAAATATGGTAAATATGGATTAGGTCTCAGGGAAATATACATAATAGTAGGCCAACCAGTAGAGGAGACATATATTTACTTGTGGAAATAGATACAAACATGCCCCATCATATGCTTAATGTATATAAAAACATTGAAATCACAAAACTTTTAAAATATAACATCAGAAAGGAAATAGAAATAATAAAATCAGTAAAAATGAGTGCTTTCAAAAAATTGGAATCCTTCAAAGAAGAGTTCACAAGAATGCTCAGAAAATATCTGGACATCTGGAAAAAAGAATGAAGTGGAGTATAAAGAGGAGGTAGGAAGGCAGAATGAGTGCAACTGGTAAGATTGTTTTTCAGCAGAAAAACAAAGAAACAAAAAGAACTGCTAAACAGAGTCCAGGCAGGCAGGCAGAAAACAGGAGGAAACTCTGTAGAGTGGGACAAAGATAATACAACAGAGAATAGAAAAGCAGAATTATCTGGAAAACTTCGAGATTCTTTTCAAAAAAAGATAGCCAGGTCAGGCAACTCTGACCACAGGTGGTAAGTTACTTTTAAAAAACCTCTCTCTCTCTCTCTCTCTCTCTCTCTCTCTCTCTCTCTCTCTCTCTCTCTCTCTGTGTGTGTGTGTGTGTGTGTGTGTTTGTGTTTTCACAATGCTCATTCTTTCATTCTGTTCTTTTTTTTTAGAACCCTGACGAATACATTTACAAAATTAAAACTGAAGTCAATTCAAGATTTGACATGAAGGTAGTCCAAGAGAATAGAAATAGAGAATTTGTGATTTTGATCACCTGCTGTGTTGTAATAAATTAATCATCAGAGGAAGATGGTTAATCATTCTGGGAATCTTACCTTCAAAACTCAAAAATATTTAACTTTGCCATTATTATATCCTACTTTGGTAAAGTGGAAGATATTAGGTGATCTTGTACTGACTTTTCCAGGCAGAAAGAGTACATATAAATTCAATGTTTACAAATGTTATAGTTTTACCATAAATGAAGCCTATTTTTTATAATATCTGCAAGGTTATGTACTCTTTATGCAACACTGAAAAATGATTGCAAATCTTTCTCTAGACAGAAAACTACTGAACCTACAAATCTGTCTTTACTTTAAGGTATCTAAGGAGTGGAGCATATGAAATCAAATTTTTGAAATTGCTTCCAAAAGCCTTGGTAAATGATGTTATCTATCATCTCTAATGTGAACTGTTTGAAATTAATTATTTTTACATCATGAACTGACTAAGGATCATGGTCAGGTTATTACATCAGTAAAATATTGACTTGTTGTGAAATATTCTTGAGGAGACATTCAATTCTGAAATCTTGAGTGTTGGAATTCACTGGAGTCCTATAAGCAATTATAGATTATAAGACATTATTCACATTCAGTATTTCACAGCTCCTATATACTGCCTCTGTAAAGTATGACATATATCAATTTTTAAAAGCCCTCCGATGAATACTAAAGAGCAGTGGCATGTTAAAAGTAATTATCATCATGAATATGCATGTGTGTATGTTTTAATTGACATAATTTCACATAAATTTGGCTAATCTGCCTATAATTTGATAATAGATGTACAAAATGGCACAATTAATATAATTTGGTAATATTAACGTTATTTCATATAATTCTTAATTATATATACAAAGAAATCTAGAATTGTTGTTTTTTACCTGTTATGCAGTTATGAAACACTAAATAGTTGAACATTAAAGAATATGAGACAGCAAATGAATATTCTCCAAGTTTTAATACTTAGTTACATCAGCCTATTGAGGACTGAAATTTAAATTTTTAATTTTTCTAGTCCTAAAATTAAGTCAGACCTTAATTTAACATTATTAACAAAATAATGAAAAGCAAGTACTTTAATTCTAGTACTTAGCCTGAGCAAGTTAGAGATACTTTTCTTTTCACACATAACAATTTACTGTCATGCATAATTAAGTCTCTTGTGAAATTGCTTTTCAATAATTTCTTAGAGGACAAATGATTAAACTAGCATACTCACTTTTATTAACTAAGGGAACTTTTCTAGTATAATTAAAAAAAACTGATTTAGTTATTTTAGAACTATTTCAAGATAGGATCCAGCACTCCTATTTTCTATTTGATTTGCTGTAGCTTGTCCAGTCCTGGAGAAAGGGGATCATTATACATAGTGAAGAGAGGTCAAACACAGGGAACATCAGGATAGCTTCTGGTCTGCAATGATAGCTTTTCTAAAAATCAGAAGAGAGAGACAGGGCAGAGAGAGAGAAAGACAGAGAGAAACATAGAAGAGAGAATCAGAGAGAAATAGAGACAAGGGGAACACAGATAGAGACAACGAGGCAGAGACAGAGAGAAACAGAGCCAAAGGAGAAAGGAGGAGAGACAAAGATGGAGAGACACAGAACTAGAAAATGAAACAGCAACAGAGAGAGGAGACAGATGAAGACAGACATACAGAGATTTAAACAGAAAGCAACAGAGAGAGATAGAGGAAAAGATAGAGAGAAATCCAAGGAGAGACAGAGACAGAGGAGGGAGAAGGGATGCTTTGAGCAGCACGACAATTATAACTCTCTTTAGCCTGGTTATGAGATATAGTTCTTGTTATGTAATGAAAAATAACGTTTGAGTAATGTAGTACAATAATATGAACCATACCTATCTTATTGTGCCAAAAACCATGAGAATTCTTTTTTACTGCCTCAATGTTTTTTTAGTAAGTCTTACAGTTAATTTTATTATGTCAACTCATTAAGTTTTTATCATAGGGTTGTAACATACTTTTAAAATGAGATAAAAAACTGAAAAGCCATTTCTCAATGATGATGTACAAAGTACCAACATACATATGAAAATAATGTTCAATATCTATATCCCCTAAGAAAACAAAACTCAAAGAACAATACCTTTTCTTCCAAGTAAAAAGGTTTACTATCAGGTATAGAATATAAAAACTTGCTAGACCACAGAAAGAAATACTAGCTGTTTATTTTTGTTGTTCGGTGACAAATACTAACATGAAATCACAATCTTTAGAACTCTGATACTCAAGATGTAGAAACAAAACAAAGAACAATCAAAGATAAAAAGTACAGAAATTTGGACACTGCTTTAAAAGACAATCAACATTATGTTTTCAGCACCCACATCAGATAACTCAATTATTAGAGGCACAAAAGATTTTTTCCATACCAATTCTTAGGGGCACTAGCAATACTAATCATGCAGTGTTCTCCTCAAAAGAAGAAATACCTCCTTTCCATCTAGAAGGCTGTGAGGGGATGTTGTGAATGACCTGGTGATCTTTGGTATCTGTAGAGTCAGACTTTGCCCAGCTTCCCCAGAATGATTATCATAGATCTAAGTTACCAGATCCTTATCTTTGTTTCTCAGTCAGTAGAATGTATCTTAAGGAAGATGTCACATGTACTTACCGTCTGACCATCTCTACACTTTCTCTGTCAGAGACTACATCAGATCTGAGTCCCTTAAGCTATCTTTATGGTCACATATACTTAGTTCAGTTCAGATGTAATTAGGCCTTCTTATTCACTAAGAATTGTATTTTTCCCCAAATTTTACTGTTTTTAAGTAAGTTTAAAATAAGCACCTGCTGTCAGATTCACTAGAATTTTGAACCAGTACTTGATGCTCATGTCCCTGCTGGTGAGGTATGAGAACAGAGGCACAGCAAGGCTCTCTCAGTATTGACTTCAAGGTTTTCTCAGTCTTCATTATTAACTAAAGAGTGTAAATGTATATTGAGCACTGCATGTGTTGAAGTTCAAAAAACCTAATTTTTAAAATTCATCAACTTTAATTTCACCTTTGTATTACTAATACAAGAAACCATAGCAAGAATCACACACACACAAACAACAGACAAACACACCAGAAATACATTGTCTTATATTTCTTTAGGCTAAATTTTCAACCCTACTAGTGATCAAAAAATCTGGGTGTTAGCAAGACTTGATGTGTGATATTTTGATTGTGTTCTGACAAATAAAGCTTGTTTAGAGTTGGAGAGCAGAGGTAGCTACTAGCCAACAATAAACATTTGGAGGACTTTAGGAGAGAGCAAGCAGGAAGGGGTAAGGAGGGCTGACAGAAAATCTTGGCCCTTTTGGAAAGAGGACTGGAAGAGGTAGTCACTGGTGGCTGCTTCCCTGGTTCTCTAATCTTTAAGGCTTTGATGCCGATTTCTAACTCTTGGTTTTTATTGATAAAGATTACCTAGATTTTTGTTTCAAACACTTTTATTAAACCTAGCATTTTGTTTTTGCATTTTAGCTGCTGTCCACATTCCCTGATCGCCATCAAATAGTCATCTATTAATTTAAAAACTCTTTCACAGTTACTCTTCCTCTTGACTTTCTGTGATGGTTGGTGTGAGTCATAGACTTGACTGGATTAAGAAGTGTAGAGATGGATGGATACAGCTCTGACTCAGGAAGTCTGTGAGTATGTTTATAGAGGGAATTAGCTAAGTGGAGAATAATACAAATTTCATTAATTTAAAATATTTTAAAAAGTCTACATAAATCAAAGAAAAACCAGCCTACAATCCACGATGTCAGAGAAAATAGATAACCAAGAGGACCCTAAGAGACACATGCCTGGAACAAGGATAATAAAAAACAAGATCTTTGGAGTAAATCTGGAGCATGGGGGTCATGGGAGAGGGTAGAATAGGAGAGCAGATCAAGGGAGGGGAGTTGAGAAAAATATATAGTGCAATGAAACAATAAAAATGGGTTAAAATAATTATTTCTCTTACATACTATGTGATTGGTTTCCCATATCTCACAAACACTTTTCAACACTTAATACAATTAATTGTTATATCACCACATATGTGAAAAAGTTTTCTGTGGTATATTTCTGTAAGTATATGTTTTAACTACATGTGTCATTGCTTTCTGGAACACATTCAAATTCCTAGTCAACTGAATTTACTAGTTAGAAGTTTCTAGAGAATGTTTCCAATTCATTTGAAAGAACATTGCTATTAAGGATATATAATTTGTTTTTAACAAAAAACATTGTTTTGATTTTATTTCTATTTACTTCAAAATATATCTTAAATAAAATTGGTTATAGTGAAATTATTGATTTATATACTGATTAATATTTCATTACTATCAATATCATTATATATCTTACACTGAAGTACATACTTCTATTGGGTTTTTATTCATAATTGCATTCATATACTATTTCTAAATAATATCACTCTAATAATATTTACAAATTGATGCATAATCTCTCCAGAACTAAATTTGATTCTTTTTTTTTCAAGACAGGTTTTCTAAATTCAGTTCTTATATTATCATTTTTTTTCTTGCTGCTTGACATATCTGTCTCTCAGGAAATAGTTTTCTACAATAATTTCCTTTCATCTTTTTATATGTATGCTTCCCTTTTACTCTATTTCACAATCCCTTTGCAAATATTAAAAGAGCTATTTTTTCTTATTTCTGCTTTATTTTTTTATTATTATTCTGGAGATCATCACCACCTTGAAGCTCATCACAGTAAAATTCTGCAAATGACCTCAAACTGTGTCTTTCAGATGAACGTTTCAAATGTCCAATGTTTATGCAAATTTTATCCTAATTATCCCAAAGTTTTCTCTAATAGTGACCTCAAGAGTATGACCCTACTTCATAAACATCTTCTCATACTAATAGGGTATGGATACTCCTATTTCCTTTCTTCCCTTGTGAATAAAAATTGCTAAACTCCCATGCACTTTAATGGCACTTAAAAGTAGACCCAGTGGGGAGTCTCAGCAGAGCTCATGGAGTGTCTGACCTGTTGAATAAGAGGAATGTGCAGACCATGATCACCTTCATGTGTCCCTTATGAAAGAATTAACAAAAAGAGACATCAACTCAGTAAATATATGAAGCAATATGTGTACTTTTCTGATAACAAAATGAACCTGTTGGGGAACATTACATCAGGTAGTTCAGTGTTTTGTAATTTGCATTTAATCTAATATGTGTGTGTAACCCCAAAAATTCTAAAAAGAAACTCCTACAACTCCTAAACACCTTCAGTAATGTAGCAGGACACAAGATTAACTCAAACAAATAAGTAAACATCCTATATACAAATGATAAACAGACTGAGAAAGATATCAGAGAAACATCATTCTTCAAAATAGCAAAAATAATATATAATACCTTGGGGGTAACTCTAACCAAACAAGTGGAAGATTTGTATGAAAAGAAAAAAAAACTTTAAGTATTTGAAGAAAGAAATTGAAGAAAGCATAATATAGAAAGACCTCACATGCTCTTGGGTAGGTAGAATAAACGTAGTAAAAACGGCAGTCTTACCAAAAGTAATCTACAGATTCAATGCAATGCCCCAAGAAAATTCTTCACAGACCTCAAAAGAAAAATACTCAACTTCATATTGAAAAAACCCAGGATTGCCAAAACAATCCTTTACAAAAAAAAAAAAAAAAAAAAAAAAAAAAGAACTTCTGGAGGCATCACCATCCCTGACTTCAAACCCTACTGCAAAGCTACAGTAATGAAAGCGACCAGGTATTGGTGAATAAAAGTAGACAGGAGGACCAATGGAATCTAATCAAAAGCCCAGATATCAATCTACACACCTATTAACCCTTGCTTTTTGGGTTAGAAGCTAAAATTACACAATGGACAAAACAAAGCATATTCAGCAAATGGTGTTGGCATAACTAGATATCAACATGTAGAAGAATGAAAATAGATAGATGTCTATCCCCATGAAAAAACTCACATCCAAATGAATCAAAGACCTCAACAGAAAACTAACCACTCTGAATCTCTCTGCAAAGAAAATGGGAAGTGAAGTTGTACTGGCACAGGAGACCATTTCCTTAATATAGCCCCAGTAGCACAAACACTGAGAGCAACAATTAATAAATGGGACCTCTTGAAACTGAGAAACATCTTTGAAACAAAAGACATGGTCAACAAGACAAAACAGCATCCTACAGAATTGAAAAGATCCTCACCAACCCCACATCAGACAGAGGACTGATCTCCAAAATAAACAAAGAACTTATGAAAGTTGACATCTAAAGAACAAATAATCAAATAAAAAAATTGAGTAGAGATCTAAATAGAGAAATTTCAATAGACAAATCTCAAATGGCTAAAAGACACCTAAGGAAATGCACAACATCCGTAGTCATTAGAGAAATGTAAATCAAAACAGTCCTGAGATTTCATCTTATATGTGTCAGAATGGTCAAGATCAAAAGCAGGGATGACAGCTTATGCTGGAGAGGATATGGGGAGAGGGAATACTCTTCCATCGCTTGTGAGAGTGCACACGTTTATAGCCACTTTGCAAATCAGTATCATGATTTCTCAGAAAATTAGAAAACAATCTACCTCAAGATCAAGCAATACCACTTTTGGGTATATACTCAAAGGATACTCAATCGTGCCACAAGGACATGTGCTCAGCTATGTTCATAGCAGCATTATCTATCATAGTCAGATACTAGAAACAATTTAAATGCCCCCATACCTAAGAACTGGTAAGGAACATGTGGTATATTTACACAGCAGTAAAAAAAAAAAAAATCTGGAAATTTGCAGGCAAATGAATGGATCTAGAAAACATCATATTGAGTGAGGTAACCCAGACCTAGAAAGAAAAAAATTAATATGTATTCACTCATAAGTGGCTTTTAGACATAAAGTAAAGAAATACCAGCTATAATCCACAATCCTAGAGAACCCTAACAGCAAAGAGGACCCAAAGAGAGACATACTTGAATCTAAATAGGAAGGAGTAAAAGACTGTATCTCTTGAGTAAAACCCCTCTAAGAGCCGAGTCTCTCGCCAACCCTAAAATGGCTCCCTTAGTTAAAATATCTACTTCCCTGCTCCCATATCCACCCCTCCTCCATCTCAACCATCCTATTGCCCCAAGTTCTCCCCAATCCTATTCTTCTCCCTTCTCTCTTCCCATCTCCCCTTCTCCCCAACCGTTTAAGTAATCTTAATTTTTATGTTAAATTTTTATTGAGTATATTTTACAAAGTTGGAAATAAAATTTTGCATACTTATTTTTCTAATGGATGCAAATGCAATACAAATGCAGGTGGGATTTTTAAATCTCACTCAGTTTTTATTTAAGAACACACCAAGGTTGATGTTTGACACAGAATGAACACGCATGGTAGTTTAACGTAGCACTGGAATAAAAATGAAAGACTTTTGGGAACCTATTATTTATACTGTGTATCCTTTCCAAGCCAAAATACAAGGGGGGTGCTTAGTCCTATCTCAATCCTATATACATGCTTTTTAATACCCACGGGAATCCTGTGACCTTTTGAACAAGAAACAGAGGGCAAGCAGATTGGTGGGGGAGGGCAGAGGAAAGTTGGGGGAAGGAAATGGGAGAAAGGAGGTAAGGGAAACTGCAGTCCAGCTATAAAATAAATGACTAAATCTACATAATAAAAATAAAACAGAACAAAATTGAGAACCTGATAGAAAATTAGTCAGAATTAAGCAGGTTTCTCAGTGTCTAGGTTAGGCACTATTGATTGCCATTAAATAGTCATTCAAACATAAAATATCACTTTCTCTGATATTGGGATGCATATTAATCAAAAAGCATGAATAGAGGTATGCTTTATTTTATGCAAATCATTCTTTAGAATGTTATAATGTCGAAACCAATCATTTGATTTCATCTCTGCGAATTCAAACTTCATAAATGAGCATAAAACTTTGTAGGCTGCATAAAGTTACTTCTCTAGCAGTAGAAATTGAAAAGCCCTCTGTGGAAGTATAAGCTGGAATTGCCTTTTCAAAGAAATTTATGATTTTATTACAGCTACATATTGACTATTCGTCTAGCAACCCGCAGGCAGAAAGTAACAGTTTATTTATTCAAACTGCAAATGAAATTGGGCAAGAAAAGTAATTAGCAATAACAAACAAAATAATGGAAAAGCACCATGAAAACAGTTTGGAATTTATATGGGTTGTCAGATTGTTAGAAAAATAACACTTTAATTTTAAAAGCAAGTAAAGTTTTAGTAGATGTGTATATATGCATACCTTTGCATAAAATCCCAACTTCCAAAACTTATGTACACAGATTTCAAAGATATTATTAAGAAGTAGTTTTTGACTTCTCTAATAATTTTAAATTCTTCTTAGTATAATGATAAATATTCTGTTTAGAACAAACTTCTTATGAAAAGATTTTTTAGGTAGAGTCTTGTTACTCTGGACTTTGGCATGTCTGTGATAGGTTTACTTTTTCAAAAAAGATCTTTATTAGCATTGCAAACTATAAAACTAAAACACAGGTTTGGGAAAGAAAGTCTTACAACATGGCAAAGATGATGAAATACAGAATGAATTCTACATTTTCTTATTAGTAATTAGACATCATACAGATGTTTCTATATTTATGAGATAACTTTTGCTTTTGCTTTCTATTTCACGTGACCGAGAAATGAAAACAAGTATTAAAAATTTTAGAATCTGTGAAGATGTACTAGATCGTGTGATGTGATAGTTTGAATTATAATGGTTCCACAGGTTCATATATTTAAATGTTTAGGGAATGGAATTAGGAAGTATGGGCTTGTTGGAGCAGATGTAGTCTTTTTGATGTAGGTGTGACCTTATTGGAGTATATGTGTCTTTGTTATGGTAGTTGTGGCCTAGCTGGAAGAAGTCTGTCACTGGAGGTGTGCTTTGGGTTTTCAGAAGTCCAAGTGAAGCCTATTGGTTCTCTCTCTCTCTCTCTCTCTCTCTCTCTCTCTCTCTCTCTCTCTCTCTCTCTCTCTCCCTCTACCCCTCTCCCCCTCCCTCTCCCCCTCCCCCTGCCCCCCTCCCCCCCCACCTCTCTCTCTCTGTTTCCAGGCTTCCAAAAAGGATATAGAGCTCTCAGATACCTCTCTTGCACCATATCTGCCTGCCTGAGGCCATGATGATAATGGATGAAACCTCTGAATGTAATCAAGCCTCAATTAAATGTTTTCTTTTATAAGAGTTGCTATGGTCATGAAATCTCTTCACAGCAATAGAACACTGACTAAAACATACAGTACATCTTATGGATGCTCAATTTCTTGCTATAATTGACAATCTACTGCTACCTTCAGGAAAAGTGGCCACAAAATTTATTTATATCCCTTCTCTAAGACTCTATCTCCTAAAACCTTGTCTTTATCTCATTTCCCAAGGATTATTAAAATTGTTTCTTTTTCATTTCTGTGTTTATCTCTCCCTTTTGTATATTAATTTGAAATTTTATGCTTCTTTCATAGGAATGTATTAGTCTGATTTTGAACACTCATTTCTGGTGGAAGAGCCTTGAACTTAAGTCAAAAGTTATCATGGCATATATATTTCTCTGCCATCACTCTGACATTTCCATATTACATGTTATTGAAATTTCCTTTAGATTTTCACAATCACTTCATAAATTAGGCATAGATATTAATACTTAAAGTTATAATCAAATTATATGGATACGGTTTTGATAGGAAGCAATTCATAGGAAATCATCTTATATCATGTCACCAATGATCCTTTAACCTGCATTTCTTTCAACATTTCAGCTTGTTGATGTCAACTATTTTATTACCACTTTGCAAAAGTAATTATTAGATGAAGATAAAGCTACTGTAGTGAACTTAAGTTGCTCAGAAATTACTTTTAGTATTACTTTGTCTGTTTTCTTCTACTTTTTTTTTTTTTACTTTTGTCCTTGATAAATGTAGACATTGTCCAGGTGAACTCAATATACATGAGTGAATGAAATGAAAGCTGTACCATAAGTGCAAACACTTTCGCTGTTGGCACCATGTCACCAGACTCGGTAGAGCGTCTGCCTAAGATCTCCTTTGAGAAAAGTTGCTATATCATTAAACAAAAACCCAAATACTTTGGTCCTTAAAACTTAAAAATTAATTTTTATAATAGTTTTCTGGACTATTTTGGATGTCTGTATTTTCCTTGATACTGTAGATTAATAGATAAAAAGTTACTAATTTCCTTTCTTCAGAGTTCAAATGACAAGTAACAAGTGATAAATTACACTTCTGCATTAAGTTCAAGGTCTGACCTCTGAAATGCATGGTTTGCATGTGTATGGTTACTGACAATCAGCAAAGTACTCTTGGAAACTTCTGGAAACAAAGTATGCTCACTCTGATTATTGGAATGGGCCATTTAATTTAATTCAGTATACATAAAAAAGTGATCCTGTGGAGTCTTTCAATTAGCTTGATTCCATCTGCAATGCACGGGACTAAAAACATAGCAAGCTATATCAGCAGCAATGTTTTCTCAAAGTGTTGGACTCCCTTTTGAATGCCAAGGTCACTGTATGGACAGTACAAAAACTGCAAGCCGGAAAGCACAAAGAAGGGCAATTTCAGTGTTGCTTTTGATATTTATGGCATTGAGAAAGAAAAAGAGAACAGGTCACAGTGAAGACGAAATGTCATTGTGAGTTGGCTCTGGGTTTTAGCATGAGATAAAATCAGTCATCCCCAGATGGCATGGTTTCTTTAGAGCATATAAAATCAATGTTTCTGTGATGAGAGTAAAGTGTAAAAAAGCAAAAAAGAAATGAGATTTTTCTGTTGTAAGTATTACAAGATTAGTTTTGATCATAGCAATTCGGTTTTCAGTAACCAATTTAAAATTAACAAAAAGTAAACAAGCACCTTGTATGTTTATAGTTGGTTGCACGGTATCCTACTCAATACAAAAAAGACCGAAAAATGTGCCAGAGCATCAAGTTTATCACTGGCAATAGTATATATTTTACAACACTAAAAGGAAGAAACTTTATTGGTAAAGCATGAAAAAAAAAGTTTATTCACAAACTCTCCTAACCATTTTACATATCAATTGACCTAATTCCCTCTATATTTTATAACATATATATGTATTTATATACTATAATATACATCCCTTTATGTACTATGCCTATAACTACCTAATATCTATAATTTATAAATATATTATGTAATATGTCTCCCCTATATATTAAATATATTTCATTATTTTTATTATAAAAGAAAATGTTTAGTCCTAAATATTAATACAATTTAATTATAGCAGAGGAGGAAGATAAGAAAATTGCTTAATGTTTAAATTCCTGGTATGTGATCTTTGAGGTTCAGGGACAATACATTAGCATCCCAGGTGACCTCAGAGTTTTCAAACTTACTTTTTAAACATACTTCTAATAGTATTCATGATCTAAAATGTAAATAGATAAAATTTTTCTTTAAGGAATAAAATACAAAGTGTTCAAATATATTTTATATTTTTCTTTCCTTCTTTTCAATCATATATATTTGCTAGTCTACCCATGCCATTACCATGTTACTCTATGTTTCCTATCATTTTTCTCTTTTTCTAAGTTTCAATATTTTCTCACAGACTCTATCCTCCTCACTTTTCAATATGTTTAGTCTTGCGTTTTTGTCTCTTAGATTGCTAAGACTCTTAGACTTATATTCTTTGAGGAGAAGCCAGGGCAGAAAAACTATTGAACATAAGGATCAGAAATTAGGATATAGATGACCAAGGAAGTAAATCTGCATTCACTTAATGGTATCTGAACCCAACTAGAATATCAAAATAACCAGACTAAATATTACCCAGATAGCTGAAGCAACAGTGCTTTGGAGTAGACTTCAAGGTTATTTATTTATTTGTTGGAAGCTATCATTTGAATTGTTAGACTTATTGAAAAAGATTCAACCTCGCAAATGTGGCCACACATCATTAGTCACTACAATCCTGAATTTAGAGAAAAATGTAGATTGCATATGAATTATTTTCTTTGCCTTTGATTTAATAAATTCATCTTCTGCCCTTGAACGTCAGCGTTCCCAACTCTCCAACTTTCTTTTTTTTATTTATTTATCAAAGATTTCTGTCTCTTCCCCACCGCCGCCTCCCATTTCCCTCCCCCTCCCCCAATCAAGTCCCCCTCCTTCCTCAGCCTAAAGATCAATCAGGGTCCCCTGCCCTGTGGGAAGTCCAAGGATCACCCACCTCCATCCAGGTCTAGTATGGTAAGCATCCAAACTGCCCAGGCTTCCACAAAGCCAATACGTGCAGTAGGATCAAAAACCCATTGCCATTGATCTTGAGATCTCAGTAGTCCTCATTGTCCGCTATGTTCAGCGAGATGGATTTTATCCTGGGCTTTTTGCAGACCCAGGCCAGCTGGCCTTGGTGAGTTCCCGATAGAACATCCCCGTTGTCTCAGTGTGTGGGTGCACCCTCGTGGTCCTGAGTTCCAGGCAAGTGGATGGAAATAGAAAACACTATCCTGAGTGAGGTAAGCCAGACCCAAAAAGAGGAACACGGGATGTACTCACTCATATTTGGTTTATAGCCATAAATAAAGGGCTTTGAGCCTATAATTCGTGATCTTAGAGAAGCTAAATAAGAAGGAGAACCCAAAGAAAAACATATAGGCATCCTCCTGAATATTAACCTTCATCAGGCGATGAAAGGAAACAGAGTCCCACATTGGAGTACCGGACTGAAATCTCAAGGTCCAAATCAGGAGCAAAAGGAGAGAGAGCACGAGCAAGAAACTCTCCAACTTTCTGACTGACATAAGTTACACCAGTGACTTCTCTTTTTCCAGGTTGTAAACAGTTTGTTAATGCCTTTTCTTCTAAGTAGGTGAGCCAACTCTTTTGATCAAAAATGCCTCTTCCATCTTTCTCTTCATCCTTCCCTCTCTAGGATGTGTTCACAACAATAATAATAGCAATAAATAATGTGACACCCTAATACTATAATACTATATTCCCTCCTTCTCTTTTCCTCCAGCACTACTGCATCCTTTATATCCAGGCCTAGGGTATTCTTGAGTGGTTTTCATTTCTCAAGTGTTACTTGGCAGTAGATTAATAGTTACCCATTTGAGAATGCACACACGTACATTTCTCTAATTTAAGAAGGTGGAAATTTATCTTGAAAAGTGTGACTTTGCCTTTGATTTTTATACACATCAGTTATGTAATTCTAATCTTCAGAACAGATCATGAGTAAAATTATGACTTTATTTATATTTGTTTTTGTTTTTAGAGTTCACATACACAAACTCTTCAACAATTAGTTCTTTCACAATGACAAAAATTCTTACACTTTTATCTTAATTTATAAAAACTTGTTTGCATTATACAGCAGCTGTAATTATTTCTTGGACCTGATGTTTAAATTTTCTTTATTTTTCTTTCACTTTGACCCTTATTTATGGAATAAAGAATAAAAAAAATGTGTGAATCCAATTATATAACATACGTTTCTATGGCTGAATTTATTTTTGCAAAATTTTAGGTAGAGAAAATCTGTACCATTGTTTATGGGTAAGTTTTAATTGTATGAACACTGTTCTCCACAAAAACAAAACAATAAAAATTAAATCTATTTTGTATTTTAAGTTTGTGGTACGTAACTAAACACTTAACTATGTTTTCTGTTTTTGAAATACTTTTCCAGTTGTTATATCCTCAACAAATCTGCCTCCTCTGTTGAGAAATGTGTTATTTATCTTCTTAAACAAAATACTATTTGAGAATTTCAAACATTTTAATTTGGTCATATTCATCTCACCCATTTTTATCCACACCAGTTTTTACTCATTAAAAATGAAAGCTCATTGAATCTATTTAGAGTTACCTATATATTCTTGACTATTTGACTATTTACTGGAAGAAATTAGTAGATAAACTAGGACCTTTCCCTTCAAGAAAATTGATTCTTTTTTCCCAGTAGCCACCTTTTGCTATCACCTCAAGGGTGGGACTTCATGCATACACACATAGTATTATTCTGGGGAGAGCAATTTTTTTTGTGGCTTGAACTTGAACAAGCCTCTGTACACATAGCCATAAATACTCTGCTTTTTTAACCACTGCCTAACAGCCATTTATCCACACATGATTTGCATTTTAGAGTTAGAAATAGAAAACATATCACATACATTTCGTTCTCTTTACTATGTTGCAGTTTCACATCATAGCACTTTGGATATAGTCAGTGCTTTTTATATATGTGCCGGGTTCTCTGGCAGAAAGAGCGAGGGCAGAGCTGGACCCGCTGGACTCTCCCTGGGGCTGAGCAGGATGGAGAGTGTTGAATGACTCCATCTTCCCCTTGGCTACCTGGGAGAAGCACAGGCACTGAGTCGGGAGTCTGTTGAAGCAGGATTTCATTTACTGGTATCAGGCAGGAACTTCTATAGGGTTGTGATGGGGGTGGAGAAGCTTGGGATGGATTGAGGCAGAGCAAGGGCCAATAATATTCTGCCATGCTCGTGGTGGCTGGGCAGAGGCGGGTCTAGGTCAGGATGTGCTGGGTCATTCACATATGGAAGTCATGGCAAAAGACAGGTCTCCATGCTAGGCTCAGGAAGTTACACTGGCCTCACGCCTGGGCCTCATGATAAGCCCAACAAACATGTACATGTGCTTGTTACTTATTCTAAATACCAGAACAAACCTGTGCTCTTATATTTATTTTCTTCAGTATTTAGGGATGAGGATAATATAGGGAATATTATTTGCAATATTTTATGCAGTGTTACATTTACATCCTAAAAGCATAACAATGAATTCTGTATGAAGAACACTATAAATATAGAAATAAATAACATACCTTGCAGCCAGCATTATATTATTTATATCAAATGAGATTATTGAAATGCAGTTTCAGTGATTTCTGCTTATATCATGAAAACAAGTCTAGCTACATTTTCTTTTTTATCTCCTACATTATCACAAACCATACTAAAAAAGGGGAAAAAAGAAAAGAAAAGAAAGAAACTTTGCAAAGTTATTGGAAAGAATTAATTCATACTTCGTGTAAGTGTTTGCACATTATCACATTATCAACGTATAGAATATTCTGGTTACTAGAGCATAGATAGTACTTAGACATTAGTGTGTTGATAAAACAATGCAATGCCCACTAATTATACACTGGGAATTGTTCAGCTTTCAAAATGGAACTTTTATTAACCTTAGTTTATCTTCATATTTTGCTTAAATTATTGCAACTCAAAACTCAGATGAGAGATGCTGGCTTAGGGAGAAACATAGAAACAAACAAACAAAAAAAAACAACTAAAAATGATAGGAGGAAATTGAATTACACTCATGTTTTTCTCCTTTGTAGTTGATTTCTAAATATTAATGAATTATTTTCTATGAAATATTTTTATGGTAACCTTTTAACCTGTAGCAAATTTTGGGCAAAACATGGATTAAACATTCATTATCTTAACAGGAGGTGCTTATTGTTGGACAGTGATAATGATTTTAGAGAAGGTCAATACATAGCAAAATTGAAAACTCAGGTTTGCTTTCTGTTCTCTGTGGCAAGTAGGTAATCTTACTTACATGTGATTAAGAGGATAATTTGGAGAATAAATGAGAGTAATTACATATAATACAGATTTTGCTGTAACTACATGCTAATAAATCACATCAGCACGTATTTATTTTACTAGATTCAGTGAAGAAAAAAAGAGAAACCTCATGGGTTTTCTCCTATTTCTCTAGATCCATTTACACTCATTTGCATGTGCTTCTTTCTTTTTAATTACTTGTAATCTTTGAAAACTGTACAATGTCCTTGCATCAGATTCACCAACTCCTTCCTGATTTAGCCCCTCAACTATTCATTTCACTATTTGTACTCAGTTTTCATTTTTAAAACCCAACAAGTCCAATTTGTGGTGTCCATATACTCAGATGTTTGTACTTCCGCTACAGCATGGTGGACATACTAATAGTCAAATCCTTAAACAAAACCAGTTCCTCTTTTCCCAGAAGGTATCAATCAGCAATAACTCAACAGCTATGGGTACACTCCATGTCCAACTCCCCTCTTCATGGCTAAATTTTGGCTGTCTTGAAATCGTTCAGGTTTTAAGCTTACTGTCAACAACTGTTGTGAGACTATATGTACAACTTTTTTGCTGTGTCCAGAAATCATTGCTTTCTTGTAGTCATCATCTACTGCACATGCCTCTTACAATCTTTGCATTTGCTCTTCAGTGATCACTCTTGAGAGTAAGGATGAGGAGATGTAATATATATGTCACATTTAGGACTTAGCACTCCACAGTTTCTCATAATCTTAACCTTGACCACTACATATCACTATGTTGATGATTAATCTAATTAATCTAACCCTAATGTGTCTCTCTTAAGGTGAATGTTGAGAGATGCAGTAATCTATGTTTATGAAGGTAGGCTATTAGAAATTATTTTAACATCATGGCATTTTTTAGAATAGTAGCAGTAGTCTTTCACTTAGGACAAAAGTCCAGTCTATGGACAGAGAGTTGGCTCTAATAACAATGTTAGGTATGATTTCCACTTTTTGGAAAAGACCAATCAAACAGTGACTGCCTAATTCCATGGTGACACTATTTTACCAGTTGTCTTGTCTTGCTATGTCTATAGTTACTGTAGCTATCAGACTCACTGCTATTTAAGAATGATGGTTTCTTGCTTCTTCTGGTGATATTCATACTACTGTCCAGCATGATGAAAGTGAGCTGATGGAGATGAGTATCCTACTTGAATGCCAGTTTTATTTCTCCATTTTTTTTTATTCAAGTATATGGTGTCTTCAGCAATAAGGTCATCTTGTCAATTTCTGGGGGAAAAAAGTTTATAGGCAATCATTGGTAATAGAAGTCAATGAGACCTTACTGAATAACAGCTCCATTCCTAGCCATAGGGCTTTTGATTGGTTAGTTGGAATTTTATAGGGTATGTATTAGGGGCTTTGATACCCCATTACATGGTATCGTTAGCCAAACTTTGTTTATAGATGTGTATATTCTAGGAGGCATAGTAGTTTTCCATGATTTTTCAAATGTCTTTAGTTTTAGTTACCCCTCCGTATTTCCTTCTCTACCACATCCTTCCAGGCCTTACCCAAGTTAAACATTCCTGTTCTGTTATTAGTCTTTAACTACCACCTTGGTCTCCTTTATCATGAAAGCCTAATGTGAAAGCCACAATTTCCTAATGTTTAGGAATACTCAAATGTATACCTAAGGATTATAAGTTAACATAAAGAAATGAGAAAAAAATTGTAATTTTTCTTCAGAATCTTGATGACGTTCCTGAGAATAATACAGTTATATGTATTTATTTATCTGCTAATTTCATAATGATGTGTTTCTTAGCAACTGAATAATAAATACTCCATACTGTAAACATATCAGCCAATGGGCACATCTTCATTGTTCACACGTGCAGGCTCTTATGAAGAGAGATGCTGTGGGACGATGGCCTTTTATCCTCTCACTTGTTTTCAACCATCCATTTTCTCTTCCTTCTCAAAGGTTATAAAATTGTCATTCTTAGAGTCTGTTTCCTGATTAGCTTTATCATTATAGATACTTTTATGTGATGTCAGCTCAATCAAATCATTTCTATTACCACTTAATACTTACTTCTTAATCATTTTCTTTAAAACAGTATAAATTTTGGAAACCCAGAATGCTTGAATTTATATTTACAAACTCTCACATGCAAGTTCATATATATTAGGAATATATATATATACATGTATGTATATATATATATATATAATTGATACCATCCACTCCTACAATTCATGAATGTGAAAATCAAAGTTTTATATATCTGTACTGAGAGACAGAGATTTTTAGTAGTGCAAATAACTATAAAACTAAATTCCCAGTGCATGAAAACTATTCTTATACTTTCTAGAGAATTTATATGCAGTGGTAACTAATATTTTTGAACAGTGGTTTTAGATCTGATACATTTTAGCAATTTTTAATTTTTTTTTCTTAAAATCCCCACAATCAAAGTTATGAACTAATGTACTATCTCAAAATAAAATATTTGGGAAGTGGAGAAATGACTCAGTGGTTAACAGTGCATACTGCTCTTGCACAGAATTCAATTTTTGTTCTCAGTACTCAGTCTATGTGGCTCATAACTTATTTTAATTCTAACTCCACGTGGATGAGAGTCAGCAAGGCTACATGCGCTCAATATGTATAAAACCACACAGATATAAACTTACACATGATTTAAAATAAAAGTAAATTTTTTATTGTCATTTTTGTATTGAAAGAAAAAAAAAGAAATCCCCACCTCCTCCCAGCCTCCCATTTTCCTCCCCCTCCTCCCATTCCTCTCCCCCTCCCCTCACTCCTCTCCCCCTCCCTCTCCAGTCCAAAGAGCAGTCAGGGTTCCCTGCCCTGTGGAAACTCCAAGGTCCCTGGCCCTCCGTCCAGGTCTAGGAAGGTGAACATCCAAACTGGCTAGGCTCCCACAAAGCCAGAACATGAAGTAGGATCAAAACCCCTTGCCATTGTCTCTGGCTTCTCATCAGCCCTCATTGTCCGCCATGTTCAAAGAGTCCGGTCTTATCTCATGCCTCTTCAGTCACAGTCCAGCTGGCCTTGGTGAGCTCCTACTAGATCAGTCCCACCGTATGAAAAATAAATTTTTAAAAACTAAAAAATTAAATATGAAAATACAGTTGCAGTTATTTGAACTCTGTCAGTATTATTTTTAAAAGTTCAAAATCAATATAACAACCCATTTTATTTGAATACTTAAAAATTCATTAGAAAAATGTTTATTTAGCATTTTATGTACAGTTTTTCCTAGTGCCCAGTGAACATTTATCATTACATTTCTAATTGAATAAAACATCGTTTTGACTTGCAATTATTCTAAATAATTATTTAAAACAAAACATTGGAGGGTCATTTAAATTTATTTAACAACACAATACATAACATTATTTATTTATTTATTTATTGTTTATGTATTGTGGTTTTTGAAAACAGGGATACTCTGCTTACCCCTGGCTGTTTTAGATCTTGCTTTTCAGACCAGGCAGGCTCTATCTCAGAGACCCACTGACTTCGGCCTCTGAGTGCTTGGATTAAAGGCATGTGTCCCTACCACCCTCCTAAAATATTTAGTGTAAATTGAAACAATAATGTTTTAAAACATCATGTCATAAAATGTGCAATTGTGGTAAATCTAAGATGACATCTTGTGTTTGTTTTTACCTTCAATTTTATTCCCTAGAAGCATTTACTACAAGTTTTTTTTGTTATATTTGATATTTAAATTAAAATTTAATTACATTTATCCATTGCCTTTCCTCCTTCCAAATCTTTTCTATAACCCTGACCCTCCCTACTCTCTTTTAAATTCTTGACATCTCTTTTCATTAATTGTTATTGTGTCAACAGATCTATAGGTAACTAAGAAAAGTGAGGAGCTGGGGAGGTGTTCTTCCCCACTAAAAATACAGTAATTGGTCCTCTTTTGCCAATGTGTTGACCTGAATACATGCATACAAACAACATTGGACCAACTAACAGGTTCCATTTGTACATACTTATAAAGCTTCAGTTTTTTCATTGGTAATATCTACTTTCAGACCAGAAGAATTATATTTACGTACAGGAACAAGTAAATATACTTACTTAGTAGATACTTAGATTCAGATAAAAAGACCGATACTTGGTCTTTAATATAAAAATTGTCTATATTAATTTTAACTATATACATTGTTAAACATCCTTCAAATTTTTAGACAGATTCTTAACATGGGCAAATAACTTGTTTGAAGAGGTGAAACACTGCTGGTAATTTATAGACATTTTGTACCTCATAAGTAAACACTGAAACATGTTTTCTATACAGGATTAAATGAGGCTAAACAAATTAAAAACAGTAAGTTCAATAAAGGTGGGGAGAAGAAATAAAGTGCACAGGTAGGGCTCTATGTAGACTCTAAACTGAAAGTAGCCACGACTGCTGGGTTTAATTAAATCTGAAAATCCCACTTTGATCAAAGTGCCCCATACAGACAGAGCAGGTTGGTTGAATCAATCATGGCTTTTAGTTTTGATTAAATGTAACTTCTCTGCAGAGATGCAATTGAAAACAATCAATGTAGGGAAAATAGTGGATGTTGACACAAAGCTATCTGAGATTTAATACGTACGTATAAGCAAATGAAATATGACTTACCTTGAGGATAAACTTAAGCCTACATATTGAGACTAAATCTTTTTGGTTTCATATAGTAATAGCGGCACTTACAACAGATATGTGAGCCTTAGTACCAGCAAATCTACAAAGAAACAAACTTGAAATCACCTATCCCACTTTTATGAGCAGAAACAGTATCAGCTCTCCAGTACCCATATTTCTTTCTTTAAGTATGCAATGACTATGGGGTCCTTTGTACAAATACAGCTTGAACTGTTAGTGTTATCTCTGGGGTAGGAAGTGGAAAGCGGATCCTCTAACTCATTTTATCCCTTGATGTGTTTTTTCTTAACTTTTTAAAGAATTCAAGTTACTTCTCTATATATTGGCTGAATGCTCATAATGATAGCCAGTTAAATTAAGCCATATAAGACTAATTTTAAATCATATATGGATGTTATTTAAATAAATGAAGTAATTTCTTTTTTAATTAAACAATTAGTTTTTTTTTTCCAGCTTAATCACAATTTCCTCTCTTCTTCTTCTCCCAGTCCCTCCCCAAACTGCCCCACATTTTTTCCTCCTCCTTTTCTTTCAAATAAATGCGGGCCTTCCATGTATATCACCCAGTCATGGCATAAAAAAATTGCAATATGACTAGGTTTCACCTCTCCTTTTAAGCCCGGAAGAGGCAACCCAGCAGAAGGAAAGGGTCCCAAAAGCAGGTAACAGAATAAAATGCAGCCCCTGCTCTATTGTTAGGAGTCTCACAAGAAGATCAAAAGAGGTGATTGCTCAAAAAGCAATCAAATTTCATATAGTGACATGTGGCAATCAGAAAATTCAATGTGTATTTTTAAGATCCTAAGAGGCATTCAGTAAAATAAAGATGCAGAGTGAGAAGTATTCTGAAGACAGCATAGCTATTTCTTGTGGTGCATACCTTGATCCTGCGTCTACATCTGGTTCATAGTTTACATGATGCAGTCATTTGACAAGATTTGAAAACATCCTAAAAATTGAGGCAGAGAAAAAATTTGGCTCTTTTATATCTAAGAGCCAGAAAAATAATTATTTTTTTTTCCAAAAAAAATTCCCAGAAAAATAAATATTTGTTCTGACTAAAGATTCCCACCAGGTTGACATATGGTAAAATTAGGATATAATCCAAAACTGCCATTACTTCAGACCTCAATAGCAAATTTAAACGCTTAAGTCGGAATGATGTTAAGATTAGCAACGTACTCTTGGGACTTTGCAGAATTTGCTGCAAGGTGTTACATCAAATAAAGATGTTACAATGGATCAAAGGATAGGATTTCTACTTCTGAAGTAACAAAAGCATTGTGTTCCTGGATCATTAAATTGTTTCCAAACATTCCTGTAACTTTTCTACCAGTCATTTGGTTTTCTCTTAATTTTCCAGTAACTGCATACTTTCTCTGTCATTTTTAGATTCTTTAATTTCTTACTATTTCTTTCTACTTACTTTCTCTGTTAGTTCCTTTCCAATAACCACTTCTGATGAGCACATAGTTAGTGTCTACCATTCTAGATTAATTGCTAACTTGATAACTGCGTTCACTAGCAAAGACTATTATTTAAACTTATCCTGTTAAACAAAAGACATAATGTGGAAACAATGATATTAAAAATAATGATAAGAACCAAGGAATGCAAACTTTCAAATTTTACCTTTCAGTAATATCGTTTTTTTTTTTAAGAATTTCAAATACAGATTACTCTCATCCATACCTTTTTCGTTGTCTTCTTACAAACATATCCTTTTCTCTTTACAAATTCTTTTCCCTAGTCACATCCCTGTGTGAAACCCACAGGGCTTAATCAGAACCACCTGTATGACCACAGATTTACTACTAGCTACTGAAGGACAGTGAGCTAATCAGTGAGCACAAAACTGAAGAAGCCTTCTATGGTTTTCATGAAATTTTATGTCAAGATGGATAACAATCTTCTGAGTTTATGACAAGAAATAAAAAAGAATAACCACATATGATAATTTCCCTCATATTTATCAACAATGACAAAAATTTCATTAAGAAAGGTAAAAAAAAATAATAATTAAATAACGTTAAAATGATCCTAAGTCACTGTATCCAAAAGAGATAAATTAGATAATGTTACCTTTATTTAAAGCTATTCATAACAATAATAAATTGATAGATGAAGTCTCATGTGGTAATTTTTATAAAATAATTTTAAGTACTCCTTATTGCTATGTGTAGCATTGTTTGTGCTAGAATGACCTTGTTGTTTGAGCGGTTACATTTACAGATTAGAAATACAGAGAGATTTTTTAGAAACTCCACTGTACATCAATATTAGCCTTCGTGATATTTCCAAATAATGTCTATCCTTATGAACAATGAGAAAGTGTGCTCTTATATTTCTATGTCCCCAAGGGCATCTCACAAAGGTTATGGTTTGTGTCTGTTATTGAAGTTTTGTGGAGATAAATACCTGTGCTACTTTCAAAGACCTAGATAGATAAGTATGTCTGTCAAATTGCAGTCAGAATCTGTCAGAATGAAGTATGACACATTCTTTCAATTCCTGCCCTCTGCTTTTTCTTTAGCATTCTTTATGGGCAGTCTGGCTGAGAATTGTATAGATATGCTGAACTGCTGATGATAGGGAAATTGAACAGAGCAAACTGCTTCTAACTCTGCGATTATTATAATTAGTAAAACAAGCTCCTAGGGTCTTCTAGCACAGAAGTTCTCAAGACAATGTCTTGTAAGGACTTAGATAATATCTGTAAGAATGTGAATTAAAGGCATAGACTTTACAGCAATACCAGATTCCTGAATCTCAAAAACGGGGCTCAAATTAGATTCCCCTTTGTGATCCAAATGATTCTCTCTAAGTAGTGAAAGCTGGCTTCTCACAGTTCTCCTTCCATGGCATTTGGAGGGTCTGGGAATAAGTGGGAGTAACAATGTGCAGGTCAGTGCTCAATTGTAAAAGTCCCAGTGATTTTGCTGTTGCTTGTTTGGGTTGATTTATTTTTATTGTTCTGTTTGGTTTTCCTACTATGTGGTGTTGAACCCAATGTTTCAAATCTGTAAGGAAATCTTAACAGTGTGTGAAAATTAGAACTCTGACTGTGCTCGGCATTGAGAATGATATTCATTAGAGGATAATATTGAAAACTACAATGGAGTTTAAATTTAATTGTGGCAGTATTCTTTATGTTCCTACTAACTTCTACTTCATTGGCACAAATCATTTGAAACTAAGCCAGGTGGGAATAATGAATAAAAATGTTTATTGTTAGGCATTGGTTTTCCTAATGTCTGCATATGTCTCCTCTACTTTCCTCTTGAAAATATACTTATTCTGCAAATGTAATAATATATGAATCATACAAACTGAATAGTATAATCCTACACTTCACTACTAGTATGTACCCATAAACAACACCTCTCAGAAAAATGTCAATGGCTTCCAATTGATTTTTTTTTAAATTGGTCTTAAAGTCTTAATGTATGTCTCCGTGTAACTTTTCTGTCCATTCCTATTTTTAAGTAGCAAAGAATTTTCTTGTTTAAAATTATTTCTTTTATTTCTTGATATGATAGGTTTTTCTGTTTTTATTCTTCTGTCATATATTATGACCCAATTGCCATTTCCCCTCCTTTCCCTTCCCCAATATCTTTCACCCATCTTCCTCTCACCCTCACATTCATCTCTACACCTCTTTTCAGAAAAGATAAGTGGTTCCAGGGACATCGACCATATATGGCATAGCATTCTACAATAAGACCAGGCATATACCATCACATCAATGTTGGAAAAGGCAACCCAGAAGTAGAAAAAGGGTTCCACAATTAGGCAAAAGAGTCAAAGATAGCCTACACCGAACCTCTCCCAATTCCCACTGTTAGGAATTTCACAAGAACACAAAACTACTGAGATATGGGAGTATCTAGATCAGACCCCTATTGACTCCCAGATCTCTATGAGCCCTCATGAATCCCTTTCAGTTGGTTCTTTGGGCTGTGTTATCCTTGAGTCCCTTACCATTCAGACCTCTCTGACCCATCCTTCCATTGCTCCACAGGACTCCCAGCACTCCTTTTCATATTTGGATGTGAGATTCTTCATATGCTCCCATCATTTGCTTGGTGAAATCTCTTCGCTGTCTTTGTTAACAATTTTTCTAGGATCAGGTCCCAGAACACTCTGCAGGCAAGACAAACTGAAGGTCAAAGGTTTTGGGAATTGGTTGGTGTTCCAATCCCTCTAATTGAGGCCATGCCTGGTTGTAGAAGATGACCAGTTCAGACTCCTTGTCCCCCATTATTAGGAGTCTTTGCTATGGTTGCTGTCATAGATTACATGACGTTACCAGAAATATTGGGGGATTGGTGGGACTGGAAACATGAAGGATCTGATGGTCATGGGTAAAATAATCAAAAATGACTGGAAGTAGAAGGAAACAAGGGGGTGAGAATTTACTTTTATCCATTTCATAATATTCCTATTTTAATGTATGTATCGTTATTTTTTTATGTGTTTGGTGTTGTTATTCAGATTATAAACACCTGATTAAAAACATTATAAATATTACTATCATTACATATAGTTCTAATATACATCTATACTTTTGAGGCATTAGTCTCTCCAATATTCTTTACTCATACTATAATACAATTTGTGTCAGTGTTATTTCCAGTGTTTTTGTGGTCTAGAACTAGCACCTTGACTATCATCAGAATGAAGGAATAACTAACTGTGTTTTCATGAATGAGTGAAAGCAAGAAGTTATATAATCCACAATATTCTAGGAGACAAATATGAGTTTCAAATATTGTTTCCGTGAAAAGACATGGGGATACAGATGATTAAAACAACACTAAGGACTCTGAGAATTTGACACCATTTATCTGTGCCTGTGTCGCTCCCACTATACCTGGTATATTTCTCTATTTCATTAGGTTGTGTTAATCCTTGGGCATTGACCTATGTTGCTCTGTTTATACTTTATAACTAAATTATCAAACTCGTCTGCCCTTCCTAAAAAATTGCATCAAAAGATAATATTAAACAGAAGGAGACTCAGTACGTTTTACAAGATACTTTCATCTATTAAGAGTCAGGTATCAGTGCAATAATCACTAGGACAAATAGAAAATTAGTATTAAATTAAACAAATATGTATAGCTCTGTCACCTTTTGTAACAAGACAGTATATAAAATGAACCTCAGTGATCAAAAATTATGGGGGTGCTTCTCAGAAGAGATTATTATTATTATTATTACTATTTTCTGTTGTTTTAAAACAGGATCTCCTTATTTACTTCTGGCTGTTCTGGGACTCACTAAGTAAACAAGGATGACCTGAAATTTTAGAAATCACCCTGCCTCAGCGTCACAAGCTTTGACATTTGCCACTATGACTGAAAAGAGAATTTTTAAAATAAAAAAATATATATTTAAAAAAGAAACAAGAGAGATTGCAACAAATGAGTGAAATAATATCAAAAGTGAAAACGTATCCCTGTTCCTAATCTACGAATTAAATTTGACGTTATTATGTTATAATACTATCACAATCAAAATTGTTTGTACCTTTAATATTTTTCTGTATAATTATACACACACTTTCCTAAATGTATTGTACTAGTCTCTTATCAGCACTGAGTACAAACTCAAAACTGATTTAGAACTTGGATTTGAATCATAGAGTACTAAACACCAAAGCAGTATCATTCCTTATTATTTAATCCTCTTCCTTAAAGTAAAAATATATGTAATATTTTAGGAAAGATATTTAAAAATGTATCCCATAAAAGTGTATAGCATTCCGTTGAGCTCCTCAAACAAACAAACAAAAAACTTATCAAATTAGACTGCATCAAGTGCTTTCAAACACACTTCATATCCTTCTGTGTGGCATTCTTGATCTCAAACATAATATCAAATTCTGGCTTTGACATTTTGCAAACAACCACAAAACCAGGGGAAACAATATTAAATTATAGGCAAGAGAAAAGAGAAGGGCACAATGAGATATTCCCTTTCTCTGTTTATTGTCAGAAAGCAATTTTAAATTTTTACTTATAAAATATCGCAGTGGTCCAATGCACCTGTTTCACTATGAATTTGATTTGATAGCATCGATCATCTGAAAAGAAGCATAAGGCCATCGGGGCATCAGATGACCTTTATTACATGGCTTCCTAAACCTCCTCTCCCATGCTTACATGCTTGAAGAAATTTAAGAGGCAATAACCAGCAAGATTGTGTTTTACGTCTTTGTTTTCCTAAACTAAATAACATTGATCTCTATACATCCATCTAATTGATTTTTTAATTTATGCAAAGAAAAGTAATTATCAAATGTCTATTCTGTCATGGTGACTAATCAGTTTCTCTGTGTCCTGTATTTTACAGCTCTTAAAAATGCTGTGTCAGTGATAACAGTTATTAACACATTCAGCACATGTCGAATGTTCTACATTAATGCTCAGATAACCTTTATAAATGAGAAGACTTCTACTGGATTGCTTAATAAAACACAATAATCAATGAGGAAAGCAGTACATAAAGGCAAACTCAACTTTTAGAAACTGTTTTCTCCGAGATAGGAAAAACACAAGTATAAATTTTGTTCCTTCTGAAGCATACTTGTAAAAATAAATTCTTGGTCATTTGAATTCATTTATATCAGCCAAGTAAAATTCTGTATGAAACGTGACCTAAGACCCAAGCTGTGATTTAATTATAACAGTTTCACAGGTATGAGCAATAGAGGATTTATTTAATGTTATGTGCCTGTTAGGAATGAGGTCTGAGAGTTGTAATACAAATACCCAGAGTCAGTTTGTGATTAGGTGAGAACTTTACCTAAACCATTGCCTATTGTCAAAGAAAATGATTCAGCACGATAGGTGGACTTTGGGGAAAAAAGTGCACTACTACAGGGGTGATCAATCTTTTAGAAAAATAATTTCCCAGAGTTCTGTATTTTTCTGCTTGTCTCCTAGCCTATACATGTTCGTCTGAACAAAAGACTCTTGGATGAATGAAGATGAAAAATGAACGATGAAAATATGTACATATTTGATCTGAATTTGGGTTTGTTCCATTCAGTGGTCTTAATTATGTGTTAGTTGTAAAGCTTTGTAGTCTAAAAGTATTTGTATTCTAAAAGTATTTGCATTCTATGTGGTAGATTTTTATAGACCTAACACATAACCCACAACTATACACATTTCTCTCAAGTTCAGTGTGTGGTAAACAGTGAACTCCACTTTTTAAAATTATTTCTTTGACTTTTTGAAATTAAAATATAAAAATATTCTGTCTCCCTTCTCTTCCATCCAAACTCTACCATATACTTGCTCTCTTTCAAATTCATGGCTTCTTTTTCATCAACTGTCATTACATACAAAACATGTGTATGGACTTACACACATTACTAAATATAACCTGCTCAGTAATGATATGTATGTTTTTCAAGGCTGACTTATTTGCTGTTGTAACATATGGGTGTGCTTTTCCTTGGTGAAGACTGTGATATGTATGTTTTTCAAGGCTGACTATTTGCTGTTGTAACATATGGGTGTGCTTTTCCTTGGTGAAGACTGTTTATCCTACACTTAGCACACATACACATGAACACACATATGCACAAGCACATACACACACACACAAGACACATAACCATAATAAACAAAAGCAAATAAATGAATAAATAAAAGTCATGTGTCATTTTATGTTGGGAGCAGTGAGACCCCAAATCCTGAATTTCTTGTTTTCCCCTGATCTGAGTGCCTACAGCTGCTCTGAGCAGGAGACCTTCAGGAGTTCCTGATGGCAGGAGAATGGTTTCTGGTGGGTTTGCCTGGGGCACGGCTATCTCTATATAGTCTGCCCCTGAACACAATAAAGGGGGCATTCTTGGAGAATTCAAGGATGACCGGTGTCGCTGTCTCTCTGTCTTTGTGTGTCTGTGTATTTTAACCTCCAGCCCCTTGCTCGAAGCTCGCGAACTGGGTGCCAGCTCACAGAGCACAGACACGGGGACGCAGTGCGCGGCAATTTTAGGTTAAAAAAAAAAAAAAAAGCAGACTCAAATGTGAAAGTACAGAATTCAAATCTAATTGTATGCACAGAAAATCCAGACTCAGCTCAAAATTGTTATTACTAATGAACAAATTAGAGAAGTTGCATGGTAAGTTGTGTTTGTATACATTAATATTTTAAGTTATCAATATACTTTGATTATATATAATGGGAGGCCTTACCTTTTCCTGGGAGTGGATGGGGAGTAGAGTGGGAGGTTGTTTGGGGGAGCAGATAGAGGGGAGGGAGGAGGAACTGTGGTTGATATGTAATATATATATATATATATATACACACACACACACACACACATATATATGTGTATATATATATTAACATAAATATCATGTTTTTTGCCTTCTATTTCTTCTTTCCAAACCCTTGCTCACATTCTAATCCCAGGCCTAGGCTTACATAGTTAATACCTGTTGCAATGAGTAGTACATACATAGGAATATATCTAACACACTAATTACAGTTTTGTATGCAGAGGAAAATAAATCACCAAAGTATAGAGATTGATTTGGTCCCATGCCTTCTTCATGTGGATGACAGTTTGATCTGTTCAAAGGACCTTTAACAGTGGACAGGTATCTATCCCTGGTACTTGAGCTGACATTTTGGAGCCCATTCCCTATTGTGGGATGCCTTGATCAGCCTTGAAGCAGGGGTTGGGGCTTGGTCCTATCTCAATTGATGTGCCAAGGCTTAACTTCCCATGGGAGGCCTTACCTTTTGCATTGACTCTCATTTTCTTGCTGATAACCTTGTGACTGAGAATATAAGATCTCAATGTAGATTCAATGTGCCTTTCCTCAATGATTAAGAATTTTAGGTTAAAAAAAAAAAAGCAGACTCAAATGTGAAAGTACAGAATTCAAATCTAATTGTATTCTAATTCTTACATCACCCTTGAGAATCTATTTTGAAAACACTAAGCATTTCACTTTAAAATCTCCCCTTAAAATGTCATGACTTAGGTGAGCCTGAGACACCTTAAGTGACACATCGTGTTTTATGCATACTGTATCCTTCTATTTCAACATAAAATTCTAGCATAGATCAGGGGATCTTTAATGCAGGCAAGTCAAAGTTCTAAGAATATGAATATGGCAAACAGAAAAATAAGCTATGGTGTATCATCTATTTTCAGGTTTCTTTTTCCCTGCCAGAACTAACGTTTTCACTTTCATGCTTTTGTCCTAAATTTCTTTAAGAAAATTGCTAATTTTTACTTCAAAAATTTGAAATCATAGGACCCATCAAAAATTGCCAAAATATCCAACATTATGTTTAGAATTTTCTAGATCCCATTCACTCATACAATTTATGAAAAATGACAAGATATTGTAAACTGTTATATTAACAGACACCTATTAATGAGCTACTAGTGGCTTTGTATTTTGAAAGCTTTTAAAAAGTAAATTATTATATTGAGAAATATGTTAGCTATTTCATGAATTTTAAACTCATTTAAAAATATTTTGATATAAAGAACCATAAGAGTTCTATGTCTTGTGTTTATAATCTGGGTTCATTGCTATATCAGACTTGCTGAAATTTAATGTCCTAGTCCACTGAGCCATATTTAGACTACAACATATAAAAGAATTCTAAACATCTTCACAGAAGGCACTTGGGCTGAAAAATTGGCAAGTTGCTAATTTCAGTGCATGCCTTGGAAAAATAGTCTTCATTATGTGAAAAAATATCTAGCATTTTCACTGGAATTTGTGAACTAAATCAAAGCATCATCACTGGCACAAAGATAGTTGAAGCCATTTGCTTTTCCTAAATATGACAGTATACAAGTTGGAAACAACATAAATAAATAGATGAAGCAGGTGTGAACCAGACTCTAGCTGGCAGAGTGCCAGGTGATCAGCTCCACCAACATTTTATTATCTAACCAGAAACACATTTTGTTGATATTGAGACTTCTTCCCTCTAGATTAACTTCTGCCAACTGGCTATAGTTCACTGCACATAACGGCCATAACTATGCAGGCGCAGGTAACTGATTGGCATTATAAACTATTCTTCAACAAAGGTTTTCCTCTGCGCACAAGCCAAGAGTGTGAAATGACCGTGCAACTTCAGCTCTTTCTCCAGCTCTTTATGCAGGACAAATTAGAAATGCATGTTTCTGCTTTCTTCACAGCAAATGTGTCTTTATAATTGAAAAAGCAGTCAGAGGAGGACAATGCAATTGTCTTACGAGTGTGAACTAACAAATATACAAAGTTAGCTCTAGCAAGAATAATGCATCCTAAAATAGAAGACATAGTGTGGAAGGGACAGACTCATAATCCAGAAGAGATTTCAATTATTTTTCTAGTCCAATAATAGAGCTGGTTTACAGATTTATTGTGAACAAAAAGGGAATAAGATGGAGAGAAAAGAAAAGATATTAACTCAAAAACACTATTAAAATTAGATAGTATTTTTTTTTATGTAGAGCACTTGCTAGGTTGATAGAAAAAATGTTCACTGCTGTACTAGAAAATGAAATTAAGAAAAAAAATCACTCACTAAAGATACATGTTTGTTTGAGTTTTCTTAGGTGTTTACAACATTGAATACAATCCTGAATATTTATAAATTATTTTTCTCCTGAATCTAATATAATAGAAAATATTTTTTATTGAAAATAGATTTCTCTCTCATACAGTACATCCCAACCACAATTTCTCCTTCTTCTATTCCACCCAAATCCCCCCACCTTCCCTTTCCCCTATATCTACTTCTCTGTTTCCTCTTTAGAAGAACAAGAGGCCTCTAAGTGAAAACAACCAAACAGAATAAAAGAAGATAAAATAAGTAAATACAAAAGCCCTCATAGAGCCGGGCGGTGGTGGTGCACGCCTTTAATCCCAGCACTCGGGAGGCAGAGGCAGGCGGATCTCTGTGAGTTCGAGACCAGCCTGGTCTACAGAGCTAGTTCCAGGACAGGCTCCAAAGCCACAGAGAAACCCTGTCTCGAAAAACCAAAAAAAAAAAAAAAAAAAAAAAAAAACAAAAAAACAACAGACAAAAAGGTGAGAGATAACCCTGCTCTATTAGTAGTCCCACAAAAACACCAAGGTGAAAACCATAACATACACAGAGAACCTGGTGCAGATCCATAAAGGCTCTGTGCTCGCTGCTTCAGTCTTTGGGAGACCATGTGAGCTCTTCTTAGCTGATTCAGTGGGTCATATTCTTCCGGTGTCCTCCATCTCCTCTGATGACTAGACTTTTTCGTTCTTTTTTCTCACACATTCCAGGCCAGAAATCCAATGCAGACCTCAAATTAAAAATCTCTCCCTCCACATACTATCTTCCTAGGGGTCTCTGCATCTTCTTGCATCATCTGGAAGAAGCCTCTGTGATGATGAATGCACAATTCACCAATAAATGAGTATAAGAGAAAATCATTAGGAGTTATTTTGCTGATTTTTCTTTTTCCTTTTTTTTTTCTCTTCTTCTTTTGGTGAAGTGGGCTAGTCGTTTTACCCTAGCTCTCAGGGACACCCAGCCTCTGATTCCTGCCAATTTAGACAGTGTAGGGAGTAGCTCATTCTCCTGACACTGGTCTCTACTTAAACCAATTGATTGGCTACTCCCACAAGTGTCTGGCACCTTATCACAATTCTTCTAAAAGCGGGACAGCTTGCAGGTGCAGGGTTTTGTGGCTGGATTGGTGACCAGGTTATCTTTCCATAGCCTTCAGAGTTTCTACTTTTACTAAGGAAACTAGAACATTGGGATAAGGGCTTCAAGACCACACCAACTCAGCCTCTCTGCATTCAGTGAGCTGTGTGGAAGTTGGCCTTTGAGGCCCAATCCAATTTTCAGAGAGCAACCTTCGGTCCTAGCATCAGACTGGGTTGTTTAAAGATCTCCATGGGTCATCCTTAGCCAACAACAAAACAAAATGTAATATAGTTCTACCACTAAAACCTTTCCTGGCTACAAAAGATGGCCAGTTCAGACTAGACTGAATGTCCACCTCCACTACGAGCTATCCTTACTAGGATTGCTCTCATAGATTCCTTGAGTTTTCTAAGCACGAGTTTTCTAAACCTCCCCCAAGTGCTCCCCAATTTCAACTACTCTCTTCACACTCTTTTTCCCCCTTCAATCCCGTCTCCACTGGGCCCTAGTTAACTTGCAGAATCTCTTTAATTTCCTATTTCCAGGGAGATCCATGCTTGCCCACTATAACCCTCATCTTTACCTTACCTCTCCACTTGTGGATTGTAATTTGATTATCATTTGCTTAACATATAATATCCAATTATAAGTGAATATGTCTCATAATTGTCTTTCTGTGCCTAGCTTATTTCATTCGGGATTTTTTTTCTAGTTATGCAAATGGTTGGCAAATTTTCAGATGTCATTTTTCTTTGACAGTCAAGTAATACTCCATGTGTTAATGTACCACATTTTCTTTATCCAATTTTCAATTAGGGAGTATCTAGGCTATTTCCAGTATCTGGCTCTGATGAATAAAGCCTCAATGTTTGCGTTCATGTGTTTTTATGTGCCCACCGAGACCAAAAGACAAAATGTCAAGTTTCTTCAAGTTAGAGTTACAGACAATTGTAATTAGCCTAAAATGATATTGGAAAACAAACTCTTGTCTTCTGAAAAACAAATAAGTTCTCTAAAATTCTCAACAATCTGAAAACTCTGTGTATCTTAACCTTGTAATATTAATTAGGAAGTACATTCTCTTTCTTTTAGGAAAGAACTATATTCAATCACATGATTTACTTTGGCATGTCTCATTAAAAGATTGTTTTATTGAAAGACATGCAACATGTAATTCATTTATTCTCACAAATAAATTCCAAGTACTACAAAACTACACACACACATAAATATGTATATATATACATATATACATATATATATATATATATATATATATATATATATATATATATATTAGATTTTCAGTGTTCCTCTTCAGTTTTTGTAATGACCACCAGAGGGTGGTACAGGGAATAGCACAATATTGGAGTACTTGGCATAATACTTTGATAACAATGTACTTCTTATTGTCACAAAGCAGAGGCCATTCATGAAGGACATGAAAAGTTCTTCAGCGCATTTTGCATTTAACCAAGTCTCTCAGAAAGGCAATATTCAAGATACAGCTGCAGTGGAGTACACCTTCTTTGCAAAGATTTTCATTACAAATTAACCACATACCTGAGACTAAACTGAAAACCCAGTGTTATCTTCACTTATCCACTAAAAGGTAATGGAATCAGCTATTCCACTGCTTACCCTGTTCTTCCCTAATCTCTCTGGAGCTGTCTCTATTAGGGAATTCTCATCTCACCTGAGAAACTACCTGCTTGTGATTTATTTCATGGTTCTACTGTAGGGTACACCTCCATCTGATTGTTTTCTTAATGTTTCAATATAAGTAGCTACACTTATCAAATTTATTAAAGATAAAACAGGCACATAGAAGAATAATTAATAATTTTTATAAACAAATGGCTTCAAAGTCCTTCAGACCTTCCCCAACTGCTTTGTTCTTTTCCTTTCTTAATGTTTGCTTAAAAAATTGACCACAAAGAAACGAGGTATTGGGTCCCGTGGATGAAGAATTGCATGCCAACATGAGTGGTACAAGCTGAACACCTGTCCCCTGGAAGAACAATATTCATTCTTAACCACTCAGCCATCTCCAGCCCTGTTTTTTTAAAACTTTAACATTTCCATATTTTAAGAATAAGTTTTGAGCTATTAAACCATTTTAATCTTAAATGTAGTGTTTCTGTCACAGTTATACTTACAAATGGTAAGGTTAACTACTTTTGATCACTTCATTTAATTATGCCCTTTTCTTTATTAGCAGTTTGGATCTTTCTTCAGATGAATGGATCAACAGATACTTCCATTTATTTAAGAATCTTAGCTTTAGTCTTCTTATCAATTGACTGGTAGACTCAGTCCTCTTAATGATTCCTTCTTCTTAACTTCAGTAAGGGTTTGCATTTATCAGAAAATGGAGCAAGAAAGAGGGTAGTATGCTCATTAGAAATATTAGGAAGTTATATTAATAACAACTAGTATTTTTGAAATGTAAGAAAAACCTGAATATTTAACCCCCAAAATTATTCTTTTTGTTAGGAAAAGTTGGGACTTTGAAGTTGGAGATGGGAAAGAGTTTTAATCCAGAACATGCATTTCTTGCCTTCAGGAGAAAGGAGCTCAGACCTATTTTAAATAAATTCTGTGATGTAATTTCATATTAGAAAGTTTAAATTTGATTTCTTCTATAACTTCTGCTAAGGTCTGATGGATATATTTTTCTAAACAGAGGGGGATATAAAATGAATTCCCATTACGTCTTCAACGTATGAACCTTTCCTTGTCATTCACTGACAGAAAATCCAAAAGTGATTGGTCTGTTCAACAGGTGGTAGGATGGTCATAAAAATTCTCAAGATAGTTATTTTAAATAAAGACATTCCATAAGACAAACCCATGTTTCAAATAAATTAGAAAGTCCTAATTGCTAGATTGAAGTCTACACTTTTAATCTCTAGGTAAATATTTATACACCTTTGATGTTTAATTTGAGAGTAGACATTATAACGATGATTTCCATAATTTAGTGTTAACAAAGTACATAAATGAGAACTTTATTAAGAACAGTAAATACACGACAGAGTTGCTAATCATGCCTGAAATTACAGGCACAATTTTCCAAAACCCAAGCATATATTGACACCCTCATTCCATATCTATTCTACTCTCTGGAAAACAAATTACTTTCTAGAGTCATACAAGTAAAACTATATGACTGCATATTTAGAAAAAAAAAAAGAAAACCAACATTAAATAATGTTACTATACAGACGGTATACTCTTTTAGGTTTTATGCCATACTCTTTTAAGTGTCAATCTTAATATTTCTTATATGAATAATTTTTCTGTCTCTATGCCATTGTATTTATGGTACTCTTGTGAATTACCTAGAAATTCTTTGTCAAAATGATTACAGTGCAAACTATTGCTTTTATATATTAATGATGAGGATGTAATAGAGATTTTGTACCTCTTGACATGTACCATACTACCCTATATTTTGCAATGTTTTAAAGATAAACGGTCCTTATGAAGAAACATCTTTGCTCTTTCGTTCACACACAGGAAATCACTTCCCAGCACATGCGTCCTAAAACCATGCTGCAAATGACTTACTCTAAACGCTGAACTACATTCAATTTCAAGAAAAACTTGCTTTTTGTCTAGTGATGATAATGTTTTCAAAGATGGTTACTATTAATTAAGCCTCACATATTCTTTTAATTTTCTCTATAGTACATTTAATTACTCAATCTATGCCGCTTCTCTATTGGAGCAACAAATGCTATATTAGCAATTATCAATGTTTTGAATTAATTTAACCAACCATAGACTAATTTGTCATTTCTCAAAGTTCTGTTTTAGTCAGGCTATATTACTCATATGGCGAATCATGATATGTTTACCTTTCTTTGTCTTTAGTGCCTTTCTGCAGACTGCACACTAATGTATAACCATGTAACCAAAACTCATAATAGAAATATACCACATTCATACATGAACAAGATCCAGGAATATAAATAATATGGCTGGATATGTGCTAGCTGCCAAGATATGGAAGAGAAACATAATCAATGCAGGTATGCATGGAATCTGAACCTTTCAGACTTGCCCTATAACATGGCAGATTAAATAGCAGCGGTATTTGGTGGCTAGAAAAGGGTGGAAAAGATTACATGGGGATATATCCTAAGTGCAAATGTGTGAACTTGCTTCATGACTCCTTTGTGCCTTCAAATTTCAATAATTCATCTTATATCCTTACCATCAATTTATTTTCTACTGAAATATATTTTACAGAAATAAAATAATTTTTTTTCCGCAGAAATATTTTTATTACCATTGATGTTTGACTTACACATTACTTAAACATGCATATAACCATTCTAAACTGCTTCTCATTTCAAATAAGAATCGATGAACATCCAAGCACCACACAAAGTTAGGTGATTAAACTGTATTGTGAAGGTACTAATGAGTTAATATTGACATTAAATAAGAGATGATCTTCTGCAGGATAATAAATAACTGTTTACTAAATAGAACTTTGGCTTTATGAAAAAAACAGGAACACTTTAGGTTTAGACACAAAGTATGCATCACTAGTCTCAAATTCTTTCCCACTATAAACGGTTATCTATCAAAAAGCACAATATCATAATTATAACATAACATTTCTAATGAGGGTTAAAGCAAAATCAAAATTTCTGTTAAAGAAAGGTTAAAACAGTTGTCAAATTTGATAATCTTCATGTGAATATTTTTCATTAGAAAAGGGATAGATAATTGAACACATAATCATATTTATTTAGAAAATACTAATACAAAGTTTACAGCAGTCAAAGTAAGCAAAACAAAGCCAGAATTTCTGGGTCAATATAAAATACTACCACCTATCTATATACAAACCTTTCAGTAAAATGAAGAAAAATATCTGTACCTAGTTAAATGTCATAACTAAAATAGAAGAGAAAATATTTTTTTTAGAAATTACAGATCTACAAAACTACAACAAAAGACTTTTAAAAATACATGTAAGAGGCAGAAGAGATGGCTCAAAAATTTAGAGCATACACTATTTTTCAGAGGATGTGATTTTGGTTTCCAGTATCCATATCAGTGGCCCATCTATCTGTTCCTCTCTATCTTCAACATCATACTTATTCCACATTTCCATTTCTTGTGGAATTCTTAAGCCTGAAAATCCCAGGCAAAACCCCATGTGGGCAAGAAGCACAAAGTAACCACACTTTCATATATTACTTTTGTATTTTATATAAATTTTTAATAAGTTCAAATTAATGTTGTATTTTGCCTTTTCAGAATATTTTGTTAGTATATATCACAATGTTAAATACATAAAAGTGTTAAATCTAAAATATTATATTAAGTTTTAATTTATAGTATTGATCATTCTGTAAGATGCAGTGGTGCAATAAAGGCAAACGTTTGTACAACTATCAACCACTGCCTTTTCAACGCTTTTCTCTTTAAAAATAAGGTTTGTACAATTCTTTGGTTCCAGAGTTTAATGGACTCAGAAACCTGACAATAAACATAAGGATACAATCTGAATCTTTCACTTTTCTCTTCTGTGATGTCTCTTGGCAACTGAAGTGAAAATGGACACATAAGATGCAGACATTAAGATTACTAAGTGAATTATTTGGTGCTTACAAAGAAATAAAAATTATGAAAGGGGAAAGGTTCTGATGTTCTCAATGTATGTTCAAATTTGGAGGTATTCTGACTAAAGGTAGTTATACAAAATACTAATACTATTAAAACATGCAGTCTTCAAAGGAATATTGATGGATATTAATGAAGCATTTTATGCATTGAACAAAAATAAATTAAACAATTCTATGAATTGTCATATAAATCCTCAGTATCTAGTGTATACTTTCTTCTAAAGTGCGCGTTATTACTATATTCTCAAATTACACTTCCAATCTAAAATCAGTGTTTTTTCATTAACTGCAATAAAAATTTAATGTTACGTTTGCTCACTTATACTTGGTACATAAAATTTTTATTTATATTTATAAATAATAAGATATTGTTAATTAAAAAGTAATGTAATAATAATTCTTATAAGTGTGAAATGTATGGACACAAATAGTCATAATTCAAGGAAATAATAATTCTTATAAGTGTGAAATGTATGGCCACAAATAGTTATATTTCAAGGAAATAATTTACTGTTTAAAGTATTCACAAATTAGTATATTTTATTTTTATTTGGTGTTTAATGAGATGAGAATAATATTTCTTCATGATCCAGCCTCTTTCTCTTCTTTGTCTGACACACAGCACACACATGCAAACACAATTATAACAAAGAAAGAATACCCAGTCATATCTCCATGCATCATGCAACATATAAGAAGCAAACATGACTAGCATGTTGACAATTTAGCTTTTATTCAGCCTAGATTTATGTACACAGAAATCACAACCAATTATTTACAATTACATATTTCGAAAAAATTATAACCCTTGTCTTTTTATCTCAAGCACAGAGAAATCTTGATATTTCTACAAAAATAATATTAAGCAAATATTTTGCAAACAATTATAACAAAAAAATCAAAACACTTTGCTCATTTTAACTATAAATTCTATATCAACTGATAAAGAAGTACATGGTTGTGTTAAAAATATTGCTTAAAAAGTAAAAAATAGCCTAAAAACCAACATGTAATAAGTATACACATAGAGTTCAATATTGCCCTTTGCATTTCCAATTTGAGTTCACTAGCCATCTATAGAATGTAGCTGTTCTTTTGCAGAAGATGATGCATACGTGGTTTTCATTATCTAGGCAGGCTAGCAGATGTCACTCTGGTTAATACACTGAGTAATCATTCATGAAGGGTAATGGTCCATTTGGAGGTGGGCAGAATGACAGGATGAGAAGGATTCAGTCCTGACCCTCTTTTCACCTTTCCACTTATTTCAAGTTAATGACAACAGGATCAGTAGATTAGAAGTGTCAGTTGCTCAGTCATCAGTCTTTAAAATTGTTTGTTCTGACGATAATTGATGACCATGGTTACATAAGCTGCATTGCCAAATCTCTATAATTATTACAGAGATTTAACCGAGCACAGAGAATGAATGTTGCTGCAAGCTAAACAAAGACCCCATATTATTATATTCAGCCTGATGAGCCATCAATTCATATCATGTGTTTCTCCTAGGAGAAATTGAGAATAGCTTGAGGAAAAAAAAAGAAAAGAAAAAGTGTTTTTTTTTTTAGGTTAGATAAATTATTTTTACTTTTATAAAAGTATAAAGTAGGCATTTAAGAGTGAATATTTTTATTAGATTTTTAATAAAAGATACCAATCCAGATTCCAACTCCCTCTCCTCCCATTCCTTCCACAGAGCCTCCTACTCCACCCCTTCCAATCCTAAAAGAGGGCAAGGCACCCTGTCCTGTAGAAGGTCAAAGGTCCTCCCCACTGTATCCAGGCTGAGCAAATTATAGCTCCAAAAAGAATAGGATCCCAAAAAGCCAATACATGTAGCAGAGACAAATCCCAGTGCCACTGCCAGTGACCCCTCAGTCTGCCCCAACCATACAACTGTCAAGTAGCTTGGTCCTGTGCTTGTTCCTTCCCAGTCCAGCTGGTGTTGGTGAACTCCTGTTAGCTTAGGCAAACTGCTTCAATGGATGAACCCCTCATGCATGGTCTTGACCTCTTGCTCATATTCTCATTCCTTCCACTCTTCAAATGGACCTGGGGAGCTCAGTCCAGTGATCCGATGTGGGACTCTGCTTCTGTTTCCATCTGTTGCTGGATGAAGGTTCTATGGTGATATTTAAGATAATCATCAATCTGAATACAAGACAATGCCAGTTCGTGCACCATCTGATAGAAAAAGTGAGATTACTTGCATTATTGTTAATAGAATTTTTATGTCTTTGGTGTTTTAGCTTGATTTATTTATTATTATTCTGTTAGTTTTTCTAGTGAGTTCCTAAAATATGGTTTTTGTCTTATTTTTTCAATGTATGCTTGGTTAGTATATTTTCACCAATAGACCATGAACTATCTTCTAACTTCACAAATGAGTATGGAAAATATTTTAAATTAGTTCTGAGGTATGTCAATATGAAAACTGTGAATAGTATCTTTGAATGTAGAGGATTCAGTTACTCAAACTCTGGGTCAAGAAATAGATCACGTTTACTGTCTCACCATTATGGAATATCAGTTTTTAGTTATCAGTGTAAATATAGCTTAAACAAACAATTATTTTACAAATGAATCATAGAAGCTGCCTTCTTCACAAAATGCATATGATGAACTCGTGATTCATTATTGGGAGAATCCAATTTGCATACTCTTCTGAGATTTCAATCCCCATTCAAAACAGTATATCACAACAAACCAGAGTAACATGCACATAAGGTCATAGAAAGTGAGCTACAATCCAGGTGATGTGGCCGTGTAAGTGATACTACAGCATTAGCTTCTCTGTTCTGTAGCAGGTCCTCTGTACAACATGCACGAACTTATCAGAAAGTTATGTCTGCAACTATAACCTGGTCTCTGTGTTTTATTTTCATATTAGGATATACATGTGTGTGTGTGTGTGTGTGTGTGTGTGTGTGTCTGTGTGTGTGTGTGTGTGTGTGTGTGTGTGTGTGTATCACAAGTTTTAAACCCATACAGCATAAATCCTTAAGTCCATCACTGAATTTATCTTAATTGTTTCTGGCCATTGTAGGTGATTTATTCTAATATGAATATCAGAATAACTTTGTAAATTGTATGTAATGAGCAAGCAAAAGATTTATGAATCTATTCATGATAACAATGATTCAAAACCAATTAGTATGAAAAGAGATAAATTAATAGTGTCTTTTTAACCTTAAACACTGTACTAAAAGTTTCAATAGATTTTAAATAAATCTATGAAACAATTAAATAAATCTAGGAAATAAAACAAGTAAAATAACTAATATAAAAAAATAACTAATAATATGTTCTGACTTGACACTTTGGAAGTTACATAGCATATCGAGTTAGCTTTATGTGTTAGACCTCTGAAGAAACAGGCATCATATTGGCTAGAGCTGTAGCTTGGTGTTAAAGTGTTTTCCTGACATGCATAAGGACCAGATTTGATCTCTAGTCCTAGAATTGTAAAACCAAACAAAAACTAAAGTAACAAAATAATAAAATAGAAAATAAAAAAATTAATTTCCAGAAATTACAGTGTTAAAATACATATCTGAGTAGTCATAATTTTATGTATTCATAATTTATCACATATTTTAAACCTCAAGAAAGATAAATGGACTTCTCTATAAGGGTTAATGAGAACAGCAGTGTCAGAACAGGAACTGGAAGAAACAAGCCCAAAACAGTTCTAGAAATACTGGACTAATGTGTAAACTATATATATACCAAAAGCTATTTATATTGTGTTTTATTCTAGCAAAAGATAAAGTGAAATATTTAATTAAGAAAATAATACAATTCATGATTTTTAATTATTATGAGTGTTGAGACTGAAAAAACAAATGTTTGTAGAGAAAGAATCATGCATATTGTATAACTATATTCAAGATAAAGGTGATTTTAATAAAACCAGAACAATGAATGTATGACTTTGAGATGGACTTATTAGAAAAATTAAGCATTATTTATTGATAAATTAAATGATTCTCTAGTTTGAAAGCTTGTCTAGATTACATTAAGTAACATATTGTTGGTTAATTATTATGCCAGAGTTAAGTTGAAGTGGTGACTGAACTGATTGTTTTGTTTTCTAAGACATAATAGTTTTGGAGACTTAGAAAATGGAAAAAGCTAGTGTAATTTCAAAGGTATTTTAATCAACCTTCCTTGTAAATAACTTTAGTAGTTTCAAATTTGCAATTAATTGTGCTAATGTAAGAATTAGATATTCAAAAAGGCTAATGAAAAGCAAGTGTGTTTGCACTGAATGTAATATCTGAGTTATTTATTTGCTGTGTTTTCTGCAATATATTGTTTGCTGATATTTTTCAAAGCACTCAGGTTATTAAAACATCCTTAGGCCCTACAAAGTCATATATGTAGGGTGGGGCCCTAGCTATTTCATCTATGTATGGAATATACATCTATTCCCTGTCTCCATGAATTCTCTTTTAACGAAGACAAATCACTGTCATGAGTTCATAATAGCTTATTGGACACAATCGGAGTCTATTGGTTTCATAATATTAATCGAATTGAAAATATGAGTTTAAACATAAATTTACAGGAAGAACTTAATTTTTTCCTGGTTAAAACTAGTCATCAGTAGTAATAAAAAATTTCATAGGTCAGAGTAGAAAATCAAAAACAGAAATATCATCTCTAAATGCAAAAAGTGTGATAGAGCTACATAGAGAAAAAACACAGACACCAGGAACCAATAATGCAGTTATTCAGAAGAAAGGACCAATGCAAGCTGTATTCCTGACTCCGGCACCAAGCACTGTGAAGTTCAAGTCTCTCCCATCACTTTCAGCTGAGCTCTCTTGCATAATACATTTCAATGTAAGCATTGTAAGGATGAAACACACAATAAGATTTTGCCTTAACAATGGAAAATTATGCGCTTTCAAAAATATTTTTGATTATTTTTCACTAGTAGTACATAGTCATCACCAAATTCATTATTTTACAACCAGAGAGTAATGATTTAGAAATTCTCTTGGTAGATTAAATTGCAAGGTAGAAAAAGAATATTAACAGTAATGGATTTGGGATGAGACAAATCAGAATCACAGCTTTGCGTGGAATGTTTCTTGTAACTTTGAAACTATCAATTTTTGGATACAGCTATGTTGATTATTCGGTTATTTATGTTAAAAAGTACAAGTTTAGGTGTCTGGAAATTAAAAAAAAAGTTTTCACATAAGTTATTTTCTAGAATTATATTCCAAAAGTCAAATTCAGAGGTGTATTAGCAACTTAGGTTTTTCAGTTATGCACTTGTTCTTTGCTGTGTAGGGAAAGATTGAAACTGATGAGTTTATTTTTTTATTGATTAATTCAATCTGTAATGGTTGCTTGCTTGAAAGATATTTTGTTCTGATTGCTTATGTTGGAAAGACTTAAGTAAAATGCCCCAAATTAATATACCTTTTTGTAAAATTATAATAAAATAATTTTAATGATTATATTTATATGTAATAGTTTGAATTTCTTTGGCCTCAAAAGATTCTTGCACTAAAATCTAATTACAGGTGGAAGTTAATAGGAGTTGAAACCTTATAGTATGTTATTTTCTTGTAAGGGCAGACTCATGAATGAGATCAGTACACTCCTCTAACAAATAAAGGCACAGCAGTAATGTGCCATCTATGAGGACATTTACCCTCAATAGACACTGATAACCCAGATACTCCAAACTTCCCAGACCCTACAAGTATGGAAAATTGCTACTGTTAGGAGGTATCCAACCCTTATGATTATGACTAGTTCAACTGTCCCAAAAGTACTTAAGAGGTTTCTATTTACAGCTAAGTGACTAGGTATGTAGTCTAGGGTTGACAAATCAATAAAAAATGATGTGGTTGGACAGTATATTTAATTCTCATCCTATGATATAATTTCTTAAAACTTTATTTTTACCATCAATAATAGAGTCTAATAGCCCCATATTGTATTATGTTATTTTGCACTTATGAAGATATATTTTGCACTTATCTGATATTCTCTCGATTTCTAAATACAATTTCTAAAATTTCTATATTATATCTATCATTTTATTGAGTGTAAAAGCTAAACATAAATACATAAATAATATAATATATGTTATTATATTTAATAATGACATGAAAATATATAGTTAGAAAATAGCCCAAATAAGATGTTATAGATAAAGTTAGAGGCAGCAGCAGGCGGATCTCTGTGAGATCGAGGCCAGCTTGGTCTACAAGAGCTAGTTCCAGGAAAGGCTCCAACGCTACAGAGAGACCCTATCTCAAACAAACAACAAAAAAGAGGCAAATGGAAAAGGAAGAGAATGGTAGAATCTAAGACCCTGTTTGAATCATATGCATCCTTTTCAAGAGCCTCATATAGCATTTCTGGACATACTGCATAGATTACAATGTCTATATATTACTTGCTGTATTCAAGAAAACAAAAACAGAAAAAACAAGAGCTTTCCTCTGCTAGGATGGACAATCATCTAGATTCTGAAATGAGTTATACATGAGTGAAGAAATGAGATAAATTATATACAATACAGAGAATAATGATGGTTACCAATAATCAAAAAAACAAGATAAAAACACCTCGATATTTTTATCTATTTTATATTTTTACTTATTTAATCAGCTTAACAGTGATGAAAATTAATATTATACCCATATTTAAAAAAATGTAAAAGAACAGTGGAGAATGGGACTATGAAGATAGCCTGTTTTGTATTTAAAAATTCTGATCTCATGATGAAAAATAAATATTAAAATGTAGAAATTTTCTCTAGAATTAAACCAGCATAGTGTATGATGGTGTTAAGAGCACTGTTATCAGTGCTGAGAGGGACTATCAGCATGGAGGAAAGAAGAGCAATAAAAAACCCACAGAACTGCACAGAAAGAATATTTTAAAATACATTCAGGTGAGAAATTTGTGGGTTGGCACAATTTATATTTAAGTAAAAACGTTCTTTTAATTAGACATTTTTATCATTGCTTTTACTATTTTATTTCTCCTGATGTTCTTTGAGGCCATTTTATCAATTCATACTGAAATCCCATGTGCGTTTTTAACTAATTGAATCAAGTCTGTAAATTAATGCATACCAGTCTGTCATTTTAATAAGTCCCTGTATGGCACTTGCTACATCATACAATTTATTCATTTTTAAAAAAATGTCCTTAGCTAACTTTTAACCTTTTTATCTTTTTTTCCAAGGAACTCTTATTGTTTTAATTCTTAATATATTTAATAATTACTTGAGAATTTAAAATATATCACTTCATGTAGTTTTTCTCAAAGGCTTTTCATGGTGGTGAGGGTAGTTAATCAATTGCAATTCACTTAATTTTCACATTAATGCATTTAGTAATATAGGAATATGTTACTCTTAATAACCTATAGGCTAATATAAAAAGCAAAAACTTCTATATTAATACTAAATTGCTTGAAAATCACATTTAATAGAAAACATAGGTTCACTATGTAATATAGTGATAATGCAGGGTTTTTAGGAGACTTACTAATTAATTTCTATTTGCAAGATTTCGTCTATGGCACTTTCTAAGAACTCTCACAGAAGAAACATTTCTTGTATTTTAAACAGAGCAATGAATTTTAAAAGTCACTCCTAACTTGTTAAAATGCTTGTTTCTGCCATTTACAGTCCTCTTTGTCATATGCTAAACTATTTTTTCATCTTTATATCTTTACACAGCATCTTTGGCTCAATTTTGCATCACAGTTTACCTTGAATGTCACACTAAGCAAATATTTCTTCAAAATATGTCAGGAAAGAAAAGCATCAATGCTCAGAAGGTTGAATGTGGTATGAGGCTACATCATGAAAAAATTGTGTTTGAGAAAATGTTTCTACATCTACAAATTTTCAAGCTATAATTCCTCTGTGACACCAATATATTAAAAATATGTTGTGAAGGTAGAAATATTAATTTAGAGTCAGTGAGTCATCTATCCTATATCATCTCTCTATATTTATACCTCTTCCTATTTATCTGTCCTCATCTATGATCTTCCATCTGTTATTGTAAAATGGTTTTAAGAAATATAAAGTGAAATCATGATTTTCCAAAACTATATTGTATTTTTAATCAACTTATATTTACATACAATCTACACATAGGTATATGCAATTTTTTGTTAAATAATTCTCTAGCAATATTTGCATACAATACTACTGTATAGAATGTACTGGTCTTATGGCAAAATTCATCATCACTTTCTCTTCTGGTATCTGAAAACATAGTTGATCATATTTTTCCTTTTCATTCAAAATATTATGGGTAACAACCCAAAAGTCAACTCTGGCTACAGGAATTCTGAAATGATGCAAAATTGAAAAAAAAAAACATTCTATTAAGAATCATTTAAGGTATCAAATTATAGACTTTCTAGAGATAAATAAAGGTAAGTGAGTCTATAATTTGATACCCTAAAGAAACTAATTAAGAAGGTGAACCCAAAGAAAAGCATATAGCTATCCTCTGGGTTATGGGAAGCAGACCAGATTGCCGGGCAAAAAAATTGGGATCTTGGTGGTGTGGTGGGAGGGGGGGTAAGGGGAGAAGGGGAGAGAAATGTGAGAAGGGGAGGGTGGGGGGAACTTGGGGAAACGGGACGATAGGGATAAAGGAAGGTTGGCTAGGGGAGCAGAGAAGCACACATCTTAATTAAGGGAGCCATCTTAGGGTTGGCAAGAGACTTGGATCTAGAGGGGCTCCCAGGTGCCCAGGACGATGTCCCCAGTTAGTTCCTGGGGCAGCTGTGGATAGGGAACCTGAAATGACTCTATCCTATAGCCATACTGATGAATATCTTGCATATCACCATAGAAATTTCATCTGGCGATGGATGGAGATAGAGACAGAGACCCACACTGGAGCACTGGACTGAGCTCCCAAAGTCCCAATGAGGAGCAGAAGGAGGGAGAATATGAGCAAAGAAGTCAGGACCACAAGGGGTGCGCCCACCCGTGGAGACAGTGGGGCTGATTCTTTGGGAGCTCACCAAGGCCAGCTGGACTGTGACTGAAAAAGCATGGGATAAAACCGGACTCTCTGAATTTGGCGGACAATGAGGGCTGCTGAGAAGCCAAGGACCATGGCACCGGGTTTTGATCCTACTTCATGTTCTGGCTTTGTGGGAGCCTATCCAGTTTGGATGTTCACCTTCCTAGACCAGGATCGAGCGGGAGGACTTTGGACTTTCCACAGGGAACCCTGACTGCTCTTCAGGCTGGAGAGGGAGGGGGAGGAGTGGGGGGACGGGAGGAGGAGAGGGAGGAGTGGGAGGGAAATGGGAGGCGGGGAGGAGTCAGAAATTTCTTTTTCTTTCCAATAAAAAAAAAAATCATTTAAATAGTTTTCCAACAATGGGAACATTTTTAATGACTCTGAATTACCCAAGGCAGTTTAATTTCAGTAGAAACAACAAATTGTTCTGTAGGATTTATCAGAATTAAACCAAGTAAATTTAAATTCAAATGGCAATGTAAAAGTAGCTACTCCAATACTTTCACCAAGAACACAGTCAATATAATAATTTAAATGTAATTTTTAAATATAAGCATATTTAATTATAGACTTCTTGTAAAGAATATTTCAATTATTGTGCCCTTGGTGTAATAAAGTTACTGACAGTGGTGGCGCACGCCTTTAGTCCCAGCACTCGGGAGGCAGAAGCAGGCGGATCTCTGTGAGTTCGAGGCCAGCCTGGTCTACAAGAACTTGTTCCAGGACAGGAACCAAAAGCTACGGAGAAACCCAATCTCGAAAAATCCAAAAATAAATAAATAAAAAATAAATAAAGTTACTGACAAAATCAACTTAAATATTTTAAGTTTTTTATAGTTCTAGTGTATGCAGTCTATCATCAGAATTGGTGAAATGACAAGAATAAATTGAAAAAATCACATATAGATCACATTGGATCTACACTAAGCAGAAAGCAGAGAATGTTGGTGCTTGATTAACTTTCTCCTTTTTATTCAGGCCTGTAGTTTTTATTAAACATCTATAACTACAAGCCTAACTTAGAAAATCATTTAGGACCTGCTAACAGTTTCATCTCCAAAATGATTCTAAACCATGTGATTCTGATAATCATGATTAAACATACAACTCCACCTTTTACCAGTTTGACCTTCAACTACATCAGCTATCACCATAAGAATTTACCACTTTGTCCATTGTCATATGACCATATCATAATGCACAATAGAAATAGCTCAACTTCAAAAGTCCCCAGAATCTTTACCAAACTTAAAAATGTAGAAAATTACAAAGTCTCATCTTAGATTTAAAGCAATATTTTCATTGTGAGGCTTTATAATATAGAAACCAATTTTTATAATTACAATGGCACACATAAAACATAGTCATCCATAAAGAATAGAATTATGGTACAGTGAGGAATAATCATTCCAAAGCAACATTGAACACTAGTAGGGCAAGTATCATATCTTTTACCTCTATATCTTAAGTCATAAATTTGTGATATGCTTATCGTTGCTAAAAATGAGATGTATAACTTCATTTTTCTGCTCTGTCATTTTTATTGTTTGAGTTACTTTCTGCCTGCAAGTTTATTCAGCTTTCATCCCAGAGTTTTGATCTGTTCGAAACTCTGTTATCACTCTTGTATCCTAGGTTTCACCTTCACAGCTTCATGCAGGGGGCTTTCAGGACTTCTTTAAAGAAGGAGGATCCTGACAGATGGTGTGTGTTCTCTGTCGCCATCTGAATGCATGGAAGACATGGACAATGATATTAAATGATGTTCCATTTCAGAATAGAGTCTTGTGCACTTGGATCAAAATTGATATGGCTTCTGTGTGTGTATTTGGGTTTTTAAACAAGAAACCACGTCATAAACACTTTCAGTTTAGAGTATCTTCTTCTAAATTAATTTGATTTTCACAAAATACAGTGGTCAGTCCCTGGGTATTGTCTTCATAGAGTGTTCACTATTGTCCTAAAACAAAGATCCCAGTTTCATTTGAATGACAATAATCTTTTACCAGTCATCATTATTTGTTGTTTGTATTTTCTTTGTCTAGAATCTAATTTTTTTTTGTTGGAACATAGCTAATCACCAAACACACATACACACACACACACACACACACTTCTTTTTCTATTTTTTTTCTATTTATGATTATAGACATGAAAAAAAATTGAGAATACTGTGAACTAATCTTGATCGAAACTCTACATTATCCTTCCCTGAGAGATTTTCTTTGTCATAATAGTCTATTTCTTTAAATTTAACCTCACTCAATTTCCCAGGATAAAGCCATATTAAAGCCTGATCTTTACCAAAATACTTAGCTTATATCTGAGTTCCTGGGATAGTTCTTAATATCTTGAGATAAATCAACATAGTCAGTGTTTTTCAAGCTCCAATAGCATGACTCATTAATCTCTATTTATAATCTCTGTCTTGTTCAGTCAAATGTTCTAAACTTGCCCTGGTTTGTCCTACAATGTTCTGAAACACTAAAAGCTCTCAGTAAGGTTTATATACATGTAACTAACAGAAAATTGATACCAGAGTGGATATATATATATGTATATATATAATTTTATGACATACGATTTATAATTTTAAAATATATATTTTTGATACACATAATTTTATTGTATATACTTTTACAATATAAATTACATATAACTTATTGGTATGAATTTTTGTAGGTGAGAAGGGATAGAGCTAAGTTTGTTCTTCCTATAGTAATTAAGTTTATAAAAATCCCTTACATATTTACTCAGAAATCTAAAGCCAAGTCACTTTAAATCCTATCAAGTTGACAGTATTTAGCTACCACATTGTGATAAAAGTCTACATTTGTATAATTTATAAATAAAATGCTAAACAAAGACTAACATATTCACTAGGTAACTTGAATTTTTCTATCTTTGAAAACTTGTAGGATGTATGAATCTTATGTAAATGATATGGCAGGATAGATATTATTGCAGCAAAAAATTTTTAATAAAGGATTTTTTTTAGTCTTTGTTTTTCTTTTCTTATTTTGTCAAAAGGCATTGCTACATTACTATCAGTAGTGAAAAGAGAGTTCCAAAAATAATTCTTGAATGATTTGTCATCGGTTAGTCAATGGGTAGATATAATATAAAGTTGTTTCTCTGTTCATTATAATTTATGCAATTTATTATTTTCAATTTTTATAGTCTTGGAGAATATTTATGTATTAAGTATAATGGGACAAACTGTTTACTGTGAATGACAAGATCAATTGATAGAAATCTACCAAATATAGAGTTCTGTACCAGTTAAAGCTATCTTAATAACTGAAAAAGAACACAAATAAAAGGATGTTTTTAGCTTCCATCGTCTTATGATGCAAAACCCGTCTTAATTTATACATGTGAATGTTGTTGTCACACAATCTAAAAATACTGAACTCATTAAAACTTTATGTATGCAAGTAAATAACACATGCCTGTAATGAACTGCACAGTAAACACAAACTTGGACTTACAATTCTTTCCCATGAAGATTTGTTTCCTTGTATTTGTAGCCATTTGGGTCTACTACAGAACTTTTAGTCATAAATAAAACAGTGATAAGCTCAAGGCCCTAATGTTCAATTCTGTGTCTCACCTATTACAAAAATAAAGTGTGGTTTTGAATTAATTTTGAGATTATAATTTAATTACAATATTTCTCCTTTCCATTCTTCCTCCAAACCAGCTCATATACTTTTACCTGCTGTTCTTCCAATTTATAGTCTATTTTATGTTTTATAATTAAGAAATTTTATTGTTTGAATTGGGTAAAGTCTAAATTTTTCAAATAGATAGCTATCCTGTTTCCGTTAAATTTTAAAACAATATCTTGTAACATCATAATGTGAAAAAAGGATTCAGTTTCTCTTTTTGCATGCATAAATATGATATTTTACTTCATATGGCCATAATAATGTGCTTGGGTATGATTTTATTTTCATAATTATTCCTCTTTTGCCATAACTTAATTAGACTCTAGAGCAAAAGCATTAAATATATTATTTCATTGTTATAGTCACAGCCAAATGAGCATCATAAAGTCATCTTTCATCTTATAACGACATTTAAAACATAATTTTAAGGTGATCTACTAACTGGATTAAATACACAAGCATAATTCTATATATACAGCATGCTTTATTATTAGAAGCCACAAAATTCAAATATCTAAAATGCCTCTTAAAGCACTGCTATTAATATTGTTATTATATAATAACTTTATGTAGCAAAATACATGTTTGAGGAGGCTGCTTGTTCTTCCTGGACTCCTAGCTATCTTAGTCCCAAAATAATCACATAGAAACTGTATTAATTAAATCAATGCTTGGCTCATTCACTCTAACTTCTTATTGGCTAACTCTTACATATTAAATTATTCCATTGCTGTTAATCTGTGTATTACCATATTTCAGTGGCTTACCAGGTAATATTCTCAGTGTGTGTCTCAGACAGAGGACCCATGCTTCTCCCTCACTCTACCTTCTTCCTCCCAGCATTCAGTTTTGTTTTCTCCACCTAGCGCTGTTCTATCCTATCATGAGCTCAAAGCAGTTCTTTATTCATTAACCAGTAAAAGCAACACATAGACATAAAGACTTCCCATACTATTTCCCCTTTTCTGTTTAAACCAAAAGGAAGGTTTTAACTTTAACATAGTAAAATTAAATATAACAAAATAGGTATAATATTTATATCTACTTCATCTTTTATCATAATTAATAAAAGCTATAGCTATATCTATAAATTCTTCACCTTCATCAAATACTCCAAAAGTATATAATATTACCTAAGTAAACAGGAAGTTCATTGTAAGCAACTTCCAAAACTATAGAATTGACAGAGACAGCTCGCTGACTGGATAGTCACCCAAAGTTCTTCCTCACCATTGAAGCATCCATCTTCAGCCTGCAGGCCTATAGTGTCCTGAAGACAATTCCATGAAGCAGGAAACTTCAAAGACAGTTCTGCCTAATTTGGCAGTGTCACTTTAAAGTCAGTCACTTTAAAGACTTTTTTTTAACAATTTACTTCTTTTTCTTTTCCAACTTTCTAATCCAACACAGTGACCCATCTAGAGGTCTTTTATGTCTGAATATGTCCTTATTGCATTATCTATAGTTCTTTACTGTCCAGGAGAATTTCGTAAAATGCTAAGCTCATTCCATTTGTATACAATGGAAAGATCTCATGTGTTTCTCCCATTGTTTAACAACAATCATTTAGAATTTTGTAAAGGAAACTCACATATTTTCTAGCTAGCACCTGTAAACTCTGTCACAATTTAATTTTTATAAAAAGATTCTGGCAGTTTTATGGTAGCATTGATTAGAAATTATTAATCCTGGACTCAAAATTATGTAAATCCATCATCTTCCATATAAAACTTATGCCTTAAAATTTAGTATAGATTTGTGTCTACTTGTAAAAAGTCATATGATAGCATTGCATATTTAATTAAATAATTTAGGTAGTCAAATATTTGTTACCACTGTATCATAATAGTGAATTAAGAGGATTTTCAACATTTTTCAAACACTATTCTTTTAAATTTTTTCTATTCTTTCAAATATCCAATTGTGATAAAGTTAATTTTTTTTTATTTTTACACTAACAATTATCTGGTTTGTTTTTATTAGGTGATGTTAAACATTCATACTCTCTTATCATAAGATTTTTTTATTATTTTATTACTTAAAAAATACCAATCCAAATTCCCACTTCCCTCCGACTTCATCCCCAGGCCCTCCCATCTCACCTGCTTCAATCCTAAGAGAGGATAAGGTACCCTGACCTGTGGCAAGTCCAAGGCACCCCTACTACATCTAGGTTGAGCAAGGTATACATCCAAAGAGAATAGAATAACAAAAAGCCAGTAAACGCAGCAGAGACAAATCCCTGTGCTATTGTCAGTGATCCCTCAGTCTGTCCCAACTGTCAACCACAGTCATAGGGATGACTTTAATCCCTTGCTCATTAACTTCCAGTCCAGTTGGAGTTGTTGAGCTCCCATTAGCTCAGGCAAACTGTCTCAGTGAGTGAACCCCTCATGTTCTTGACCTCCTTGCTCATATTCTCATTCTTTCCACTCTTCAATGAACCTTGGGAGCTCAGTCCAATGCTCTGAGTATTGGCATAAAAACAGAGACACTGACCAATGGAATTGAATATCAATATTCAATTAATATTAATTCACACACCTATGAACACATGACTTTTGACAAGGAAGCTAAAAATCTACAATGGTAAAAAAAAAGCATCTTCAACAAATGATGGTGGCATAACTGGATATCAACCTGTAGAAGAATGAAAATATATCCATATCTATCGCCATGCACAACACTCAAGTCAAAATGGATTAAAGACCTCAATATAAATCCGACCACATGGAACCTGATAGAAAAGAAAGTAGGAAGTAGCCTTCAATACATGGACACAGGAGACCACTTCCTACATATAACCCCAGTAGCACAGACAATAAGAGCAACAAAAGGGACCTCCTAAAACTGAGAGGCTTCTATAAAGCCAAGGACACAGTCAATAAGACAAAAAGGCAGCTTACTGAATGGGAAAAGATCTTCTTCAAGCCCACATCAGACAAAGGACTGATCTCCAAAATATGTAAAGAACTCAAGAAATCAGACATTAGAATTCTAATAACCCAATTAAAAACTGGTGTACTGAGGGCTGGAGAGATGGCTCGGTGGTTAAGAGCATTGCCTGCCCTTCCAAAGGTCCTGGGTTCAATTCCCAGCAACCACATGGTGGCTCATAACCATCTGTAATGAGATCTGGTGCCCTCTTCTGGCCTGCAGAGGTACACACATAATAAATAAATAAATATTAAAAAAAATGGTGTACTGAACTAAACAGAGAATTCTCAACAGAATAATTTCAAATAGTCAAAAGATACTTAAAAGGTACATGTTCAACTTCCTTATCAGGGAAATGCAAATCAAAACTACTCTAAGATACCATCTTACACCTATCAGAGTGGCTAAGATAAAAAAAAAAAACAACAATAATAGCCAATGCTGGATAGGATGTGCAGTAAAGGCAACATTCATTCATGGCTGGTGGGAATGCGAACTTGTGCAACCATTTTGGAAATCAGTATGGAGGTTCCTCAGATAATTGGAAATCAACCTACATCAATATCCAGCAATACCACTCTTGGGAATATACCCAAAACATGCTCAATCATACTACAAAAGCATTTGTTCAACTTTGTTCATAGCGGCATTATTTTTAATAGTCAGAACCTGGAACCAACCAAGATGCCCCTCAATTAAAGAATGGATAGTGTGGCACATTTACACATTAAACTACTACTCAGCAGTAAAAAAACAATGATATCTTGAATTATGCATGCAAATGGATAGAAATAGAAAACACTTTCCTGAGTGTTTCCAGACCCAAAAGTGAATATGATATATACTAACTCATAAGTGGATACTAGCCATAAACAAATGACATTGAGCCTATAGTTCATGAACATAGAGAAGCAAAGTAATAGGGCAAAACCAAAGGAAAACATATATAGACCCACCTGGAAAATGGAAACAGACAAGAGCTCCTGACACAATTGGGAGCATGGAGACAGGTAGTAGAAGAAAGTGGAGAAGGGAAGGATTGAGGGGAACTTGAGGGAATAAGATAGTAGAAATGAAAGAAGAACAGATATGAGAGTAAGGAAAGAGATATATTTTTTCTTTATTATTATTATTACAAATTTTTACCCCCTCCCATTTCCCTCTCCCTTCCCTAATTCCCCCTTCCCCTCCTTCTCCAGTACAAAGAGCAGTCAGGGTTCCCTGCCATGTGGAAAGTCTAAGGTCCTCCCACCTCCATCCAAGAGGGCTGACTGAGAAGCCAAGGATAGTGACACTGGGTTTTGATTCTACTGCTTGTACTGGCTTTGTGGAAAGAGATATCTTGATTGAAGAAACCATTATGGGGTTAGCAAGAAGCCTGCCTCTAGATAAATTCCCAGGACTCCACAAGCTAAGACCCTAAGTAATCAAGGAAAGGGTGCCTGAACTGGCCTTGCCCTGTAGTCAGACTGATGATTATCTTAAATATCACCATAGAACCTTCATTCAATAAGATTTTCTCACTAAAATATTATGTAATTAAAAAGTTTCCATCTTTCAAATTGCCAAATGATAGAACAATAATGTCCAGAGGACAATGTAAAGAAATTGAGTTAATACTAAATTAACCAAAATGGGGGTAATCATGGTTAAACTATGTTTTAAAATTCTAGCAGAAAAAAATATTAATATCAAGAAGGGTCCACTGTGACTCATTGGGGAAGCAGAATATACAGTTGATTAACTTGAGGTTATTCAGTTCTAAGTCTGCCTCCTTCCCTCTCAGAGTAGCCAGTAGTCAGTCATATAACAGAGAGACCCTACCCTTTACAATATCATCACCAATGTATAAGATAATTTGCTATACTTGGCATTTCCTTTCTTGGAAATTTTTATTTCCAGAGGGCTATAGCTGTATAGTTTGGTCCTAAATTACATTCACTCTAAACCGGATTTTAATGTTAAAACAAAGACTCCATGCCCAAAGAATTACCTACTGACTAACCCAGAAATAAATCAGTCCTTGATGTACAGAATGCTGAACTGAAAAAAGAAATTTCTCTATATTGTGGGAATGTAAACTGGTCTAACCATAATGTAATCAATATGGAGTTTCTTCAAAAAAATATCTTCAGACAGACAACTGTCTGATTATACCAGTGCTGTGCATATATACAATATGTCAGTTATGTCATATCACATAATAATTCCCAAAAGCCAAGTTATAGGTAAATAAAATGTAAGAAAAACATTGGAAACAGAGATCACCAGATGACAATCAGCATTATTTTCACTCATTACTTTTCTCTCTGATTTTTGAATAATCCGCATACTGCTAATATTTCTATAGTGAAACCTTTGAGGCTTGCTAGAGTGGACTGTTGATGTGGGAGTGTCATATATCAATCTGTTGATTTCATTGGTTCAATAAAGAAACTGCCTGGGCCCTGATAGGACAGAAAATTAGGTAGGTGGAGTAGACAGAGAGGATGCTGGGAAAGAGAAGCTAAGTCAAGGAGTTGCCATGATGCCCGCACTCCAGAGAGATGCAGGCTAGAATCTCCCCGGTAAGCACACCTTGGGGAGCTACACAGATTATCAGAAATGGGTTAGGTCGATATGTAAGAGCTAGCCAATAATGGACCAGGCAGTGTTTAAATGAATACAGTTTGTGTGTTGTTATTTCGGGGCTTAAGCTAAACCATGCGGGTGGCCGGGTACAGGGGCACAGCCACGCCGCTCCCTCTTTCAACAGACTGTGTTCTCAGATACAAATCAAACTTAATCCTCAATTCATCAGGTATTTTTATAATCAGTTATTTGTTCCTTCATGAAAAAGTAAGACAGAATTTAATAAGGAAGGCATATTTTTACAATAGTGAATATCCTTGGGCCAGGAAAGAATTGGACCACATACCTCAAACTATGTATAAAAGTAAAGTGATAATGGATAACTATAAGAATAAAAATAAACTTTAAATACAAAATATTGGAACATATCTTCATTATTTAAGGTATAAATAGTGTTATAGTTTACTCATGAAATAAAAAAAATCTCATCATGGAAATGTGCTACAGTATAAGTTAACTTTGACAGTTGTTTTTCTTATTTTATTTTTTAAATTTTTATGCAAGCTGTTTATTATCATATCCTTTTCTATATATTCTAACTACTCCCAGATTCTCTCAGTCACACATTTCTTTCTCTTACAACAAAACCAAATCTCTCTCTCTCTCTCTTTCTCTCTCTCTCTCTCTCTCTCTCTCTCTCACACACACACACACACACACACACACACAACACACACACACACACTCACACATACTTAACCTGGACTCTTTTGTTGGCCATGTGTACTTGATCATATGGCCTGTTTTGGATTGCAGTTGAAACACCTGGTGTCACTCCATAAAGAAAACTATTTTCCCTCTTCCAGCAGTTGTCAATTGCAAATAGCTTCATGGTTATGTGGGCTTTTGTTTCCAGATTGTCTTTTCTGTGCTGTGTTTTTGTTCAGCTTGATATTTTGAGGTTTTTGTGCATGTTATCACAGTCTTTATAAATTTGAATTTTAGTCAGTCCTGCTGTACCTAGAAAATGATATTTCCTTAGAATCATCTACAACTGTGGTCCTTACAACTTTTTCTCCTTCCTCTTCTGCTCTGAGGGGAAAAATTTGATAATGGCGTCCCTTTAGGGCTGAGTTCTCTACAATCTCTGGTAATTTGTACGCTGTCCCAGGTGTAGGTCTCTATGCTAATTTCCTTCTTTGCACAAAATTTCTCCTAAAGACATTTGAATGATGCACTGATCCTCCTTCAATAGCACGCACAGCATATTTTAGTAGTAGGGACAATAGTCTGTAAGATTGAAGCTTCCAGTCTAGGACCAATTTATTTTCTCTATATTCAGTGTAATAAGTGACCAGCATAATTAGAGGAAACTCATACTGGTGCTATATAATTAACCAACTATCTGTGTCTGGTTAAGTCATAGAACTAAGAAGAGATGCTATTTTAGCCACTTTTAAAAACTGATTTACTTTCTAACTGCTTTCTAAATATATATCCTTCTATGCACAGATGAAGGTTGCATTCACCACTCCTCAAAGGTTTTCTTTATTTTAAATCAAAGACTATAAGAGAAAGACAAAACTGACAAAATTAAAAAAAATAAATAAGACTAACCTTGCAATGCTTGTCCCGAAACTAGAATATGTACAACATAAACCCTGAAAATATGACTAAGGAATATAATGCATGTAAACAGTAAGACTCAGAGAACCAGAACTTTTGCTACAAGATAGTATCATATTAAGAAATAAAACCATGACATATAGGTGGGAAGAGAGAAGGTAGAAAGGCAAACAACTGAGGGGAACAGTTTTGAGCAACTATGATAATAATCTTTCTGAAAGCTTGAAAGAATTAATAAAAATTATGTCATTACACAAAATAAAATGGTTTTTTGACTTTTTTTAATTTATTTATTTATTAAAAATTTCTGTCTCTTCCCCACCACCGACTCCCATTTCCCTCCCCCTCCCCCAGTCAAGTCCCCCTCCCTCGTCAGCCCAAAGAGCAATCAGGGTTCCCTGCCCTGTGGGAAGTCCAAGGATCACCCATCTCCATCCAGGTCTAGTAAGGTGAGCCTCCAAACTGCCTAGGCTCCCACAAAACCAGTACATGCAGTAGGATCAAAATCCAGTGCCATTGTTCTTGACTTCTCAGCAGTCCTCATTGTCCGCTGTGTTCAGCAAGTCCGGTTTTATCCCAGACTTTTTCAGATCCAGGCCAGCTGGCCTTGGTGAGTTCCCAATAGAACATCCCCATTGTCTCAGTGTGTGGGTGCACCACTCGCGGTCCTGAGTTCTTTGCTCGTGCTCTCTCTCCTTCTGCTCCTCATTTGGACCTTGAGATTTCTGTCCAGTGCTCCAATGAGGGTCTCTGTTTCCTTTCATCGCCTGATGAAGGTTAATATTCAGGAGGATGCCTATATGTTTTCTTTTGGGTTCTCCTTATTTAGCTTCTCTAGGATCATTAATTATAGGCTCAATGTCCTTTGTTTTTAAAGCATTACTCAGAAAAAACTGACTCTAGCACCTCAGATCCTGATACCCTCTATGTAGGGCTTTGTCATGTTTAAGACAATGGCAGTTTCATCCTTGTTCATAAGGTATCTAAGGACTTTTGATTCCAAATTATATTCTAGTTCATGCTCTCATTCAATAAACACTTTCCCAGTCTGCTGAAAAACAAAGCCAACAAAAACAAAACAGTCACTGAGTCCCTAGTCATCCTCCTTTGTGGACACCAAAAGAAATAATCCAATATTTTCAGAATTGAAAATTCAGCTTAGGTTAAAACATTGCATTTTATATATATTATAGTACTTTTTATACTTTTCTCCATTTTTTTTAGCTGAACTAATTTTCTACTTCCATATAATTAATGGAAACAAAATCTTTCTGTCTAGTATATTAAACACTTTTAAAAAATGTTTCTATCTCTGTATAACCATCTAAACACTTAAGATGATTGGTATTGATTAAACAAACAAAACAAATCCTTCACTTTAAAGGCAATTTCAAGTGATTATGCTGTCATGAGTTTATAATTATGTGCATGTGTGTTTGTCTATGTGTGTAAAATGCCTTTTCTCTGAAGCACCGGACTGAAATCTCAAGGTCCAAGTCAGGAGCGGAAGGAGAGAGAGCACGTGCAGGGAACTCAGGACCGCGAGGGGTGCACCCACACACTGAGACAGTGGGGATGTTCTGTCGGGAACTCACCAAGACAAGCTGGCCCGGGTCTGAAAAAGCCTGGGTTAAAACCGGTCTCGCTGAACATAGTGGAAATGAGGGCTACTGAGACCTCAAGAACAATGGCAATGGGTTTGTGATCCTACTGCACCTACTGGCTTTGTGGGAGCCTAGGCAGTTTGGATGCTCACCTTACTAGACCTGGATAGAGGTGGGTGGTCCTTGGACTCCCCACAGGGCAGGGAACCCTGATTGCTCTTTGGGCAGATGAAGAAGGGGGATTTGATTGGGGGAGGGAGAGGGAAGGGGAGGCGGCAGTGGGGAAGAGACAGAAATCTTCAATAAATAAATAAATAAATAAATGCCTTTTCTCTAGGAAATCATATAACCTCTTCCAGCTAACATGCACAAATGCAGGGGAGAGAATTGAATTTCCTTTAGAAAGTTTGTTTCCCAGTTGTGAGAGATACTAGAATTAAAATGTTAATGTGTATTATTACATTTTTATTTGTGTTTAAATCCAGTAAACATTCCTTGAAATCACAGTGGTGTGACCAGAAATTGTATGAGCTCTGGAAACAAAACTGTCTTGTTAATCTCAATTCATGCATTTGTTTGATGCAGATTATCCCCGTATTCCAGTAGGCACCACACAGTGGATATTATGAATCAGCAAATGGTAGGGACGAATCTTCAGTATGTACAAAATAACAGTAAGCCAGGTCCACTTGGCAAGGGATAAGCTAAAGTACGCATATTTTTCCACATGAATATTCTTGTGCCCTTGTTGAGTAGAGAAAGCTTACTTGGCATTGTTTAAGTGGGGATTTTATTTTTGTAGCTTTAAGAAAGCAAAGCAAAAATAATCACTGCATATATTGCTATCAGCTGGCATTATTGCAAATATCGCATAATTTTAATTACTATGGCAATTAGACAGATCTTAGAAAATATTTCCAATGAGCCAAAGTCATATGTTTTTTCTTTTGCCTTTAACATGGTGTTTTAAGGCCCTTGCCATATGGTGTCTCAAATAAGTTTAAAAAATTTTCTTCTCTGGATAGCATTAGAACTTATTAGGTAACAGGGTGTCTACAAGTTGTTTAAGAATGGAATAACATTTATATTTTTAAATGTCTTTGGTATTGTATCACTTATGAAAAGCTTGCCACCAAATGAGTTTGAGTATTTATAGTCTTGCCCCATGTGCAGTAAATGTCGATTTCTCCCACATGTGAATAAAGGTGTGATAGTTCAGGCTCCCTTTGTTGCCACCTGCTGCCGTATTGTTCCTTTATAGACTCTTCTTCTGGATCCTTAAGCTAAAATAAACTCTTTCTTTCATGAGTCACCTTTGCCCATTGTGTTTTATCATAGCAAGAATATAAATAATACTGGAACATTGCATGCCAGTCTCTCATGTAGCCCCACCTCCATATTGAGCGAAATTTCTGTCTTCAGTTCTTAGCTTCATCTTTAGCTGATGGCACTTCTAATGTTGAGCACAGAAACACAATTTGTCCAACTTATAATGCTCGTAGTGAGTCATACCCCATTTCTGAGGCTAACCACTGTATCTTTTATGTGTTTGTGTAACATAAAAAACACATAATCAACCTGTAAGTATAAATTTAACTTAGAATGAGCATAGTTGAAAATATTTTATTTCCTGTTTGTGTGTAATTTGTCTGCAAGTATTTTTGTGCTCCAAGTTTATGCTTGGTAACTATGAAGTCCAGAAGGTAGCATTGGACCCCTTGATCTTTTTATAAAGACGTGTTTGAGCTGCTGTATGCAGGTTGAGAATCAAAGCCAGGTCCAGTGAAGTATGAGCCAGGGCTCCTAACCACTGAGACATCCCTTTAAGCTGAATTAAACATGATTTCAATGGACAAAGATAGGAAGTAACGGTGAAAGCAATGTGGGGATGCAAAGGAGAGAATGAAGAATGTATTAGAATAACTTTCTTAGTCTATACAGCCACCGTATTACAGAGAGAAAGAGAAGAGAGGAGAAGAGAAAGGGAGGGAGGAAGGGAGGGTGGGAGGGAAGAAGAGAGGGAGAAAGGGAGGGAAGAAGGGAGGGAGGATATTATTGACCAATAAAGTAAATGAATGATGCATATCTGGATATGGGAACGGACCCTCCATTATTCCTTTGCTGTAGTAGATTATCATTCTACTAGAAAGAAATAGTTTTTTCTGTATAGTTGTACATAAAAGCATATATATATGTATATATATGTGTGTGTGTGCTTATAATTTTCTATTTTTCTTTGATTATTACAAGAAGGTGGTATTTATCCTATGTTCATTCTTATACATATAAAACTTGAATATGGTTATGCAACTATTCTTTAAAAATATTGGGTAGGTAAATATATTCTAAAGATTTATAATTCTCCAAGAAATTTATCTGTAATATTGGCTGGTCTTGTCTGTTATATCATAATTTATAAATACACTAATATTAGTTAAATCAGTAACTTGAAATAGGTTTTCAGGTTAATATGAATTGGAGACAAATTTCCATAAAATTTGTAGATGCTGTATCATTTAATGATTTCTCCTGTTGTACAAGTCAACTCAATAAAAATATTGAATAGTGAGTATTTCCAGATCAACCACATATCATTGTGGTTGATTTTCACTCTTTCTAATGTGTCAGTAGCAGGTTGCCAATTATAACTCTGAGGAATAATAAACCCAAAACTAATTTAGAAAACCACTGACTTCTTAAATTACATTGCTAGCAATGATTATTGAGGTGTGAAACAAAGCAAGAGCACACAGTTCTAATAAAGATGCACAACCATACTTACTTATTGATGAAATATAACAGAACTAGGTTGCTTTTGCTATAAGATGGGTTCACACTCTAGAAATCAACTAACTTGTGTACTGACTGAAAACTGTATGCCAGTATTCATTACTTATGCATTAAAGTTTTCAGGATACACATAAAATTATAGACAGTAAAATGCAAATATTAATATTCACCAATAAATATTGGCCTCATAATTTGAATGTAAAATCTTCAAAGACTTAGCTGTGGAATTTGTGGATCCCAGCATCTTATCTTCTCTCTGCTGCTTGTCAGGAGGCAAAGAATTCTGTTTTAATACATGCTTCTGTATTTATCAATATAGCCTAAAGAGTAATGGAGCAAAGGTACCATGGAATGTATCTTCTAAAACTGTGACCCAGAATGAATCTCTCCTCCTTTAAATTTGTTTTTTTCCCCCATTGGTATTTGGTCACAATAGAGAAAAACATAAATCCTAGTATTTATAAACAGTAAGTTAATATATATATATATATATATATATATTTGTGTTCAACCTCGGAATTCGGATTATAGTTAAGAGAAAGGAGTCAACTCTAATGTCAATATAAAATTGTGTCTCTGGATTACTAATTTCAATTTCTCTGATTGAATTTCAATAATTTGGCTGATATTTTAGCCCAGTAGTTAGCGTGCATACAAGGCTACAGCACTGCAAAATAAACCAGTTAAGAAATTAATTTATTCAGCCAGTGGTTAGAGAGGACACAAATCGGTTTCTAGCACATTATTTACAATGCTCCCAAAATAACAAATCCCATCTTCTCTAGTAAAGGAATGGATAGTGAAATAAACTATTGTAAATCCACGGATACATGAGATACATGAGGACTGAATGGAGTTTACACACTCTAACCATAGTAGAGCTCTCTATATAGGTGACCTAGTGAGAAACTTTAGTAGCTACATTATTCCAACTAAACACTCAAGGCAGAATTCTGTTCCATACTCATTGTCCAGTCTAGTGTCTAAGTAATCTTAAATAAATGCTGTGTTTTTCTTCTTGTTTGAAAAAAAACGTAGAAGAAAACAATTTGTGCGTAGAATTCTCCAAAATTCACATTAATGTTATTTTCTAGAATTGCTTTTTAAATAGTCTAAGTCAGTCCCACTTGCAAAAAAGAAAAAAAAGGAAAAGAAAAGAAAGAAAGAAAGAAAGAAAGAAAGAAAGAAAGAAAGAAAGAAAGAAAGAAAGAAAGAAAGAAAGAAAGAAAAGAAGCGGAAAGAAGATCCAAAGAAATGAATGTTCTAAGTAAGTGTTCACATATACACAGGTGCATTAGGTTAAAATACATTTTATTAAAGAATATAACTTTATCTTTATACTATGACAGATTTAAATTATTCTTTTAGTCTGATATCATGAGAGACATTCTGATTCCCATGGCTTTGACATCTGTGCTCTTTGGAAACCTTTGCCCAATGTTTTTATTAACTCAATTTAATAGAACCCTTTTTATGGTGACCTTAAGAATTTAATAACTTCTCAATGCAAGGACAATACCACCTGCAGGCTCCAGTGGGATTAAACTCTGGTAGTTCAATATGTCTGCAGGAACACATTAAAGCAAAGAAGGGTGGAGGGAGAGGCAGCTACACAGATCAGTCACTTTCCTAAAACCAACAAGATAACTCTACTGGCTATGATGGTTAATCCCTGACATGTGGGAATCATAGTGATTGCTATGATAATATGCACTTCTCTCCTAGCATCTTAATAATATTAATCTAACTCTTATCATGACAGTGAGTATAGCGATCTTCAATTCCAACTTGCATCTCCTCTTGACAGACACACTGCATATTTTATAGATCTGATCAATATGTTATTAGTCAACAACTTGACACTAGCCCATGAATTAATCTTTTTTTCTGTAAACCCAGCAGTTTCTAGTCTTTTGTAACCTCATTCCTGTGATATAGATGGGATATGGCTTAGTGCAATTAAGATAAAATTAACTCTTTTTCTCAGGTGATACTTTCCTTCTATGTTAATTCAAATCTCTGTAGACAGCTGCTTCAAGCACATAATTTTATGCTTGACCTTTTATGTGTGAGATTAAAGTAGTACAGATATTTGCATGGGACTCAATGAGCTGTCTGGCTGTTTTCACCCTCCTTTACCTTCAGAGTCCTGCTGCAAAATACTCAACTGAACACATACGGGTGCTAAATGACAGTGATATATTTATTTGAGTTTCTGTCACTTTAGTTTTGTATTTAGTATATGTGGCATCTTTGTCATTTTGATAGGTGAATTAATAACATGGATGACAGTACCATGAGTATTATTGTAAATTTGACAATCCAGAGCTGTTCTAGCAAGTTGTAATTTGCAAAACTAATCATCTATACTTTTTGTGCTCATAATATTACCTGATAAAAAGTGATGTGATAGGTAATTATTTATTATATATAATAATATATACTTAATATAAAAATATTAAGTCAAGGCAGTCTTGTCATTTGATCTATACAGAGATCGTGTTGAATAATTTAGCAAGCATATTTCCAATATCCTGGTATGTATACCTTTGATGTTCACTGGCTGTCATCTTTTAAATACAACAGATCTATTAATCCTCCGAGCAGGATTTGAGTGGAGTTTGTCTCCTGGGCAAAATTGTCTCCATTTTCCTACGCCTGTATCCGACAGCCAATCATACCCTGAGCTGCCTTTGGGCTCTAGCTTCCTGGAAGGCATTCCGAAATCTTACTTTCCTCTACAAATAAAGTTTTCTCTGAAAGCAAGATAAATGACAAGACAGTTCCACTTATGGGTGATATTTACAGAAATACATTGTTTCCCATGAGATTTGTGAGAATGAAAATTTTTGACCCTGACACAGAGAAGTGAAGCAGAACAATCATTTTTATTTCTTAGACTCTATAGGACAGTTTTTAAAAATTTTCTCATTATGTTATAAATGCCCTAAGAAAGCAAAATATACAACCAATAGAGAATATGAATAGGCATTATAGTTCATATTCAGATCCACAAACCCAAAATAACTCTACTTGTTAGATTTTTGCCTTCTTGACACACTTTAGTGTCACTTGGAATGGGTGAATCTCAACTGAATAAACAATGCCATCAGATTGGCAGATAGGCATGTCTGTGCAAGCTGCATAGCCTTAGTTGTTGACTGATAGAGAATGGCACATTTCGTCACGTATGGTACCACTCCTGACCAGAAAAGCATGTCTTCTTCCCCTCATAATGAACATTTTCTCCCTATGTGTTTATCAAAGACTGCCTTTGTCTTTATAAACTTCATAATGTTAGCTTTTATTCGTTCTATTTACAACTCAGTAGTAAACTGAGTTTTCACATAAACTTTTTTTTCTTATAAGATATGGAATAGACTCTTTTCCTTTAAATACAATTGATTCCCTTTGTGCTCTCAATAAATTGTTATTACTGCAGACATGGATTAAACTCAGCTGAACAGTTTAAAGTTTCATTTACTTTCAAATGCAAATGGATACCATGGCCAGATGTGAAAATTTTATAATGATTGTTTACATGCATGTACTGGTCTTGAAGACAAGGTGCAATGCAACTTGCTGGATTTTTTTTTTTTTTAGCAATGAACACAGAAAATAAAGAAGCTTACTGTGACCTTGGCTGTTGTTGGTAGCACAGATGCCTCTGTTGCTCAAAATACATTAGGTTTTTACTATTAACAGATAAGTATTAGACATTCTTCTTTGATAAGACAAATGTTCTACTAAGACTTCATTACTCCATTATGGTGCTTTAAAATCTAATGGTACAGTAGGAATTTTGCTCCTAAAAAGGTGTCATCAATGTCTGTGAATCTGATTAGTTATACCTGAGCTTCTTCTTTCCCACTGATTCATGTAATTTTCCTCCAACAAAACACTATGGGAGTGCTCAAAATCATTTGGTGAAACCTTTCAGTTTTCTATCCAGAGATGATATAACTGTTGCAGTAACATTCATCAGATGCACGCAGACTAAATTCACCTTCAAAGATGACCTGTGCACTGTTCACTTTCTAAGAATTCTAGTTTTGTTTTTAAATTCTTACTATTTTTGACAGGATGTTCATCCATATTCTTGTAAAACTTGGGCCAAGATAAAAAGTAACAATACTTAGTACTACTTTTTATTTGATTTATGTATATTAAAATTCTTAAAAGGAAAATATTTAATGTTTAATATATATATATATATATATATATATATATATATATATATATATACACACACACACACATGGATATTTGGCTTTAAACATATTGCAAATCAAATAATAATTAGCTAGGAATGGTATTAAACAACACCCATGCCTTTTTTCCTTAAGTGAGTTGATGTTCATATCTGCATTAACAAAATTATAGCTAATGAAAAAAAGGAAGACAAAGCATAAATGTGCACTGGCAAACTGGTAGAATCTTATATTTCTATTCAATTACTTCTTCAGTTCAGTTCAGTTCACTTCAGTTCATTAAAGTCCCAGAGTTCTCAATGTACCATAGTCCAGGTTGACCACCTGTGTTTAGATTTGGTTCCATATTCCCTGAAAACCTCTGAAAATAAGGTCTAGTGCTCTACCTGACATGCCTCATTGGTAGACTGTGTCTATTTGGCACAGAAAGATAGGAATGTACTCGTTGTTTGCCTCCATACTGCCTGTCTTTTTTCTTCTTAATTGGCACCTGGCCCTTGTTCAAGTGGTGGGAAGCAGACTCTCCACGTGTGCTCGACAGCTGAGCAGCTGTGGTCAGTCTGCTTCCTTCAAAATGATTCTAAGCTTCATCCCAGAACTTAGATTTTAGCTAGCTTCATACCGAAAAAAAAGGGGAGGGGGGAGAAACTGCAAATAAACCTTTCACCTGGAAAAAAAGATAAAAGGAAATTGCACTTAGAGACACAATCTAGGAGCCCAAAGAAGGATACAGTTGAAACAGACTATTTAAAAATCTGCTCTGATGATACTAGTAACTTCAAAGAAGAATGGAAGTTTTCTGAAAGAGCCCAGAGAAGCCCAAATAAAGCACAACCCATGTAATTCTTTGCTTTGGAACTCTACTAATATCTTTCCTTTGGAAATGTGTTCTCATCATTATCTGGAGTAAATTTTTTCTTTGTTTGTTTTCTATATGAAAAAATATTAAAATAAAATTTTGAAAGTGAACATAAAAAAGAACATATTTCATAGAAATTAATAATATAGCTTTTTAAAAATAGAAATTCTTTCCATATATTTTAGAAATTGTCATAAAACTTCGGTGATTTTTTATTTAAAATAGAATTCAGCTGAAACACTTGAATTTCTAGTTTGAATTTGAGATGAATTGATGCCCAAGTAACAGATTTACATATATACGTCTTAGAATGTCAATAAACAAGTATCAGTAGCTACCAAGGAGTCTGCAGCTCATCTTCACATGAAGTTCTTATATGACCAAATATCATGTACTGACTTATCCACTGACCATACTCAGACTAGTAATTGTCTTGTAAGTTCCGGATTCTCCTTTAATAGTATGATGTTCTTCTGTTCTTTGTATTTTTTTACACCATATAAGACACTGATTCTTTAGCCTCTGTAGAAAAAAAAATAGAACATTTTGTAGTGAATTATAGATTCTTAAGTGCCAGGAGCCATTCGGTGGTACACAGTTCCCTGCGTAGGATGTAAGGAATTGACAAGGGAAGAAAGTGAGCTAGGCAATGATGGTCAGGAGAATCTTGCAGTCTGACTGCCTGGCAGCCACGGTGTTTATTTATACAGAATTTAGTAAGTAGGGATACATTCATGCTGTTCCAAAACATAGATTATTTCATTTTTCATTAAGGAATTGTGTTTCACTTCCTTTTGCTCATGTTTTAATCATCATTTATAAACTACGGCAGAACAGCTACCATTTCCAAATGAATATCCCTCAAGTTTTGACATCATTGATAAAAGAGTTATCATTGTTACTCTTTAACCCCATAACACAATTTTTAAGAATCAAGAGGCATATGACAAGATGTTCTTATGCTAGTTGTTTTTGTGGCCATATGGATATTAGACCAAAACAATCCCCAAGCCATCTGAGCATACTGTCATATCCAAAGTAGCATATCATTAACTCTTAATGGTCATTGCGGTCCAAGAAATATCCTCAGGCCAATGTTGCTGCAGCTTTTATTCAAATTCTGTATAATACAATGATTATAATTTATATCTTTATGGAATGTTGTTATCATCTTTCTATGTCATTTTTTGCTCACCAGTATAAGTCTCTGTGTAGGACAGAGGAACCTTTAGTCAATCTAAGTTTGTTACTATATATGCCATGTAATTGCCCGAGTATAAAATGGGAAGAGGTTTACAATCTGAACTGTGACCAACTCTTTTAGCCCACTTTGTCTTACTGACCTCTTTGAGTTTACCTTGTTTTGATTATCTTGTTTCTGAGTAAGCACATGGGCAGATGTTTCAAAAATGTCTCATAGCCTCTGGCTTCTTTATGTGTGTCAAAATCTCCAAGACATATGGTCTCTTGTCATCACAGAACCTTCATTCAGTAACTAGTTGTGCAGAGATCCACTACTAGAACTGGGCTGAGCTCCCAGAATCCAGCCGAAGATCGGTAGGAAAGATTATATGAGGAAATGATTCAAGGCCATGATGAAGAAACCCACAGAAACAGCTTGCCTGAAATAGGAGCTCACTGACCCTGGAACCTGGATAGGACCAAACTGGGCACTCTGAATGTGGGTAACAACAGTTGTGTGGCTGCAGAAGTCTGTGTGGTCACTGACAGTGGGACTAGGATTTTATCTCTGCTGATAGGACTAGCTTTTCAGACCCAATACTCTTAGGAGGGTTACCTTGCTCAGTCTAGATAGAGTGAGCTGGGCCTTATTCCGGACTCAATGAGTTGGGACATACTTTGTTGACTCCTCTTAGGAAACTTTACTCTCTCTGAGGAGTGGATGGTGGGTGGGATGGGTGGTAGGTGGGAAAAGCATGAAAAGTTGAGAAAGAGAAAACTGTCATTGGAGTTTAATATAGGCATAGGAGCCATAATATTAAAAATTAGAATCTGGTTTAGAAATGGAGTTAAATGACAAAATTTACCCATTTTCTTAATATGCATTCAGATCTCCATTACCTCCTGCCTTAGCTAAAAGGAGGCTTTCATCCTTTTCTGTGTATTTTATTATTTTGAAATAATATGTATATTCTACAGTATAGAATGATATGCCCTTGATTATTCTTTGTTCATACCTAATTTTGAATAATTATCTACATTTCTGGATTAGCTTCTTACAAATAATTTCTATTATTAAGTCTTAAAACTGAATATTTCACCTTTATATCACCACCCATTTAAAGTGACTTTCATTAAAAAAAATTTTGATTTCTTTATTTTTTTGCCTTAAATAGGATGAGCTCTGGAAACTCCCCTCCTTATTGTATATTTTCACCGAGATTATATTGAAGCTCTGAATGCAATAAATCCTGCGTTTTACAATTTTTTCTTAGTTTGTGTTTGTCTTTAGGGTCAGTGATAGGGTCTTCTTTAATATTCTGTCTCAGGTTTACATATATAATAAGAGCATTCAGTGAACAATGAACAAACAAGAAATAATAAAATCTTTTAATTTAATCATAATTAACTGATAATAACCTTTACAAGTTAGGTTCAAATTGCCTTAATTTTATTTTCTATTATCTATTTCTCTTTTGTAATTCCATTTTAATTTTTAAATACAAACTCATTCAATTAAAGCAAGCCTAAAGAAGACACAAATTTAGAAGAGACAATATTGTAGCTCTTATGGAGAAGAAATGAAAAGTGAATTTTACAGTACATTTCTTATATCAATTATGCATTTCAGCACATGGCTGTACTCTTGAAAAGGATTTATTTAGATCAAGTTTCTAAATTGTAGAAAATGCTCAATGTTCTCTGTGACAAATTATATAAAGGGATGCCAGTGAGCTGAGGTGATGCTTCCAACCAAACACATTATGCACTTTAATTATCTAACTAATAAAAAAGAAATGAAAGTTTAGTTGGAAATTTTATCCACATACATGGATCCACTCTCTAGTATAGTATAAGCTTCTCTATATTATGTATCTATATTAATTTTAAAAAGTGAATATTGTATTTAAAAGTTTAGAGGTTAGAATTAACTTTAGCTTGAATTTAGAATGAATGTTAAATTCATATGTTTGTCTACAACTTAAAATTATTACCATGTTTCTCCATGAAAAATAAAAATATAGCAATTAGATATGTATTCATTTCAAGTTTAGTCATATACACACATACACATACATGCATATATATAGTGATTCTCCCATGTAATGACATTTCACTTGTATTTTAATAAATAAAACTTGCCTGAGGGTCAGAAAAGTAAAATAGTCATATTGGTTAGCCTTATAGACCAGGCAGAAATAACACACACCTATAATCCCAATAGCTTCACTAGTTGCCATAGAAACTAAATTGTGAATGCCTTTAATTCCAGAACTTGAGAGGATTACAAAACAGGAGGAGACAACTCAGACACAGTATCATTCTGAGATTCCTGGAGGCAGGATCACCCTTTTTGGACTGAGGTCGAAGTAAGAGCCAGTAGCTGGCTACTTTGCTTTTGGGGTCTTCAGGTTAAATCTCAATTTCTCTCTGACTTTTTATTAATCGTGCTTCATCCCAGTTTCTCAGACTTAGATATTCTATTAATCACTCCTCTAAAGATGAAAGCTTTTGATTTTCTGTGACATGACTTTTAAAATTATTAAGTTTGACCTCAGTTTTAACCAAAGTGTCACAAAAAAGCAAATCTTTCCAGTTTGTGCAAATTAAAAATTAAGTGTTAAATAATCAAATCGTTCAATGCAGTTATTAAAGTTCATAAAATTGTTTTGTCTCTCTCATTTTGAGAGCAGTGTTGAAGGCATGAATGAAATTGATATATCCGATAGTCCACTCCTATCTGTGGCTCCCAACAGGAAGTAGATTTTGCACATATCACTGGAGCACATCACAAGGATAATATGGCATTTCATGGGTCACTCAACATAGAAAATCTATTATCTCATCTTTTAATGGCATTGAATAGAGAATAAGTATGAAAAATAGTGCTCATACTTCAGAAACCCCATAAAATTAACTTTCCATGTCTTTAAATACGTCTTTAAATCTCTTGCAAATGTAATATTTCTAACAAATTAAAACTAAAAATCAATCAAAACCAAGTAAAAGTTGTGTGGTTATCATAGCCAGTTAATCTTACAAATAAACAAATATAGTATTTTTATTTAATTCTGTTTCATTGTAGTTGTTAGATAGGTTTTCTTCATAATTTTTATATAGAAAAAAATAAATTTTATTGATCTATACTAAAGAAAAGGAAAAAATTATTCCAAAATACTCATTTTAAACAATGCATCCCCTAAATATTTCCTAAACCACTTTTAAACACCCTAAGTTTTGTGTATAAATGGTTCAAGACTAGAAAAGGATAAAATCAATATATTTAATTAATCATGTATCATTAAAAATAACATCTGTAATTTATTATTATATCAAGTACAAAAAAAACCTTTGTGGTGTCACAAAACTATCCACTTTTCCAGAAATATCCAAGAGTGTTAGAAATATCACAGAAACTATTAGTTAGAAATACTTCCAGGTCTTATACTTGAAGAACCACGAATATAAAAGTTTGTACAGAACGGCGACCCAACAAAGATGTCCACATGCTAGATCTCTAGGACTTGTAAATATTTCATTTTGCATGGCAAAATGGACTTGCAGCTATGGTAAGGTGTAGCATAATGAGATTATAATTTGAGCTTCACCATATATAATATTTTATTAGGGACATAAGGAAATTACAGACATAATTATTAGTACTATTACAGTATCGGGAAAACATCTGCAAATTTGTATTCCACTTCAGGATTGTCAAAGAGGACAAGACCCAGAAACAAAATAGACTCTAGGGGAGAGAGAGAGAGAGAGAGAGAGAGAGAGATTTTTTTCTTCAACATATTGAAGCAATTTAGTGCTTTAGCTTCAGGAGACTTTCTTTTAAGGACTTTCTTCTCCAAAAATTTTCATAGTCATAATAGAAAAACAGATTACATCAGATTACATTGTTTAGGGGCAGGGAACTTTTGGTGATTTTCTACAGCAATGGTTAGATAGTAGTAATGCACTTCTTTTGCGATTTAATTTTCCTTTTAAAACATACTTTCCTGTAAAATATAACTAGTGATTTGAATGCATTAAGTTTAAATAAGATTTGGTAGCTGGGTCCAGTGTCGAAAAACCGGCAAGAAGCAAGAAGATTCCATTAGCAGGCAAATACCACAATTTTTTTGTGAAATTATGCAAATTAATGTTGGCAAAGAACTTGAATGAAGTACAGTAGGAAGTACTTACAGTGAACACAAGTTGGACTGTCGTCAAAGCTCGATATATTGTGTTTATTCAGTAGGAGGATGTCAAGGACCACCTCAACAACAACAACAACAAAATATTTCTTACTAGCATAGAGGCGTGGGAAAAAGGAAGACAATTCACACAGCAGTATCAGGAAGGAGTTTCAGGACTTGTTCAGATCCCAAAATCCCCGTGTTAATTTTTCCAACCTCTTTTATATCAGTATAAACTGCTGGAGAAGGTAACAAAAAAAACTTCATTAACATTCTGTTTCCTAGGTAGTGGGAATGATTCAAGTCACATTTACTTGGTCAACCCTTGGTCCTGAAGGCTGAAAACACTTCCTCTCCAGGTGACCTCATAGTTACATTGGAAAGGAGCAGAATTACACTAGCATATTCACACCACAGGATGTGTCCAAGGCTACTGCTAGTCACACTCTTTATGAAAAGAGGGTAAAAACTCAGCATGTGAGTTCTGATTTAATTCTAATTTTGTAATTAGGAAAGGATTGACATGTTTTGTTTTGTTTTGTTTTGCTTGTATGGATGTTTAAATTCACTAGTAATCCCACTGAGTTCTGAGACGATTGTGTTTACTGGACACTAAAGATTTGAGAGCCATGTTCTTGGATACCACAGTGTGTTGTAGGAGCTGCGGGCTGTGTTCCTGCTGCCCCAGCTCCAGGTTGCCTGACTAGCTTATACCCTGAAATAACAACACACACACTGTATTCTTTTAAACACTGCTTGGCCCATTATATCTAGCCTCTTCTTGGCTAACTCTCGCACCTGGACTAGCCCATTTCTAATAATGTCTGTAGCATCCCAAGGTGCGCTTACCGGGATGATTCTAGCCTAAGTCCATCCTGGGTCGGAGCTGAATCGCATCTGCCCGGGAGAGGGGAGCAGGGCCTCTGAGCTCACTTCCTCTTCCTTCCAGCATTCTATTCTGTTTACTCCTCCCACCTATGTTTTAACCTATGAGGGCCAAGTAGTTTCTTTATTTTTTAACCAATGACCTTCCTCCATCAACAGTGTTTAGAACAGTTGTCCAATGTTGTGACCCCTTAATGCAGTTCCTCATGGTAACACCCAGTCATAAAATTATTTTCATTGCTAGTTCATAATTGTAATTTTGGTATAGCTAAAAATCATAATATAAATACCTGTGTTTTCTGATGATCTTAGGTGACCCCGGTAAAAGAATCATTTGACCTCCCAACAGGGCCATGATTCACAGGTTGAACACTGCTTGTCTAGAAAAATTATACATTTCTTTAAAAAGGAATCCAATTGAAGTCTATTTTGCCTTTTGTCTCATAATAGTGTCAATAGACAAAAACACACAAAACTGAATGATTTTATTACTAATACCATCACTTTACAAGTCAGGGAGGGGTATATTCAGGTGTTATTTAGCAAAGAGCCACAGTGGATTGTAGAGTTAAAAACTGTCTACTTTATCTGGATTATCTAACTGTTGAAGAATAATTATAAATAATCTTCCTTTAAAATGTATTATAACAATCTCTTTCATTTCTGATTGTGTCAATGTGATTATCCCATGTTTTTCCTCTAATCTTCTTTTCTTTCACATTCTGGTGAGTAGGTGTCATATTTGGGATTTCTATTGTGATGAAGTATTGTGACCAAAACTAGGCCCAATGGCATCTTGGGGAAAAGAACTTATTTAACCTTATGATTCTATATAAAGTATATCACGGACAGAAGGTAAGGCAGAAATTCAAACAAACCAGGGACTAGGAGGCAGGAGCTGATGCAGAGGTTATGGAGGAGTGCCGCTTACAGGCTTGCTTCTGAGGCTTTCTTATACACTTCAGATCTACCTGCCCTAGTGTGACACTGTTCAAATAGGCTGGATCTTTCCATATCAAACACTAATTACAAAAAATATCACAACAGGTCTGCCCACAGTCCAATCTGGTTAGGACATTTTCTCAATTGAGTCTTCCACTTCCCAAATTTATCTATGCTTTGCCAATTTAATATAAAATTAACCAACATACCAGCTCTAAAAATATTGCCTTGTCAAACTAGTCAGTTTTTTTTTATTCAAAATTATTTCCTTCTTTTGTCTCACATTTATTTCAGCTCTTTTTTCATTACTTTTATTATTATTTTACTAACATTTGGCTTAGTTCATTTCTATTTTCCTTGAGATGTGAGACAAGATTGTTTACTTGAGATCATTCTTTTCAAATACAGGCATTTCTCACCACAAACATCTCTTGTAGAATTGCTTTTGCTACATCCCATAAGTTTTAGTATAGCCCATTTCTATTTCATTTTTCTAAAAATACTTTCTGATTAGACTTTGAATTTCTCTACTTGCTTAGGAGAATGTTGTTTAATTTCCACATACTTGTGAATTTTCTAATTTACCTTCTGCTACTAACTTCAAACTTTAGACAAATGTGTTTAGAAAATATACTCAGCATGATTTTAGTTTTCTTATTTTTTTAGAAGTAGTTTTATGACTCAACTGAACTATATACCCCAAAGAATGCTCCATGTGTACTATAGAGTATCAGAATTTTAAAGTCAGTTGATTATAAATATGTAATCAACGAATTGTGAGGAAAACAGAGGTAACTGAGTCACAGGTGGAAATATGCCTCAGTGCATAAAGTGTAGAGTCAGGGTTGAGAATACGACTCAGTGGGAAAAGTTCCTGTCTCTCATGCATGAGGACCTAAGTTCAATACACAGAACCATATAAAGCTGGATATAGTTAGACATGTTTGTAGCTTCGGTGTACCTAACTATGGTGAAATGGGATGTGGTGATAGGAGACTTACTGGAGGCTATTGGGCCAATTATCCTGACATACACTCGTAACAAAAACAGGAAATCCTGCATCAAGCAGGGGGAACAGCTAAGACAAACACTCAAGGTTTTCATGTGATTAGCATATATGTACTATAATACCTCCATTCGTAGTCAAACACAGGAAAGAATACATGTACTTAGAACACACATGAATACTCAAAAGGTGACACACAGATCTCTTTGTATGCATCAAGATTTATAAAACTGGTCCAATGTTTGAACTTATCCCCATCCAATGGTTGAACATTGTGAAAGTCTCTATTTGGAAAAACAAATATTTTATTCCCAATATTTATACAAATAGGAAAAAGCTGAGAAATATTGAAAAATAATGTAGATTACAAAGTGTTTACTACATAAAATTAAGTTGGAAATTACTGCCAAAGCAGTAAAATATAGCCAGACTCTGAGGAACAGTTACAGAAGTATAGACAGGTTGCTAAAGATATTAGAATGAGTAAAGTAGTGGAACACATAAAAGGGAATATAGATGTGTGTTTTTTTCCCATTAGCATGATTTAAAACACATTAATTGAACACTTGATTTGGTGTTGCAGCAATATAAATTTCACTATAAGGTGTTAAGCAAAAATCTTGTAATTTTATGTGACTTTCTGAATAAAAAAATTTTATAAATATTATGTGGTAGAGAATTATACTCAAGCCGGGCGGTGGTGGCGCATACCTTTAATCCCAGCACTCGGGAGGCAGAGGCAGGCGGATCTCTGTGAGTTCAAGACCAGCCTGGTCTACAAGAGCTAGTTCCAGGTCAGGCTCCAAAACCACAGAGAAACCCTGTCTCGAAAAAAAAAAAAAAGAGAGAATTATACTCTGTGAGATCAGAAAATCCAGTAGCAATATTTATTTTGTGTAAGAGATGTATAAATGCCTAACTTTACCGTGGAATCAGAATGCAATATTGTGGCTGAGATCTCTAAAATCATAGAGAAGCTCAGTATTATGCATTTACATAATATGATTCATAAATAGAGATGTTCCTACAAGTTTGAGGTTTCTGATAGCTATAGATTATATACTGGATGGCAAACCTTTAGATCAAATTTTGTTACTAGTGTTTTTTAAAGAGTGGCTTGTTCTAGTTTACCTTGCAGATTGCGCTGTGTATTACTGATGAGGCAATGATGCTCTTTGTCAAGCAAGTGACAATCACATCATATATTAGGGTTATCCTCTCTTATTGTCATAATTAGTAATATGTTTCAGGCATTTATACTTTGGAGCAACATCGGTCTCTACTTTGAATATTTTAAGGTAACTTTCCCTGATGCAGAAGTTCTCCACTATGATAAACAAAAGCTCAACTAAACTCTAAACTGACATTCATTCATCCCAATTCAGGCAGCAAGGCAGTCTCTGTATCAGGATGGAGTCTGCAGAGAAACAGAACTAAAAAGATTAAATTGAAATATGAAAAATGCAGGAAAATGAATAAAACACGATCTCTCTCTCTCTCTGTGTGTGTGTGTGTTTGTGTGTGTTTGTAAGTTTGTGTATAGATAGATAAGTGATAGTTCATAAATGAACAGGATTCAATGTGTTTATAGAAGTTATTGGTTCCCATTATTATGAAAGTTGAGAAACCTCACAAAATTCTATCTGTAGAGCTGGAGACCCTGGACTATTAGTGGAATAATTAGTTTAGTCTTAGTCTCAAGGCTTCACCACCAAGGACTTTCAACTCAAGAGAAGGAAAGGAGGAATTCTGCAAATCTGAAGGATTTTGGGCACAGGTATAATAGGCTCCATAGACTGAAGTCTGAAAAACAACCAATATCTAATATAAGTACTTTTTCAGATTAAAAAAAAATGCTTGTAATATTTATAGCTCTTTACTGTGTTGGGACTCTCAAATATCAGAAGATGGCAGCTTAGGTTTGTGAAATCAAATATAGGACTTTCCTGATTCAGTCAAATGATAAAAATGTTAACATATGTCTTCCCACCAACATCTTTTAAATAGAAATCCTCTCATTATAAATATGTGTTATATGCATATACCTATATATGACATTTCTAATATGTATAGACACACACACACATATATATACATATATACACACAAATATGTATATATATATATATATATATATGGTGTGTGTGCAGTCAATGTAGTGAATATAATTAACTTTATCACTGTCCTAACAGGTCAGCTGCTGTTATACGACAGTGATAGAGAAAGAGAAAGCATTCTCTGTTTCTGTCTCTATTATCTCATTTTGATGGTAAGTGGGTAGCAGTATTAGACAAACAGGGGTTATTGAGCAGTGTTCCAGGGGCTTCAAGACTGAAGTTATGTCACTTATCATCAGAACAACAACAAATGCTAGACCATTGTTAAGAGATAGTTAGAATGGACAATATTATATGGGTTAGTTGGTCCAATTATGTTTACTCTTGTAGTTTTATGAAGGATTAGGTACTGGATGGAATTCTGTTGATGTTTTCCAAACTTCCTAATAAAGCAAATAGGTCCGAATCACAAATGTGTCCTTAAGTCAATGCAATGCTTCATTTCCGACATCTTTCCTATGTTTTTGATGTTCTCATTTCACCTTTTATACTCAGAAAAGATGCTAATATGTCTTAGAAAAAGGAATTCCTGTCAACACATGTCCATTTTAGAAATTGTCTACGAAACAGTGGAAATTTTCTCAAGGGGGAATACTTTAAAAGGCCATCCGATTCTAGCACTCTACATGTCTCTTTTGCAGTGCTTCAGAATTCTGCTTCTCTCTCTGTAAAGCCCTTTAACATTGGAGGCCCCACATATATGTGCACAAGAAGGTAATATCTAAAATGATAGACCTAGAAATCTTCAGTATTGGGCATTCCACAGAGAACTTTACACAAGACAGTACGTAAATCTTCTAAAATCTATTCTGTTCAGAATAACAATACCAGCAAATTCTGCTCTATTTTCCTTTTCCATTGACTGCTAATGCTGACCTGCAACTGGGAGTTCTATGTGGAATGACTTACAGCTTCTTCAATTAGATGTTATTCTGTCAGACCCTGCCACACAACCCACCATTTCCCTGGGCAAATTACCTGTCTGTTTATAGCAGCAACCCACCGAACTGAAGTGCAATACTGACAAATCAATTTTTCAAATGAATTTGTAGAGACTTCCCCCGAAAGCAAGACAGTGGAAAAAAGAATGTGGTTCTCACAAGAGAGAAATAGATTTCCTGCTTTGGCTGTTTAGAAGAACTTCAGATGATAAACGAGCTGGAAACAACAGTATCTGCTGGTGTTCATGGTAAATGTCTCTGTATCATTCATCTAGTTATCAAAATATTCAAGGTATCTGAGTAATATTTAAAAAAGATACTCAAGAAATATTGATATTGTTTCTGTCATTCTACCTATATTCCCCAAACAAACAAATAAAATGTTATGGTAAAAATTTTCAAAAATGAATCTCTAATATTCCAGCATAGATAGACTTATACCCTTAAGTCTGAATGCATATATGTGCATCTCTTCTGATTATTGACACAATTTCCTCTGGATTTTTAAATTTTTGTCTTAATCATTTTGCAAATCCATGTGGTTTTTCATACTTAATTAGTTGTTTCCATATGTACTATGTGTGCAATGTGAGCATATATGTCTGTGCTTATTCTTTTTTTTTTTGGAAAAAAAAATAAATTTCTGCCTCCTCCCCACCTCCCATTTCCCTCCCACTCCTCCCTCTCCTCCTCCCCTCCCCCCACTCCTCCCCCTCCCTCTCCAGCCTGAAGAGCAGTCAGGGTTCCCTGTGGAAAGTCCAAAGTCCTCCCCCCTCGATCCTGGTCTAGGAAGGTGAACATCCAAACTGGATAGGCTCCCACAAAGCCAGAACATGAAGTAGGATCAAAACCCGGTGCCATGGTCCTTGGCTTCTCAGCAGCCCTCATTGTCCGCCAAATGGCCAAAAGGCACTTAAGGTCATGCTCAGCCTCCTTAGCAATCAGGGAAATGCAAATCAAAACAACATTGAGATATCACCTTACACCTGTCAGAATGGCTAAAATCAAAAACACCAATGATAGCCTTTGCTGGAGAGGCTGTGGAGAAAGGGGCACCCTCATCCATTGCTGGTGGGAATGCAAACTTGTGCAACCACTTAGGAAAGCAGTGTGGCGGTTTCTCAGGAAATTCGGGATCAACATACCCATGGACCCAGCAATGCCACTCTTGGGAATATACCCACGAGATGCCCGATCATATGACAAGGACATTTGTTCAACTATGTTCATTGCAGCATTATTTGTAATAGCCAGAACCTGGAAACACCTAGATGCCCTTCAATGGAAGAATGGATGAAGAAAGTATGGAATATATATTCATTAGAATACTACTCAGCGGTAAAAAACAATGACTTCGCGAAGTCTGTGCTTATTCTTATGTATAGCTATGTCTAGGCACATGCCACCGCTGGTATATGTTGGGAATATGTATTACTTCATTGCTTAATAAAGAACAGACTGCCTGATAGCTGGACATGATAAAATTAGGTAGGATAGCCAAACTGAGAATGTTGGAAGGAAAAATGGCAAAGTCTGGAGTCTTCAGCCAGACATAGAAGGAGCAAAACATGCTGGAGAACAGGCAAAACCATGAGCAACATTGCAATATATAGATTAACAGAAACTGGTTAATTTAATTTGTAAAAACTACATAGTAATAACCCTGAGCTATCAGTTTATCATTTCAAATTAATAATAAGCCTCAGAGGGAAAAATTGGGAGCAACCACCAGCACAGAAAAACTAAAACTCTGTCAACAGTTGATAGTAAGTCCTCTATTAATTAAGAAATACCTCAGGGTCTTGAAGTTATTCCTTACAGTTGTACTTAGATATGGAAATTAGAAGTTTTCTTCTTTAATCTCATTAGTTAATCTTTAAGGCAACAACTCTACTATCGTGTGTTAACTCTTGGTGCCTACATTGCAAGTATAAGTCAAATGAAGAGACCACTATACACAAACATATGTCAGTTCAGCTGGATGGATTAGTTCCATATTTGTCTTTAACACATTCTTCTGACTTTTCACTTTGCATTCATCAACCACTGTTTCAAATTAAACCAATAGCTGACAGAGAGATTATTTGAAGGCTAATCTGTAAATACCTTCTCATGAAGCAATATCTCTATAATATTCAGTCTTCTCATTATAAAAGTCTTTTAAAACTGCATTTATATTTGTCGGAAGATTTCTGGGTTGATGATTTAAGTTCACGTACTTTATATTGTAACCATTTTGAAATGTGAATTGTGGTTGTTTGTTATTTTGGATAAGATCTCTTCTATCATATTCTGCTTTAAGATACTTCCAATATCTTAAAGAAAAATTACCATAAGGAAATACTAGGAATTGGTTATTTGCCCCTAAACAAAATTTTACTAACGGTTAGTGCAAAAAAAAATGTTGAAGGAAGGCACAAATACTAAGTTTTTCCCTCTGGAAGACAAAATTATCCACTGCTTTCAGTCTGACCTTTATTGCATTGTTTGGGAGTTACTCAATTAAATAAAGGATATAAATCTGAAAGGTTGTACACTAAGTACTTTTGCTACAAACTGCAACATGAGTACTTTATTTCCCTATACTTCATGGTTTATAGATTACAGTAAAATTATGAACTGATTATCTAAAAAGTATGGAAATCAACCATTGAGGCCCATGACTGTGTCCATCAGTCAATAATCAGTCAACAGAGCAAAAAGAGTAGGTTTTCTCATGTATCCCATTCCAAACTTGTCTACATAGTGAACTGTAGGTCAGCCTGGACTGAAGTGTAAAACTATCTGAAGGAAAACAAGACAACAGAAAATTAACCTTTACGTATTTATTCCTATAAATACTTACATCTATGTAGAGAGATATATGTCTTTTTAAAATGCTTATAACTGGAAATACCTTACATTATCTTTCAAATTCTGTATAATTTGAAATCTTTACCTTGAAATATTAGATCATAAACCTTAGGTATAAACAACTCATAGATCTTGAATTGCTCAGTTCTTTACCATCCCAACTTGCTTTCTACAGAGAGAGATACTATCACTGCCTTTCTACCATAAGACACTCAGCAGCCATTCCAGTAATCATTAAATATTTTGTGCTCTTGAAGTGTTTTTGTAAAAATATCTTAATTTTTATCATTATTTTCCTCAAAATAAATATTAACAAGTCTGAAACTTTGCATCAGAAAAAATTAAGCTAAACTAAGTATCCTTTCTAAGAACATGTGCATTGCCATACATTTGTGATCCTAAATTATAAAAGTGCTTCATAAATGTCATAAATAGTAGCATTCCCTTCTAAAGTAGTCCATTCTTTCCTACTTATATTTACTGCATGTATGAGTGATGTTCATGTGATTGCAAGAGAATAACTTTGCATTGCTGTTAGTTTTCTGTTTCAACATTTATGTTGGTTCCAGGGGTTGAATTTACACCACCAGACTTACAAAGAAGCACCTCTGCTCACAGAACCATTTCTCCAGTCTTAAGACATTCTTTTCTTGAAACTAAGCAATCATATTTAAATATAAGTGACCATTAGCCCTCATAAACAATAATAGAGCAAGTTAATAATAAAATAATCCTCTCTGTAACAATACATATTTATATTCAGAGAAGCAGTATCTTCTACGGTGAACACTGATATAATTGAGTTCATCATTAATTCTGTCTCCTAAGTCAGCAAGTAAAGTTGCTTCAAAGTCCATCATAATCATTATTCAAAAATATATTACTCTCCCATCCCTCAAATATTCTTTTTTTAAAATTTATTTTACGTGCATTGGTGTGAAGGTGTTAGAGCTGGAACTGGAGCTACAGACAGTTGTGAGCAGCCGTACGGATGCTGTGGGAACTGAATTGGTTGTTCTGGAATAGCAGCCAGTGCTCTTAGGGACTGAGCAATCTCTAGGCACCCTCAAATATTCTTGACTTCTTTATCATCAGTTTTTTTTTTTATATTACTGTTAGGTTTTTTGTTGGCTTTTTTCTTGGATTGGGAGGATCAACATAGTAAAAATGGCAATCCTACCAAAGACAATTTATAGATTCAATGCAATCCCCATCAAGATCCCATCAAAAATTCTTCTCTGATCTTGAGAGGACAATAATCAACTTTTTAAATTCATTAATTTATTTTTTTTTAAAAATTCTTCATTTTACATATCAATCCCACTCCCTCAACTTTTTTCCTTATCCTACACCCCATCCACACCTCAGAGAGGGTAAGACTTCCTATGGGGAGTCACCAGTTTCTAGCACATCTCCTTGAGGCAGGACCAAGTTTATCCCTACTATCTAGACTGAACAAGATATCCCTTCAAAGGGAATGGGTTCCAAAAAGCCAATTCAAACAGTAGGAATCCTGGTCCCACCGCCAGTGGTTGGACAGTCTTTCCCAGTCACACCTGTCACCCAAATTCAGAGGGCCTAGTTTGGTTTTAGGCTGGTTAGTTTTATTTTTTTAATCTTCCTGGTTAAAAAAAATTAATCTAACTAATACACAAGCCATGTTGCTTTGTAATAAGTGCTCTTGAATGGCTGTTATTATAATCTCTATGGACAATGAAATCCAGTGTCAAGAGAAGAGACTATGTTGCTCTAATTATTCTTTGCACTTATCCTTACAATAATGTCAAACTCATATATCCATCATTATCTGTGCAATCAGCGAGAGGTGACATACAGTAATGCATAGACACACTGTTGAATGAGGAGCGGCCAGGCTGTGTTCCCACTTCCCGGCCACTAGCATGGCTTAGTTTAAGCCCCGAAATAATTACATGGAAACTGTATTCTTTTAAACACTGCCTGGCCCATTAGTTCCAGCCTCTTATTGGCTAGCTCTTGCACCTGGACTAGCCCATTTCTGATAATCTGTGTAGCACCCCAAGGTGTGCTTACTGGGGAGATTCTAGCCTGCGTCTGTCTGGAGTGGGAACATCATGGCGACTCCTCACTCAGCTTCCTTCTCCCAGAATCCTGTTCTGTTTACTCCACCCACCTAAGGGTTGGCCTATCAATGGGCTTAGGCAGTTATTTTTAATTGATAAGAAATCACTCCCACATCATTTCTCCTTTTTCTGTTTAAACAAAAAAGAAAGGCTTTAACTTTAACATAGTAAAATTACATATAACAAAACAGTTATCAAGTAAGAATTACAGTTACAATAATTATATCTATTTTATCTTTTATCATAACTAAGGAAAACTATAACTATCTATTTATTCCTCAACTCCATCAAAGACTCCAGAAGGATATAATACTAAACAAGAAATAAGAAAACTCTAGAAATGACAGAGACATCTCACTGCCTGGACAGTCAACCAAAGTTCCTCTGTACCGTTGGGGCATCTATCTTTGGCCTTCAGGCCCATAGTATCCAGCAGACAGTTCCATGAAGCAGGAAATTCCAAAGACAGTTCAGTCATTTTCTGCTGTGTTCTGCAGAATGTCTCGCAGACTCTCTCATAGGTCAGGAACCCAGAAAGATCATCTCACTTTTAGGCAAGTTCAGCAGTCCTCTCTCTGCTGGTTCTTTGTGTCCAGTTTATGAATCAGTCCAGGCAAGAGCAGTTTCTTGCCCAAATGGCTATCAAACTCCATTAGGAGCCTCTTCAGTGCCCATCTTCCTCTTGAAGTAGCTGGTGCTGCCAGGAGCAGACATGTCTCATGGTCATGAAAAGCCCTAAGTTATTAAAACATTTAAATGCCATATTCTGCAGTCTTTGAAAGATATGAAGAATGCCTATCTAATTGAAATATATCTCTATATATCTAGAAAATCTAACATGACTATAAGCTTGACTATTATTTACGATTATTTAACAACAACCTATATTTCCTAATTACACATTACATTTTAAAAATGAGCTACACAATCACAATACCTTAATCAAGATCAGAAATACATATACATATAACAAAATTGACCTTAAAATCCATACCAATGCAAATTATTTATATCTATATCATATCCCCATTTAAATGTAAAAGAACATTTATAAACAATATTTTGGGAACATGGGCGCAGTTTTTCTCTCCAAACTGCTTCCTGCTGAATGGGGGTGTCGTTAATTAGGCCTTTCATGGTGTAACCTGTGTGCCAGGGTCATCTCAGTTGGCAGTTGAGTGAAGTAATTTTTTGAGGGTGTTCACTGTAAGCTTTCAGGAGGGCATGGTCTATCATACCATATCAGAATAGACGCAATCCACAGGGTCTGGTCCTCTGTGAAAACAAAAGAAGACCCTCTCCAAAGCATCATATCCTTAGACCCAAATTTTGAAATTGTAATACCCTTATATCCCTTCTGGTTCCACTTGGCAGCCCATATAATGAAATGTCTCTCTGTACTTAGCTCCTTCACAGTCAAAAATTTTAAAGAAAACACAATGTACATAATCCAGACCCTCTGTGAATTTTCCATTTTTACGTGGCTTATTTTTCTTTATTTCTCTTAATCTATAACTATCTGTACTCTGTCTCTTTAAAGACTTTACCTTTTTTTTAAAAAAAAAAGGTATTAACTTTATTCTCTCTCTATATATTTTTTTCTCTCCCTCAAGCCTACGTACATTCATCCAACACTGTGATCCATTTAGTGGTCTGTCTGAATCTGTTTTATTGTGAATCTGTAATTTTTTTACTATCCAGGAACATTTCTTAAAATGTTAAGCACTTCTAAAAAACTTAAGATGCATTTTGTACAGTATCGCCTGTACCCTGCCAAGTCTAAACCTTAACTTTGCTATTATTATGGTAATTACAGCAGTTCCTGCCTGAGGTCAGCCCAGTTTAGCATGGAGCAGCAGCTCCTGCCTCAGATCTATTTGGTGCTCCTGAGCTGCGCACAGTTCCAGCCACACAGCAAGTCCACATTGGAGCCACACTCAGCAGTTTAATTCTGAGACTGAGCATGCAGCATAGAAACTCTTTTCATCCAAGTTACAACGAAATCTGACACGCAGAGCATTGCGCAGTCTGAAAACAGGTCGCTGAGCCGCTGAGCCATCGGCAAGGTCTCAGAGCATTCTCCTCCAATCCTAAGCGGGAACAGAAACATCCAGTTCCATAAAAGCCTTGAAATGCTTTAAAACCAGAGTTCACATTGGCAGCATAGCCCCAGGAAGCTGCACTTTAAAATGACGCAGCTTTTTTTTCTGCTGCTGTTGCTGAATCAGGAATTCTCCCTATGGCACGCCACCAACAAACAGCAAAAATCTGTGTTAAACTCTGTTTTTTCTCTGTTTAAAATTAAGCTCTCTCGCGTTTTTAAGTGGATTTAGCCCATCACGTATGGGCGCCACCTGTTGAAATAAAGAGCAGCAAGGCTGTGTCCCTGTATCCGGCCGCCCGCATGGCCCAGCTTATGCCCCGAAATAAGTACACGGAAACTGTATTCTTTTAAACACTGCCTGTCCCATTAGTTCCAGCCTCTTATTGGCTAGCTCTTGCACCTGGACTAGCCCATTTCTGATAATATGTATAGCACCCCAAGGTGTGCTTACCGGGGAGATTCTAGCCTGCCTCTGCCTGGAGTGGGATCATCATGGCGACTCCTTGACTCAGCTTCTCTTTCCCAGCATCCTGTTCTGTTTACTCCGCCTACCTAAGGGTTGGCCTATCAATGAGCCTAGGCAGTTTTTTTATTGATATGAAATCACTCCCACATCAGACACACCAAGGTATGACTTGCATAGACATACCCTGAGAAAACCATTTAAAACTCCATTGCAATGTTAATTTCCAACTTGCTTAGATATACAAATTCTATGTACAACATTCCTATTTCATTAAGCTGTCCTTCTAGGGCAGTCAACACTTGTAGTTTTTCCTGTCAATAATTGCTAGCTTGAGAGCTCTATAATGAGAACAAGGTGTTACATATTGTTTAAATTATTATCATAGGAAATAAAACCTGTTCCAAACCCTTTGTGTCCTATATAAGCCATTAATTAGCTTCATTTTAAAGGAGCATCAAAACTACAAGGGAAAGGACAGTGGATTGACAGAGAAAGTTTATAGACTTAGGACATTAAAATTCATTACCTTTAGTGAAAGCTGTTATACAAGCTCATAAATTTTATCAAAATGTTTGATGACCGAGTATTTATTGTTCCTTAAGTATAGAATAAAATGCCGAATTCATACGTGACTTGTAAATTTTAACCTACAATTGTTACACGTTTTCAGTCTGTAAGGGGAAAATAAGGAAATAAATGAGGGTTATTTTTATATAAAACTAAAATTCAGATTTCTTGCTTCACAATTAAAATGTTCTAAAACAATGTCATATTTGTATATTCAATATTGAAAGGTGAAGATGTTTTATAAATTCTTGTTATATGTGCTGATGAGATTCATTTGCTCTCTCCCATCACATTTTGCAAAAGAATCAAAATAAAATAAATCAGCAGACTGGTAACCCCTAAGTGTTTTATGCAAAGGAGAAACATACAGGTGAGGCAATGAGATAAACTTTAAGTTAGGAAAAGCTAGGAGGCTAACTCATCTCATTACAAAAATCCCACAGGTAAATCCTGCTTGAAAACCAATAACACTTGGAATTAATGGCTTCTGTACTTTCAAATTCATCATTCTTGCATACTGGAAGTAAACGTTGTATAGCTTGGTTTTCTTGTGGTACTCCTAACAGTGGGAATGGGAAGTGTCTCTGACTCCTTTGCCTACTCCTGTGGCCATTTTCCTCTTCCCTGGGTTGCCTCGTCCAGCCTTGATATGAGGATTTGTGCCTACTCTTTTTGTAACTTGTTAGGCTGTGTTAGGTTGATGTCTCTTGGAGCCTGCTCATTCTGAAGGGAAAGGGAAGTAGGGCTTGGACTAAGAGGAGAGGATGAAAAAAAAAAAACTATGGTAAGATGTAATTATCTGAGAATAAAAAAATAAATTTAATAATAAAGAAAACAAGCAACAAAACAACTTCACGTCACTGAAGTGTTTCCAGAGAATCATCACACAGAAGCTTGCAACTCAACTAGGTAGGATAAAAATAATGCAGATTGCAGTGGAGTATGAAGCTATGAGGAGTCACGGAGAACATCTGAAGGTTGGCACTTGGAGAGACCAGGCATGGTCATTGGTGAAGGTGCAGCCTCAATAGCAATCGAAGGCTCAGGATTATAGGCCCATGTATGAGACTGAGCACCATAAAGAAAGCCAATGAGAAGTTTTGGTGAAAACACAACCCAGAAGCAGAAAACTCCATCAGTTTGGAGGGCTGGTACCATGGGAAGACCACCAGAAAGAGCAAAAGCAAGGAGTAGATCATGAAGGATCTAATAAGGCAACTGTGTGTGCTGCAGCAGGCAGATATGTAAAACTGAGGTCAATCTTTTCCAGGAGCCCAGCAAACTTGAACGAATCCCAGATATTGGACATTGAGTTAGTTTGATTGTGTTTTGTTCAGGTTGTTTCTCTTCTCTGTTCATATCTCTTGAAGTAATGATTAATTTATTTTTGATTTTATAGATGCTCACAGTTGAGAGACTGAATTTTTAAGGAAGTAGTATATTTTAAAAGAGATTATGAGTTTTAAAAAGAGTGAATTTTAAAGTGCTTGTATTTGTAAAAACAGTAGGACATTTTAAGTTTGTAAATTGTTTTATATTGTGATGTTGATTTTAATGTGTCATTTTGGGAATGAACAAGATAGGAAAGGTTGTGGCTTAACAAGGGGCCAATTGTAGTGGCTAGTTTTATGTCAACATCACACAAGCTAGGATGATCAGAGAGGAGGAAGACTCAGCTGAGGAAATGCCTCCTTAAAATGCAGTGTAAGACATTTTCTTAATTAGTGATCCATGGGAAAGGACTCAGCTCATTGTGGTTGGGACCATTTCTGGGCTGCTGGTCCTGAGTCTATAAATAATCAAGCTAAACAAGTCATTGGTGTGCAAACGAGTAAGCAGTATTCCACCATTACCTTTGCATCAGCTCCAGTCTCCAGGTTCCAGCTGTTTGAATTCCTGCCCTGGCTTCCTTTAATGATGGAGTATAATGTGGACATATAAGGCAAATCAATCCTTTCCTTTCCAGCTTGCTTTTGGTCATAATATTTTGTTGCAGCAATAGAAACCCTACGATACTATTTTACTACTAAAGAAATGCAAAGAATGCTAATGACGTTTTGTTATATTAATGCAACAGTTGCTTTCTCATCTTTCATCAGAGAAGCTTCCTACTGCAACATATGGGAACAAATACAAAAATCTACAACCAGACATTGTGCAGAAAGTGGGAGATAAAGCAGGGCGGTGGCGGCGCACGCCTTTAATCCCAGCACTTGGGAGGCAGAGGCAGGCGGATCTCTGTGAGTTCGAGGCCAGCCTGGTCTACAAGAGCTAGTTCCAGGACAGGAACCAAAAAGCTATGGAGAAACCCTGTCTCGAAAAATCAAAAACAAAAACAAAAAAAAAAAAAAAAGAAAAGAAAAGAAAGTGGGAGATATTGTAACACTCAATCCTAAGCAGGATGTCTCCATCAAATTCCTCCTCTCAGGTCTCAGAGAAGCCTGAAGTAAAACAAGCAGAAAGAGCATCAGAGTCAGGAGAAAAGAGATCATCAAGGGAAGGATGCCTTTTAAAGACAGTAGAAACAGCACACATATGAGCTCACAGATACATGGGCAGCAAGCGCTGGCCCTGCATTGTTTTGCACAAAATGGAGCTCTAGAGCTGAAAGAAGTGGACACAAAATTCCATCCTTAATCTAGAAGCTATATCCAATGGGAAATCATTTGTAATTTCTCTCCAAGGGTCTCCCTAAGAAAACAAACTACTCTTAATGGCAGGGCTCCATTTCCAGGAAGAGATGGCCCACCAAAAACACCAAAAACAAAATTAAAGGCTTCTTTGGACGTTCTTTTTCTCATAATGCCTTTTAAATTCTGACTAGCTCTTCTACCCTTCCTTCCTTCCTTCCTTCCTTCCTTCCTTCCTTCCTTCCTTCCTTCCTTCCTTCCTTCCTTCTTTCCTTCCTTCCTTCCTTCTTTCTTTCAAAACCTTTGCCTCCTCTCTCTTCTCCCCCTCCATTCCTCCCTCCTTCCTTTATTAAATTACAGCTCCTGTATCTATCCATTATTGCTTACACTTTGTGTTTTTATGGGATTCATGAACATGTGTTTCTGTTTCTTGTGCCTTTTCTTGGGCTCTTTTCTTTCTGTTTGTTTTGTCTTATTAGGATGTTCCTGTTTTGTTTTCTTTTATCTTATTTTATTTTGCTGTTGGTTCCCTAAATGCATGTTTTCTAATGGTAGACAGAAAGACAGTACATCCAGAGAAAACAGAAAGGACAGAGAGGAGTGATGTTTGGATGAACCATAATTAAGAAATATTGTATAAAAATAAGGCATCTGTTTTCAATATAAAAAAAGAAAAATTGCTTTTATCATAGTGGTTGGGAAACAGAGGAAAAGACAGGATATGGACAGGAAGACACACCCACTAAGAAAAAACTTATTGGATCAGATGGTATTGAAAAAAAAAAAACTACATTGAATGTAGTTAATAACGTCCATCTACAAAATACTACATTTATTTACAAATTCTGTATTTCCAGACAATTATTTATGACAGTAAGTTACAATCTGAGTATCATATATAAGAACACTAATCAAATCTAAATTCTAAGTATTGAAAGTAAAGCAGAGCTTAAATAAATAGTTCTCTTAGAAGCAAAGTCTTAAAATAGGCGTGATTTTTGTCTCTGTGGTTAAACATGTATTTCACTTTATAAAATATTATATTTGTTAGAGTACTGTTGAATTCTTCAGTATGAAACTTTGTCATTCAGTAACATCCTTGCCTTTACAAGACAAAAAATTTTAAAAGCCAAATTATAACATCTTGAGTAAATATCATAACTAAATATTTCAAGAAAGTGAATAATATTTTTGAGAATAATAATTATATTGGATTTTTAATAAAGCAATTATTTTCAACTATCTCAATAATATGTGACAAGTATTTTCTTTTGAATTATTATGACATTATAAGTAAAATTTTCAGCATGAAAATATAGAACAAAAGTGCCAGTTTTATTTTTTTGTCTTTTAATTTAAAAATCAGTACATAACCTCCATAAAATTAAAATAAAATTATATTTTCAGTATAATCATTTAGGATGCATTGGTTTATGAATATGGCCCATGTTAAGAATTAGCAGAGAAGAGCAGAGTGGAAATCCAGCAGAGAGGAAATCAGTTTAGTCTCCACATTATGACAGCTAGAGAAAGGTTTCCTGCTGTCAACCAACTTTAGGATCTAGGCAAATTAGCTCTTCCGTGTTTGTCAAAGGAGCCACAGCCTTTCCGAGACCTTGTACTTCATCCTTGCAGAAACCGGAACTAACACATCCTTGTATGCTCCATAGAAAGGAGTCATTAAAAACGATTTAAAAATGGTAAGTTTGTGCTCTTTTTTTTATGTAAGAATAAACGTGATACTTACCTACCCTGCCAGTGTAGCCATGAGAACTAGTGATACCCTAAATGTGGAAAATGCAAAGAGATGATAAAATAACAACAGCAAGGGCAACAGCAGCAAAACAAACAAACAAACAAACAAAAAAAAAATCCTAGCATGGCTTTTCATTCCAGGTAGAGAAGGAGATGCAGACTTGGCTATTGTAAATTGATTTTAATTCCTCCTTTTCCTTTCTTCATTCTTATTTTCTACTCTTAAAATTTTCATTTCCCCTTCTTGCTTTATGCTTGCTCCATAAAATAGCTGAGTTTTTCTCATGAGGTCAGTAAACCCACCACAGCATATATTGATCAAATTTATGTTTAACCTAGTAGCCTGCTCTTGTTTTCTCCACTGATTTTCAGAATAAGGAATTTACTGAGGGATCACTGGCAGTGGCACCAGGATTTATCCCTACAGCTTGTACTGACTTTTTGGGAACCTATTATCTTTGGATGGATACCTTGCTCAGCCTAGATATAGTAGGGAGGACCTTGGTTTTTCCTCAGAGTAATGTGCCTTACCCTCTCTGAGGAGTGGATTTGGGTGGGGTAGGTGGGAAGGTGCGCAGGGAATGGGAAGAGGACAGGGAGTGATAACTAGGATTGGTACGTAAAATAAAAAAAAAAAAGCTTGTTTTCTTTTTAAAAAAATAAAAATAAAGACAAGAAAACAAAAAAGCAAGCTTAAGTTACGTACTTTAGAATCTATTTTTACAACTGATAATTATGAAAGGGAAAAGTATGTTTGAAATGATCTTGCTAAGCTGCCAGCATTATCTTCTACTTTCTGATACCCTTGACTTCACCTTTTGAGAATTTGCTTTACTGAAAAAGAAAGAAGCTCAACACTTGACTTTAACATGCCATATTTTTTTATAGAACTAAGTGAAATAGAATTGTATAGTACATGAACAGTCACAATAGTCACAATACAAAGGATAAAGAAAGGAATTTATGAGTATATTGGTAGGTATTTTCAGTACGCTTTTCAGACACTTTGGAGTTTTAAATGTCTATCCATACATTACATGGGATGAGGCTTAATTGATTTATCTAGACATCACTATATCCTCATCACATCTTCAAATCTAACGTTCTTTCTACCAAGGAGGAAATCACAAAGGCTCAGAAAATACCTATTCAAATTTTTTTTCTAAATTGAATATTGATAAAAAAAACCCTGCAATTTTAATGCATGCACTATATAATACTTGGTTCCACTGTTTTCTTTTCTAGCTTTATAGATGCATAGAAGGTTTCCATAATGTAGAAATGTATTCTTCATCTTAAAATCCTGCAATTCTTAGCAAAGTGTATTATAGTATTAGAATGAAACTTACAGACAGACTGATAAATAATTACCATTTTGTGATTGATCTATTGTATGTTCTCCTAATTAGAAAACATAGTGCCTTTCTAAGCTCTCCACTTCACACTATGGCTTTGAAACTCATCACCATATATCTATTATACCACAAATATAGAATGAGTGAGCACAAAAGCCAAGAAATGATATTGAAAGAGGACTAGATGCAAAGTCAGGTAATATAAATACACTTTCTAGATCTGCTTTTCAGCAGAAATTCAAAACTTATGTTTTTGGGTCTCTCTCTCTTTCATCTACACGATTTCAATTTGAATAAAACTTCTCTAAAAAGGTCACAGTCAAATTTTACATTTAGTTGTTTGACAGTGCCTAGTGTTGTACATAATATATCATTTAAATATTCCTGAATTTTAAATTATGAATATTTTTATTCATTTCTTATGAAAATTTACCAAAGTAAAAGTAGTCTCTTTATTTACATGCCACAAGTAAATTGTAATGCCTGCCAATAACCATGTCTCCATGAATATCCATGAGTTCCAGATGTTTATCTGCAGCTGACTCTTACACAGCTGTTTCCCACCTCTAGCTGTCTGATCAGATTCTACCTTTGACTTCCTCCATAACCTTGGCTTGCACTATCTGCCCAAGTCTTATCCTCCAGTTATAATATCTCCTGCAAATAGGAGATATCTGTTCTTTTCTTTTATCAAGCAATTTCCACAGATAATTGCCACTTTCTTCTTTAATTCTATTCTGTTATGATTTTCGGTTGTTTGATTTTATTTTTTTTAGAAATTTCTTAAATATCTTAATTATTCCTATGGCTCCCTGATACACTATCTTCTGGTATCCAAATTAATCTTTGTAAGCTTTGTAACCAATCATATATCTTCTCCTTATGATCCTTAATATCTTACAAAATATAATCAGTCCAGCACAAAATAACTCCATGAAATGGATCATTCATCTTCAAAGATTTCATATGGTCCAGTCATGCAAATATTTTATGACAATTATTATACTTCTGTAAAATCTCTAGTGGATGTTTGTTCACATAGATGAGCATTTCCAAAGCTATTTACAAATTTTAATCAAAATATTGTTATCAAGAAATCTATATGTACATTGCTTTAAAAGAAACATAATTTAAAGCATAGAATGCAAAACTTTAATTAAAAAGTAAACCAATGGCAGAACAAATCTAATATAGAAAGTCTTTAGGATCATAGAATTTATAAATAAACAAGAAAAGTGTCAATGCTGCATGGTTCAGTACAAAGTAGGCAAATTATAATGAAGTAAAACAATAATCCCAGACTCTATCTTCAAAAATATAAAGAATAATATTATTGAGGATTTAATCATAATTGTCCAATTACGGAGTAAAAAACAATTACAGAAATATTCCTTTTTTCAGTAGTCTTGTTTAATGCTGATCATGGATATTAGTTATAGCTAAGACAAACACATGTATGTTGCACAATTAATAAAAACTTAGGGAGAGAAATTGGGGTTCAAACCAAAGTTCTAAAAACCAGTGCAGTCAGCCACTGGTTCTTACCTCGCCCTCAGTCTGAAATGATGATCCTGCCTCCAAGAATCTCAGAATGAGACTGAGACTGAGAGCTGTCTCCTCCCATTTCATAATCCTCTCTAGTTCCGGGATTAAAAGCATACACCATACCACCTGGTTTCTATGGAAAACTAGAGTGGCTACTGCGATTAAATGTGCTTTGTTCTCTGGTCAATAAATCTGGTCAGTGTAGTAATTTTACTTTTCTATCCTCAGGCAAGTTTGATTTATTAAAATACAAGTAAAATCCTACTGCACATAGAGGTGAAAGTGAAGCGTGATGCTCTTAGTACTTAGAAAGACTAAACATATTAGGAACATAGAGACAGAAATCATTAATAAATAAAAAAAAAGAATTTAATACATAAGACCCAGATATTTTTTAACATTTGTGTGTGTGTTTGCATGTGTGTGTATTTGCATCATAATGTCATTCACCTTATTCTTTATTTCACATTCCAAGGTTTCAATCAAAAAAGATCTAGGGCTGGGCAGTGGTGGCAACCCCTTTAATCCCAGCACTCAGGAAGCAGAGGCAGGCAGATCTTTGTGAGTTCGAGACCAGCCTGGTCAAGAAGAGCTAGTCCCAGGACAGACTCTAAAGCTACAGAGAAACCCTGTCTTGAAAAATAAAGAACAAGCAAACAAAAGATATGGAATAAAATTGAGTATAGTACAATATATATTATATATACAACAACATATATATATATATATATATATATAATATATATAGAGAGAGATGGATAAAGAGATAAACAAGGCACACAGAGATGCTTATATATCTTATAAAAGTGTTGAAATTGGGACGTCGGGTTGCGTTCCCAACACCCCAGTTGCCTGGCTAGCTTATGCCCGAAATAACAACACACAAACTGTATTCATTTAAACATTGCTTGGCCCACTAACTTCAACCTCTTAACCCATTCCTAATCATCTATGTAGGCACCCCAAGGTGCGCTTACCGGGGAGATTCTAGCCTACGTCCATCTTGAGTCGGAGCTTCATGGCGAGTGTGCCTCAGAGAGCCGGATCCTGTCCGCCCGCGAGAGAGGAGCCTGACTTCTCTGAGCGGAGCTGCATGCGTTCTCTGAGCTCACTTCCTCTTCCTGTCCGCATACTATTCTGTTTACTCCTCCCACCTATGTTCTAACCAATTGGGACCAGCCAAGCAGTGTCTTTATTTTAACCAATAAAATCAACAGATTGATAAACAGATTGGTATATGACACTCCCACATCATAAAAGAATATATGTTTTATTCATATTTTACTGAAAATAGATTATTTTCATACAATAAATTCTAATCATATTTTCTTATCTAGAACACCTATTTTTATCTCATATTGCCAAAGCAGATTATCTTAGAGATGGCTTTTGAAGAACAGATGGAGTGAGTGCCACTACAACTTTAAGGCTATACACTTGAAGTTTTCATATCAATAGCATGCTATCATAAATTATAAACCCTGTGTCTGGATTTTACTTGGTATAGAGTGGATGTGAAAAAGACCAATCTCCACTCTGGTATTGTCTTTAACTGATAGATTATGATTTCAGATGAAGGATTATTATTCCATTATGAAAAAAAATATTTCACTTTCAACGATCGTCACAGGAAAAACTAACTGTTCAAATTTACAAAACACAATTTCGATTTTTATTGAATTTTGATGAATGGATTCTAACTTCATCTAATGTTTTAGTTCTTTTGTTCTAGCTGTGATATGATGCATTGAAGTAATATATAATGCAAGAAAACTACATTTTTTGCCAATGAAATGAGATTTCTGATTGACAGAATGCCGGTGGATTTACAGTTCCTTGCATATGTATTTGAAACGAAATGATTTGAGTTGTTGAACTTTTACATTGACACTCTTCAGAAGTTAATTCAATATCAATGGACAAGACATTGCTCATAGTATATGCTATTTTTCAAAGCCATTAATTGCAAAAATAAATAAAAGCAGTTGATGATGAAAGCTTTGATGCATAGCTTCTGCTAGATATGCAGACTATGAGCACTATGCTTTAGTCATTTTCTGAGCAATATATCACTTTATATTTCAGCTATAGATGAAGAAACAAGCAGGGTATTTTTGCAGCCATCTCATTGCATGTAATTTACCAGTTGGCATCATTTAGCAAAAGAGTAAAACCAGCAAGTCAACGCAATTGCTCACTTAGGAAATTTATGTCATGGCAAGAGAAAGAAATATGGTTTCTTCCAATGATGCAATAAGAAAGATAATTGTCAGAAAACACAACAAATGCAAGGAAAATATACTGAAAATATGCTTTAGAATGACCAAGATTATATCTCTGAATAGCCTTCAAATTGACTGTTTGTCACCTAATTTTATTCTGGTGCCATAATAACCCTTTTTATTATGATAAATGGGATCAAATCTTCAGTTGATTTAATTTAATCATGGGAACAATTGATGGTCTGATTTACAGTTTATATATTCTAATCTTTCCAACATGGTTTGGATTGTGGGACTTCTAATCAGCACATTTTAGACAGAGTGAACAATGAAAGATAGGTTCATAACTGTATTAACTGCTTTGTTTACTGCTGTGACAAAATACCAGACAGGAAGCAATTTAAGGAGAAGGATTCATTATTGCTTCATAGTTTTAAGGTACGTTTCTTTCTGGTGGGGGGCATGACATCAGGAGAATCTCACCTTTGTGATGATGGGACCTTGGTCATTTCTGGGCAGATCAGACCACTCAAGTGGGTAAATAATAATGCTTCGCTGGGCTTTTGTTCCTTTTTATTCTTCTGAGACATCAGTCCATGAGAGATCATCACCCATTCCTGGGAGACCTTTTTTCATGTTTAATTTCTCTGGAAATGCCATATGTTTAAGCACAGAGATATTTCTTTTAGGTGACTTCAAAACAAGTCAAGTTGAGAGTAAATATAAACCATCAAAATAAGTCTTTGATAAATGATAAATAAATTAAAATGATAATTCTTTGACAAATAGGACAACGTGTTTTAACTATATCTATATTCTAAGACACAAAGTCAGGTAAATACAGCTTCCCATTTTAGAGTCAGGAGACACAAAATTCTTGATTTTGTCATTAGTTTGAAAGCTTTCCATTCTTGATGTCCTCATGTAGAAAATAGATGTAATATCTAATTTTAACTCCCTGCGGACTCTGTCAAATTATTCCTAAATACAATAGGAAAAAAAATCTTTCAGTTCTTATTGAGTATCTTCAGGTTTTTTTTCTTTACAAATTTTATATGTTGACAGGAATTAATAACACCTAACATATCAGATTATTTTGAGTAATAAGGGAAGTAACCCACGCACAGCAACCGTAAGCCACTGGTGATTGTTCTGTGGAACTGGTATATAGCTTCTTTGTTATTCTTATATAAGCAGTATAAATGTTTAAAGTGATAGGAGTAGTATGCTGTATGGGATGATATCTAAATATGAAAGCAGAAGACAGCTGATGAAGGATAGCAATATGATAGCCAATACTGAGACTATTTTAGCCAAGCATCGTGTTAGAACCTGCTGGAAGAAAGAGTGGTCTTCCATAAAGCTCAGTGATGGAATACTTATTTAGCATACAAGAGACCCCGGATCCAATCCTCTGTACTGTATATAACAAATGATAAATGGGGGAAATCACAGAATAAGAGTTTACTGAATTTTTGGCAAATATTGAGGTGTTTGTGTATTATACTCAGCACAACAGTGGCTCCTGGGTGCCTTCTGAAATGAAATATTAACATTGTGCAAGGATATGGTAAATTGTCTATTAGATTTTACTTTGCCCAACTCTTAGAGCCTGTAGGACTTTTTAGAGCCTATCCAGTCAAATAATTGTAGGATATTCATAAGTTGAAAATATAAATTAGTCCTATCAATATTAAATAAGATGGATTTCTGTCTTCTGGTATTCCCCTCTCAGAAGGAAATAGCCTTGAGCAAAGTCAGAGCCTTTCTGCATAGTAAATTCTTGTTTACTTCTCCCTGTCTCTATTTTATCTTATCCGAAAATATAAAACTGCAACTTCAAAGTCATTAGGAATAGAAAGTCTGCCCTACACTTGAATATCCTTCAAATGAAGTGCACTCCTGAGGAAGAATTTAATGATTATAGTACCAGAGTGATGTTCCCAACACCCCTGAAGTTCTGCAATGAAGGTCATTCTACAAGGAGTTACTGGAAGCAGAGGCACACAGCTCTGCTCAAAATCCAGAATAAGCGCTTCAGGAGTTTGCTTTCAGAGGTGAATTTGATTCTCTGTCTTCTCTCTTTGTCAGACAATCATCTCTCTAGCTTTATTTTGATGCTAATAATAATGCAGACATCAAAAAGAAAACGGTGAGCTAGAAACTGCCTGTGCATCAAAGAACAAATCTTTCATGCATGTGTTTCACACCAGAAACTATGTTTCTGATTTCACCATGGCAACTAATTTGGAAAATGGGAAGCTCTTACCATGATAAGATTCTTCCTTGTTCTGTGAAGAAAGTGTAAACAAACTCTCCAGCTGCTATAGCAAGGAATAAGGCTTAGTGCTCTATTTTAAACAAAATGTGCTCTGCAGAGCAATTCTGTATATGTTGCTATTTCCTTTATATATTTTATGTTTTCTCCTTATGTTTCTCCTCAAAGAAGCTATAAGTTGACTTATGGAAACTTTTAAATAATTTCTAATATTAGTTATTTGGGCTGTTATTCAACTCGGTTAAGTAGGTAGGGCTATTCTCTGAACAAAAAGTCATGAAAATAAAATACAGATATAACAGAAGACAAAACAAAACTAATATATAGAGGTGAAATGTTACTTGAACTATTGGAACATGCTTTCAAAGCAAATCATGTACAGCGTAAACGACAAATCCAAATGTCAATAAAAAAATAAAATTGTCCCAACTTTGTCAATGTCAGTAATCTTTAAAAATAAAAAGAAGAAGAAGAAAAGAAATCTCTAAATTTATTTGGAGAATTTTTTTTTTAGCTGTGAGAAGTGAACCTATGGCCTCATGTATGAGAAACAATATTTCGACCAACTGTTTAATCCCCCTAAGCTGAAATTGGTAACTGAGTTCTGATATCAAGTGTTGGGGTTTATAAAGAACCTCATATGACAATGATCAGTAACAGATTTATTTAATGCAAGATGTATAACATTCTAAAATTTTAATTTTTATTTTGCCTCTGATAAAAATGCGGACTCTACTACTACTAATCTCTCTCTCCCTCTACAATATATATATATATATATATATATATATATATATATATATATATAATTTGTCACAAATTAATTCACTAGATTTTAGTCTCCATGAAGTCATTAGCTGATAATATTTGGAGACTAATAGCACTTTTTTTTTATCAGTCTCTACTTTCTAGTCTTCAGAGACCATAATCATTTACTCTCTTAATGGTTGATTATTCCTTAGGAGTATTTAAGTGTTCTTGCTAATATATTTCACATGCCCTTTCCTCTAATATGGTGACTGCTTTTTAAGAAATTAATTGGTTAAATTTTAATTTCAGTGTAATAACATCTGTGTGAACTTATTCATTAATTTAACTGCCAATTGATGACTTTCCTTAACTAAATAACAAAAGCATTGGTGTAAGAAAATCCTAATTAATCTTATTAAGTAAAACCCAGAATCAAACTTTAGAGGGTGAAAACTGCAGGATCAGAGAGGCAGTGCAGTCCCTCACCTGAGTTCTTACCCACTCAGACCGAAAGGCAAGATACTGTCTCTACAAATCCTCAGACTGAATGTTCATACTGAATATCTTGAGGTCCTGTCTCTTTCATCCTTATAGTCCTCTTGGGGTAATCTAATGTAACTCAGGGTGACCTTGAACTCACAGAGATCTGTCTGCCTCTGCCTCCTAAGTTCTGGGAATAAAGGTTTGTGCCATCACTGCCTGTGCTCTATGACTAACTAGTGACTAGCTCTGCACATTGATCTTCAGGCAAGCTTTATTTGTTAGATCACAAACCAAATATTACCATACATTGGTATTGACTTTAGCAATCTTGTATGAGTATTTAAGTAGATAAATATTTTAATGGGATTGCCTTATTTTCTCAAGGTCTTTTCAATTTAAGTGTGTGAAGTCATTGAAAACTGGGGTCAGCAATGCAAGCTCTATCAATTGGAGTTTATAAAAAAATTAAAAATGGGATGAATTACAAAACTAAAATTTAAAATTTTAGCCAGTTATGAGTTGTAGTTTATCAGTCACTTCTATGTGTCTCCTTCACGTTTGCCATAACACCCGTCCTTAACACAAACTATTATTTTTAATGATAAATTCTGTAAAAAACAACTTACACAAACATCCTTATAGTCTTTGGAGGAACATGAGTATGCCAATTTAACTTCAAACTCACTATAGGATTAAATGTTAAAAAAAGGAAGAAATTTTGATATTTAAACTCAGATCTCATAGAATGTAATCTTTAGCAATTATTTTAAATTACCCTTTGTACACTTTTAGGCAGAAAAATGGGTACCAAAATGGATCCACCATAAACTACTAATAATTAATTGTTCCATTAATACTTATATGCCCTTTCAAAGTTCTCATCTTAGCTATAGAGATTTTATTCCGTGATTAAGCCTCTTTCACAAGCAATATTAATATTTCTGGGAAAGAGCAATTAATTATATAAAATTAAGAGGATCCTATTTTGGCTAAATCAAATACCTTGTCCTCATGAACATAAATATTATTTTAAAACATTTTAAAACAGTTTTGACTCATCTTTTTATGTTATAATGTTCTGACTTATTGACTCTTTGGTAAAAAATTAAAAATAAAGTTTTTCTAGAACTATATCTTTTGGTTTTGTATTTCTAGTCTGTTTCTTCAGAGTTCCCAATGTTTAGTAATTATCTGCCCTGGTTAGGAGAAAAATAAACTAGGTCTATAGATTCATTTCTTTTATTCTTCGGACTGAACAGACACAGACCCTCAATCTCAGTTCAGAATTCATATTGCTTTGAAGTATTTGTGGTCGATCTTATGCTCACCAATCTGTATGCACCATTGTGATCGGCAGGATTATTTGGTTCTTTGGAATAGCTTTCTAAGAGGTCTCTCTCTAAGCTAGAAAACTGACCAGCTATGATTTTAACAACTTTACCTAACTTGTGCTGTCAAATGGTGAGAATTTCAAGGATTAAGGAAATAAATGTTTCTTATTATCCCCTAAAATTGATGTTTGTTCTCTGTTTAGCTGGGTATCCATAGGATGACGATTAAAAAAAAGTGAGAAAATTTGAAAAGTAAAAAATTCTTAAGATTTTATATGATTCTCTTCCATATTTTAATGGAGGATACCTGAAATTGTATGTTGATATTCTTTGTGTTGAAAATTTGCTTTTCTTTATTTCAATGTCTTCATTTTATCCTTATTTTTAAAAATAAAGTTGCTGGATATAGTAACCTTAATAAAAGTTATTTGGTATTCTATTTTATGTTACAATCTTTCAAATATAAAAAGACATCACACACCAAAATTCTCTCTTTTCTGTGTTTTACTGTATCTTGCATACATTTGTATATATATATATATACATGTTCTACATATGAATAGATCATACTGTTATTTTTTTATCTGAGATTGTGTAACCTCACCTATCATTGTATATCCTAACTCTATCCATTTGTACAGAATATGTTGTGGTTACATTAATTTTTAGCACTGAAAAAAATTCCATTTTAAATATACAAGTTTCAACATTTGTTGATAGACAACTAGATTGATTCCAATTCCTTGTTACACTGAGTAAAGCAGGAATAAAATAAAAGTTATTCTATCAAGCCTTGAAATATATGGCATGCTTTTCTGCCCTCTGGAATTTTTACTGAGAAATTTTTTATTGCTCTGATGGGATTTTCAGTAAGTGATTTCTGTATTTTTCTTTTCTTTGATATGTAGAATTTATTTTCTGGTTATATCTGTTTGAAAAAGATCATATCTTTCCATAGATTTGTAAAACTTTAACAGTTGTGTCACTGAATACCTTTCTTACTGCTTTAGGATGAGTCTTGCTGTCATCTGTCCTACAAAAATTCTTAAGATTGGTTTCCTGTCCCTCAGACTTCTTGAATATCATGATCATAATTATTACCTGTTTTCGTTATTGTTTTTTAATGTAAAGGTCTAAAAATGTGAGCCTGTTTCCATCTTGTCTGAAGGTCAAAAAGTTTTAGCTTGCTGAAGTTGTTGACAACAAGTGTGGCTACACTTTGTGACCTAGGATGTGGTTACTTGGTCTTTTTGACATTAATATAGCCCATATAGGTAGAACAACTCCACCCTGTCCAATGGTCAGTATATTCAAGCACACTCTTGCTCCTTCTTTTGAAATAGAAGGTTTGACCTTGGGAGTGGCTACCTTCAGGACACTTGGTATAGGGTGGGTTCACTGATTAAACAGAATGCTAATGACTTGGTGTCTCAAAGTTTTAAAGCATGTTAGTGTTCTAGTAGACCTTTGTGTCATTCCTCCTGGTGTATTGGGATATAAAAGTGTATGGACAATTAAATACAGGTGGATTTCAATATTCACAGGAACTCCCTCTCAGTATTATCCTATGTTTTATGAGATTATTTATTATTATTTTTAGTTGTGTCTTCATACCCTTTACTAACTTTTGTATTACGCATACCTCTTTCGTGGTAAGCAATATTTTTGTTAGCTGGTCTGTAATCAACAGTTTAGAGGACACATAAATTGTCCTTCCTCTGTAATCAAACTGATGACTACCTTAATTGTCATCATAGAACCTTCAACCAGCAACTGACAGTAGCAGATACAAAGATCTATAGCAAACCCCTGGACCGAGCTAGCTGAGGCCAGCCTAAGAGAGGGAGGAGCGATACTATGAGCAAATGGATCAAGACCATGATGGTGATAGGCACAGAAACAGCTGACCTGAGATAGTAAGAGCTCACTGATTCTGAACTCATAGCAGGCACACCTGAGCTGACTGAATGTGGGGAACAGTTGTGAGGCTTGGAGACTATGGAGCCACTGATAGTGGAATCAAGATTTATCCCTAGTGCTTGTGAAGCAATTCTTAATGGAGGGATACCTTGCACAGCCTAGATAAAGGAGGGGAGGGTCTTGGTTTTGCCTAGAAGTGAAGTGTCAGACTTTGTGGACTCCCCATGGGATGCCTTACACTTTCTGAAGAGTGGACAGGGGATGGGGAGAAGGGAGGAAGTGGGAGGAGAGGAGGGAATGGAAATAGGGATAGCGATGTAAAATAAAAAAAAAAGATTGTATTGAAAATTCTTAATAAAATATTACAGCTTTAGGGACATTATTATTTTCTGATTTCCACATATGGATGCCTACACACACACACACGCACACACACACACACACGTATGCCTGTACACACACATACAAGGTCTTCGAAGATAAATATCTCTAGAAATCACTTCATACCTCTCTCAGTGTTTTGTCGCCTTAGTAGCAATCACGATTCAATATTAGAACAATCATGATATTAAATGAAGAAAATCTGTAATGTAAATACCCTAGGCAGCACTGTGATAGTAATCTAGTAATATTGGTAATTATCTTGTGGTTTATATTATATATAAGTTAAAATAATTATAGTATATTAAAAATAAATATTAATTAATTGATATTAGTTCTAATTTCAATTAGAGACTTGGGGCTACAGAGATGACTCAGTCAAGAGCATCTGTTGCTCTACCAGAGGAACCTAGTTTGATTCTTAGTACCACATTGAGCAGCTTAAAACTATCCTGTAATCATAACCCCAGGGGATGTCATTTCCTTTTCTAACCTTGTAACAACCTCCCACACTTGGTGTCCAAGAAATGTAGAAATAAATTTTTTAAAAGAAGTTCATGGTTAAACATAAAACACAACTTTCTTAGATCAATTATATAAAGTAAATTTATATACTAAAGATTATAAAGGCACGCTCTATTTATCTATTTATCTACCTATTTATTTGTTTGTGTATTTATTTATTTTTATTTTTCAGGCAGGGATTTCTCTGTGTAGCCCAGGCTGTCCGAGAACTCATTTTGGAGACCAGGTTGGTCTTGAACTTACAGAGATCTGCCTGCTTATGACACCATAGTGCTGGAATAAGTGTGTTTTCCGCTGCTACTCAGCTCAGTATGCATTTTCATATTTAGCAAAGTCGAGTTTTAACGGGATGACATATATTTTAATCAAATATTTAATAAACATGGACTTGCAACTCAACTGACTTAAATTGTGCTGTGGCTGGAAAGATGTCAGAACAGCTAAGCGATGTAGCTACTCTGCAGAGGAGCTGAGTTTAATTCTATTTCAGCACATGTCTGTAACTTGAATCAAGGGACCTAAGGCTTCTTCTGACCTCTGTGGCATCAGACATCCATGTGGTTCAGACTTACACACAGGCAATTAGTTTACAGATGCTTAAAAGCTACTGAATAAAACGAACAAGCAAAAACATGTTTATAACAAGTTTCCAAGCTACTGACATTTAAAATTTGAAATGTTAAAATTAACATTTAGCAATAATTATATAAGCTCAATTGTAGTAATACATATAATTTATAGATTATCAAATGTATAATGTTAAGATATTTATAAAATTCTGTGGGGTGATTTTAGGGTAAAATGAGTTTTAGTGAGCAAACAGCACATTCCTGTATCATTAAATTAGAAGTGTTTTAATGAGTTTAGAATTTAGTTTCTATGTAATAATTTTCAAAACTGATATAGGCGCTAAGATGTTGCTGTCTTTACTTGCCATCTATGACTATATATTAAGCATACTATAAGGTAGCATATTAAAAAGATGCTAAGCTTTGATATTTAACAAACAAGAATAATTCCACAATAATTCTTTTTTAAGGTGAGAACATCTTCAGTTACTTTTGAAATATAGAAAATGGTTTAACACATGAAATGGCATCTTCAAAACCTAAATAATTATGAGATATCGTATCTATGCTGATTATTTAGCACAATGATTTCCAAGCTGTATTATTTGTAATATTCAAATTATAGTGAAATAATCCTGCCCCAAGATTCTTAGCATCTGTGGTGGTCCACTGAGTTTACACCAGTTCCTTTGTGCCAAAATTCTTCAAGACCACACAGATTCAGCCTTCTAGAGAACTTTTTCTAACAGATAGTAGGCAAAACATGGACTTGTATGACTTGAGATTTGTATCACAGCTGCATTAATCATGCATCATCTTACACTTGAAAAATTAATGCAAGGATTATAATACGCCAAGAAATCGGTAATATGGTAAAGGAGATTCTGAGCTTTGTTTCTTGGTATTTTCAAGATCATCCTTGCAGTATGTCTAGGGTTATTTAAATCTGCTCTGCAGAAAAACACACTTTCGATACAAATGTGCCAACTCCAAACACATCTAACCTTTTCACTTGAAAAATTTTCCCAAATGACATTGACATGAGCAGTAATAGATACTCAGCATGTGAGTAGCCCATTTGAAACTCTCATAAATATAAGCATCACTTAAATCCTCCTCAGTCCTCTTAGCTACTGTGACCTGGGAGAGAACGATTTGCTTTTTTCCTAATACATTGTTAATAGGGAAAGGACAGCTACTGAGTGTGTTTAACAGAATGAGGCGACTTGGTATAATTGAAATGTAAGTGATTGAAGCATAACAAAAATCACCAGCAAAGGACGTTATCACTCCAGCCAAGAGTTCAGTGTAGCCTTCAATTACTTCCTGTAATTTCTGGATAGAAGCCCTCACTAACTCTCTCGCTGTTTCACAGGAGACTTTGTGATGTCAGAATTATTACCTGAGGTTACAGCCCTGTGACTCTGTTGAGCTCGTCAAGGCTTGTCGAGTACAGTAATTATGTTTACTAGAAGTCTCTCACCTCTCATACTCATGTGCCTTATTCATACACACAGCATAAAGCTATAAAGTGTGTGGCTATAGAATAAAAAGTAGGTGTTTAAAGGTTCTTCTCAGGTACACAGTTATGCCTGAGACCTTAAAATTAGTGTAATCCTTACACATGAAACTCTGTTGCTGTTTTTAAACATAGTATGATAGCACTGCATTCTACCTTGTATCAAAATATTATTTTGAATTGAATTTTGTCTCCTATAACTGTACATACCAGAATTACCATTTTATAATAATTTGCTAAGATAATATAATTAAGGATAAGTGAAATATGTTCACCTTGTGTAAAAGGTGCTACTTGAAAATACTTTTAAAACAGAAAATTTTCTGAAAATTTTTCAAACTGACTGAGTCTCTTTAAATTTAAATTTTATTCACTAACACTAACTTAATGGACTCTGAACAGCATGTATCTGAAAATTATAATAAATTTGAATAGAAGTATAATATTCTCAGTTTATAAAATTTAGTCTGAGAGACTGAGACTGAGAGAACTGTTGTTTTTATGAAAAGGGATGAGGATCAATATCTGGGGTCTATAAATACCTCTAGCAGCTTAAACAATAATAGCTCTGTGGTTAAAAGAACTGCTTTACCAAAGGACATGAGCTTGGATCCCAGACCACATACTTAACAGCTTACAGCACCCTGTACCTTTGCCTCCAGGGGATTAAGTGTACTTTTCTTGCCTCCAATGGCATTCTCACACACACACAAGATAATAATACAAGCAAACGCATTTTAAAATTTTTATTTTTCTATTTGAAATCATAAATTCTTTATTTATCCCATATTTCAAAGTAATATTAATTATTTAAGAATATAAATATGTATTACTCTCTTCCCCCTTTTTCTGAAAGTAATAAATAAATCAATCCTGAATTTCAGTTTATCCTTCCTCTATTACTCTTGGTTCCTGGCCATCTTCCTTTCCTTTGGAATCCACTCCATTTCTGCCTCTTCCTAGAAAGGAACTGGGTTCTAAAAAATTAAAATGAAACATAACAAAATAAAATGTGATAAAATAACATCCATAGTATTGAAATTGGACAAGGCAAATAACAAAAAGAAAGAAACCCGACAGAAGGCCTTAAGATCAGAGACCCACTCATTCACATACCCAGGCTGTCATAAAAACACTAAACTGAAAGTCATAATACGTATATAAAGGACCTGGTGCAGATCCATCCTTGCTGCCTCAGTCTCTGTGAGATCCTGTGATCTTAGTTCAGTTCTTTTAGATGTCCTTTTTTTTCTGAATTCCTCACATCCCATTTAGAGATGTGTGTCCCAGGTTTCTTTGTATATATCATGCCTAGCTGTGTTTCTCTGTATATGGTTCCATCTCCAGCATGAGCAAGTCTTTTTGTTGCATAAAGTGATGATCCTTGGGGTTATCAGAATATCATTAGGAGACATTTTAACATTTTTTTAAAGGCTGGTAGAATTTGGAATTACCCTAGATCTCTCTGCTGTTTATTCTCCGGTTCTTATTCACCTAACCTAAGCAGTGTAGGGTATGGGTCTAATCTCATGGAGTGGACCTTATCAAATCAGACCATGGTTGGTTTCTCCCATGTGTTTTATGCACCATTGTTTTTTCATATGGTTGACAACATTCTATTTCAAACAGTTTGTTTGGGTTGGTGTATATACTTCCCCTTTTGTAGAGTACCTTCTCATACAAAGGCATCAGAACAGAGGGACAAAGTTTCTGTGTAGGCGCTAACTTAACTTATCCATGTTCAATAAGTTCTGTGTGTGTGTTGTCTTCAGCAATGGTACCTTGCTATCAGTTGGTTGAGAGCAACCTATTGTCATGGACTAAGTTGTTTGGGGATTCCGGCAGCACTACTTTGACCAATGGTTCAATTGGATGTAAACCAGTCCTGATACAAGAAAACCTAATGTATACAACTAGGAGAAATACTTTCAAATTCAATGATGTCCAGAATAGAATACAGAATGAGAGAATAAAATGACAAATAAAGATAAGAAAATATGAAAGTTGCATGGATCATAGAGGAACATGACATAGATGTTGAGAATGAAAAACTATAAAACTTAAGATGATCAGAACAGTACAAGAATGTGTGTGACATTATCTACCACACATTTCCAGTCTAATAATTCTTAAGTGTACAAGAATGTGTACTAGAAATGAACAGTGGAAAGATGAACTTAAACTATTAGAAACTATAGTCTATTTGAGTAAGAAATTTCAAAGAAGACTGATGGATAGAAATATGCATAGAAATAGAAAAATGGATTAAAATTACATATCTCATGTTTACCTTATTATACAATATGCTGATGCATTAGTGGTGGATAACAATTTTCCCCTAATTGAAATATTCTACCTTGTAGGGAAACTTCTTATGTCAGAAGGGAAAGAAGTCAAAATAGGCTTGAAAATTACATGAAAAAGACCAGATATACTAGGCCCCCGCCCCAGTAAACAATAAACACTGCTGAGAGTCACTCACAGCAGATCCATGCTGCAAAGAAAATTCTCAAATGAGTCAAGATGCAAAGAAGACTTTGATACTAGACCAGCTAACTTCCTAAAAAGAGCAGAGACCAGCTGAGTTGCCAGTAAGAGGTTTATAGCAACTAAGTCACTTGGAGAGGACATTCTCCAACAGTTATCTCAGGCTTTTTTTATTCTAGAGGAATAAAACTGGGTTGCTGGCTGAAGATAAAGTTAATATTGAAAATAGACTGTAATTACAAATATTAAATCTGTTAAGGTTGACAGATAACTCTGTGATCACTATGAGATACTTTCTTTTTCTATAAAAACAGATGATATACTCATTATGTAAATTAACTGTTCTAGTTCTCTATAGCACCAAATGCAAAGTATTATAATATTGAACTTTATGCTATATTATTTACAGTTGTGTATTATTGGCAAGAAATATTATTTTACACATCCTTTGTCCTTTCAGAGATAAGATACAGAAAAGGTTCAGTTATATATAGGAAGATTATATGTCAAGTGGAAGCTTGAATTTGTTATGTAATCACCTTGGGAGACATAGCAGGGGGATCATTAGTGTTAAGGCCCTGTTTGTGTTACTGAGTGAATAAAAAAGCAGCCTGAGAAACATAGTGAGTCTTTGACTTGAAATAAAGAATAGATAGTAGGATTTATGTGTAACTCAGTAATAGAGTGTTCGTCGAGTGTTTATGAGACTTGGTTCATTGAACAATACTTTAAAAAAAACAACTCATATATCAATTTGTTACTTATGGGTAGCAAGCTGTTAATGGAAAAACTGTAACAGGTGTTTAATGTGTCAACTTAGGTAGGTTATAGTACTCAGTCATTTGATTATTCACTAATCTTGGTGCTGCTGTGAAGGCTTTTTCTAGATGTGGATAACACCTATAATCAATTGACTTTAAGTAGATTACTTTCTACAGTCCTGGTCTCATCCAATCAGTTGAAAGTTTATAATTATAAAGCTGAATTTTCCCTGAGGAATTATGGCTCAACATGATAATATCACTTCCTGGCCAGATGCCTCTGGTCTGATAGACTGTCTTGTAGATTGATGTCTTACTAATTTACATAAACACATGAGCCAATCAATAGGTGAATCTGAATTGACTTACCTCTCTCTCTCCCCCATCCCTCACTCCACACAAGCAAAATCTAAACCATAATCAAAGCAGGTAGTTATTATTAAATAATTATTCTGTACTGGACATATATAGAATTCCTCTTGTCACTTTTCTCTAAGCAATACAGTACATTATTTATTTTTATGGAATTTACATTACATTGTATAGAAGTAATACAGAAATATTTTATAGTATACAGGTTTATAGGTTCCAGTATGTAGTGCATGCTTTTATAAATATTACAGAGATTTCCATATTTTGATTTCCATGTTGGTGACTGCAGAAGCTTCCCAAGAAGATAAGTGGACATAATTATTTATATGTACGCTTCTCTTGGTTGTCTGTGTATTGAAAGCTGAATGATACCCAGTAAAGGAGATAAAGCAAGAAGAAGAATATCTTAGTCTTGTGACAGAGATGAAGATATACAAGTTACTTTCTCACGTCTCTTTTAATCCTATCCTCTGTCAGGGCATCATGTTGTTCAGATGGTCTGCTCAGTCTACATTTCCTCATCTGGAGGTGTAATACAGCTGTAGTCATTTCTAGAATCCGCAGAATTCTCATTTGTTTGTTTATAGGGAAAATGATTAGAGATATAGACAAAAGTATTATCTAAATGAGAAAATGTTATCTCGCTATCCAACTTGAGATTCAGATAGAGATTCAGGCCTCTATGTCACCGTGTGAAGAGGGGCCAATGTATACCTCTGTGTCTCTCCATCAGAGGCTCACTGTTTCCAGTGGGTGCATCCTCACAATGCCAGCTTTTGCAGACACAAAGACCATTATAGCTTAGTTTTTCACCAATTTTCACATTTGATGTTGATTCAACTTGTTATGTTTTATTAAGGAATCCTTTCTTAATTTTGGTAAAGAGTAGGATGCCTATAGAACCGCATGTGACTTGCATTAACTTTTCATACAGAAGTAGACTGCATACATACCCTACTTCTTTTGTTTCTATATACCCAATGTCTTTTAATGACTGTTGTTTGTTTTATTTTGTTTTTAATTTTGATATGATGTAGTAAAGATGGTAAGAACCAGAAGGAATAAATGACACCAAAAAACAAGAACTTCCAAACACAAGAGGACCAATGCACATACAGACTCAAAGAAACTACAGCAGCATAAACAGGACTTACATAAATCTAAGCCAGGTGGGGCTTTGGGATTGAGAGGGAAACTGGATGTTAGCCCCCATACCTAACTAAGAAGATAACTATAATTGAAAACAGCTCAAAAAGGAAATATCAATGTGTTTTCAGATTTTGTGATTCTGTGGTGTGCATGCACAAATATGCATGTGCAAGTGTGTGTGTGTGTGTGTGTGTGTGTGTGTGCATGTATTGTGTTTACTGTTCTTTTTATGTCTGTTTGCTTTGTTTTATTTTGGTTATATTTGCTTGTTTTCTTTTTTCTTTTCAAAAGAGAGCGAGAATGAAGGCATATAGTAGAATGGTTAAGGATGGCGAGAAGAATCTGGGAAGAGGTAAAAATTCTGATAATTGCATACATAACAACATATAAACATATTCTCCATTAAAAACGCAAGACACAGCATGGTAAATCCATTTTATTCAATTTTAAATTAAAAAATTGGGTCATCCTACTGGGTATTTTATTTTTATTGAGATTATAATTACAGAATTTCTATATAAGCACTCTTCATTATTTCACCTTTCTTTTTCCTCTAACTCTCCAGATTCTCTCATATCTGTCTCATTTCAGTTCAAGATATTTTATTCTTCAGTCATGATTATGTTATGCACACACAAGAGAGAGAGACAGAGAGAGAGAGAGAGGATTCTATGCATATATTTACTTTACTACTCTACTTTGTGAACTAAATCACTCGTTCTAGGTAACCTTAAGGCTACATCTTAACACTTAGCCTCTTTAACTATGAACCTTCTTAGGAACCAAAAGTTTTGTATTAAAAACTTAGTACTTCAAACACTCCTTTTAATACTTTAATATATTTCTTTAAACAGTTATCTATTAGTAAAGTTACAGCTTTTAAAATACTTTGAAAATACTTTCTTGTAGTGTTATGATGGTTAAGCAGGTGAAGGCACTTGCTTCCAGGCCTGAGGCTGTGAGCTCTCCTCAATGTTCAACATGAAAGGAATGAAAAACTGATTCCTGATAGTTGTCTTTTACCTCCACCCACGGAAAAAGTCACACGTGTGATATTGCAATATCAATACAAAAATTTAGCCCAATTAATAAATTAATAAAAACTCAAGAGATGAAAATTGGTTTTAAACTGTTGTTTTGATTTTGAGTTCAGGTTGAACTCAAATTTCTCGCTCTAAGTTTTTATTAATTATACTTCAACAAAATGTTAAGTAAAGTATAACACTAAAGTTCTTTCCTTATGTGAGAAAATTTAGGATAATATATAGCCTTAACTATCTTACAAAGAAAATACAGATGCACTTTTTATGAAAAATATCGATATATGTGTTGCAGGAATTAATATTTAGTAAAATCATAAGGAAGCATACCTCAGGAATACAGTAGGGGTATTTTCTAAGCATGTTGTTACAAAAAGCAAAATTTAAGACACTCCAAAAGTGCTTTATAGTTTGAGCCACATATTAGGAAGAGTCAAATCCATATAGTTGTCTAAGTAGAATAATTAGGATCAGGAAGTTGAGAGCATAGTAAGCTTGTGTTAGAGTAGGTGACAGAAGACACACACATTGAGTTTCCAGAAGCACAGAGAACTAATGAAAATTTCCAGCCTCAAAGAAACTGAGAGCATAGCAGACCATCACTCACCCATAGAGATATGCTCTGAGAACAACAATCAAAAAGAATTAGAAATTGCAGAGACCTTGACCTCATTGAGTTTCACTTAACTGAGGACAAGGTATCCCTGAGTGCAAGGGGATGACCAGACATGACTTAACCTTTCCATAAATCAATCTCCACAAGATGCTCACCTACAAGAGTGTGAGAGTCTCTTGTGTGCATTTGTGAATAAATGTTAATGCTAATGAGCACGGGGACAGTAGTAATTCCACATCTACCCATACTATCTCTGAGAGGCCCCTTGTAAGAAACATGGTTATGAAATTTGGGCTTACATCCCAGGCTTGAAAATGAGACATATCAGATGGTCAGCACATGGTAGCTCCCTTCCCTATTGTGTAAAGATGCTCTGTTTCTAAATACTGTAAGTCAAACTAATGTTTTCAGAAAGGAATCTCATAGTCACAGTTTATGTTTGTCACACAGAGGAGATATGGAATGGTCAAGATCAATGCTGCCTTGGCATGCAACACAACTGTCATTGTACACATCATGCAAACAACTATAAAACACTTTAAGCTCATTTAATATTTTGTATAACAAATTTGCATATAATATTTTTTCTATTAAATAATATCGAGAACAGCTCTTCTAAAATAAAAATAAAATCAAACCACACTAACGTAAAGTAGGCCTGTGTCTTCATTGGTGGGTTCCATCAGTGTCCAAATTAAGGGAAATAGAAATTCTCTATTATATCTTTCATGGAACAAGAAGGCCAACATTTCTCAAAGAACTGGAGATGTATATTACTCAACAGAAATTATATGTTCCCATAATTCATAAACATAGCTGTAAAATAAACCTGACACTAACCAATAGGAGATACATCAGTAAAATATTATACATTCACCAGAAATAGATACATTGTTATCAGATGAAGAAAAGTAATTTTGTATAGGAAAGAGAATCCTGTAGTAAATGTTGCTGCAACATATGGACATTTTATACTCACAAATGCAAAAGTTAATCACCAGAGATAAACTTTTCCCCACGGAAATCCTCTCAAAATGTACCATTGACTAACAGGGTCTGCAGTTTTGGTGGGCTTGTTGTTGCTGCCTGTTGTGCAATTCCTGTTTCCCAGGGGGGCAGGAGGTGAGAAGATGCAGAGGCAATGACACAGACTCTGAGAGACTCTAATGTAGAAGTTCTTTATTGTAAAAATGTCTGGGGGTTTTATAGAGTTATGGAAATGAGGCTGCTGCAAGAACTTTTCTAGCTGCTCCTTTTGAAACTGGCAGCCACTGCTGGTGTGTTGTCTAGGAGTGACCGTCATTAGTTACTATGCTTTTGGTCTGCTGACAGCTTGTCTTGGATAATTTTGCATACTCATTGTGAATTTCTATAGGCTTGCTTGTGCTTATGCCTCAGAGGTCTTTAAAGATTTAGCCTTTAACATTTCAGGGTTCAGTTAAAGACGTCACAAATGGCTAAAAGAGTACTAAAGATCTGAGTGTAAAGACGTCTACTGCCAACATGTTTGTCTATCCATTCATAATTCTTTATTTTTCTCCCTTCAATCCATCATTTCTAATTGTTCTTTCTTATTTTCCCATGTTCTACTTTGCTCTTAGTTCTGTATCATTCTATGTTCTACATTGTTCTATATTCTACCTGTTACAAATGTTCCCAGTCATATATATCCTTAAAACCAGCAATTCCATAGCTCTAGCAGGTTTTATGGCTGGACATTTTTGCCTCATAGAAAATCAGATAAGGGTTTTCACACAGAGATACACACACACACACACACACACACACACACACAAGAGAGAGAGAGAGAGAGAGAGAGAGAGAGAGAGAGAGAGAGAGAGAGAGAGAGAGAGGACATATCTGAGAAAAATAGTAAATTGTGACAACAAAAGTGATTTAAACCACTTAAGAATCATCTCCCCTATGTATTATTATCCCTTCCCTTCACTGCTTATTCATGGCAAAAATATTTCTTGAATTCATATATTTCCTTACCATCTTTTCTATACTCTTACAAAAGTTATATTTATGTCATAATATCTAAAATTGAGCAATTTCCAAACCATCAACTTTGGGCTCACAATTAGCAATTACTTACCAGTATGTATGGCATTGTAAACAATGCCACATCTATAGTAATGGATTGTCATTCATTTTCTAAGCCTCAGGCAATTCAGAAAGACAAAGTTATATGATGGCAATTTTCAGGCAGCTTCAAAGATTGTATAGCTAATCAGATTATCAAGCAATGCAAAATATTTTTGAAAAAATGGATACATAGTAAAAGCAAAGTCACAAACATCTTAAAGTATCTTGATATCATAAGATAATTATATAATTATCTTCCCTTTCTCCCTCTAATATCTTCCATGTTCCACATCTGCCCTTGCTACTCTCCAAATTTATGGCCTCTTTTAACTTTAAATGTTGCTAAATGTATATGTTGTGAGTATATGTGTGTGTGTTTATGTGTGCAAACAAACCTGCACAATTCATATGATGTTTCACACATATATTCCAGAAAAGACCATTTAGTATTGTAAAACCAATTTGTGTGTTTTTCCTCTGGAAAACTATTTTTTCCTGTCCTCATCATTTATTAGCTGCCTCTAGTTCTTCCTTCTGGTTTGTGACTGGATAAACTTTCCCCTTCCACATTAGCATTTCCTGTGGTGTCCTCCTTGTTGAGCTTATATTTAACAGGCATGTTAGTGAGAATCCATTTCTATAGCTTCTTAAATCCCCAGAACACACAATGTTCCAGACTTCTCCCTTTTCTTCTGACTCCTGCAATCTTTCTGCCTGCTCTTCCTCAATGATTCCTGAGAATTATTAACATCTCTATACTTGGACCTAAGATTTGTTCAATAAAAGAGAAGCCATACCTGATAACTTATATTTATTTAGTCAACTACCATGAAGTCATGGATCTTGGAGGAGAATGTGCAATCACCTATCAAAAGAATGCCTTACTATACTCTAAGTATTTGTTCTTATATTCACAGAGAAGTGTAATTCTTACCCCTCATTACAGAAACTTTTATTTGAAGCAGACAGCTTAAACTTTATTGTGCATCAGTGCAAGGGAATACAAGATAACAAATGTCACAATCATAGGCAAGATATTGACACTGGTAATGACAATGTAGAAGAAAGAAGATCAGAGGATTTGCTGTATTCAAATTCAAACATTTGTTGACCATAAAATTATTCAAAACTTTTAATTTACAAAAGCTTAGAAGTAGATCAATCACCTCTCACCACTATCAAATTAAGAAAATTTAAATAATACTAGTTTATGCCCTTTCTTATAAGTCTATAAACTAATGTTCAAGTAATGAGACAGCAAAGTGATGATAAGCAAAATAGGTTTTACCAGTTCTATGAAAACTGAATACTAAAGAAAATGTTTGTTATTTCTTTTCATATTTTTCTCTTTAAAAATCTATTTCTTCTTTCATATACAATTTCTCATTGTTCTGAATTGTGCTGCTACATTATTTTTTGAGCACTATCCTTCTTCGTAGGTGACATATAATATTGTCTTTCTTTGGAATCTTTTTTGTAACAAAAACTGAATAAATACACTTCTGGAATCTGCTTCCACAGATTCTTTGTCTCTAAAGTAATGCTCATTCACCAAGACAACAAAAAACACTGAATATGGAAAATTGTGTTAATGGGTACTAATGGATTATGACATTATTCTCCTAAGTAACAAAGCTGCTTTTGAAATGGGTCTTTCTAAAGATGCAAGGATATGTGGTTTTAAGTGTAGAGAAAAATGCTGTGGAGAATAATTATAGCTGGAGGAATTTTATACAATGACTGGTTTTTCTTCCCTGCCACCACCAAAAAGAAAAAGTTGACCTTTGAGGGCAACTTTTCTAAGAGAATATTTGGATAAGGAAAACAAATTTCTTTGGTGGTGGAAACAGTATGACAATAAAATTAAGCCCACATATTAAGCCTTGAGACAAACTTCAAAAGCATTACTCTCTATTGGTATATATTCTATACATGAATATATATGTTCTAGTTCATCTGCAAGGTAATTAATGAAAAACATAAAAGTGTTACTAAAAGCAAAATTGTTACAATTTTTATATTCTATCATGCTTTTCTAGAAAATGTGTTCAGAATCATTTCAACTTTTTATTGGAATGCTTGATTTTTCATGTAGTATTCTTTTATATAGTCATACTCCTACTGTGAAATCAATGGTTAAATGTTTTATACAGAACCATTAATTTCTTTCAATAATTTACTCTGACTCTGTTTTACAATTTGGATATTTTGAAATCCCTACTCTTTGACAGGAAGCAGTTGGAGTGTCCAGCTATGTTGCTGGTTTACCGCATGTTACATATGTCTCCAATCCCTAAGCTTCTATTAGTTGTCTCTGCAGAGAAACACATGCTTACTGTTTTCTTTGCATTCATATTATACTGTGATTATTTTCAATCCTGTGTCTCAATTATTTCTCAGTTTAGAGTGGATTATTTTATGCACAAACAGCTAAAGTCCAGATACTCTACAGTTCCTAACTTGACCTCAGACACTGACCAAGGTGTGGTTAATGACTATGGAACTTTGCAGATAAGAGACAATGACCAAGATGAATATTCTTCTGGAAAAAAATAAAACTGAAGAATTTAGATAAAAGGTTAAAGATAATGTGTGTTTTAGCTCTATTGTCAGTGTCATCTCTAGTAATTATTTCAACAATATATAAATGTTGCAGGAGGTCTTTCCGCCCCTACAACCAATAGCTGCTGAGATACCAGCCCATTGGGGCGTGGTTTCTCTCCATTCATAAAGCCTCTATTTCCTTCCGCTCGCTCTCTCTTGACTTCCTGCTGGTCTGGCGACTAGACTCTTTCTCTAGTTGTGCAGAGAGCTGTTGTCCGGAATCGTGATCTATAAATTTTCCCTCTTTAAATAAATACTACCCTAGTAATAGTAATCCCAAACTGGTGTGGCATTGTTCGTGGTTTACACCTTTACCCGGCGCCCGATGAACATTTGGTTTTTAGGACCCCCCCCCCTTGGCTGCCGGCAGCAAGTTCGGCTTGGCGGGAACGAGCCCTCGCTTCCTCTGCCCGGGCTTGCGCCTTGTGGCCGATCTCTGAGGCCGGACAGGTGGTGGTGGCATACACTCGGGGGGCAGAGAAAGGCGGATCTCTGTGAGTTCGACCAGACAGGTGGTGGTGCACGCCTTTAATCCCAGCCCTCGGGAAGCAGAGACAGGCGGATTTCGGATTTCGGTGAGTTCGAGGCCAGCTGGATAATAGGTAATATGGCAGTTTTTGTTTCCAACATGACTTTCACTGTTTGGGCTACCAATACAATGGGTCTAATCATGCAAAATTTATATGACTATGAGGATAACTTAATTTACTGGTTACTAGGTTTTAGTATTTTTTTGAATATTCTATCATTTAGGAAGATTATGGTACTCTCAAGAACTCATGCAGGTCAGGAGATTCAGGAGATTCAGGATTCAAAAGAGGTAATAATAAACAAAATAATAAAAAGACTTGAAATTCTTGAAAAAATGATTGGAACTGGTGAACAGAGTAATAAGGCACAAGGACAGGATACAAAGCCAACACCAGCTATTAGAACTGGCTTACCCAGGGTTTTAGCGGCATACCCTATACTTAATTCTGACAAAGCGTCAACTTCTAAAGGCTCAAAGGGAGTCAGAGAAGCTAGATGGATGCCAATAGCAATGAATGATCTGAAAGAAATTGAACAGGCTATTGTTACTTTTGGCTTGCAAAATGTATATGTACAGGAAATGATAAGGACTTGGGCTTCTAATGCTAGAGCTACCCCCTATGATTTCCATCAGTTAGTGTCTGCAGTTTTAGATAAGGGACCTTCCTTGATGTTTGGAATTTATTTCAGAGAAGAATCCAAACATATGGAACAGCAAGGAAGAACAAAAGGTGTCGAGGTTTCCCAAGATCAAATTCTTGGTGCAGGAGAATATGCTGATCCACAGGTCCAAGCTCTTTATGACGATGAAGTACTGCATCTATGTCACCAAGCAGCTTTAAATGCTTGGAATAGGATACAAGATCCAGCAAAAAGGGTTGAATCATATACCAGAATTAGGCAGGGACAGAGAGAACCCTTTATTGACTTTTTGCAAAGATTAATTAAGGCTCTGGACGTAGGGGTACCAGACCCGGAATCTAGACGAATACTTCTTGAATCTCTAGCGCTTGAGAATGCAAACATAGAATGCAAAAAGATAATTGGGCCTTTAAAGTCTAGATCAGCACCTATGGATGAATGGATTCAGCATACGATGAATGTTGAGACATTCAGCTATAATGATGAATCTTGGGTAGGAGAAGCGATTTCCACAGCAATGAGGAGACATCAAACTGCCAGGTGTTTTAATTGTGGAAAATTAGGACATCTGAAAAGGGATTGCAGGCACAGAATTTCTAGAAATAATATCTCCTCTGGGAATGACAAAAATAGGGGACCTAGGCCTTCAGGTATATGTAGGAGATGCGGTAAAGGCCGTCATTGGTCCAACGAATGCAGGTCAACAACAGACAAACAAGGCAACCCGATACCGTCGGGAAACTCCTTGAGGGGCCTCTCACAGGCCCCGAAGCCAACAGTGGCCCAGTCATTCCCAGTCAAAGTGGAGAACGTGCCTCACCAAGAAATCTAAAAGCTCCAATTTCTGCTGTAAAAAGTAATACTAGTCTAAATGGTGAATTACGTGTGGAGGATGAGTCAAAAAACCCAGTAGGACAGAGTAAACGTATATTTTGGCAGACTTCTATTAACGACCAAAGACCAAAGCTAAAAGTCTGTATAAATGGCACTTTTATTGAAGGCTTATTAGACACAGGTGCGGATGTAAGTATTATTACCCCAGAATCTTGGCATCCAAATTGGCCTCTTCAAGAGGTAGATGTTCAGTTTCTGGGAATTGGAACCCTATCTCGTGTAAAACAAAGCACAAGATGGGTGGAATGCATAGGGCCTGAAGTGCAAATAGGAAGACTAAGGCCATATATAGCCAATATTGCAATAAATTTATGGGGCTGTGACCTGTTACAGCAATGGAATACCCAGATTAATATTCCTGCAGTTCCAGGAACTCATAATTCTGGGAAAGATATGATGAGGTATTATGGAAAAAGGTCACCAGCCATTCAGGCTGTACAAGAACATATAGCAAATACCAAACCTTTAGAGGTACCAACAGCCCTACCTTTAAAATGACTAACTGAGAAGCCAATATGTATCAAACAGTGGCCTCTAGCTGAAGATAAATTACAGGCATTGGAACAGCTGGTGCAAGAGCAATTAGATGCTCACCATATTGAAGAATCAACAAGCCCTTGGAATTCTCCTGTGTTTGTTGTACAAAAGAAATCTGGTAAATGGAGAATGGTGACAGATCTAAGAGCTGTCAACAAAGTAATTCAACCTATTGGCCCACTACAATCTGGAATTCCTTTGCCTTCTCTATTACCAAAAGGATGGCCTCTTATAGTTATTGATTTGAAAGATTGTTTTTTCACTATACCGTTACAAAAAAAGGATAGAGAAAAATTTGCCTTCACGGTGCCTACTTATAATTCTCAGCCTAATAGGAGATATCAATAGACTATCCTCCCACAAGGTATGCTCAATAGTCCTACATTGTGCCAATATTTTGTAAGCCATTGGAAATAATTCGTAAACAATTTTCCAAGTCCATAATTTATCATTACATAGATGACATCTTATTATCAGATTTAAATAAAGATATTTTAGAAAGGATGTTTGAAGAAGTAAAGAAAGTCTTGCCTTGGTGGGGATTACAAATTGCCCCTGAAAAGATTCAAAGAGGAAATTCTATTAATTACCTAGGTTACAGAATAGGGTTAGAGAAAATTAAAACACAAAAGGCACAAATTAGGAGAGACCGGTTAAAGACTCTTAATGACTTCCAAAGATTGTTGGGAGACATTTTCAGTCTACGACCAGCTGTTGGGATAACACCTGCTCTAATAGTTCATTTAAACAAAACCTTAGATGGTGATAAAGATTTGAATAGTCCAAGAAAACTGACAGCTGAAGCAGAAAAGGAACTGACAATAATTGAGGAAAAATTACAGGAAGCACATGTGGATAGGGTGAACCCAAATCTTAGCTGCATCCTAGTCATATTGCCTTCCAGAATCTCTCCTACAGGGATTCTAATGCAGAGGGAAGATATTATTTTAGAATGGATATTTATACCCAATAAACCAAGTAAAAAATTAAAAACTTATGTGGAAAAAGTCTCTGAACTAATTATAAAAGGTAAGCTGAGACTTCGTCAACTAGCAGGTATAGACCCAGCAGAAATTATAGTGCCTTTTACTACTGAAGAAATAAAAAAGTTATGGGAAGACAATGAACCGTGGCAAAGAGCTTGTGCTAATTTTTTGGGAGAAATTAATAGCAACTATCCCAAAAGTGGTAGACTTAACCTTATAAAGAGAACTTCTTGGATTCTTCCTAAAATTGTACGTGATGCTCCAATAACTGGAGCCCGTATGTTCTATACTGATGCAAATAAATCAGGGAAAGCAGGTTACAAGTCAGATGAATTGAGTAAGGTGGAACAAAGTCCTTATAATTCTGTCCAGAAAGCAGAATTATATGCCATTCTTATGGTGCTAAGGGATTTTAAAGAACCTCTTAATATAGTTACAGATTCACAATATGCAGAAAGAGTTATCTTGCATATTGAAACCGCTGAATTTATACCAGATGACACAGAGTTGACTTCATTGTTTATCCATGTACAGGACATAATCAGGAACAGGCTTTGTCCGATGTACATAACACACATCCGGTCCCATACAGGTCTGCCTGGTCCTCTAGCACAAGGCAACGCTGAGATTGATCAATTATTGATTGGAATCGTGTTGCAGGCTTCGGAATTTCATAAAAAGCATCATGTCAATAGTAAAGGCCTAAAGAAAGAATTTTCCATTACTTGGCAACAAGCTAAGGACATTATAAAGAGATGTCCTACTTGTTCTTTCTATAATCAAACACCGTTGCCTGCAGGGAGTAACCCAAAGGGTACTAAGAGAAATGAAATCTGGCAGATGGATGTGTTCCACTTTATGGAATCTGGTAAATTAAAATATGTACACCACACCATAGACACGTATTCAGGTTTTCAATGGGCTACTGCCCTGAGCTCAGAAAAGGCAGATTCAGTAATCACACATTTATTAGAAGTTATGGCCATCATGGGTATACCTGCACAAATAAAGACAGATAATGGTCCAGCATATGTATCTAAGAAAATGAAACGCTTTTTTGATTATTATAATATAAAACATATTACAGGTATACCAAATAATCCTACAGGTCAGGCAGTTATAGAAAGAGCAAATCGTACTATAAAGTATATGCTGAACAAACAGAAAGGGACCGAAAATACCCCCAGAAATAGATTACATAATGCTTTATTAACCTTGAATTTTCTTAACGCTAATGAGAAAGGAACGACAGCAGCAGAAAGACATTGGATAATGGAAAAGTCTGCTGAACTAAATCAACCGATTTATTTCAAAGATGTGCTGACCTCTCAATGGAAGCCAGGAGATGTGCTACGTTGGGGAAGGGGTTTTGCTCTTGTTTCCACAGGAGAAGAAAAATTGTGGATACCATCAAAATTAATAAAGTTTCGATTTGAAGAGGAGAAACCTCTTGGAAAGGAGAAATGACAACTCATCCACAACGATATTCATATAGGTGGTAAGAAAAACATATAGAATGGGGGCAGGGTTCTGTTCTTATCTCCACAGGAAAACACTCACCTTTGAAAAATTCAAGGGACCCTGGATATTTGGATACTGACAGATGGAAAAATACCTGCCCAATAGGAAATATCAAGAAAACTGAATGGGTAAGTAACACGTACTAAACCATATTTCTAAATTTATAAAGCTGGTTTTGAAGTTGGACTCTGGCTCAGTCCCGCTCCAATTCCAAGCCTGTTAGTAAGAGAAAAAGCCAGAGTTTCTGGAGGTTCTGTCTCATGTCAAGAGCCGTGATATGGGACAGAAAGAAATATGAGTTTAGAAAACATCTTTGCTTTTCTTCATATCTATCATACCTTTCATTGAATATATCTATCATGCCTTTCATTGAATATATGTATATATATATGCCTATATATGTCTATATGATTAATGTTTAAGTTTTTTACTATAAACAATGAGTCTTTTCTGAAGTGACATTTGAAGTTTCCAGGAAGAAGATGGGGCCCCACAACAACAACTCTACCTGGTTGATATGATGTCATGATACTGATAGCGCTACTACAAGACCTGTTTTGGGTACCAGCTGCACAAGAAGATCCCAACTTGGTTAGCTGAAATGGTGCACATCTTGTACAACATTCTGGCCAGACGTCCACAAAATACTCAGAGACTATTTGCAATTTTAAAAGACATTGATCTTGAAATTTAACCATCATTTTGCTTTCACAGGATCCCGCAGAAAGAACGTCGCCCCCATGACAGCTGGAAGTAATTCTAGAGGACGACGTCCCCTCTCCCAGTAAAGTTTGCCCCTGGGTTTAGGGGTTTAGGGACATCATTTAGGGGTTGGGAGGTTGGGGTAGGAATTTTATAAGCTCAGGGATCATTTTGAAAAAAAAAAGAGGGTGATGGGATAATAGATTTGTAATTGTGAGTTATAATTTTTAGACAAATATATTGGTATTGATACTTGTATCAATTGTATATTGATACAAAGTTAAATTATATTGACTATTGTATGCATGCATATTTCTACCCCTGTTTAAAATATTTTTTTTATGTATTGACATATATTGTATCGATATTTACCATATTGCAATGTATATTTGTACATTGTTTATATTTGGAGGTCATTATCCTCATTTGTTACACAGATGTTTATTGTCTTAGTCTTTAAGTTAGATAGATATTGAGAATTATATAGATTAATAGTCATCTAAATTTGCCTTTTATAATTAGACTAATTAGGTTATTTAGATATATAGATATTATACTCAGTATAGATAGATGATCTTCAACCTCTTCAAAGAGCTGTAGAAAATGGCCTTTAATCTAACTCAGAGTTTTGTGGTAGTGAGACACAATTGCTCCTGGCAACACCGCTCTATTCCCGAGAGAATGTTGAGCACCAAAGACACTCCACTTGGAGCCTTTCTTTTTGACAGAACTGGCCTTGGGGCAAAGAAATGCCCATACCTTAACCACTGACAGAGATACAGAGCGTGCATCAATGGATAAAACAGGACTGTCATATCCTGCCAAGACAGGGTAAGATAGTTTTGAAAAGTTGCTTGCCTTTGAAAATGGTATATCAGTTATGTTAGGCCTTAGCCAAAGTTGGTTGCTTCAACGCTGCAAATGTGACTTGGGGTGATTGCCCAGGTAGCTAGTTGTCCCTGTGATTTGTTGCAGGTTTTGGAAGTTGTTTTACTGAACTTCCTAATTACCCAGGTAACATTATTTCCCTTCTCAGATCTTTGATGGGGTTGAAGACTATATAACTATAGTTACTTTTCTCTCATGACTTGGCCAAGTTATTTATTATACAAGTCCTAAGCTAGTTAGAATAGGATATTTGTACTTATTGTATATAATTTCATAGTAGGTTTAGAACTCTCTTACTTAAACAAAAGGGGGAGGTGTTGCAGGAGGTCTTTCCTCCCCTCCAACCAATAGCTGCTGAGATACCAGCCCATTGGGGCGTGGTTTCTCTCCATTCATAAAGCCTCTATTTCCTTCCGCTCGCTCTCTCTTGACTTCCTGCTGGTCTGGCGACTAGACTCTTTCTCTAGTTGTGCAGAGAGCTGTTGTCCGGGATCGTGATCTGTAAGTTTTCCCTCTTTAAATAAATACTACCCTAGTAATAGTAATCCCAAACTGGTGTGGCATTGTTCGTGGTTTACGCCTTTATATAAATAACAGTGGGAAAAAATTGTTCATTCTTGAAGTGAACCCAGAATCTTGTGTGTCTAACTGTCAACATTCTCCCCTAAAGGTCCCTGTGATGTTTGTGGCTGGCACAGCCATAGCAAGTGACACTGACTACATGGTACTGGCAAACATTTTCTGTAAATAAATTGTAGGAACTTGTGCTCTAACTTTTCCTGATCAGAATTATAAGTGTCATTTTTTGTTGTTTTTCTTATAGTTTTTATCAAATCAAAAAGGAATTTTAAGTGCAATGATTATTACCATCAAATAAAATTTAACAACTGGGAAATATTAATGTTTTCACTTTACATATTATGTAAGAAGGTAGTTACTATCCTTCAGTTCTGTTGGGGTCATGGGATCACATACATATGACTTTCTTTTGTTTAGTCCAATTATACTCCATGTGAGATAAATTATGTCATGTTTTGACATGAAATAAAACTACCTAGGCTGAATTATCTTAAGTTCTCATATTATACCACTAACAAACACCAAACCAAAACATTCACCAGAAGTAACTGAGTGATTTAAACATTGAAACGATAATTCCCTCTTTTATCGAGGCTGTGTATCAAAGAACAGGGTACTAGAGGTTAGGTACCTGGTGAGGGTTCACCCTTTGTTCATATATGGTACCTTGTAACAACTCCTTTGCATTATAGAAATGATGAATGTTTTATCTTATGAAGGAAGTGCTAGTCAGCTTTTTAGTCTCTGTGTACCAGCACAAGTCCACATGTATGACCTACTCACTTAAAAGAATCTATCTTCTCAGCTTGCATAGTAAAGAGTAAGGTGCCACGTGAAAATGGAATGTATGAAAACTATGTCTGATTTCTGCATGCAGGTATATGTATATAGCACTTGTAGATAAATCTTAAAGTGACACAAAGAGAGAGATGGCTTATTCAAGAACATTCAACTCACTTCATATGCATATAGTACACATTAGTAAAATTTTGCTTAACCAATGTGGTCATTGAAGAACTAGTGGTCAGAAGTGTGACAAACTGTCACCATACTGCCAGAGGCAAGATGGCTGTGTAAATTCCAGGGATCTTTAGATTGTCATTGGATTTCCATGAGGATACACGTGTGAGCAGGAAGCCAATTATTGGATTCATATTTGTAACCAAGCCATCTCACATATTGAAATATCAATGGTATAATTTAAGAAGGACTAAGTTTTTGATAAACTAATACAAGTTTCCGAAGACAAAACATACAGAGAGCAGCACAGAATGGAAATGTCCACATATTTAAACAATTAATCACAAAACAATTATCAATGTATTTCACATTCTTGTAAAAGATAAAACCAGAAGAACACTGGCATTGTAGGAGAGCTGACACCAGCTATATAATTAGTATAAGATTTATAAGAATTTTAAGTGTCTCGGATGTAGAGATGGCTTAGTGGTTAAAAGCAGTGGCTGCTCTTCCAGAGGATTACCTTTTTGGTTGTAGCACTTACTTGGCCCCTCATAACTGTGACTCAAGATCCACGGCATCTGATGCCATATCCTGAGCTCTACAAGCAATGTACACATGTACTATACAGACATGCATGAGGCAATGCACCCATTCTCATAAATAAAAATAAATCAACTATTTTTTTAAGTCTCGGGGTCCTACAGCTTAATTATCAGTCAACAGATTGATGGAGGAAAAAAAACACTGTATTTACACAATAAAGTTTTATCCAGCCATAAAGAAGCAAATGATATCATATACATCATAATCAGGAAATAGATGCAATTATTGGTATATTAAATAAAAAAGTATGATCCCAAATGACAGATATTACATATTGTTTTTCAATGTTGCTTCTAAGTCATCTGTGTATATGTGTGTGTGTTCATTTGTGTCTGTAAACCTGTATTTGTTCATAAATGTGAAAAGGGGGCTATTTTAGGAAGGGTACCAGTGAGAGGTGGATAGGTAAGTAATGGAAGAAGATAAGGGGGACTCTCAACTGTGTGAGGCAATGGGTTTCTGATTCTTTTGCCTACTCTTGAGACTCTTTGTTTCCCATTGGGTTGCCTTGTCCAACATTAATACTAGGACTTTTGCTTTGTCTTATTGTGTCCTGTTTTGTCCTATTTGGCTGTCATCTCCTGGAGGCTTGCTCTTCTCTGAAGATGAAGTGGAGGAGAGGAGGACCTGAAAAAGACTGATAGTTGGGTGTGGGAAGATACATGGAGAGCAAATTGTGGTTGGGTTGTAGTGTATGAGAGAAAAAAATATTTTCAATAAAAAATATGCTGTGACAAAATTATTTTACTGGATCATTAACAAAAAAAGCAGATAGAAAGATATTCGATTGTACTTCACAATACCTATTTTGAGCAGCATACAGCCTCTGTATGGAACCATCTTCTGTCCTCTGTGTGCAACTGTATTTAGGTACACATAACCAAACACAGGAACACAGATATAAACACATGTCTAAAAAATGGAATCATTAAAATGTACTAATTGGAGAAAGACATATGAATTAATGCAAATTCTTTTAGTTTTAGCAGAAAGATATAATATGCAAATTTAGCTAAATTTTGTGAAATTGCTAAAGAGAAATGAGGATTCTGTTAACAGGTTTCATTCAGTCATGATATTTTGGTTTTCATATCCCAAGAATCTGTCCTTTTAATGATATTCAGAATTAGTGCTTCAGTTGGGAACGTTGATCTCTATCCCATAATAAGTTAGAATCACAAATTTACCTGCAATTTGTCATGTATCAGCCATGAGAATTTCCCATACTCCTTACTGTATTCATTCCTCCTGAGATGCAATCACAATCTTTATTGTGTGATTGACATCTTTGTTTTACCCTTTAATGTTTATCATAGAACATCTTCCATTAATAATTGAGATTCTTAAGTTTTTATTATTATGTGATTTGAATTTTAACATTTTTCTATCATCTCTGGCTACTTTTCCAGAATAATAATTACTCTTCTTTCTATCATGTGTGCTCTTTGATATTAATATTAATATAATATTTTATCTTAGTGGTTTATATTATTCTTTTTAAAATTTTTTTCTTTTGTTATTATTATTATTAAAAATTTCCACCTCCTTTTCTCCTCCCATCCCCTCCCCATCACCGCACTTCCCCTCCCCCTCCCTCTCCAGTCCAAAGAGCAGTCAGGGTTCTCTGCCCTGTGGGAAGTCCAAAGTCCTCCCGTGCTTCATCCAGGTCTAGCAAGGTGAGCATCCAAACAGGCTAGGATCTCACAAAGCTAGTACATGCAGTAGAAACAAAACCCAGTGCCATTGTCCTTGGTTTCTCAGTCGGCTCTCATTGTCCGCCATGTTCAGAGAATCCGGTTTGATCACATGCTCCATCAGTCCCAGTTCAGCTGGCCTTATATGTCTACCTACCATAGACAGAGCTCTACATTAGATCAAAGGAGTTGCTCTACTCAGGTCTAATTTGGTGAATCAACGAACTTGCTGTGCTTTCTTATAAGTAAATTGGTGAAGAAGCCTTGTTTAGCCTTGATGTAGAGGAGAGAAGGTTGATCTTTCCTCAACTTGATGTGTCAGGCCTTGTTGAATGCCTTTGGGAAACTTTATCCCCTCTGAGGTGTGGATCGGGGAGTTAGAAGGGACGTGGAGAGAATGAGAGGAGAGAAGGAAGGGGAAATTATGGTTGATATTGAAAAAAAATAATTTTTTTTGACCATCAGTTAAACTTTTATTTGCTCTAAATGATAAAAAGTATGTCTCTTTGATATTTTTTTATAATTACTCCATCTTCACTGACATCTTTTTGTTAATGAACCATATCGTTTTTCTCTTTCTTTCTTTCTTTCTTTCTTTCTTTCTTTCTTTCTTTCTTTCTTTCTTTCTTTCTTCCTTCCTTCCTTCCTTCCTTTTTTTCTTTTAATTTATTCTGTTTGTATTTTCTTTAGTAAACAAATTAAAGCCAGTTGGTCCAGAGTCTTTGGTAATATTGAAGCATGGTTTTATTTAAGATTTGGCTCTTGTTATTTTCTATTTTCTAAGTGGGTCATGATCCTGTATTTTATTTTATTTCATGTGCTTCTGTTAAAATTTAGAAAGTGGAAAAATGTCAAGCACTTTCAGATAGTTTAAGTGTAGAAGAATAGCTCTGTTAACCAGACGACAAAGCACAATCTTGGCTCTCCCAGCAGTCCTGTGGACATGGAATCACTGCATATGTGCATTCCTTTTATTCCCTCCTGCTGTTTTTATTTTTTTTATTTCATTGAGAAACCCATTTCTGATACTTCTCAGTGTTTTGTATTTCTTATTTTTTGTTTTTTTTTTGTATCCATATTCACTCTAATCTTCACACAGAAAGCATAAAATTACAGCAAAAAAGTTATCAAAGATATATTCCACTAAAGGTCAGAGGTGTACTGAGCTCAATACTTTTGCATACAAGTTTCACGTCACAGGTTTCTTCCTCTGTCATGTACCATGGAGCCCAAAGCTGTTTTAATAATTTTTAACTTGTTATCAAAACCATGATTGGGTTCCTGTCAATCCCCACCAGTTTCTGAGGCAGTAAAGATAGCCAATGATCATTTAAGAAATTCCCAAGTAAGTGAGAATCAGATAAGGATTCAGTTGTACTGTGAGAAGAGCTGGGTAGGAATCAGCTGTGCCCACATCCTTGCATCCGTGTATCATTAGGACTGCAGGTAAGAAAAGATGAAAGAACAGTGGTTGAAAAATCAACTGGTTTGGGTGAAGTTTCTTGTCAATTGGGTGTTTGTTTGCCGTGCCTTCTAAATTGGCATCTACTGTATTCAGAAATGATTTTGAGTCATATTTTGCTTATCATTTCAGTTCTTGTATTCCCTGTTTACACCATTCAAAATGCACTAAATAGTTCTTGGTGGACAGGAAGATTATGACACACTCAAGCAATCTTAAAAATGCCTGCAAAATGTGAAGGGCTTTGTACAGTATTGTATGTAAAATTCTTTGCATTCTCCATGGTTTTGTTTTCTACCTAACTAAATAAATGATTTAATCTTGCATGTTCTGCCATATTTTTTTAATCTTAATTTTGTAAAACTCTGAAATTCTAGAAATTATTCAAATTTTTAGCACATAATTTATATAAGCATTTAAGATTAATTTTGAGCTTTAGTACTACTAATAGCATCTTTATGGATTATGAATATTTTCATTTTATTGATTATGCAAAGAACAATTTGTCATTATGCTTTTAAGAAGAAATGAAAGCAATGCAAATAAATAAAAATGAGATTTTACCCAGTAAACTTGGTTGCCACATTGCTGTGCATTTTTGTTTTATTATTTGAGTTGTAGAGTAAAGTACTTTCTGATTTTTTTCCAAGTGTTACTGAGAAATCAAGCCCATAGTTTAATTCATTGTCAATCCTGGATTTCCTCCAAATCAAACCAGAGTGTCAAAAAAAGAGACATGTGACTACAAGAAGACAAAAACAGATGTTTATGGAAGAATTTTATCCTCTAAAATGTTATACATTTTCGAAAATGTTTTTTCTCGTTAATATCATTTTATTACCAGTAAGACAAGAAGATAAAGTTTATAAAATCATAGATAGAATAATCTCTCTAAGGCAATGGGTGGATTTTCCTGATGAAAACAAACATTCGGACCTTTATAATTCACCACTAAACAACATAAAATTATAGGTTCCAGCATGGTTATCCAGTAGATTTTTGTACAGGACTACAAGATATTCAAGTAACCTTCACTAGGAAAACCTATATTAATATGAACAATAATGTTGTGGGACAAATGCACTTGTAAAGATTTGTCACTTGCATTGGCTTAATAAAACACTTATTGGACAGTAGCTAGGCAGGAAGTATAGTTGGGGCATCCAGACTGGATTCTGGGAAGAGGAAAGGCTCAGTCTGCAGTTACCAGCCAGCTACAAAGGAAGTAAGATGAGTATGCCTCACTGATAAAAGGTGCAAAGCCATGTGGCTAACATTGACAAGAATTATGCATTATTTTGGGTTGTAAGAACTAGTTAATAATAAGCCTGAGCTAAAAGGCCAAACAGTTTATAACCAATATAAGCCTCTGTGTATTTTGTTGGGACAGAATGGCTGCAGGACAAGTTAGGACAGAAGTTTGCATCTACACAATAATGTCACACAAGACACATAAATGCCTTAACTAATTTTGACCTTCTATAAAATCAGGTACTCCTGATTTTATACTATTCCTGATTTTATACTGAGAACAAGGTAGTTGATGGACAATAGTGAATGAGCAACTAGAATCTCATTTGAGGGTCTGGCAATTCTACCTCTCTCCTTCTGGAAAGAATGTTGGCAGCATCATCAAGGTGCTAATTGTCACTGTATAGCTGTTCTTACTGTGTTCTTGTGGATAAGGAGCCAATGTAATTTACAGGTTTTTATGTTCTTTTACTAACATGTACAAGCTGTATCAAAACTTGATGAGATGCAATCTACGTGTTTCTATTTTAATAAAAAATTTAAGCAAAACCATTTAACACGTTTTTAGTAATTGTTTTTAACCATTTAACCTTATATTATAGATTACATATTATTTTCAAGACTAAATACATAGTGAGCATGACTTTCATAGCTGGCTCTTAATCATTACATATACTGATTCTTCAATTAAAATGAATCATATTGCTTTAGGTTTTATTTCTAAATTTCCGCACATTATTTTCTATTTTTCCCAGATTCATAAAAATGAATAATGCGTACTTTCAAAGAATACATTAAGTTGAAATTGGCTCAGCTCAATATGTTAAGGAATATATAATTTAGTACCAATTACATTAAAACTTAAAATGTGATAAAGCAGAAATTTTAAAGTTTTAGAAGATATTTTGTTATCGGTTACTTTCTGTATATATATATATATATATATATATATATATATATATATATATATTCCAAAAGATTAAACCCAAAAGATAAAAAGTAATCTTATATTATTTAAGCACAAAGTATGTATTCTATGTTGACATATTAAAAAATAAGTTATTGATTAAAGTATCACAATTATATTTTTCTTACCACTTTACTCATTGCAAACCCTTCTATATATCTCATCTTAATTGCTTCCAAATTAATAGCCTCCTCTATCATTCATTGTTGTAATCTGCACATATGTGTATGAACATACATGTATGCTCCTAAAAATAATGTACTCTGACAATATAATGTTACTTGTATTCATCTTTCTTTCAGGGCTAACCATTTGGTATTGTATAAACAATTGGTAAACTCTTCCTTGGAGAAGACTTTCTCCCACTCTCACCATTCCTTAGATTTCTGTAATTTATCTGTATGTGTGTATATGTGTGCATCTCTCTCTGTGTCTCTGTCTCTGTCTCTGTCTCTCTCTCTGTTGTGTTTATGTAGTATGGATGTCTGATGGACTTTCCCCTATCAACCTATCAACTTTGGCACATCTAGTATTGTTGTTCTGGATTCTGAAAATATAAGGTAAAATTGTCCAGTGTTTGTCTGGGAGAGAGAAGCATCAACAGTGAGGAAGAGGCAGCTATTCTGAGCTACATAAAGAATTGTTGAAATAAGAGCTGTGCAGAGAAGTGTGTGTGTGTGTGTGTGTGTGTGAAGAACTAAGGAAGACTAAAAACATGAGAGGAATGAGCGGGCAAAAGAGTGAGTGAGTGGAGAGTGGGTGAATCATGTACAAGTATTGTTGAGTGTGTGAGAGAGAGATGTGTGGAAGAGCTGCTGTTACATAAAGAAAGGTGTAAAGAGTTGTGTGAGAGTGTATGAAAGAACTGTATGAAGTTTATAGCTGTGCACAATTTTGTGACTTGTAGAGGTAAGAGATATGAAACTGTATAGATGGGAGATGTAGGGTCAGGCGATGGTGGCCCACGCCTTTAATCCCAGCACTTGGGAGGCAGAGGCAGGCGGATCTCTATGAGTTCGAGGCCAGCCTGGTCTACAAGAGCTAGTTCCAGGACAGGCTCCAAAGCCACAGAGAAACCCTGTAGGAAAAAGATTTTCAAAATGAAATAAAGAAAGTTACTATCAATAAGTGTGGGTGTTTCCTTACTTTTCTTTCAGATTGGAAAAGTCCAGCAATCAGATAGATAAGAATTTTTCCTACCATTAGCTAGAGAAGCTTAGTTTACATCATATTCATGTTTTTTTTCTTTCTTTTTTTTTTGCATACCCTGTTGCAGACTGGGGAGTGGGCCTCAAGTTAGTCATAAGTTTCCATTATAGATTTTCAGCACTCTTCATACCCCACAGAAGTTTTTAACAATTGTAGGCTTCATGGAGTTGGATAGATAGATCTAGCTATTATCAGGGATCCTGAATAAAATTACACTAATAATTCTTTTTCTATAAAAAAAAACAATTGTGGTTTGTCTTTGTCTTGCTCTGGGTTCTGTATAGGAACAGAACAAATGGAATATATTCATAATAAATGGGAGATTAATTAAATATTGGGTAATTAAATATGGTTTGGCAGTGCAGCCATGGCTCTCTTTACTGTGGAGAAACTGAGAACCAGTAATTGGTCAGTCAGTGAGAATGAAACATAGCGTCCTAATTTGACTTTAATGCCTTAATGATTTATGATCAACAAGTTGATTTCACTTAGGTTGGTTTTCCCATGTCAATTAATCTAAAAAACAAAATCTCTCAAAGTTATGCCTGGAGATTTTTCTTTTAGTTAACTAAAAATTCAGTGAAGTGTGGTTCCTAGAAGGAGGGAAAAAAATCAAGATAATGTTCATTGCGGTTTTGTAACTATAGAAAAGCTATCAAGTGTGAAGTTTTATATTTTAATGTAGAACAGTAAGGTAAATGTCAAGAATAAAATTAAAAGGCTAGAAATAAAATCTAAATTTTCAAAGGCAAATCTTAAAAGAGTACCAGTAAGAAATATAAAATAAGTATGTACTTTCTTTTCTTAATTAATTTGGGAATACCTAAACCCACTTAAAAGTAGCCCCAAGGAAGATTTTGTGCTTTTATGTTTTTTTTTCTGCCATAAATGTTTGAGAGGGTATAATAGTTTCATGGAAGAAAACAAAATATAAGTATTAGAGTTTAGAACATAAACACAGTGAAAACATACATTAAGGTGAACCTAAAGATTTTCTTCTACAAAACAATAGCAATGGAAAAGATTACTGGGCCATTGCACTTTCTACAAATAGAAACCAAATAAACCACTAAAAGTTTAGATGTTTAATTAAAGGGAATGTTCTATCCTGTAATTTAGTGGAAAATTAACCATATCTGTATCAACTTAAATATTTTATATAAAATTCACTAAAATTTCTTCTTTGTAAGAAGAATCTGAAACATTCAAATAATGTGTCCCTGTCATTTGTATTACCAGCCACAGTATGTTCTGAAAAGTTTCGTATCAGTATCACTGTTACTGAAAGCTGCATCAATTATTAAATTAACAGACATTTTTATAGAGTTAATATTAAAATAATCTCAAATTATATTCCTTCAGTAGAATGGTATCATTATGAGTAGGCTCTTGGTACTATTTATTCACAACAGAGAACTGTGACATTTTATATTTCAGGCCTCTGTCTGTATGATAGGCTCAGTGCTGGAAAGAGCAGCGTGGTTCCCAGGATGCCTTCTGGATAGCCCTAACAAGCTTCCCATGTGGTAACACTTGGACTCTACTTCCTATACTCCAGAGCAGTAATTAGTCCCTGTTGCAGTTCCCTTGAGCCCAGGAGTAGACTGGGTTTCTTCTCAAGTGGCCACTGTAAGCAGACTTGTCTTGGACATGTGGAAAGCTGACTGATCTAAATCAATTTATTCTGGGCTTCATTTGTACTTTTTTATGTTTATTTCCATTTCTGGAATAGACACTTCAATTCTGAAATCACATATATAATTTCTAGCACTGAGCCTATAGTGCAAAACGTGGCCAGAACTATGGGATGCCATTGTGTTCCCGCTGCTTTGAAGAAATAGCACTAAGATGTGATGCATCTTGATTCCTTCATTGATGGGTAACTTTGCCACTTCCTTGTAATCATTTTTATTTTCAATCCTGGCTTATACATCATCCATTTTCCATATTGTATTCTTATTTATGTCTACTACCAACTGTAGTCAGTTATGCCATGTGTGGTTTGAGACATCCTGTAAGATTCATTATTAGAACATGGTAGCTAGGATTGATAGTTTTCCATGTGGTTGCTGTTATTTTTAAAGTTTACTTTTAAAAAAAGGTATGATAGCTACTATTTACATTTAACTATTATTTGGTTTGTTCAAATTTATCCATCATCTCATGAATACATTATTGAATGCAAAGACTCCCTAAGAAATCAAAAGTGCAGAGGAACTGATAATAAAAACAACCTGTGTGTGTGTGTGGGGGGGTGGTGGTGAGTGATGCATACTACAATCTATTTTAATGCTTAGAATTTAAAAAGATAGTTTGAAAACTATTACAAGTATTTATTTTAAGAAACTTGCTTGACAGACTCTGTGATCCAGAAACTATATAAAAAACTGAAAGTATGAATAGGAAGTACCTCTGAAACTCATGGGTTAAAACAAAACCTAAGTGCCATCTGGAGAAACAAGCTTTGTGGATGGTTTACTGTTAAGGGGTTGATTAACTATGCCACTGAATTGGAAAACAAATTATTTCATGGCCTTCATCTCTATATCTATGGGTCTCTAAATTAAATGAAGAAACATGCCAAATTGTAGGGTCTCAGAAAGTTTTGATGAATAAAGAAGAGCAACGTTCTCTTCTCCCTTGATATTTCCACTACAGTTTCCCTTATAAAAGGAATGGGTGCTTTGAAATACAGACACCAAATCGGTTCTGATATGGTAATATTGCATTTCAATATTTTTTTTATCTTTTGTGTACTCAGAGATACTAAAAATCAAACACTTTTGAGTGCTTTTTTTTCCCTATTCCCACAACGAGCTTTTAAACTGTTTAGTGGTTTCTAAGCAAGGTGGTGTTGCGGTTGCTTTGTGTCATAGCCTTAGGCTGCAAATGCTCAGAGTTCCCAATTTTATCCTTCAAAATTATTCTGACTGCTCTGAGCATTGTGGGGCAGCAGTACAGACACAGACATTTGGGTGAAAATAAGTGAACATTTGTAATAAATAGCAGTTCCCTTAACTTGTAAGTAACATACAGTCTGAAAAGAACGGCAGTACTGAACACCCACGTGGGGTCTTGCTGGGTACGTGGGCATTATTAATTGCATATTATTTTAAATCTATCACCAACTGAATAATTTAAGATATGTGTAATTGGTCCTTTTAGGCTTTTTAAACTTATTTTTTCCCCTCTGATGACAATTTTCATTTTTTTTTTTTTTTGGAAATGATATGTTAGAGTAACACTTTTCTAGATTTTTCTATTTCTTCCTCAGAACATGATGGCTTGGGACATAGAAACATGCAGTCTTGGAGACATATAGACACAAACACACACATACAACTGATATGTGAAAATCACACAAATACATAGACTAGTTCGTATAAACTTACACCTGTAAATTTTATGGAAAAAAGACTTCATTAATTAAAATTGTTTAAAAATTTGATATAATATTTGGGAAGATTACAGGAAAAATATAGTCACTTTCATATAGAAATAAAAGTAGTCAAAATGTTTAACAAAACTAAAATTTAGAGAAATTGCATTTTTGTTGTTGTTGTTGTTTTGAGACGGGGTTTCTCTGTGTAAGAGTTCTGGCAGTCCTGGAACTTGCTTTATAGATCAGGCTAGCCTTGAACTCACTACAATCTGCCAGGCTCTGCTTCCCAAGCTGTGGGACATGCGTTTAATCCCCAAATATACATTTTTAGACATAGTAATTGTTATTTTTTCTTTAAAAATTTAATGCATGTATGAACTGTATTTCTTTCACATCCATTGCATTTCTTCTTCCCAACTCTTTCCGGAGTCCCTGAAAATATGTCACCTGCCCAACTTTATGTCATCCTTTAGATTGAATAACACACTGAATACAATTAATGCTATTGGCACAGGGCCTGGGCACCCAGCCATTCATTGGAATATGGTTCAGTTATTAGTAGGCACAACTACAAAGAAAAATGACTTTCCTGCCTTCAGTAGCATTAGATTTCAAGGATGCTATATAATTGTAATCACATAGAACAGCCATTATCAATGTATATTTAAAGCTCTCCTAAGACTCTTCTGTCATTTCTGAGTGTTTATACATACATGCATTATGCATACATGTATAATTTGTGATTATATTATGTAATAAACTTAAAATACATGTATAATGTGTAAAATCTAAAACATATGCAAGTATTTAAGTATATATGTGTAATGATAAACATATAGAAGTAAGATATTCAATTTAATGATCTTAAAATGTTTATTTGTAGGCATAGCTGTATATTATATATATCCTGTATTTATATTTGTATATTTTATAAATATGTGACATATAAGTTTGTCATATAAATATAATACTCATTATGTATACAATATATGTCTTATATAAAACAAGCCTGGTTTGGTGAAGATTATCTCTATGTTTAGTATAACACAGTTACATATTTATCATTTATAGTTATAAATTATTGTTTGTCCAAAGAAACATTTTAGAATATTTTTAGTCACTTGTGTTAAGCTAACTTACTTAAAACAAAACTTGCTTATAATATCTTTAAAAAATCTGTCAAATTCTGTGGATTATCTGTACTTATTTTTCAAATTAAATTGGAATACATTGATGTACAAATACATATAGAGACCAAATGATATTTTTATTTCACAAAGACTTACCATGCATATAACTTTTTTCCATTGAACTATACTCAAACTGGGAAAAATGGTAAATATAACCCTCCCCCCCCAAAAAAAATAGAATAATTTGGAAAATTGTGAATAAAGAAAATACCTAAATTAACAAATTTTACACAGTAAGTATTCTGAATGTATGAGTTAAACCCTCTTTCATTAATATTTGTAGGCATTTGGATGCATAAGTTTCTGTACACCACATATGTGTCTGGTGCCATGCAATTTGCACATAGGCATAGGATTGCCTAAAAGTTTGTGTACTATCAAGTTTCTGAACTTAACCTTGTGTATCTAACCTTTGTCCTCTGGAAGCTCAGTCGGTACTCTAAACCACTGAGTCATCTCTGCAATCCCATGATATTGCATAGTGTTTTATTTGAAAATGTTTTATTTGCTGTGGAGAAAATTAATAACTAAAAGATACCTATACATGAATAAGTAACACAGCTTCTAGGACTGTAAATTAAATGTATTGAAAAGAAAGACATGGCATTGAGGAAGCTGCATTTGTCCCTATATAAATGTAAACTTGGCACAACTTTAGTCATCTGAGAAGAGGAAATCTCAATGAACAAAATACCATTGTAAAGATTGAACTTTGGGTCAGCCTGTAGAACATTTTCATAATTAGTGATTTACAGCCACTAAAGGTGTCGCTATCCATGGGATGTTGGTCTCAAGTTTAATAAAAATGCAGGGTGAACAAGCAAGCATCTGGAGCAATCAAGTAAACAGTATCTTTCCATGGCCACTCCACCAGTTCTTTTCTCCAGGAACCTGCCATGTTTGAGTTTTGGTCTTGGCTTTCTTCAATTATGGTCGACAGTATTAAAGTATAAGTCAAGTATACCCTTTCTCCCCAACTTGTTATCTGATAATGGTGTTTTCTCATAAAAATCGTAATTCTATCTAAGGCTGTGTGTGTATACAGCTCAATCTTTATTCTTACTCATGTATAATTCTTTTAGTTATAAATTTTCTCCACAGCAAAGAAATCATTTTCAAATAGAACAATATTCAGGATCATGGGGTTTCAGAGAAGGCTCAGTGGTTTACAGAACTGACTGAGGTTCCAGAGGACAGAGAAGGAAATAATGTATGTTTTTTTTTTCTTTCCTCTCTCCCTTCCTCCTTCCTTCTCCCTCCTCTCTTCCTCAGTCATTGACACAGCATCTCATGTAGCCTGGGTTTTACTATATATACAAGGATTACCCTATTTTTGATTCCAATTTTGTCACATCCACTCAGGAATGGAAAGACTCCGGGCACTAAACTCACCTCGATAATGTTGTGTTTTTTCAAAACTATACTTGAAATAATATTTTCAAAATAATTTAAAATAATTTTTATTTGTATCACTTCTCCCTCGACATTGTGTGATTCATAGTCATCTCTTTCCTGTTCTCCAAATTTTCAACTATAGCCAGGAATACCATCTTTAGATAGAAAATTGAACAATCCCTTATATTACAACATAAATCCAGAATGAAAATTACTCAACGATAACCTAATTCCTGCATGAAATAAGAAAGTTAGATAAATGGTCATTTAACTAATGGACCATTTAGCAAATTAATACAAATTGGCCATTTAGTGAACTAACTGGCAAGAACTAACTTGGATCAATGAAACTTGTCCTGACAATCCTATAAACATAATCTCTTAACACTTAAGTGGAGAGGAATTAATAGAATGAATAGAGTTAGCACAAAATACACAGCAAATAAAAAAGAATGTGGATGTTATAAACACACCTTCACTTAAAACAAAGACCTGTGATGTACAAACCATATGCCACAAACTAAAAGAACTGCAAATATTCTTGAAGTCTCAATCACTGACTTGAGATAAAACTGTCAGAGCTTTCTAAAGGATTCTCACGGCTTAAACAATTCAATGTCTCCAATGAATCTAAAACACATTTTAGAATACTTCATCCCCGTAAATACTACACAGTTAACTTTGATAAAAATCAAGCCATAAAATAGAACAGAAAATAAGGAACACTGTCTGAATGGAAAATAATACAATATGATGAGAATACAATTATTTAAAAATTATGATTTATCATCATGTGTGTCATGGCAATGGCTAAGCATGCATGGACAGCCCATTTATGGCAGTTCTCCAGCTTTGCCTACCCTGGGCAGTCCTAGATGTTTGTGTTACTGTCATACACATTGTTCCACATTCTCCCTTTATGCTGTCTGTCTAGGATTTTGTGGGCCTTCCTCCTTGTTTTTTTTTTTTTTTTAATTTTTCCTAGACCTAATTTTGATACAGCAGTAGAATTTTACCAGGAACCTGTGAGAGAACTGGAACAGATTTACATCTTGGTGTCATAACAAAAGGCTATTGCTTTAAGTTAAGACAATTAAAGTAATCAGGAACCCTGGATTTTTAAGATACACCTGAAACCTGTTAGGCGCACCTGTTTGCCATTTAGTAAGAAACTTTATTAAATGCCATGGATGAAGTCATAAGTTAACAGTACCTTAAGTTGTCAAATGGCATTAGACAGATCTGAGAGGGATAAATGAGCAAAAATAAGATAGCATTTTACTTATGCAGGCAATCCCAAAGTCTCTTCTTAGTTCTTGGAGAACACTAGTCTTAGAAGCTATGCTTGCCATTAGCTGCTGAGCACAAGAGACCCAAAGATTTTTCCTGTGGAGGAAGATTTGGTCTACCTGTCTTGGCAGGATGAAAAGATCGATTTCCCAGGTGAAGAAGCATCCAGGAAGCTGAAGAGGTGAAAGGCCGTTTTTTTTTGCTGTGTGGGTTGTTTTACCAAACCCAGAGGCAAGGCTTGGAGGTGGAAGGTCTTCTGACTTCTCAGAGGAGCTAAAAGGTGATGCAGAAGCTGTATGTCTGTGTTAGAAGCTCTTGTTGCTAAAATGCCATGCCCTCAGATCTGTAAAGGCATTTGAGAACTAAGTACCATTACCTGTTATTTAAACCAGGCATATAAGCTAAGTTTAGGCATATATTTTTATCTAATTAGTTACAGTTTATCAGTGCTGGTAAATGCAACAAGATTAAAAGGAATATTTTAATAAGTCAAAGAACCTTAAAATGAGCACACATACACACAGAAACATTTATAAACTTACACAGACATACTGTGGGCACATCATTAGACAGACAAACAAAACCTTTTTAGAAACCTGTGTTAGCTTACCAACTTAAAATTTTGGTGTAGTTAGGTGTCAGAAACCAGGGGCGAGGAAGAACGGGGGAAACTGATTTATTTATTTATTTATTTATTTATTTATTAAATTTAGAGTGAGACAAACAAACAAACAGCAAACAGCTTAAAGAAGCAGGGAGGGGTTAGCAGGGCAGGAGAGTGTAGTAGAAACCGTGGAGCTTTTGGAGCCTTGCTAAGTTAAGTGTTAGTCCCAGTTTAAAAGGATTTTTTTTTTCTTTTTTATAAAAGGCTGCCCAAGCAGCAAACAGCAGGGATGGGGTGGGAGCAGAGCAGGGCGAGAGTGATTCTGGCATAGGCAGCTGAGGCCAGGAAAGAGCTGATGGGTTAGTACTCTTCTGAAGGGAAGGGCAATGGCTTCTTCTGCTGTCCTTGGCTGATAGAAAGTGAGTTAGATTTAGATACCTGAATCTGAAACAGGACAGGAGCTGGCCGCATTTCCAGGTGCTTCGTCGGAGTTCCGGAGCCCGGTGGGCTCCAGAGAGATGGAAGTGGTGGCGGGACAAACCACTGGCCATGAATAAGTAGAAAGACAAAGAGAGAGACAAATGTGGGGGCGGGATGAGAGCATTGTTAATTTAGGTTAGACAGTCCCAGTTTAAAAGGATTTTTGTAAATGCCGTCTAAGGGCAATTTGGAATTGGCTTGGAATCACAAGAAACCCAATAGAAGCACATGCCTGTGCGACTCAAGCCTGTTGTGAGGCATCCACCGAGCAGAGCCCTTGAGTCAGAATGGGGGTGCATGAGAAATGAGTGGGGGACATCTCCCCACACCCGAGTCCCATCTCAGTGAAAGCCCCTGACTTTTGCCGCATTGATCGGGCTTCCAGCACGGGCCTGCAGCTTCAGCGGAAAATCCGAAAGGTGAAAGGTTCACCACAAGACCCTACCAGCAATGCAGTTTAAAGGGGGAACTCATCAAGTGAAGCCAATCTTGCCTGAGGAGGGCACACAGAAAGAGCATTTTCCAGCAGGCAGCTGGGCCTGGGCCTGCAGGGTTGGGGGGGGGGGAGACACAGACCCTTTTTGGTGAGACCTCTATCTGTTCGGTTTAATCTTAAGAAAAACCACTCTTCCTATGCAAAGAATGCCAGTCAAACCAGATTAGACCAAATTAAAATGCCCATGTTTAATAAATGGGAGAGGAGTTTAAGCAAATCTAAAACCAGGTGTTCCTTTTTCCTGTCCCAGCCAAAAATACTCCGTGGGAGTGGTCCTGACCCTCCCTAGAGAGCTGTCAGCACTTGGCAGTCTGGAATTGGAGTCCAGTGCTTGGCAGGGTGGGAATTAGAGTCTAACTCAATATTACAGGAAGGTGTACCTCGGTTTTATAAGAAAGCAAACTGAGCAAGCCATCAGGAGCAGGCCAAGGAGCAGAACTCCTTCATGGTCTCTATATCAGCTCCTGCCTCCTGGTTCCTCTCCTATTTGATTGAGTTCTTGCCCTGACATCTTTCAATGATGAACAGTGATGTGGAAGTATAAATCTAATAAACCCTTTCTTCCCTGAGTTGCTTTGGTCATAATGTTTCATGCCAGCAATAATAACCCTAACTAAGACAAATATGCAAACATCAATGGTAGAAAATTCACAAGGCTTCACATCTAGATGAAATGTGATGAGTAACTGATATAAATAACAACAAACCTTACACATGCACACACAAACACACACACACACAAGTTGTAGAGAAGTTGAGATGATGTAGGTATAGATCTTAATTACAATTTATCTTGTGCTATCTTTAGCAAACCAAGAAGATATTTCTTGCCCACCTCTAATTTTGATCTAATGTTCTGTGACTAACATATAAGAACAATTGAAATGAATTAACTTATCAAAAATTAACGAGGTTTATTTTGGGGTTAAGCCCAATAAACCTCTCAAGGTCATGAAAGATTTACTATGGCAGGCCAAAACCTGCCTAATTGGGTATAAGCGTAGAAAAAAAAAAAATCAGCTCATATACATTACCACTACAAGCTTCATTCCTTGGAACGAAGAAGAAGCAAAAAGCAGCAGTATAAGGTATAAGGGGTGATCTCTACAAAGCTTTCAGTTTATATAGACATACATACAACTTCATAATCTCATAGGCGGTAACAACAGTATCAAGCATGCATTTTTATAGAGTCACAAAAATTCTGTGAATCTGATAAGGAGTCACCTTATGTCTGGGAGGGACATGGTTGTTAAGTTTCCCTGTTGCTGGGAACTCAGTATTGGTAGCTATACCAACCTGTGGGCTTGATTTGCATTAGTGTGTGGCTGGTTGAATTAAAAGGAATCTCTTTTGGAAATCTTGCTTTTGACTCCAGCAGGGTGCCAAAGTGGTTTTTCTCTCTGAAGCTAGTTTAAGTGACCCAGGCCTTTTTCCTGTATAAACAGTTTCCTGGGTTAGGATCATACGTTGAAACCAAGGTGAAGGGTAAATACATAATTTAGTAAATTGTCAAGTTAGAACAAAGAGTTAGTAGATTATACCTACCTGAGTCTGCCTCCTTTCTTATCAGGGAGTTCTGTCAATAAAGGTTTGTTTAAGACTTTTTTTTTTTTATGTAGATCTTTGTCTGTAAAAACAAAAGGCTTGACTGAGTGAATCCTTTTCATACCATAGCTTTATGGTGTGAGGGCGGTATCTTGTTGTCCTACAGGAAAAGTCAGGTTTTTATACATTGCTGAGATATTATAAATGGGTGAAATGCCATGATTTCACAAGATTTCTACAGAATTAGCAGTGACTTATCCAAAGGACAGGTGAGCCCATAGTTCTGCACAACGGGTCAGTCCAAGTGGCTGTGTACATATACAATTTCCATTGATTAATCCAAAAGATCTGTCAGCTGTACATTTACTGTGTCATTCTTGTGAGCTTACCACAAAAACAAACAAAGAAACAAGAAAAAAGACAAAATAAAACTCTATATTTCACAGACTATAAAATCTTCAGGGAAATGTCCCCATGTTGGGACATAAAATTTGAGGTAACCTAATTTTGTATTCTGAAACTGTAGTCACTCACATTTAGTTTCAGAATAAATTATTTCTCATTTCCTTGAGATACAACTTGTATTTTTTACCAGCAGTGCTGCCACACACCTTTAATCCTAGCATCTGGGAGACAAAGGCAGATCTCTGAATGTGAGACTAGCCTGGGCTACAGAGTGTAGTTGCAGGACAGTCAGTGCTACACAGAAAAACTATTTCAAATTATAAACAAGCAAATGTGAGTTCTGTTTTTGTGTCTATATCATCCCTCATGGAGCTACATTTGCATTCCCTAATAGTTTAGGTTTTTATGTTACTCCATTAAAATAAAATATGTAAGTGGATTTTTAAAATTTTTTAATATTTGCTGCATTTAACATGCTTAACATTTTCTTTTTGCCAGCATGACTATTTTTCTGTTGTAAGAATTTTCCCTTTTGAAATCTGCATACTTTTTGCTTCATATAACATTCTTCATTATTCTTTAATTGTTTAATAGAATAACGGAATGAAGCCTGTATGAAAAAACTAAGAGCACACTTGAGTGTCTGAAGATTCTACTGGAGATCTAGCATGAGACCCCATTACATGAGCGTGCTTAATGGGCAGTCAAGTGAAGAGTGTGGATTTTGCTTAGTTGACAGTGTTTAGGTTCTTGATTCTTTCGTAATTTAAATTCCCCCTGCATGGCTCTAGAGGACAATAACTCAGAGACCTCATTTCAGCTGCGCCATAGAACCTTCCTGCAGTCTTTCAAGCGGAAGTGAAAGATGATGTCCCAGCTATTATTAACCTGATATTTTGTCAAATAAACAGACATATAAATGGCTCTACAGAGTATTTAAATAATAAATGAGATGAATTCTCGATGAATACATTGTCCTTTAAAGCTAGGTGAGTCTCCTTCCTTAGAGAAAAATGTTAGGACTCTTCATATTAACTTGTTAGTGTCAACAAAAAACTGAGATTGTTGAACGAATTTAAAAAAAAATACAGTTCACATGTGAATTATTCTTGCTGACCAAATGCATTATATACTTTATTTTGAGACACAGAGACAGATACACACAAACACACGCTGCCATGTCAAACACTTCAACAAATGTTACCTACATATTTTATGATATTTCAAGTATAAATAATGATTTCTAGATTAAGTATCTTATGTGGGAACATCCTGCTATTTACTGAATAGCACTGAATCTTGAATTAAATATAATCAATACACTTAATCTAATCTATCAGTCATTTAATTCTCCAAGTCACAGTTATGTAAGGTTTAGTTTCTTAGGTTATGTTTTCTCTCTCTTTTAATATAGAAAAAGAGATAACAAATCAATGACAAGGGCCAAAGTGAGTATCTTGAATCAATTTTACAAAAACATGAAATAGTAACTTCTTATGTTTATTATTCTTTCGGTTGAATGCATTTATTTCCTAGAAGAATTCAACAAAGTTAACGACAATTTTTCATTGGGTTTACACAGCTCATACAATCTGAATATAGATTCTACTTGGTCTTTTTGTTCAGTGTTGCAACTAAGTTGAATAGACAGCATCAATTTCTTTCAAGAATACCAAGCATTGAAAGCAAGGCAGGACCTCACATCAGGTGTAACAGAGCTTCAACTGCCTCTTGTGTATTCATGTTACTCTGACAACAGCTTTTGAACATAAACTCGCTTCAGTTAAAATTTGAAGTCAAAAGTAAAATGTTTTAAAATCATGTAGCTTTTTAATAATGAATCGGTAGCTGGATTCAAACTACACATGAAAAGCACATAACAATATCAATATATTAATTTTATTTTCATTAATATAATATTTTTCAGAAAAGAGATGTAGGTCAGTAGTCAGAGTGCTTTCCTTAAGACATGAGCTGAGTTTGAGTTCCAAACCCAGGAATGTGTATTGCGGTTCTTACCTATGAAGGCTGCACTCAGGGGAATTAGTCAGGAGGACCACTAGTTCATGGTCATGCTTAGCAATATGTTCGTTTCACAGTCAGTTTACCCTAGTGATAACCTGTTTCAAAAATAGCAATTATTATTATAGTAATCTTTCAACTCCAGTAAATAATGTCACCCAGTTAAGTATTTAACATCTCTGCTTTTGCAAACTGTTTTCCTAAAACTTATTGGTGAGCTAATCAAAAAATGGTTATTTTATTATCATCTTTTTCAATCAAATTGCTAGTTTTGCTGGAAATGCTTAACATACTGTTTGGTTAATTTGCTGAAAATATCTTAATGATTGAGTCTGAGATATGTAGAATTTTAATTTAAAGTAAATATATTTTAGATATTTCAAAGGAGTGTTATCTTAGGACTGAATATTTTAAATTATGGCATCCATAAATTTTATAATGAAAGTTCATTGAAAGTTCCAACCAGTAACTCTTTGTTTTATACAGTTAAAATTTTCATTGTCCACTGTCACCAAACAAAAGTGATGAGGTGGGTAGGTTTATATATTTCATATAAAAATCTCTCTCAGCTGGTATCTGTAATGTAGTGCTTATCATATACATTTACCTCACAAAAATCTCTCTCATCTTTAGCACTGATTGTTGTGAAGGTCATTCTTGTTTGTCAACTTGACACAGCCACCATAGCTGATGAAACCTCAGTTGAGAAATTTCTTCCAACAAAATGGCCTGTGGAATGTCTGTGTGAATTTTATATATATATATATAATAGATTCAGGAGGATCCTGTCCACTATCATGGCACCATCTCTGAGCAGTAGGTCTGGAATATATAGTAAAATAGATGAATTTTGCCTGGGAGCAAGACAATGAGCAACATTTCTCCATGATTTCTGCTCCAGTTCTTGACTCTAGGTTTTTATCTTGAGTTCATGTCTCAACTTCTTTTGTTGATGGCCTGTGAATTGTAAGAAGAAATGAATGTTTTCCTCTCCAAATTGCTTTTAATCAGTGTTTAATGAAAGCAATGAAAAGAAAATTTAAAAAGGAAATTGCAACAGCAGTGGAAACTTGCTTTTATAGACCTGATCATATGAAATTTATTTCTTGTAATGTTTTGTGGGAGGAAAGTGAAGGATTTGGGAGCTTTGGGCTTCAAAAACCACTGAATACTGAGAGCTTAATGGACTTCTGTGGGAACTGAAACAAAGCCCCTAAGTAATGTTCCCTTGTGGATCTGTTTCTGTTTCCTTCCTAAGGTACTTCCCTTGAGCTCTTTCCTTTACCCTCTTCTATGATGGGCTATAACAGGTGAACTGTCATAAACCAATTTTTTTCCCAAATTAGTACCTCTCAATGTTTCACCACAGGACCTGAAACCTAGCTATGTAGTGGAAACATAAAGTCTTTTCATGTCCCTGAACAATTTATATTCTATCTTAAAATCTAGTCACATGGGTTTTAGGTTATAATATAATATTCTTTGTTAAAATCTGAAGATTTCCTCAAATTTCTGAGTCTTATCAGTAGCATAGAATGAAAGGCAATAAAATGTGCCTTGAAAAGATGTTGGTAAGACAACAAATTAATTTAATTAAAAGTATTATAGTGACATGGTGTAGCATGTGAAATCACATTCAGCCAAATCTAATGATCTGTGTTCATTTTCTAGAATACACAAAGTTGGTGAGAGAGAATTAGTGCAACATATTAGTTCTTTGTCCTTGAGTGCCTTCACATATGCCACTACATATTATGATGATGATGATAATAATAATAAATGTTTAATGATTAAAACAATAGTATCTAGGGAATTACATAGGATAACTTAAACTATTTCTTTATTTTAGAAATTAATCTTAATTTGAAAAATTCAATCAATCTTATTCTCTGAAAGCAATGTTTTGTTCAAGTTTGACACATTTCGTGCTAGTTCAAGGTTATTAATCTAAATATATCTGATATTTTAATTTTTTAGATATTCTCAGTTTAGTCTCAGAAGTCTAGTCTTAGCATTTAGTCTCAGAAGACACCCAATTTTTTAAGTAGTGTGGAAAAATTTTAAAGACTGAGAGTTTTAGAACTTGTGTTGCATGCTCCTTCTCAAAAATGTATACTCAAGTGACCTTAGATTTTCTTTTCTAACCTGAATCTCAGTTCAAAATGCCTAAGGCCAATATATTACTTTCTGCCTGTAGCAACCCTCTGCAACTTGCCTCAATTTGAACCATCCTTACACTCCCCATCTCCCAACACGTCCATATATCGTGCTTGATTTTTTTTTTAAACTTAATGCAAACTCTAGGTTAAGGTCATACTTGAAAATTTCTGTCTTTCACTTTCTTTTTCTTACTCTTTTCTTTATATAAAGAAACTAATAATTTATTTTGTAATGCGTTTTTTTTACTAGCTAAAGGCTCATTACTATTCCCTTTAATGATGAATTCTTTAATGATTCTAAGATTGATGTCTTGTGGTTTGTTCATTATTCTCTGTAGAACTGTCAACCAAATAGAATTCAGTGACCTTCAACTTCAGATCAGCCAGAGTTACACTGAAAAAGAGTTAGCTATGTAATTCTGACAGTAAAGAGTTCTTAAAACACTTTTCCTCCAGATTTAGATATTAAATCTTATATTTTATGTTTTACATAACTTAATACTAATATTAAAATAACAGTAACATATAGCTAAATGATAATGACAACATCTCATTTGATTTTGTAATAAAAATAATGACAATTATAAGACTATCTGGAATAGTCTTTAACAATTATTAAGGAAATAGTAGAAGTTACAGTTGTGGCAATTTTATAACACAATTATACCCTGCAGGAAAGCTGATTTCTTGAAAAACAATATTTAAATGTATGACAAGGGGAAAAATGTCAAAATTCATAAAATATGTAGTGAATATATATTGCTGTTAGTTTTTCTTCTAATATGTTGTTACGACTTAAAGCTACCTTTCTTGAAGACTCCATCAAATATTATTACTGTATTTTAAAACAGAGTGTTGGAATATATGAAATATACCAGTTACATTTCTATTTCAGCAGAAGGTGAACAAGAACAGATTTATAGGTCAATTTGTTCTTCAACCAAAGTAATTACAAGAAATATCAATACAATCAATCAGTTTGTAATTATATGTTTGTGAATTATCCAGTTGATTAATTACCAAACTGATTAGTTCAAATTTTTGGTCTTAATTAGTTTGCCTCTAATATCCTGGAAGTTTCTGGCTATGTCCTGGCTATTGCTTTATTAAAGGGATATTTTAACCCTTTTAAAAATGCCTAAGAAATCAACTCAGAGCTTACCTATGACTAAAGTGTGAGCCTTATGGCTTAAATTCTTAAATATCTAGTGTGTTCAAGCACTGAGAAAAGCAGTGTTCCTTAGAATGCTATCTCTCCAGCAATAGAGTCCCACTCACTACCACTGAGAGTCAATGCAGGGAACTCAGGGCCTGATCTGAAATCGGTTTTGCAGCAGTCTGAGTTTCTTGCTTCCAGAAAATTAAGTAACAAAATAAAACAAACAAACAAAACTACAAAAGTTGACAATAGAGGGAAATGATTAAATAGTAATACCAAGCTATAATACCTATAAAATACACAACTACCAGCATTTCAAGATGCACATAGATGTTCAAGTGACACTCACAAACCATAGCTGTTTAATTGAACCAAACACACACTCACGAGGAGAGAAATAATCTCTGGTAAAATTCTGGCCAACTTCCCTGGGCTCGTCAGGTTGTGGACTACTTTGCTAGATCATAACATATCTTGACTACATTCTAAATTTTATCTTTATGCCCACAAACAAATGTATTTACCATCCATTTTAAAGAAGCCTTCTTCAAGCAGTAGGGATAAATCCTGGTCCCAGTACCAGTGTTCCAACACACTTCCCCAGCCACACAACTGTCACCCACATTCAGAGGGCCTCGTTTGGTCCTATGCAGGTTGTCCTGCTGTCAGTCCAGAGTCAGGGACCTCCCACTCTCTCAGGTCAGTGATCGGTATACAAGAAAATATTGTTTTAAATGATAAGCACAAAAAGAAAATAAAATTTACAGCAAATGTAGAACATCACAAAAGACACACCTGGACATACTGCAAAGATCACAGCTAGACAAGAACCAGCAGATAAATCTACATGGCAGAAACCACATATGTGGCTTGGTTTGCATCACAGAAACCAGGATGAAAGATTTTAAGAGCCGGAATACCAAGAGGTCTGTTTTTAAAGACTCTTTCTTGAAATGGTTGACTTAACAAAAGCAGCAAAATCAATGTCAATGGACATGTTAACATGAAAGGGGAAAAAATCCCACATATAACTATGTACTGCTGGGAGAAGGAGAATTAGACTCTCCCAGGAATGAGCCCCTTTATTGGTTATCCCAACACACAGAGAAAACAAAAATAGACTGGACAGAATATATACATATATGTGTGTGTATCCTCAGTATACAAAGACACACAATTTATATATGATTGTAGCAAAAATAATCAAAGAAAGGAAGCTTGTAACTTGAGAGAGTATGGGACAATGGGAGGTGTTTAAGGGAGGGCAAGTGGGAAAGACTGAATGGAGAAAAGTTATATAATTATATCTCGGTTATATAATAATGCTTTTAAACAGAAAAAAAAAAAGAAGGCTAAGCAGGTCACAGAGAGCAAGCCGGTAAGTAGAATTTCTCCATGCCTACGGAAATTTAGGTTATATATTAATGATAAGTGATAGTATCATCTTAAAATTTGATTCCAACTACAAGAAAAGACCCCTGCATTTGAATCATGCTCAGTATATGCTACACTTTCATCATACACACTGGAAAACACAAAACTTGAACTGTAAAAAAGAGGCATGTTTTCCTTTATTCTCCCTGGAATGTTATCTATATCAGGATTATCTCTAGGGAATCCCAACACTCAGATATATTAGTATTAGCTTCATGTTTGTTGCAGTTAGGGGGAAGATGCAAGCATCATCATATTCCCAACCAACTTGTGGCTCTATTGGGCCCTTTGTGGGTCTTAGTTTCCAGCACTGAGGGAAAGCCAAGTAAGACCATGAGGTAGCTAATAACTTTATATCTGTAATCATTAGGAAAGAGCAATGGATTCATGCATGCTATTGCACAATTCAATTTCACCACTCTTATGTCCTTCAAGATTTCTGCAAATAAGTCTTGTCACAGTTGATCTGTTGATCTTCTCACATTAATTGTATTAAAGAAATCAAAGCCTGCTGCTGTGTGAATACCTGTTATTCCAGCACTCAAAAGGCAGAGGTAAATATATGCATAGATTCAAGGTAGCATTATCAACAAAGATATTTGTAATTAAGTCTGGGCTACAATCTAGACAATATCTAAAAACAAACAAAAGGAAAGAAATATTACAGTGTCACAAGTATCCAGGGGCTCATTTTGTAGGTAACTCTGAGATTCTAGGTTGGCAATACCATAGAACCTCCACCCTGTGTCAACTTGAACTCTCAATTGCATCACTTTTAAGCCATTATATATTACCCCTTGGGGACACGGGTTTAGGTTCATGATGTGATATACATTACATTCACTTAGATTTTAAAAGTCTCCATGATCTTTAGCAACTTCAATAGTATATGAGTCTAAAGTGTTTTTACTTGAGTTTCTATAAATGAAATATAAATAGAATATCCCCAACATATGATAAATATCACAATTAAATTTTTTTAATTTTGTTTATTACAAATAATGCTGCTATGAACATAGTTGAGAAAATGTCTTTGTGTTACCATTGTGATATTTTGGGTATATGTGCAGGTCTGGATCTTGAGGTAGATTTTCTCCTAGTTTTCTGATAAAGATGAATTAATTAATAAAGAAAATGTGGTATATTTATGCATGGAGTATTCACAGCATTGAAAAAAAATAACATCATGGAATTTGAAGCAAAATGGATGGAATTGGAAAGAAAAGAAAAAAAAAAACTCTGCATGAGGTAACTCAGACCCAGGAAGACAAACACATACATACCCATAAGTAGATATTAGATGTAAAGTGAAGGGTAATTTGACTACAATTCACAACCCCAGAGAAGCTAGTTAAAATGTAAGAATCTAAGAAGGACATACAAAGAGGGCCCTGGAAAAGGGAGGTAGCTAAGATCTTGGTAAACTGGAAAGAAAAGTAAAAGGGAAGGAATGAGGGGATGGGAAGATGAGGGGTCCAGATGACTAAGTTGGGGGAGGGACTGATATCTTGATAGAGGGGGCCATTATAGGGTTAAGGAGAGATTAGGTGTTAGGGAAATTCCCAGCAATCCACAAGAATGACTTCAGCTAAGACTCCTAGCAATACTGTAGAGGGTGCCTAAACTAGGCTTCCCCTGTAATCAGATTAGTGACTGCTCTAATTATCATCATAGAACCTACATACAGTAACTGATGGAACTATATGCAGTGATCCACAACCAAGCACTGGCATGACCCTAGATAGTGGGAGCTCACAGACTTGGGTTGACAGCTGGGGATCCTGCATGGGACCGAACTAAGTTCTCTGAATGTGGGTGACAGTAATGTGACTTGATATTTTGGGAGAGGTAGCCCTTGCAGTGGGACCAGGACTTATCCTGATTTCATAGATTGGCTTTTTAGAGACCATTCCCAATGGTAGGATGTCTTCCTCAGCTTTGATACAGGGAAAGGGGCTTGGTCCTGTCTCAAATTGGTATCCTAGACCTTGTCAACTCCCCAACAAAGGCCTAACCTCTCTGATGAATGGATCGGGTATGGGATAGGGGATATGGAGGGCAGGAGAAGAGGAGGGAGGGTGAACTGTGGCTAGTAAGTAAAATTCTAAAAATTTTATAAAAATTTAAATAAAAATACATATCAAACAAAAAAAATTTATTTCAAAAGGGATGGTTCAGGGCACTAGAAAGAAACTGAAGCAAAAGTCAATAGAGCAAATTGTAAATCTTGCAGCTCCATGTCTTAACTCTTACGATCTCATTGTAATTTTCCAGGCTTTTGATGGCTTAGGCATCCACACCTCTCAAGTACTGTGACCTTAAGCATACATGGCATCTTCTATTAGTCATACATTCTATGATGCTTGTAGGAGACCACTTGTTTGATCCCAGCTGCTCAGTTCCAAAGTAATCACAAATAAACCATATTATTTGCAATAGTGTTAGGCCAATAGCTTAAGCGTATTTCTGGCTAACTCATATCTTAAATTAACTAGTCTAGCTTAATCTGTGTATTGCCATGAGGCTGCGGCTTACTGGGTAAAATCCTCTCTTCAGCAGAACTGCATGGCTTCTCTGTGACTCTGCCTTCTTTTTCCCAGAATTAGGTATAGTATTCCCCCCTAGCTTTATTCTGCTAAGCTATTAGATAAAACAACTTTTTTATTCATTAGCCAATAGAAGTAACACATAGACAGAAGGACCTCCCACACCATTTCTTCTTTTCTGTTTAAATAAAAAAGAAAGCTTTTAACTTTAACATAATAAAATTACTTAAGCATATATGGCATTTTCTCTAAGTCTGCTAAATCTTATACCTTTAGCTGCCCTCAGTAGACATTCTCTGATTATGACATTTCAAGCACCTTGGAGTTTTTACCACAACCGAAGTCACATCTTCACAGCCTCCAATAGCCTCTCAGGATCTTTCAAAAGGTCCACTGCCTACTATATACTACAGAGGTTCAGTTTCTCTCCATGACTTATTAAATCCTAAGATTTTCATGTCTGTAAAAATAGTACAACTTGGTCAATTTTGCCAGTTTTTATTGTGATCCTGAGACATAGCCTGATTCCATAGAATTAAAACTCTACCAATGTCTGCATGCAGATCCTGGGAAAGCTTTTCCTTGCAATTGTTGTGAGAACTAAACACTTTCAACAGGGCTATCCTCTAAATTAAATTGAATTTTCACAAGATTATACCTCTGGTGGATCCAGAACCTCTGGTTCATCCTCAAGAAATCACCTCTGTTGCCCCAAAAAAGATACGGACATTTCTTATTTAGTGGTGGGTGGTCACCTCTTTAATCAACATAACTATGTTATTCAGAAACAGAGTGAATTCTGAACTGGCCTGAAGTTTTGCAAACCAAATTAGTCAATGATCTGTAATGTCGTCTTCATTCAGACTCTCAAGACATAGGCAGAGCAAAACAAATTCTGGTACAAACTATTACTTGAATGACTGCCAGCCCAGCTCTAGACAGAGACCCTGCTCTCCAATGTAACTTCCTGAAAAGAGTCTCTTCTAGTCACATTTTTCTAATCATTGTTAAACTTTTAACCTCCTTGATAGTAGTTCACCAAGCTCTGCTTATAGCCTCCAACTTCATTTTCAGATCAAAGTTCCAAATTCTTACAAACTGCTTCCACAAAATAGCTCCAAACGACTGAAGAGTCACATGGTCCACAACAACACAGTCACAGCAATGGCCCCGTTGGTTCCACGTTATGTGTTAATTTTCCTTTTCATTATAATAAAATATCCTGAGAAAAGCAATTTAGGTGGTAAGAGGTTCATTCTAATTCAGTTCCAGGTTACAGTTCATTATGGCCAGGAATGCAAGTCATCAAAGGTTTGAGTTTCCTAAGTCTTACTAGCCAACAATCCTGGGAAAAAGAGAAAAATTTTAAGAAGATAAAATAACTATACTCTAGAATATAAACACACCACATTTTGTTTTTGTCTATATAGGCAATTATGAGAAACACGATAGTATTGTAATGAAGGAATCTTTGTTATATAATAGCTAGATGGAATGTACATGCTCTTTTATTTTGGGATGAAAACTAATGGAATGGTCATAGTTTTGAATAATACAATGTTTTGATATTTAGAAGGGTGTGAGTATAGATAGATTATGAGAAATCTGGGCTTGGGTTATCTGAGATCTCTGCACTTCAACTCAATCTCAAATACCCCTTACTCAGTTGTTTCCCCTATAAGGAATAGCTTGAAAGATTTTTTGTTTTGCTGTGTTTACATTTTTCTCTTGCTACAGAGCAAAATATAATTGAATACAATATAAAATACCCATTTCCTTTGCTTTGATCATATTTACATCTTTCACGAATTTATCAAGAAATATAAATTCCCTGTAGTTAGAACTATTCAGACCATCAGTAGGGTTTCTTACTGTTGATGGAACTATTGATCATATAAACATTAAAATGATGTCTGCTGTAGCAAATGCCAATAAAGTAGTTGTACATTAATCAGAAAATCGATACTTTTGTCAATAGAAAGGCAACATTTGACAGAATGCTGCTGCTGCAAGACCTAGTAGCAAAGGGTCAGAAGCTAAATAACACAGCAAGTAACCCATTTATTTGGCTTCAAGCTATTTTTAAATTGTACACAAAGAAAAATCAACTACTGACCCAAATCCTCAGAAGCTCTGCAGTCATTCATTTGGAGTCTGTTTGGCAAAGTAAAGGCTAATTTTCTGCTGTAGTATACGTTATTTGTTTAATTTCTAAATATTTATATATTTCTTCTATTGTATATTATGGTTTAACTACTTATTCTAAATATGTTACTCAGTTGGAAGATCAAGTAAATAAAAGTTTTTGAATAAGTCGTCCTTTAGAGATGAGATGATCAAATAATTCTTTTATTTTTATTATGGTATCTGTTCTGTCAGGGCTTATTAAAAAGAATAACAAAGGATAAATTTTTACAATAAAAGTCTTGAGGCTCTATTTCTTTAGTTTTTTTTTACATACTCTTAGATTCTAAAACTTGATTGTTAGTGTATTGATATTAATGTAGTGTATATATGAGCATGAATCCTATAGTCAGGGTCAGTTTACAATAATTGTTCAATTTAGAAACACTCAACAAGTATTTATAATGTACCAACACACTTATTATCTTTAAAGTTTTGCTCTGTGTGTAGCAGAGTCTTTAGACTACCTTTTGAATAATATAGAAAACATAGAATTGACAAAATTCCAGGTTTTTTGTTTTAAGTGTCAGGTAGAAATAATTGAAAGTAAAATAATGTTTACAAATTATTAATCTTATAAATGAATTATAAATAGCATACAATTTTACCATATCATAATAAGTCTAACTATTTAAAGGACTTTTAGTTTTGGAACAATATATTTAGAACCATCAGGCAAAAATTGTTATAAATAGAGGCACTTATAACTTTACAACGTTGGGGAATTTTTGATTGCACATTACAAAATAATATGTGATTCATTACTTTTTATTCCCCTATAATATGGAAAAGGAAGCAAGGAAATATATGACAATTCAGTGAGGAAGTTGGCTTCATTGCTAAAAATTATATTTTATTGTATTGTGACTGAATTACTTAAAATAATCACAAACTTGTTAAAGATATGGTTATGTGTTTCCAGAGAAATTTATTAAATTTATGTCTGTTCCTTTTCATTTAAAACAAACACTTTAGAATTTAAAGATCACAGATCAAGGATGATTTACCAATAACTTCAACCTAGTAAATTATTATTTGAGAAAAATTATCATAATGATTATAATGAACACTTACATCAATTTACAAGTTCAGATCGTAAGTGATAATTATATTCTACAAAAACTTGTGATATTTTAAATTATGTAAGATATTGGGATGAATATTTTCTGAAAACTGCATTAACATATAAGAATTTGCTTTAACATTCAGTTTAATGAAATCAACTCAAATACACAAATGTTTGTGCAGTCAATTTGTGTGTGTTTATGTGCGCCTATTACTTAATCTCAACAGTTTACTATTACATTGCTGCCTGATTTTTACATAAAATAAGACCTTTATAGATAGTTTAGCATTAATGTTAATTGAAGGGAAAATAGAACATCTTCCCATCAACATATATGTATTTATAAAAGTATTAGTGAATTGGGCAGTTTTATAATATTATGGATTATGAAGCATTTTTACAGTTAGCAATGGTGTAGTAATTGGTAGTTGATATTTCTAATGATTTGGAAAAATATACAATGTTGAAATGATTTGTAAATTTTTGTTACATCTTCTTTAAGAGTAGAAAAATACAATTGTCAAGTTAGAATTGTGGGTTAAAGGTATTATATTAGAAATAATAATTATTTGGGGTTGCTTTCACTTTCAGTTGTGAATATTATTTTATTTCAGGAGAGGATTAACCTAATTGATCCATCAGTACTAAGACTTTTAAAATTCGATATCCCACTTACATTATTTTATTACTCTGTGGTGTGTAAATGCTACCATCAAGTTATTTAATACGAACAATGCTAGAATAATTCACTATACTAATTTCCCCAAAATTTTAAAAATTTATTTTGTTGTAGTGAATATTAAATTCTAACAATGTAATTCCATTAAACCATTCTACTTTACATGCAACTTGGAGCTGATTTTATCCATTAAATCATGCCTTGAGCAATCAAAATCAAATGCTAGAAGACCCTAATTTAAGTTATCAAAGTGTGTAATTTAACAGAGACTCATTCGGAAGGCAGAGAGATTGACTCTCAAATTTTCTATTTGGAACATCGAGTTATACAAATGTTGTAATTTCTTCTCCTCCCCGCCTCTCTTTCTGCCCTCACTTTTCCCTCCACCCCCTTGCTTCCATTTTCTCAGGAGACATTGTGTATTTACCTTTCCAGAGGAATCTATTTAATTTTCTCTCAGGGATCTTCTTGTTACCTAGCATGTCTGGGATCATGGACTATAGGCTGGTTATCCTTTGCTTCACATCTAATAACCACTTATGAATAAACACATGCTGTGTTTATCTTTCTGAGACTGGGTTGCCTCACTCAGTATGTTTTTTTTTCCTAGTTCCAACATTTGCATTCAAATTTCAAGATGTCATTATTTTTACTGTTGAGTAATGCTCCACTGTGCAAATGTATCAAATTTTCTTTATCCATTCTTCAGTTAAGGGGCATCTAGATTTATTTAGGTTCTGGCTATTACAAATAGTACTGCTAAAAGCATAGTTGAGCAAATATCTTTGTAGTATGATTGAACCTCCTTTGGGTATATGCCCAAGAGTGGCTTTGCCGGTCTTGCGGTAGGTTGATTCCCAATTTTCAGAAAAACCTCCATACTGATTTCCAAAGTGGCTATATGTGTTTACACTCCCATAAGCAATGGAGAAGTATTTCCTTAACTCCACATCCTCTTCAAGATAAGTTATCAGCCGGGCGATGGTGGCGCATGCCTTTAATCCCAGCACTCGGGAGGCAGAGGCAGGCGTATCTCTCTGAGTTCGAGACCAGCCTGGTCTACAGAGCTAGTTCCAGGACAGGCTCCAAAACCACAGAGAAACCCTGTCTCGAAAAAAAAAAAAAAGATAAGTTATCATTGGTGTTTTTGATGTTAGCCATTCTGATTGATGTAAGATAGCATCTCAGTGTCATTTTGATTTATTTTGAACTGATAACAAAGGATGTTGAATAGTTTCTTAAGTGTCTTTCGGCCATTTGAGATTCTTTTATTGAGAATTCTCTGTTCAGATCGGTACCCCATTTTTAATTGAATTAATTAGTATTTTGAGGTCTAGTTTCTTGTGTTCTTTATGTATTTTGGAGGTCAGTCCGTTGACTGATATGAGGTTGGTAAAGATCTTTTCTTGTTTACTAGGCTTATTAGTAAATTATCATTTACATAGTCTTACTAACTGTGTCCTTTGCCTTACAAAAGCTTCTCATTTTTAGAAGTTCCCATTTATTTATTGCTGATCTTAGTGTCTGTGCTACTGGTGTTTAATTTAGGAAGTAGTCTCCTGTGCCCATGCACTCGAGGCTACTTTCTGCTTCCTTACGAGCTTCAGTGTGACTGGATTTATATTGAGGTCTTTGATCCATCTAGATTTGAATTTTGTGTATGGGGATAGTTATGGATCTATTTGTATTCTTCTATACATTACAATCCAGTTATGCCAGCATCATTTGTTGAAGATACACTTTTTCCCCATTGTATAATTTTAGTTTCTTTGTCAGAAATCAGTTGTTCCTAGGAATGCAAATTAATATCAGGGTTTTTTTATTTGATTCCATTGGTAAACCTGTCTGTTTTTTTTGTCAATACCAAGCTGTTTTCATTACTGTACCTTTATAAAGGGCTTGATGTCAAGGAGGGTGATGCCCCTGAAAATCCTTTATTTTACAGGATTGTTTGGATCTCATGGGGTGGGAGGTGAGAACATCAGGGAATAGGATAGTCAAAATGGGAGATGTACAGAGAGGGAGAGCAAGAAAGAGTTATCTTGATCGAGGGAGCCATTATGGGGCTAGCAAGAAACCTGGTCGTAGGGAAATACCCAGAGACTCACAAGGAAGACCCCGACTAAGACCCTAAACAATAGTGAAGAGGCTGCCTGAACTGTCCTTGCCCTGTAATCAAATTGATGACTACCTTAATTGTCATCATAGAACCTTCTTCCAGCAACTGATGGAAACAAATAGAGAGTTCCACAGTGAAGCACTGGGTTGAACTCCCAATGTTCCATTATAGATAGGGAGGAGCAATAATGTGAGAAAAGAGGTCAAAACCATGATGGGGATATCCACTGAAACAGCTTACTTGAGCTAGTAGGAGCTCAGAGACACTGGACTGACAGCAGAGGAACCAGCATAGGACCAAACTAGGCCCTCTGAATGAGAGTGACAATTGTATGACTGGAGCAGTCTATGGGGCCACTGGTAATGAGGCCAGGATTTATTCCTACTGCTGGAGTGGCTTTTTGGTGCCTATTCTATTTGGAGGGATACCTTATTCAGTCTAGATACAGTGGGGAGAGCATTGGTCCTGCCTCAAAGTGATGTGCTAGACTTTGTTGACTCTGCATGGGAACCTTATCTTCTCTGAGGAGTGGATGGGGGATGCAGTTTAGGGGGGTAGGATGGTGGAGGGAGCAGGAGGAGGGGAGTGAGTGGGAACTAGGATTGGTATGTAAATATCAATCAAATAATAATAATAAACAAATGCTATGATTACAAATTATTTATTTTAACATTTAAAAATTTTATTTTTGAAGTCAAATTTATGGTTCTAAGTTTATTATACTCAGACCAATGAATGTTGATTTCATCATCATTGTGATTATGAAATTTGTGAATAGATATGTTCTCTGCTTCTACTAATCACAGTGTACCAGGTTTTATTCTTTTTTTTTTTTTTCCGAGACAGGGTTTCTCTGTAGCTTTTGGTGCCTGTCCTGGAACTAGCTCTTGTAGACCAGGCTGGCCTCGAACTCCCAGAGTTCCATATGCCTCTGCCTCCCGAGTACTGGGACTAAAGGCATGCGCCACCATCGCCCGGTCAGGTTTTATTCTTTTATGGTTGATCTTCTACTATTAGCAGTGGATTTGTTCCATTTATGTTTCTAGTGTATCTATTATTAGTACTGTGTCAATAAGACATTGTATGGGATACAAAAATATCCCAGATATTTCAGTGTTATCAAATGATGGAAGTCATTATAGATATTAGACACCTGTTATTTGCATATAGGAACCACTTCTTAACCAGTATGGAATGTTTCATAAATCTAAACCACACCCTTATATTCAAGAGGGTGTAATCTCTTCTGGCACAAAGTATAATTCTATTTCTATAATTGGTACTACTGCCTGATTTATCTGGTAAAAGTTCAGTTGATCCTTCTTGATTCATCTATTTCCTTCAAAAACTAAAGTTGCAAATTATACCAAGATACAGTAGAGACCTCCATCTCTGCCTCATTTCAGTCCTTACAAATTGACTTCATACGTCCCAAAATGCATTGTATTCTACTTATTGCCCTGAAAATGTCGTGATTTAAGTGGTTCCACGTTATCTGCTTTACTAAGAGAGACCTTATCCTTCATGTCAAAGATCAATGAGGGAATGATGAGAAAGGACCAAAGGTAGGAGTTATGTTACAGCAATCAATATGGGAGTTATGCCAAGCACTCCCAAAGTCAATTGCAATTACATAGTTAGGAATTAGACAAATGAGATGGATTTTATGCTTTAGTGTATCTGCAGTAAATTATATTGAGGACATAAAATTGTCATGAAAATAACAAGTCATATCAATGGTCGAAGCATCTGTATTCAACTGACCCAAAAAGGATTTGCCTTTTCAGTTACAAAAATGAATTTCTCTTTTCAGTTACTAGAGTAGTTGCAGAAGATATTTCTGTTTCAAAGGTCTCAACACCTTCATCACTGGATCATGAATCTGAAAGTAATATCAGTTCAGAAGCTGAACCAGAGTTTAGGAGTTTTAAATACGACGATCACTGCCTTCCTCCTGCTTCTCCATTCTTATGCCGTTTCAGACAGGCCCGGACAGAATGCATGTAAGCTGACTGCTTATTTTCCCTGTGTAAATATGTCTTGCATATGTAGGAGTCAAAGTCATATTTTCCATCATAATGTTCCATTTTATAAGATTACATAAAATTATATACCCCCTAGGGTTTTTTTTTTTTTTCGAGACAGGGTTTCTCTGTAGCTTTGGAGCCTGTCCTGGAACTAGCTCTTGTAGACCAGGCTGGCCTCGAACTCACAGAGATCCGCCTGCCTCTGCCTCCCAAGTGCTGGGATTAAAGGCGTGCGCCACCACCACCCAGCTACCCCCTAGTTTTTGCCTTCATTTTTTTGAAGATGCCATTATGCATATTAATATCAGCTATTAATTTATTGATTGATTTTCAACCTTCAGATGGACTTAGAAAGGAAGGCCAGTCTTTAAAGAATATTGGCGCCTCTTCCCTCAGTTCAATTTCCATAGCTTAGTAAAGTAAAAGCATATTCATATTTTCAGATATAACATATCAATTTGTGAATCTTAAATGTAAGATAGCTCTATATATCCACTCCAGTATTACAAATTTTCAAATCACATATTCCTATTCCACTATGCCTGCTATGGCACATCCTGAATTTTCATTCAAGTATAGCATATTATGCTGCTTTCTGCAGTTGCAGATTGGCATGCAACTAGTCAGTTTTTGTGACCTCCAGAATTCTTTGCTGAGACATAAAGCATGAAATTTGAGAGCAATATCCAAAATCACTGAAATATTTTTTGAGTTCTTTGATTTTTATAAGTTTAATGTAGATATTGTTAAGAGTATGGAGGGAGAACAGAAACATTCATGATTTTAATGGGTTCATACACTACATTGAGAAGGTAAACCTCTTATATCTTCCCCATGGACTAATCATTTGGCAAGTTCTGCACTCTGTAGTCACTAACTTGCAAATCTTAGGGTTATGCTAATAGGAAAATTCTGAGAAAAAAAAAGAGCCAGAAAGGAGTTTAGGATGCCTAAAACCCAAATCCATCCAGTGGCCACAACAAAATACTACCCCCAACCCATCCTCAAATCTGCCTATCCTTTTGCAACCTCAGTGGAACTCAGAAACACACCTTGTTCCAATACTGAAGGAAAATAAGAGGTAGGTGAATAGCCACACAGTGGGACAATCCATTCTCTAGGTCCTCCACAGTGGGACAAAACCCAGAGCCCCTCCTCAAACTCCTTTGAGGTTTCTAGCCAACCAGCAGGGAGTTTCATGTGGGTAGATTCCCTCAAAATTCAACCCCATCCAGCAGTCCCTCCAAATGACTACCTTTACCCCATCCCTAAACTTTCCTATCCTCCTGCAACCTCAACAGAGCTCTGAAACATAGCTTTCTCCAATACTAAGGGGACTTAAGAGCTACTAGCCACACCCCACCTAAGAGCTGAGAGCTTGCTACAATACTGAGGGGGCCAAGAGCTTGCTACAACACTGAGGGGACCAGGAGAGAATATCAAGAGAGCAAACCAGGATAGAAGGCCAAGAGTGCAGGCCTATATAGACTTCAGAGGCTTTCTGATACAGAGATTGACAGTACAGAGCAGATCCAGAAAACTCCCAAACACTCAGACAGACTCTGCAAGGATTGGACAAATGCACAAAGACTCTGCTGGCCTCATTTGAAGAAGAGATGAGTAGGTGCCAATGCAAAAATTCTTCCAACAACCTAAAAAGCAACATGGTGACACTAGAACCCAGTAGTCACACAGCAGGAAGACTTGATTATCCTAACCCAGAGAAAGCAGAAGAAAACGACTTTAAATGTAACTTTATGAAAATAATGGAGACCTTTAAGGAGGAAATGAAAAACTCCATTAAAGAATGGAGGAAATGACAAACAAAAAAGACAAGAGATTAATAAATTTCTCAAAGCCAAGAAAAAAAAAACAGGTGAAGCAAATAGTTAAAGACTTAAAGACTGAAATAGAGGCAATAAAGAAAACACAAATCAAGGGAATTCTGGATATGGAAAATCTGGGTAAATGAACAAGAACTACAGAGATAAGTATAACCAACAGAATACAAGAGATAGAAGAAACAATCTCAGGTGCTGAAGATACTATAGAGGAAATAGACTCATTGGCCAAAGAAAGCATTATATTCGATACATTTTTAACAAAGTACATCCAGGAAATCTGGGACACCATGAAAAGACCAAACCAAAAAATAATAGAAGTAGAAGAAGGAGAAGAACTCCAGCTCAAAAGCACAGAAAATATAGTCATATTCAACAAAAATCATAAAAGAAAAATTTCTCAACCTAAAGAAGGATATCCCTATGAAGGTATAAGATGCATACAGAACACCAAATGGACTGAATCAAAAAAAAGCACCCTCACCATTTAGTAATCAAGCTGCAAAACATTCAGAATAAAGGAAAAAAAAACTAAAAGAAGCAAAGGAAAATGGTAAAGTATCCTATAAAGGTTCAGAATTATATGGGACTTCTCAATGGAAACCATGAAAGCCAGAAGGTCCTGCATAGTTGTGCTGCAGACACTAAGAGACCATGGATATAAGTAAAGAATACTATACCCAGCAAAGTCATCGATGGGGAAAACAAGGTATTCTGTGACAAAAACAGATTTAAACAATACATATCCACAAACTCAGCCCTACAGAATGTACTAGAAGAAAAACCTCAACCCACAGAAGCTAACTGTACCCACAAAAATGCAATTAACTAATAACCCCTACCAGCACAACATAAAGAAGGGAAACACACAAAAACTACTACTGAAAAATAACTGGAATTAACAACCACTGGTCATTAATAACACTTAATATCAATGGACTCAATTCACCTATACAGAGATGCAGGCTAACAGAAAGTATATGAAAACAGGATTTAACCTTCTGCTGTGTACAAGAAAGACACCTCAACCCAAAGACAAACACTACCTTGGAGTAAAGTGTTGGAAAAAGTTTTTCCAACCAAGTGGACCTAAGAAATAAGCTGGTGAAGCTATCCAATATCTAACAAAATAGATTTCCAACTAAAATCAATTCGAAGAGATGGAGAAGGACACTTTATTCTCATAGCAAGAACAATAAATCAAGATGTACTCTCAATCCTGATCATCTATGCCCCTAATACAATATCACCCACATATGTAAAAGAAACCCTCCCACAATAATAGTAGGAAACTTCAACCCCCATTCTCACCAATGGACAGGTCAACCAGAAAGAAACTTAACAGAGTAATAAAAGAACTAACAGATGTAATAAAACAGTAACAGACATCTATAGAACATTCCACCAAAACACAAAAGAATATAACTTCTCAGCACCTCATGGAAACTTCTCTAAAATTGAGCACATATTCAGTAACAAAAAACCTCCACAGATACAAAAATTATTTCGGAGGAGGTGGAAACTTTTAAGTAAAAATAATAAAAAAAATTCCACCTCCTCCCATTTCCCTCCCACTCCCCCCTCCCCCTTCTCTCCCTCTCCAGTCTTAAGAGCAGTCAGGGTTCCCTGCCCTGCAGGAAGTCCAAGGTCCTCCCCACTCCATCCAAGTCTAGGAACGTGAGGATCCAAACAGACTAGGTTCCGATAAACCCAGTTCATGCAGTAGAATCAAAACCCAGTGCCATTGTCCTTGGCTTCTCAGTCAGTCCTCATTGTCAGCCACATTCAGAGAATCCGGTTTGATCACATATAACTCTAACTTCTTATCTGCTAACTTTTACATCTTAATTTAACTCATCTCCATTAGTCTGTGCATCGCCACAAGGTTGTGATTTACCAGCAAAGTTTCAGTGCATCTGTCTCCAACAGCAGCTCCATGGCTTCTTCCTGACTCTCTGCCTCATTTCTCTGAGAATTCAGTTTAGGTTTTCACTACCTAGCTCTGTTCTATCAGACCAAACCAGTTTCTTTATTAACCAATGGTATTCACAGCATACAGTGGGGAATCCCACATCAAGGAGAGACTAATCTTTAACCTAGGTAGCAAATTAGAAGTCAGATCCTCCAAAAAGAAAATCTAGATGCACCCAGTAGTGGTGGTGCATGCCTTCAATTCTAGCACTCAGGAGGCAGAGACAGGCGGTTATCTGTGAGTTCAAGGCCAGCATGGTCTGTCTACAAAAACTAGTTTCAGAACAGGCTCCAAAGCTACAGAGAAATTCTGTCTTGAAACCCACCCCCCTAAAAAATGATAAATAAAATAAGCCTAGATGCTAAGATTGTTAATACAATTGCAAACAAAGAAAGTAAAATGTTATAAAAAACGTGGAGTAAATTAAGTACACAAGAACCCATGAAAAGAGATATATAGGTCAAGCTTAGTTAAAGTAGTATTTTTTCTTATTTATATTTGTTTTTATTCCATAATTGGGATTATATTATGCTGACCTTCTTTTTAAAAATAAATTTATTTATTTATTTATTCTTATAATTTTATATACAAGCACAATATTTTTAGTATTTCTATTCTCTCCCTAGTCGACAACCCTTTCACATTTTTTCCATTCTCTCTCAAATTTATGATTCCTTATTATGCAATTATTATCATCAAATATATGAATATGGATATATATGTGAAGACATACACAGCCAACATTTGACAGAATGCTGCTGCTGCAAGACCTAGTAGCAAAGGGTCAGAAGCTAAATAACACAGCAAGTAACCCATTTATTTGGCTTCAAGCTATTTTTAAATTGTACACAAAGAAAAATCAACTACTGACCCAAATCCTCAGAAGCTCTGCAGTCATTCATTTGGAGTCTGTTTGGCAAAGTAAAGGCTAATTTTCTGCTGTAGTATACGTTATTTGTTTAATTTCTAAATATTTATATATTTCTTCTATTGTATATTATGGTTTAACTACTTATTCTAAATATGTTACTCAGTTGGAAGATCAAGTAAATAAAAGTTTTTGAATAAGTCGTCCTTTAGAGATGAGATGATCAAATAATTCTTTTATTTTTATTATGGTATCTGTTCTGTCAGGGCTTATTAAAAAGAATAACAAAGGATAAATTTTTACAATAAAAGTCTTGAGGCTCTATTTCTTTAGTTTTTTTTTACATACTCTTAGATTCTAAAACTTGATTGTTAGTGTATTGATATTAATGTAGTGTATATATGAGCATGAATCCTATAGTCAGGGTCAGTTTACAATAATTGTTCAATTTAGAAACACTCAACAAGTATTTATAATGTACCAACACACTTATTATCTTTAAAGTTTTGCTCTGTGTGTAGCAGAGTCTTTAGACTACCTTTTGAATAATATAGAAAACATAGAATTGACAAAATTCCAGGTTTTTTGTTTTAAGTGTCAGGTAGAAATAATTGAAAGTAAAATAATGTTTACAAATTATTAATCTTATAAATGAATTATAAATAGCATACAATTTTACCATATCATAATAAGTCTAACTATTTAAAGGACTTTTAGTTTTGGAACAATATATTTAGAACCATCAGGCAAAAATTGTTATAAATAGAGGCACTTATAACTTTACAACGTTGGGGGAATTTTTGATTGCACATTACAAAATAATATGTGATTCATTACTTTTTTATTCCCCTATAATATGGAAAAGGAAGCAAGGAAATATATGACAATTCAGTGAGGAAGTTGGCTTCATTGCTAAAAATTATATTTTATTGTATTGTGACTGAATTACTTAAAATAATCACAAACTTGTTAAAGATATGGTTATGTGTTTCCAGAGAAATTTATTAAATTTATGTCTGTTCCTTTTCATTTAAAACAAACACTTTAGAATTTAAAGATCACAGATCAAGGATGATTTACCAATAACTTCAACCTAGTAAATTATTATTTGAGAAAAATTATCATAATGATTATAATGAACACTTACATCAATTTACAAGTTCAGATCGTAAGTGATAATTATATTCTACAAAAACTTGTGATATTTTAAATTATGTAAGATATTGGGATGAATATTTTCTGAAAACTGCATTAACATATAAGAATTTGCTTTAACATTCAGTTTAATGAAATCAACTCAAATACACAAATGTTTGTGCAGTCAATTTGTGTGTGTTTATGTGCGCCTATTACTTAATCTCAACAGTTTACTATTACATTGCTGCCTGATTTTTACATAAAATAAGACCTTTATAGATAGTTTAGCATTAATGTTAATTGAAGGGAAAATAGAACATCTTCCCATCAACATATATGTATTTATAAAAGTATTAGTGAATTGGGCAGTTTTATAATATTATGGATTATGAAGCATTTTTACAGTTAGCAATGGTGTAGTAATTGGTAGTTGATATTTCTAATGATTTGGAAAAATATACAATGTTGAAATGATTTGTAAATTTTTGTTACATCTTCTTTAAGAGTAGAAAAATACAATTGTCAAGTTAGAATTGTGGGTTAAAGGTATTATATTAGAAATAATAATTATTTGGGGTTGCTTTCACTTTCAGTTGTGAATATTATTTTATTTCAGGAGAGGATTAACCTAATTGATCCATCAGTACTAAGACTTTTAAAATTCGATATCCCACTTACATTATTTTATTACTCTGTGGTGTGTAAATGCTACCATCAAGTTATTTAATACGAACAATGCTAGAATAATTCACTATACTAATTTCCCCAAAATTTTAAAAATTTATTTTGTTGTAGTGAATATTAAATTCTAACAATGTAATTCCATTAAACCATTCTACTTTACATGCAACTTGGAGCTGATTTTATCCATTAAATCATGCCTTGAGCAATCAAAATCAAATGCTAGAAGACCCTAATTTAAGTTATCAAAGTGTGTAATTTAACAGAGACTCATTCGGAAGGCAGAGAGATTGACTCTCAAATTTTCTATTTGGAACATCGAGTTATACAAATGTTGTAATTTCTTCTCCTCCCCGCCTCTCTTTCTGCCCTCACTTTTCCCTCCACCCCCTTGCTTCCATTTTCTCAGGAGACATTGTGTATTTACCTTTCCAGAGGAATCTATTTAATTTTCTCTCAGGGATCTTCTTGTTACCTAGCATGTCTGGGATCATGGACTATAGGCTGGTTATCCTTTGCTTCACATCTAATAACCACTTATGAATAAACACATGCTGTGTTTATCTTTCTGAGACTGGGTTGCCTCACTCAGTATGTTTTTTTTTTCCTAGTTCCAACATTTGCATTCAAATTTCAAGATGTCATTATTTTTACTGTTGAGTAATGCTCCACTGTGCAAATGTATCAAATTTTCTTTATCCATTCTTCAGTTAAGGGGCATCTAGATTTATTTAGGTTCTGGCTATTACAAATAGTACTGCTAAAAGCATAGTTGAGCAAATATCTTTGTAGTATGATTGAACCTCCTTTGGGTATATGCCCAAGAGTGGCTTTGCCGGTCTTGCGGTAGGTTGATTCCCAATTTTCAGAAAAACCTCCATACTGATTTCCAAAGTGGCTATATGTGTTTACACTCCCATAAGCAATGGAGAAGTATTTCCTTAACTCCACATCCTCTTCAAGATAAGTTATCAGCCGGGCGATGGTGGCGCATGCCTTTAATCCCAGCACTCGGGAGGCAGAGGCAGGCGTATCTCTCTGAGTTCGAGACCAGCCTGGTCTACAGAGCTAGTTCCAGGACAGGCTCCAAAACCACAGAGAAACCCTGTCTCAAAAAAAAAAAAAAAAAGATAAGTTATCATTGGTGTTTTTGATGTTAGCCATTCTGATTGATGTAAGATAGCATCTCAGTGTCATTTTGATTTATTTTGAACTGATAACAAAGGATGTTGAATAGTTTCTTAAGTGTCTTTCGGCCATTTGAGATTCTTTTATTGAGAATTCTCTGTTCAGATCGGTACCCCATTTTTAATTGAATTAATTAGTATTTTGAGGTCTAGTTTCTTGTGTTCTTTATGTATTTTGGAGGTCAGTCCGTTGACTGATATGAGGTTGGTAAAGATCTTTTCTTGTTTACTAGGCTTATTAGTAAATTATCATTGTCTTACTAACTGTGTCCTTTGCCTTACAAAAGCTTCTCATTTTTAGAAGTTCCCATTTATTTATTGCTGATCTTAGTGTCTGTGCTACTGGTGTTTAATTTAGGAAGTAGTCTCCTGTGCCCATGCACTCGAGGCTACTTTCTGCTTCCTTACGAGCTTCAGTGTGACTGGATTTATATTGAGGTCTTTGATCCATCTAGATTTGAATTTTGTGTATGGGGATAGTTATGGATCTATTTGTATTCTTCTATACATTACAATCCAGTTATGCCAGCATCATTTGTTGAAGATACACTTTTTCCCCATTGTATAATTTTAGTTTCTTTGTCAGAAATCAGTTGTTCCTAGGAATGCAAATTAATATCAGGGTTTTTTTATTTGATTCCATTGGTAAACCTGTCTGTTTTTTTTGTCAATACCAAGCTGTTTTCATTACTGTACCTTTATAAAGGGCTTGATGTCAAGGAGGGTGATGCCCCTGAAAATCCTTTATTTTACAGGATTGTTTGGATCTCATGGGGTGGGAGGTGAGAACATCAGGGAATAGGATAGTCAAAATGGGAGATGTACAGAGAGGGAGAGCAAGAAAGAGTTATCTTGATCGAGGGAGCCATTATGGGGCTAGCAAGAAACCTGGTCGTAGGGAAATACCCAGAGACTCACAAGGAAGACCCCGACTAAGACCCTAAACAATAGTGAAGAGGCTGCCTGAACTGTCCTTGCCCTGTAATCAAATTGATGACTACCTTAATTGTCATCATAGAACCTTCTTCCAGCAACTGATGGAAACAAATAGAGAGTTCCACAGTGAAGCACTGGGTTGAACTCCCAATGTTCCATTATAGATAGGGAGGAGCAATAATGTGAGAAAAGAGGTCAAAACCATGATGGGGATATCCACTGAAACAGCTTACTTGAGCTAGTAGGAGCTCAGAGACACTGGACTGACAGCAGAGGAACCAGCATAGGACCAAACTAGGCCCTCTGAATGAGAGTGACAATTGTATGACTGGAGCAGTCTATGGGGCCACTGGTAATGAGGCCAGGATTTATTCCTACTGCTGGAGTGGCTTTTTGGTGCCTATTCTATTTGGAGGGATACCTTATTCAGTCTAGATACAGTGGGGAGAGCATTGGTCCTGCCTCAAAGTGATGTGCTAGACTTTGTTGACTCTGCATGGGAACCTTATCTTCTCTGAGGAGTGGATGGGGGATGCAGTTTAGGGGGGGTAGGATGGTGGAGGGAGCAGGAGGAGGGGAGTGAGTGGGAACTAGGATTGGTATGTAAATATCAATCAAATAATAATAATAAACAAATGCTATGATTACAAATTATTTATTTTAACATTTAAAAATTTTATTTTTGAAGTCAAATTTATGGTTCTAAGTTTATTATACTCAGACCAATGAATGTTGATTTCATCATCATTGTGATTATGAAATTTGTGAATAGATATGTTCTCTGCTTCTACTAATCACAGTGTACCAGGTTTTATTCTTTTTTTTTTTTTTTCCGAGACAGGGTTTCTCTGTAGCTTTTGGTGCCTGTCCTGGAACTAGCTCTTGTAGACCAGGCTGGCCTCGAACTCCCAGAGTTCCATATGCCTCTGCCTCCCGAGTACTGGGACTAAAGGCATGCGCCACCATCGCCCGGTCAGGTTTTATTCTTTTATGGTTGATCTTCTACTATTAGCAGTGGATTTGTTCCATTTATGTTTCTAGTGTATCTATTATTAGTACTGTGTCAATAAGACATTGTATGGGATACAAAAATATCCCAGATATTTCAGTGTTATCAAATGATGGAAGTCATTATAGATATTAGACACCTGTTATTTGCATATAGGAACCACTTCTTAACCAGTATGGAATGTTTCATAAATCTAAACCACACCCTTATATTCAAGAGGGTGTAATCTCTTCTGGCACAAAGTATAATTCTATTTCTATAATTGGTACTACTGCCTGATTTATCTGGTAAAAGTTCAGTTGATCCTTCTTGATTCATCTATTTCCTTCAAAAACTAAAGTTGCAAATTATACCAAGATACAGTAGAGACCTCCATCTCTGCCTCATTTCAGTCCTTACAAATTGACTTCATACGTCCCAAAATGCATTGTATTCTACTTATTGCCCTGAAAATGTCGTGATTTAAGTGGTTCCACGTTATCTGCTTTACTAAGAGAGACCTTATCCTTCATGTCAAAGATCAATGAGGGAATGATGAGAAAGGACCAAAGGTAGGAGTTATGTTACAGCAATCAATATGGGAGTTATGCCAAGCACTCCCAAAGTCAATTGCAATTACATAGTTAGGAATTAGACAAATGAGATGGATTTTATGCTTTAGTGTATCTGCAGTAAATTATATTGAGGACATAAAATTGTCATGAAAATAACAAGTCATATCAATGGTCGAAGCATCTGTATTCAACTGACCCAAAAAAGGATTTGCCTTTTCAGTTACAAAAATGAATTTCTCTTTTCAGTTACTAGAGTAGTTGCAGAAGATATTTCTGTTTCAAAAGGTCTCAACACCTTCATCACTGGATCATGAATCTGAAAGTAATATCAGTTCAGAAGCTGAACCAGAGTTTAGGAGTTTTAAATACGACGATCACTGCCTTCCTCCTGCTTCTCCATTCTTATGCCGTTTCAGACAGGCCCGGACAGAATCCATGTAAGCTGACTGCTTATTTTCCCTGTGTAAATATGTCTTGCATATGTAGGAGTCAAAGTCATATTTTCCATCATAATGTTCCATTTTATAAGATTACATAAAATTATATACCCCCTAGGGTTTTTTTTTTTTTCGAGACAGGGTTTCTCTGTAGCTTTGGAGCCTGTCCTGGAACTAGCTCTTGTAGACCAGGCTGGCCTCGAACTCACAGAGATCCGCCTGCCTCTGCCTCCCAAGTGCTGGGATTAAAGGCGTGCGCCACCACCGCCCGGCTACCCCTAGTTTTTGCCTTCATTTTTTTGAAGATGCCATTATGCATATTAATATCAGCTATTAATTTATTGATTGATTTTCAACCTTCAGATGGACTTAGAAAGGAAGGCCAGTCTTTAAAGAATATTGGCGCCTCTTCCCTCAGTTCAATTTCCATAGCTTAGTAAAGTAAAAGCATATTCATATTTTCAGATATAACATATCAATTTGTGAATCTTAAATGTAAGATAGCTCTATATATCCACTCCAGTATTACAAATTTTCAAATCACATATTCCTATTCCACTATGCCTGCTATGGCACATCCTGAATTTTCATTCAAGTATAGCATATTATGCTGCTTTCTGCAGTTGCAGATTGGCATGCAACTAGTCAGTTTTTGTGACCTCCAGAATTCTTTGCTGAGACATAAAGCATGAAATTTGAGAGCAATATCCAAAATCACTGAAATATTTTTTGAGTTCTTTGATTTTTATAAGTTTAATGTAGATATTGTTAAGAGTATGGAGGGAGAACAGAAACATTCATGATTTTAATGGGTTCATACACTACATTGAGAAGGTAAACCTCTTATATCTTCCCCATGGACTAATCATTTGGCAAGTTCTGCACTCTGTAGTCACTAACTTGCAAATCTTAGGGTTATGCTAATAGGAAAATTCTGAGAAAAAAAAAGAGCCAGAAAGGAGTTTAGGATGCCTAAAACCCAAATCCATCCAGTGGCCACAACAAAATACTACCCCCAACCCATCCTCAAATCTGCCTATCCTTTTGCAACCTCAGTGGAACTCAGAAACACACCTTGTTCCAATACTGAAGGAAAATAAGAGGTAGGTGAATAGCCACACAGTGGGACAATCCATTCTCTAGGTCCTCCACAGTGGGACAAAACCCAGAGCCCCTCCTCAAACTCCTTTGAGGTTTCTAGCCAACCAGCAGGGAGTTTCATGTGGGTAGATTCCCTCAAAATTCAACCCCATCCAGCAGTCCCTCCAAATGACTACCTTTACCCCATCCCTAAACTTTCCTATCCTCCTGCAACCTCAACAGAGCTCTGAAACATAGCTTTCTCCAATACTAAGGGGACTTAAGAGCTACTAGCCACACCCCACCTAAGAGCTGAGAGCTTGCTACAATACTGAGGGGGCCAAGAGCTTGCTACAACACTGAGGGGACCAGGAGAGAATATCAAGAGAGCAAACCAGGATAGAAGGCCAAGAGTGCAGGCCTATATAGACTTCAGAGGCTTTCTGATACAGAGATTGACAGTACAGAGCAGATCCAGAAAACTCCCAAACACTCAGACAGACTCTGCAAGGATTGGACAAATGCACAAAGACTCTGCTGGCCTCATTTGAAGAAGAGATGAGTAGGTGCCAATGCAAAAATTCTTCCAACAACCTAAAAAGCAACATGGTGACACTAGAACCCAGTAGTCACACAGCAGGAAGACTTGATTATCCTAACCCAGAGAAAGCAGAAGAAAACGACTTTAAATGTAACTTTATGAAAATAATGGAGACCTTTAAGGAGGAAATGAAAAACTCCATTAAAGAATGGAGGAAATGACAAACAAAAAAGACAAGAGATTAATAAATTTCTCAAAGCCAAGAAAAAAAAAACAGGTGAAGCAAATAGTTAAAGACTTAAAGACTGAAATAGAGGCAATAAAGAAAACACAAATCAAGGGAATTCTGGATATGGAAAATCTGGGTAAATGAACAAGAACTACAGAGATAAGTATAACCAACAGAATACAAGAGATAGAAGAAACAATCTCAGGTGCTGAAGATACTATAGAGGAAATAGACTCATTGGCCAAAGAAAGCATTATATTCGATACATTTTTAACAAAGTACATCCAGGAAATCTGGGACACCATGAAAAGACCAAACCAAAAAATAATAGAAGTAGAAGAAGGAGAAGAACTCCAGCTCAAAAGCACAGAAAATATAGTCATATTCAACAAAAATCATAAAAGAAAAATTTCTCAACCTAAAGAAGGATATCCCTATGAAGGTATAAGATGCATACAGAACACCAAATGGACTGAATCAAAAAAAAGCACCCTCACCATTTAGTAATCAAGCTGCAAAACATTCAGAATAAAGGAAAAAAAAACTAAAAGAAGCAAAGGAAAATGGTAAAGTATCCTATAAAGGTTCAGAATTATATGGGACTTCTCAATGGAAACCATGAAAGCCAGAAGGTCCTGCATAGTTGTGCTGCAGACACTAAGAGACCATGGATATAAGTAAAGAATACTATACCCAGCAAAGTCATCGATGGGGAAAACAAGGTATTCTGTGACAAAAACAGATTTAAACAATACATATCCACAAACTCAGCCCTACAGAATGTACTAGAAGAAAAACCTCAACCCACAGAAGCTAACTGTACCCACAAAAAATGCAATTAACTAATAACCCCTACCAGCACAACATAAAGAAGGGAAACACACAAAAACTACTACTGAAAAATAACTGGAATTAACAACCACTGGTCATTAATAACACTTAATATCAATGGACTCAATTCACCTATACAGAGATGCAGGCTAACAGAAAGTATATGAAAACAGGATTTAACCTTCTGCTGTGTACAAGAAAGACACCTCAACCCAAAGACAAACACTACCTTGGAGTAAAGTGTTGGAAAAAGTTTTTCCAACCAAGTGGACCTAAGAAATAAGCTGGTGAAGCTATCCAATATCTAACAAAATAGATTTCCAACTAAAATCAATTCGAAGAGATGGAGAAGGACACTTTATTCTCATAGCAAGAACAATAAATCAAGATGTACTCTCAATCCTGATCATCTATGCCCCTAATACAATATCACCCACATATGTAAAAGAAACCCTCCCACAATAATAGTAGGAAACTTCAACCCCCATTCTCACCAATGGACAGGTCAACCAGAAAGAAACTTAACAGAGTAATAAAAGAACTAACAGATGTAATAAAACAGTAACAGACATCTATAGAACATTCCACCAAAACACAAAAGAATATAACTTCTCAGCACCTCATGGAAACTTCTCTAAAATTGAGCACATATTCAGTAACAAAAAACCTCCACAGATACAAAAATTATTTCGGAGGAGGTGGAAACTTTTAAGTAAAAATAATAAAAAAAATTCCACCTCCTCCCATTTCCCTCCCACTCCCCCCTCCCCCTTCTCTCCCTCTCCAGTCTTAAGAGCAGTCAGGGTTCCCTGCCCTGCAGGGAAGTCCAAGGTCCTCCCCACTCCATCCAAGTCTAGGAACGTGAGGATCCAAACAGACTAGGTTCCGATAAACCCAGTTCATGCAGTAGAATCAAAACCCAGTGCCATTGTCCTTGGCTTCTCAGTCAGTCCTCATTGTCAGCCACATTCAGAGAATCCGGTTTGATCACATATAACTCTAACTTCTTATCTGCTAACTTTTACATCTTAATTTAACTCATCTCCATTAGTCTGTGCATCGCCACAAGGTTGTGATTTACCAGCAAAGTTTCAGTGCATCTGTCTCCAACAGCAGCTCCATGGCTTCTTCCTGACTCTCTGCCTCATTTCTCTGAGAATTCAGTTTAGGTTTTCACTACCTAGCTCTGTTCTATCAGACCAAACCAGTTTCTTTATTAACCAATGGTATTCACAGCATACAGTGGGGAATCCCACATCAAGGAGAGACTAATCTTTAACCTAGGTAGCAAATTAGAAGTCAGATCCTCCAAAAAAGAAAATCTAGATGCACCCAGTAGTGGTGGTGCATGCCTTCAATTCTAGCACTCAGGAGGCAGAGACAGGCGGTTATCTGTGAGTTCAAGGCCAGCATGGTCTGTCTACAAAAACTAGTTTCAGAACAGGCTCCAAAGCTACAGAGAAATTCTGTCTTGAAACCCACCCCCCTAAAAAATGATAAATAAAATAAGCCTAGATGCTAAGATTGTTAATACAATTGCAAACAAAGAAAGTAAAATGTTATAAAAAACGTGGAGTAAATTAAGTACACAAGAACCCATGAAAAGAGATATATAGGTCAAGCTTAGTTAAAGTAGTATTTTTTCTTATTTATATTTGTTTTTATTCCATAATTGGGATTATATTATGCTGACCTTCTTTTTAAAAATAAATTTATTTATTTATTTATTCTTATAATTTTATATACAAGCACAATATTTTTAGTATTTCTATTCTCTCCCTAGTCGACAACCCTTTCACATTTTTTCCATTCTCTCTCAAATTTATGATTCCTTATTATGCAATTATTATCATCAAATATATGAATATGGATATATATGTGAAGACATACACAGCCTAATATATTTAAAACCTACTAAGCAGCTTATTTTTCTCATTTGCGTATGTCTTTAAGACTGGACGCGTGAGACTGGATGACACTGAAGTGAGCATATCCCTGCAGAAAACTGCTTGTCTCTCTCTTAGATTGATGGTCCACATCTGTCATGTTGGAGAAGGGCCTTGTGGGGTTTCACTTACCTACATGAAAGTGAGAATTTTCATGAAGTGAGTCTTGTTTAGATAACCACATTGTTGGCTTCATGGGTACAGGCATGTTATCTGTTATTTCTAGAAGGTACTGTCTCAAAGTAGGTATGCTAATCATCTGCATCTTATAATATTTACTCTCATAACAGTTCCACAATTTCCCCTGCACCTTCAGTATAGGAGTTGCATTGCAGATGATTAATGTGTCCTGAACACTCCATAATAACTTACTGGTCATTTTTTTCAAATGTTGATATCTGTCATTTCTCTGTTGTTAAAAGATGCTTTGATGTTCTGTGAAAGCCTCACATTCCTGTGAATGCAATGTATGTTGAATACAGTTAGACATTTTACTGGTATAGGAAGGTGACAGCAGTAGGTTCTTCTCTACAATCTATGGCCTCACCAATTGTAGGTGGTTGGCTAGGTTTACGGAACAAGGCATGAATTCCCTTTTGTTGATAATGTCTTAAATCTACTCAGACAATGGTTGGTCAACTCTAAATTAAAGTGCAACTGCTGGAAAGTTTAGACTTCTTGCCAGTCAGGTCATTGTTTTGATTCACAAACTTTATATCTGGATAGGATTGTTGCTTAATTTTTTTCTCTTGGAAATTTTTCTATTATTTTGCACTACCCCAAGAATTAATTAGAAACAAGGTTTTCTAGTCAGTTCCAGCTGTATTCTCACATGTTTTATCTCTGAAGTATGTAGTACACTCAGCACTAGAGTTTGTCTTCACTTTCCAAAACACAATCAAGGGTGATGGTAATAGCTCATATTGATTGTGGAATCTCTTGAAATCTTCTAACAAAGGGAGGTTTCTTTTATGTGACACAAACTGAAGTTAGATAGTCTATTATGCTTGGAGGTGACAAAATTCCATTTGAACCATATATAACATATTATATAAGCAATTTTAAATGAGTTTCCAAAGTAACATATTTCCTTATGTGTTTTTCAAGCATCCTTATTGTTATTTATGTCCTGACTTTGAACTAAACTGAAGTCCTGGACATTGATTTTCTTGGGCATATATTTTCCAACTTTATCAAAAGAGATGAATTGATTTTTTTTCTTTAAACTTGAATATAACAGTTGGCCCTTGTCATATTATATACCTATCACATGCCCAGAAACTCCATGTCAAACTGTGTATAACACCAAGTAGAAACCTGTAGGTATAATAGACTAAACTAGTAATGGGAATAAGTTATAATAATGTCCAAAAAAAGATTTATGAGTTGCAACTTACAGGAATTGTGCATATGTTAGCAAATAACATTGTAGAAAATGTTGCATACAATTTTAGAGTTACTCTAATATTAATTATTCATTGACCATGAACAAAAATAAGGGGCTTTATTTATCATCAATATTACAAGCATAACCATAGTTAGAAAGAAGTAAGTAAGACAAATTAAAATGTGAACCATACACTTCAAGTCTAGCTATTCATTAACCTTTTTAATTGAAATATAGCAGACAATCTGAATTCACTGCCCAAAAATATATACACAACATTACAGTCAACATAAGGAGAAAACATATTTTGGGTCTCTTTCTTCAATTATGTCATGACTTTAAAATAAAAGTAATAGTACTTATTAAAATATACCTTGTACAAATGTTATTCCATTTAAATTCTACAGGAAATTTAGATTCATATGGCATTATTTATTAGAAAGAGAATAACTAACAATTCCCCACCAGTACCAGAAATAATATTTTTTAAAAAACTCTCATATTTTTGTATGGATATAAACCTGTTATGTAGACACATTTGGGATTTATTTTTAGCATAACTCAATTTTCTACATCTTCACTTTTTATAAAGCTAATATTACCAGGAACCATTTCAGAATCTGAATGACTGACAATCACATTCAGTAATATATATATACATATAGCTAAACTATGTGCTTACTACGGGAATATTATATTAAAATAATTTAATCTTGGCATTGCATTTCCTCTTCTTAATTCTCAGAATTGTCCGTAAATTTTAGATACACATTTCCTTGTAATTATTTATTATGTTTGCAATTGTCCCCTCACGGTCCTGACTTCCTTGCTCATGTTCTCCCTCTTGCTAGTCATTTGGACCTTGGGAGCTCAGTCCAGTGCTCCAGTGTGGGTCTTTGTCTCTATCTTCATCCATAGCCGGATGAAGGTTCTATGGTAATATGCAAGATATTCATCAGTGTGACTATAGGTTCAGGCACCCTCTCCTCTGCTGCCCACAGAACTTTTTGGGGAAATCCCCTTGGATACCTGCGAACACCGCTAAAGCCAAGACTCTAGCCAATCCTAAAATGGCTCCCTTGGTCAGGAAAACTTCCTTGCTCCCATATCCACCCTTCCTCCATCTCAATTATCCCATTCCCCCCAAGCTCTCCCCAATCCACCCCTTCTCACTTTTCTCTCCCCATCTCCCCTTCCCCCCAATCCACCCCTATCCCTCTGCTCTCAACTTTTGCCTGACGATCTTGTCAACTTCCAATATTCAGGAGTATAATATATGTTTTTCTTTGGGTTCACCTTCTTACTTAGCTTTTCTAGAATCATGAACTATAGGCTCAATGTCCTTTGTTTATGGCTAGAATCCGCTTGTGAGTGAGTGTGTACTATATTCCTCTTTTTGGGTCTGGGTTATCTCACTCAGTAAAGTGTTTTCTATTTCCATCCATTTTCATGCAAAGTTCTAGATATCATTTTTTTTTCCGCTGTGTAGAACTCTAAAGTAAATATGTGCCACATCTTCTTTATCCATTTTTCTATTGAGGGGCACCTAGATTGTTTCCAGGTTGTGGCTATTACAAATAGTGATGCTATGAACATAGTAGAACCTGCTGCTCTTTTGGATCCCGTGATTCAAGCAGTCAAGTGGAGGATTCTGATTTGTGAGTTTACCCTTTAATTAGAATTCAACATGAACAGGTAAATCTGTTGCCTAAACTGAGGTTTTATTCCCATGTTCTAGGGTCGATGATACAGCAAGATATTCTCCAAGCTGCCAAGAAAGGAAAGAGCACATCAGGCCAACTATAAAACATTTGATATACAATCTGCCATGCCTGTAAACTATGCTAGGACAATGATGGCAAAAACATTGTAGGGGTATCAGCTTGCCTGATATGTGTGAAGGTCTATTCCATGAGATGGAACCCATACCTGACACTGCCTGAGTGACCATGAACAAGAGACAATAGCCTGAAGACCTAGGTTAAAACCAAATACTATAGATCTTCATTAAATAAAAAAAACATGTAAGCCGGGCGATGGTGGTGGCGCACGCCTTTAATCCCAGCACTCGGGAGGCAGAGGCAGGCAGATCTCTGCGAGTTCGAGACCAGCCTGGTCTACAGAGCTAGTTCCAGGAGAGGCTCCAAAGCCACAGAAAAACCCTGTCTCGAAAAACCAAAAAAAAAAAAAAAATGTAACGGTAAAAACACTCATAAGACTGTTATATTCATAGATCAGAATCTTATTCAGAATTCATCAGAGAGGCTTCTCTTTCAGAAGATTAAAAAACCAGAGATACACAGATAGATAGATAGAGAGAGAGAGAGAGAGAAAGAGAGAGAGAGAGAAGAGAGAGAGAGATCGTGCTCTTGGGACATACAGCTAAAAATGAGATGTCTCGTTTCTTGAGTTCTTTATATATTTTGGAGATCAGACCTTTGTCTGTTGCGGGGTTGGTGAAGATCTTTTCCCAGTCAATGTGTTGCCTTTTTGTCTTAGTGACAGTGTCTTTTGCTTTACAGAAGCTACTCAGTTTCAGTAGGTCCCATTTATTCAATGTTGCCCTTACTGACTGCGCTGCTGGGGTTATACCTAGGAAGCGATTGCCCGTGCCCATCTGTTGTAGGGTACTTCCCACTTTCTCTTCTATCAGGTTCAGTGTGTTCAGATTGATATTGAGGTCTTTGATCCATTTGGACTTGAGTTTTGTGCATGGTGATAGGTATGGGTCTATTTTCATTCTTCTACAGGTTGACATCCAGTTGTACCAGCACCATTTGTTGAAGATGCTTTCTTTCTTCCATTGTATACTTTTAGCACCTTTATCGAAAATGAGGTGTTCATAGGTTTGTGGGTTAAGATCCGGGTCTTCTACACGGTTCCATTGATCAACTTCTCTATTTTTATGCCAATACCACACTGTTTTCATTACTGTAGCTCTGTAATAGAGTTTAAAGTCAGGGATGGTAATGCCTCCAGAAGTTCCTTTATTGTATAAGATTGTTTTGGCTATCCTGGGTTTTTTGTTATTCCATATAAAGTTGATTATTGTCCTTTCAAGATCAGTGAAGAATTTTAATGGGATCTTGATGGGGATTGCATTGAATCTATAAATTGCCTTTGGTAGGATTGCCATTTTTACTATGTTGATCCTCCCAATCCACGAGCAAGGGAGATCCTTCCATTTTCTGGTATCCTCTTCAATTTCTTTCTTCAATGCCTTAAAGTTCTTGTCAAATAGATCCTTCACTTCTTTGGTTAGAGTTACCCCGAGATATTTTATGCTGTTTGTGGCTATCGTGAAAGGTGATGCTTCTCTGATTTCCCTCTCTTCTTCCATATCCTTTGTGTATAGGAGGGCGACTGATTTTTTGGAGTTGATCTTGTATATGGCCACATTACTCATCCATTGCTGGTGGGAATGCAAACTTGTGCAACCACTTTGGAAAGCAGTGTGGCAGTTTCTCAGGAAAATTGGGATCAACCTACCCATGGACCCAGCAATGCCACTCTTGGGAATATACCCACGAGATGCCCGATCATATGACAAGGACATTTGTTCAACTATGTTCATAGCAGCATTATTTGTAATAGCCAGAACCTGGAAACAACCTAGATGCCCTTCAATGGAAGAATGGATGAAGAAAGTGTGGAATATATACACATTAGAATACTACTCAGCGGTAAAAAAACAATGAATTCACAAACTTTGCATGCAAATGGATGGAAATAGAAAACACTATCCTGAGTGAGGTAACCCAGACCCAAAAGGATGAACATGGGATGTACTCACTCATAACTGGTTTCTAGAAATAAATAAAGGTCAGTGAGTCTATAATTTGATATCCTAAAGAAACTAAATAGGAAGGTGAACCCAAAGAAAAACAGATAGATATCTGCAGTTCCTTGGGAAACTACAGCTCCCAGGATCCTCCAGTATTACCTGCCCACAGGTGCTCACGGATGTGAGGTCACCTTCCCAAAATACCCCGCGGCCTCCGTTAAAGGACCGCCACGAGACCCATTCGCCCCTTCCTCTTCGCTCCCCTTATTCCCTACCCCCCCCAATTTTTTTTTAATTAACCAAAGATGGTGAAATGCTGTTCCTTGGGGAACTACAGCTCCCAGAATCCTCCATTATTACCTGCCCACAGGTGCCCACGGATGTGAGGTCACCTTCCCAAAATACCCCGCGGCCTCCGTTAAAAGGCCGCCACGAAACCCACTCGCCCCTTCTGCTTCGCCCCCCCTCCCCCGTGTGTTTCACATATCTGCCCCTTCCTTGTGTGTCATTCCCTCTCCATTAAAGTTGTCTTTGTCTCCGTTGTACGTGTCCGTTCGTCCCGCGTGTTTACCCACACACCCTGCTGGCATCCCGCCAGTATCCCTCCGGCCGGTGCTGGCATCCCGCCAGCACCCCTCCGTTCCTTTCTTTTGGAACAACATATTGGTGCCGTTAAGACTCGGTGACTTCCGTCCCGGGCCCCCTCTATCTGAGGCCTCGCCTCCGGGCTTCCATCGTCTCCCGGAGTCTTGGGCCTCTGCCCGGACGAAGCCGCAACCGGGGCCTACAGCCACTTCCGCGTCCTTCTGCCACAGACAGCTAATCCGTGAGTTTGACCGCGTTCTACCCGCCCCTGGTTAACGCTGATTCCGCCTTATTCTCTTTTCTTCCTTTTCTTCCTTCTCTCTCTCCTCCGGGCCTGCAATTGCAGGCACCTATCCGGCATTAAGCCTACCGGGGTCTCGCGTATACGCGGGACTACCTAAAATCCGGCTTTTTAGCCTAACCGGGACCGCGCGCACGACGCGCAGTTGCCTATTCTCCGGCTTGATCTTCTCCCTCCGCCCGGCTGGGGATTCTTTTCCCTATCGCTAGGCTAGAGTCGATTTTGCCTACTGAGGCCTCCGGAATTTTGGGGACGCCCTCATTCCGAGATTGCCGCGTTCACGGGCACCTCTCTTGTGCCCCATCCAGGCGAATCTACCGTTCACCATGGGATCCAAACCCCTAAACCCATCTCCAAATTCTCCGCTCGGTCAACTCTCACGTTTTTCCACTATCAGGCGGCGGAAGCAATTAACAGTTAAAATGACGTCGGACTTCTCTCTGTCTCCCCCCCGCCCAACCCCGCTTCCTCGGTTTTCCAGAGCACCCCCGCGATGCCTCTCAGATTCCAACCCCCCCCTGCAATCTCTAAGTTTCTCTTCCTTCCGCAGGTTCCAGACGCCAAAAGGAATCATTTAAGTCTCTTCCCCCCGGGGGAAGCCTCTAACCGGTCCATTTTTGCTCCCCACAGCGCAAACAGCTAGCGGTTTCCTTTTGGAAGCGTTGGATACGCGCCCCTGCTCTTGGACTCGGCAAATCCCAACTCCCCCCCCCCCGCAGGGACTGCCCCTTCCCGCAAGAGCCCCTCATGAATATTCATTCAACAGGTCTCACAAGCAGCGGGAGGCCTTTCCCGCCTCAGGCTGCAAAAGCAGCCAGATTAAAGCACCTCCCCCTAGATATCCCAAAGCCTCTTTAGGCTCCAGCCATCACTCACTAACCACCACTCTTCGCTTGTTTAGCCTCCTGCCAGCAGAGTTCAATTCCCCAGGATTTTCACACACCTTATTACCCTCAGACCCCAGTCTCCAGGTAAGGTAAAACGGACTAAGGGCACTTTAAAAGCCCCCATCAAGATGTCACAGGAACTCCATCTGGATTGGGTAAGACTTCTGCTCCTTGCCCTTCTCAGGCTTCGGGCTCTCCCAAAGGGCCCTTTCCCAAATGGCAGGGTCCTTTCAGAGTAATTCTTCTAACCCCCACAGCTGCCAAACTTGAAGGAATCCCCCATTGGATTCACCTCACACACCTCAAACCGGTTGTTTCCACCAACCCCTCATATACGGTAACCCAGACAGGGCCCTGCTGCCTCAAATTCCAAAAAAAAACAGACTCAAAACCCTCTACTCCAGGCTAAGAAATATAATAAACTCATCTGCAACTTAATCTTTCTGTGCTAATATACTCTCCTTCAGAATCCCTCATTGGATTCACTTGTTGTACCTTAAATCTATCTCCACAGCTCAACTTAACCTTTCTATGCCAATATACCCCCCTTCAAATCCCTAAAATAACCATCAGTTGTCGTTACAGATCATCAAACGGAAAGCCAAGGTCTTGGGCGGTAAGCAGACTATTACCTGACATAACATAGAAATCAGGTCAGTCATTGATTTTTCCCAAGACACTCTTTTAAGCTCCTGGAAGCGGACAAACACAAGCGGATCACTAATGGGAATAAGTATCATCTCTTTGTCTTCTGCTCTGAATGTTGCCTCTTCTGTTCTCAGGCTGGGGCTCTCCCCTTTCTGCCTCCCCTTGCTCAGTCACAATTCACCTGTCACCCTCCCACAGAGTCACACAGTAGACCCCAACCTCCATTCTGAACCCTAAAGTATGCCCTGTTCGTTCTCTTGACACAGGCCATCACTTCTCCTTCCACTTCTCGTCATCTTCCCTCTACCGATAACCCCCTACCCCCCAATTTTTCTTTACTAATGCAGCTCTTGCCTTCCAGCGTTTGTCACTGAAGCCAACAAGATCACCACACAGGACACCGGATGATTGGCCATCCCAAGACGCCAGCGGACCACCGGATACTCCCTGGACCCCTCAACGCTTAAAAGACGCCAGCGGATCACCGGACACCCCCTAAACCCCACAACGCCCAAAGCCAGCAGGAAGCAGTTACAAGAGACCGGGCGACGCCCCTATTCCCTACACCCCCCCCCCTCAATTTTTCTTTTTTAATTAACCAAAGATGGTGAAATGCAGTTCCTTGGGAAACTACAGCTCCCAGGATCCTCCAGTATTACCTGCCCACAGGTGCTCACGGATGTGAGGTCACCTTCCCAAAATACCCTGCGGCCTCCGTTAAAGGACCGCCACGAGACCCATTCGCCCCTTCCTCTTCGCTCCCCTTCTTCCCTCCTCCCTCCCCCATCCTTCTGTGTCTCACACACCTGGTTCCTTATTGTGTGACCCCTTCCCCTATTAAAGTACCCGCGTGGGAACTGCGTGTCTGTGTTTGTCTCCGCCGTACGTGTCCGTTCGTCCCGCGTGTTCACCCACCTCCCCTGCTGGCATCCCGCCAGTATCCCTCCGGCCGGTGCTGGCATCCCGCCAGCACCCCTCCGTTCCTTTCTTTTGGAACAACAATATCCTCCTGGTTATGGGAAGTAGACTAGATTGCCTAGCAAAAAACTGGGATCTTGGGGGTGTGATGGGAGGGGGGGTAAGGGGAGAAGGGGAGAGAAATGTGAGAAGGGGAGGGTGGGGGGAACTTGGGGAAACAGGATGATTGGGATAAAGGAAGGTTGGGTAGGGGAGCAGAGAAGCACACATCTTAATTAAGGGAGCCTTCTTAGGGTTGGCAAGAGACTTGGATCTAGAGGGGCTCCCAGGTGCCCAGGGCGATGTCCCCAGTTAGTTCCTGGGGCAGCTGAGGATAGGGAACCTGAAATGACTCTATCCTATAGCCATACCGATGAATATCTTGCATATCACCATAGAAACTTCATCTGGCTATGCATGGAGATAGAGACAGAGACCCACACTGGAGCACTGGACTGAGCTCCCAAGGTCCCAATGAGGAGCAGAAGGAGAGAGAATATGAGCAAAGAAGTCAGGACCACAAGGGGTGCGCCCACCCGTGGAGACAATGGGGCTGATTCTTTGGGAGCTCACCAAGGCCAGCTGGACTGTGACTAAAAAAGCATGGGATAAAACCGGACTCTCTAAATTTGGCGGACAATGAGGGCTGCTGAGAAGCCAAGGACCATGGCACCGGGTTTTGATCCTGCTTCATGTTCTGGCTTTGTGGGAGCCTACCCAGTTTGGATGTTCACCTTCCTAGACCAGGATTGAGGGGGGAGGACTTTGGACTTTCCACAGGGCAGGGAACCCTGACTGCTCTTCAGGCTGGAGAGGGAGGGGGAGGAGTGGGTGGAGGGGAGGAGGAGAGGGAGGAGTGGGAGGGAAATGGGAGGTGGGGAGGAGGCTGAAATTTCTTTCTTTTTTTCCAATAAAAAAAAATCTTAAAAAAAAATGAGATGTCTCCACAAAACCCTTCACTTCAGAGCTCAGGGATCCCTGTGAAAGAAGTGGTATAATGAAGTGGGCAGAGAGAGGGGACAGAGGCGAACAGGAGAGCAAGGCCCTCTAAAACAGCTGGTTCAAGCTCATATGAACTCAGAGACTGAAACAGCAATCACAGGGCTACACAGGTCTGTACCAGTTCCTCTGCTTATATACTATAGCTTGCATTTAGTACTTTTATGGTACTCCTGAATGTATAAGCAAGTGAGTCTCTAATTCTTGTGCCTTTCATTGGGATTCTTTTAATCTTCTAGTGGGTTTTCTTCTCCAATTTTCATATGAATTTTTTTATCTGATTATATTTCATTTTGTTGTGTTTTATCTCTTCGAATCCTGTTCTTTCCTAGAGACTGAAAGAAAAGGAGCAGATCTTGATGGGAAAGGTGATTGGGAGGAATTAGGTGACATAGAAGGATTTTGTATGAGAAAAAGATCTGTGTTTAACAAAAAGGGAAAATAAATTCTGTCAATAATAAATTAATAAACATAAATGTATATGCAATGTATATTTATATATGTATATATATATAATATAGAAGCCTGTAAATTATGTTACTTTTATGGTTCACAAGTTAATTATACTAATGTTGTTTTATAATAAATATGTTCAATTTTCTTAACTATATTAAATACAAATGCACAGATTATTAATCATAAACAAATTTTATTTATAATATAACATGGTATTAAGTTATACTTAACAATTTTGCTAAAATTGTTATAATATCCTCATTCTGTGGTGAAATACATCAGAAAATCTTCAAAGAATCTTTTATATTTTGTTATCTTCATTTAATTTTCAGTATTATATGTAACTAATCATGTACCATTGGTGCAGGACAATTGTCTATATTCTGTTAATTATGTTCTAAATAAATGCTGATTGGCCAGTAGCAGGCAGGAAGTATAGGCCGAACAACCAGACAGGAAGTAGAGGTGGGTCAATGAAAACAGGAGAATTCTGGGAAGAGGGAAGCTCCCTTTGCAGTCCTGTCCAGACACGGAAGAAGCAAGATGTAGCTTTGCCACTGACAAAGGTACTGAGCTAACACAGATAAGAATAATGGACTAATGTACATTATAAGAGTAAATAAGAAGCCTGATCTAATGGGTCAATCAATTTATAGTTAATGTAGACCTCTTTGTGATTTCTTTGAGACTTAATGACTGTGGGAACCAGGCAGAACAAGGACTGGGCAGAACAGAAAACCTCAGGCAACATAACCTAGTTGTTCTTTCTTACAGCTTTGCATACTTATTTCTAAGCAAGTTAATGGATTCTTGTTTTCCTCCTTTTTGCTTGGCATTAATTTCCAGATGAGATGATTGATTTATTTTTCATGTTTAGGAAATTCAACTGAATATTTAATACATGAACATTATATTCACTTATTATTAAGCTATATAAGATGTTGTCATTTTTACAAGAGGAAGTATGAATATGTGTTCTTATATGTACCGGGTTTTAATTTCAAATGCAGATGATTCGGTTTATTTCTCAAAGTGTTGTATTATATGAATACGTTAAAAGAGTCACTATTCTATATTTTAGGGAAAACCCTCCAATTTGGTATTTTGCTATACAAAATGATATAATTTCTGGCTGTCACTAAACACATAAAATCTAAGCAATGTACAACTCTACTTTAGTCACATACTGTAACATACTGTAAAGCGCAAGGAGAATGGAACTAAAGTAGAAAAAGTTACCTTCACTGTAAAACGTCAGTGCTGTTGATTTGATTTTTAGTGTGTTCTAATCCTCAATACCAATTAGCATATTTTATGACTCTATTTGGATGCTCTCCAAACTTGTCTGTGCCACTACTCTTCATAATGACTTTATTTAAAAAAGGCTGCCTCAGCCTTTGCTGTTTAGAGGTGGTCTGCTATCAACTGCTGGGATTGCTACATATATTAAGCAGATGTCTCTGCTACAGATTTTTAATTAGTTGAAGAGTATTTGTAATTTTCCTCATATTTCCAAGGATATTAGTCATTCATTGCCAGACCTCCAGGTCACCATTCAAATCAGACAGAAAGCACCCAAGGGAAGGCAGCATCCAAGGCCAAGCATATGTCTTGGTACTTTCTCAACTTAACAACTTATCAATGACGGTGCAAAAAAAAAAAAAAAGAGTAACAAATGAGAGAAAGAGGGACAGGAACAAAGGAAGGAGAAAACGAAGGAGGAAAGAAAAAGGAAGGAAGGAAGAACAAAAGAAAAGTAAAAGAAAGTCAAACATTCAAACATTTCATTCTCAGTTTATAGTTTATGAAAGAATGTTTAATAATCACAGTTTTCTGAGAATGACCCTTATGATCATTCAGTTATTCCAGGGAGAAAATATTGATAAAATATTTGAGTACCCAGATGATAAAAGTAAGATTTTGACTGTACAATTGGCCACAAACCACCTGGATGGAAATGAGAGAGAGCGAGATAATATTTATGATCTACATGAAAGAGTGAGCAGGAAGTGTTTAAGATGCTCATCGTATGTGAAATTCAAGATTGCAGAAGTACCTGGTAACTCTACATCTCCTAATGGTTTGGAAGAGGGTGTGGCAAGATCAGTCATAGCTTTTACTTCTTCCCATTGCCTTGCTTAATATGGGGTTGTAAAGATTATATTATCACCTTCATGTGAAAATTTAGTGCACAGAAAGTACAAGCAAAGTGCTGGTTGTTTAACATAAAACATCGTAAATCCCCATTAAATTTTCCCCTATTGAATCTTTGTTCTTTGGATTGAGGTGTTTACATCCATTTAAAAATCGATCTGTTAACCAATTGGTGATAGATTTTAGTAAAAATTGTCCAAAAGATGATAAAAAAAAATGCCAACACAGAGACAATGTAGTACACCATACAAATGGACATGCATGCAAAACCTTTGGATGGAGATGGCAGTTTTTCATTTTTCAATTGAAAAATTCCAAATCAGATTTTGCATATGATTAATCAGAAAATCATGTAAAATGTACAGCATAGTTTCTGACAAAATCAAAGCATGATTTGTTTTATTTTCTCTTGATGTAAATGCTGAAACTAAGGTTTAAAAATACTTCCACAGAGGAAACATTGGTAAATCTTGTCAAACTGATATTTCCTTTATTTGGTTGGTATTACCAGTTTGGGAGTTCTTAATATTTTTTAGTTTGCTGGGTTCATGTTTGGTATTTATTTTATTGATTTTATTCAGGGTTTCCTTTATTTTGTCAAGTGAAATTTTTTTCAAGTCCAACCTATATGATGTTCTCCATGCTTCTTGGTCATTGTTAGGAGCCTTCTTTTTGTTGGGGTAATTTTCTTCTATAATTTTGTTGAAAATATGTTCTATGCCTTGACTTGTGTTTCTTTTCCTTTTTCTATTCATATTATTGTATATGTTTGGCCATTTCAGGAAGTCCAGAATTTCATGAATATTTTGTGCCTGGAATTTTGCCAATTTTACACCTTTTTTGACTGTTTTATCCACTTTTTCTATCAGGGATTCATTACCTGATATTCTCTCTTTTATCTCTTGTTGTCTCGGTGAGGATTTTTTCTGAGGTTCCTCTTCGAGTTTCTAAATTTTACATTTTCAATTATAATTTATTTTGTTCTTTTTTTAGTAATATTATTTCTACTTTCATGTTTTAAACAGTTTCTTCAATTCATTCCACAGCTTTTAGTTTCATTGATATATTTAAACATATCCACTTTAAGGTAAGTAAAGTACACAAACTAGCTATTTTGAAGTTCTTGTCTTGAGTTTCAGCTGAAATGTATTTGTCAGAGTCAACTCTAATAAGGTTACTGGTTTCTGGTAGAGACCTGTTGTTCTGGTTGGCATTAGTGGTTTCTTTACTAATGTCTAAGTATCTGTGTTTGGTATGATTATACTTCTACATTTTGTAAGCTTATCTTATGTTTGTTGAGTGCTTGTTCTGTTCCTTGATTTCTGTTGTCCTGCCTAATTCTCAGGAAAATGTGGTGGTTGTTGGTTACCTGGAAAGGAATACTTCTGAGATCCTACAAGTTGTGTCCCTTTGCGATTCAAAGTAGAATATATTTCTGGTTTTTGGAAGCAGACATGAAGTGATGAGAATATGCTATAAGGGGGGAGGATTTAGTGGGGTCCATAGGAGGGAAGGAAAGTTGCATCTGCTCCAAGGATCTATAGAGTCCCTAGGTAATAGAGAGAAGACAAGCCCCTGCGCGTAGCCTGTTATGAGGCTGGGATGGGACTGGGGATTTGTAAAAAAAGATCAGGAAGGAAACTGGGGATTGACTACCTCATTCTTAAGCCACTACTAGCTGGTTTGTTTTCAAGATAGAGAAAGCCTCCAGTGAAAGACAAAAACTTGAATACATGTCCAGAAACAAAACACATTTTTTTTGTTTCATTCTATTGTTCAGAATCCATTTTCCTTTGCTTCTTAAATTTGGCTTCTGTATAGAGATCCACATAGTGTTCAGTGGGTATCCTGCAGTTATAAAGAGTCACACACATCTCATGTAGTAATAGGTGCGGCGTGGCTGCATCCTCAGCACCCCGGCTGCCTGCTAGCTTATGCCCCGAAATAACAACACATAAACTGTATTCTTTTAATCACTGCTTGGCCCATTATATCTAGACTCTTCTCGGCTAACTCTCTCACCTGGACTAGCCCATTTCTTATAAGATGTATAGCACCCCAAGGTGTGCTTACCGGGGAGATTCTAGCCTACGTCCATTCTGGGTCAGAGCTTCACCATGTATGCCTCAGAGAGCAGAACTATCGCATCTACCCAGGAGAGGGGAGCATGGCACCTCTGAGCTCACTTTCTCTTCCTCTCAGCATTCTGTTCTGTTTACTCCTCCCACCTATGTTTTAACCTATGAGGGCCAGCCAAGCAGTTTCTTTATTTTTTAACCAATGACCTTCCTCCATCAGTCTCAACTGTCCATACCTCTTCATCTAGAAACAGCACCTTGTAACACCACTGTCATCCACACTGAGATGTGAAGTAGTTTTTGCCTTGTACTGAAATTGTTTAGTTTAAGTTTACAGCACCAAGCATAACTCCTCTTCTATTCACTGAATCTTGGATACAAGTAAAGAGTGTGGATTATCTCTAAGGTAAAGGGCCACTATTGTGCCATTGAAGATATTGTACTGTGAATTTATCAGTCAATAAATTTTATCTTTGCTTCAATTTTAGACTCTTTTCTATCTTGTAAGTAATTAGTAGGTGAAGAAAATGACCACATTCCTATACCATTAGTGGCTATCATATACTGAAAGTACCAAATAGTTTCTCTAATAAGGATAGATAGAAGACTTAAAAATAGTGATACATGCTGCACTAATACTGGTGTGTCAAAGTAAAATCAAGTTCCCAATAATTTCATCTGCAAATTAAACAAGAGTCCACCTTACAAAACACCAAAAAGAGATAGGCAACTTGGTGATGATATCAGCTAATTAAACATGCTTAATTGATTCTATATTCCCTTAGATTCTTTCCAGCTGCAATGATAAATACTCTGACTAAAGCTCATAGTTTGTAGTAATAGGGAGCGGCAGAGCTGCTGTGTCCCTGTCATCCAGCCGCCCACATGGCTTAGTTTATGCCCCAAAATAATTACATGGAAACTATTCTTTTAAACATTGCCTGGCCCATTACTGGCTAGTTCTTCTGGGCTAACTCTCGCACCTGGACTAGCCCATTTCTTATAAGGTGTGTAGCACCCCAAGGTGTGCTTACCGGGGAGATTCTAGCCTGCATCTGCCTGGAGTGGGAAAATCATGGTGACTCCTCACTCAGCTTTCTTCTCCCAGAATCCTGTTCTGTTTACTCCACCCACGTAAGGGTTGGCCTATCAATGAGCTCAGGCAGTTTCTTTATTAATAAGAAATCATTCCCACATCATTTCCCCTTTTTCTGTTTAAACAAAAAAGAAGGCTTTCAATTTAACATAGTAAAATTACATATAGCAAAATAGTTATCAAGTAAGAATTACAGTTACAATATTTATATCTACTTTATCTTTTATCATAACTAAGGAAAATTACAACAATGTATCCATTCTTCAACTCCATCAAAGACTCCAGAAGGATATAATACTAAACAAGAAATAAGAAAACTCTAGAAATGACAGAGACATCTCGTTGCCTGGACAGTCACCCAAAGTTCCTCTGTACTGTTGGAGCATCTATCTTCGGCCTTCAGGCCCACAGTATCCAGCAGACATTTTCATGAAGCAGGAAATTTCAAAGACAGTTCAGTCACTTTCTGCTGTGTCCTGCAGAATGTCTCGTAGACTCTTTCATGGGTCAGGAACCCCGAAAGACCGTCTCACCTTTAGGCAAGTTTAGCAGTCCTCTCTCTGCGGGTTCTTTGTGTCCAGTTTATGCAACAGTCCAGGCAAGAACAGTCTCTTGCCCAAATGTCTATCAAGCTCCATAAGGATCCTCTTCGATGCCCATATTCCTCTCGAAGTAGATTGGTGCTATCAGGAGCAGATGTGTCTCATTGTCATGAAAAGCCCTAAGTTATTAAAACATTAAATGCCATATTCTGCAGTCTTTGAAAGATATGAAGAATGCCTATCTGAAATATATCTCTATATATCTAGAAAATCTAACGTGACTACAAGCTTGACTATTATTTAAGATTATTTAACAACAACTTATATTTCCTAATTATACATTACATTTTAAAAATGAACTACACAATCACAATACCTTAATCAAGATCACAAATACATATACATATAACAAAATTGACTTTAAAATCCACATCAATGCAAATTATTCATATCTATATCATATCCCCCTTTAAATGTAAAAGAACAGTTATAAACAATGTTTTGGGAACATGGGTGCAGTTTTTTTTTTCTCTAAACTGCTTTCTGCTGAATGGGGGCATCGTTAATTAGGTCTTTCATGGTATAACCTGTGTGCCAGGGTCATCTCAGTGGGCAGTTGAGTGAAGTAATTTTTTGAGGGTGTTTGCAACAACCTTTTAGGAGGGCATGGTCTATCATACCATATTGGAATAGAAGAAATCCATAGGGTCTGGTCCTCTGTGAAAACAAAAGAAGACCCTCTCCAAAGCATCATATCCTTAGACCCAAATTTTGAAATCGTAATACCCTTATATCCATTTTGGTTTTGCTTGGCAGCCCATGTAATGAAATGACTTTTTGTACTTAGCTCCTTCACAGTCAAAAATTTTAAAGAAAACATAATGTACATAATCCAAACTCTCTCTGAATTTTTCATTTTTACGTGGCTTATTTTTCTTTTTTTCTTTTAATCTCTTAACTATCTGTACTCTGTCTCTTTAAAGATTTTACCTTTTTATTTTTAAAGGCATTAACTTTATTTTCTCTCTATATATATATTTTTTTCTCTCTCAAGCCTACGCATATTCATCCAACATTGTGATCCATTTAGTGGTCTGTCTGAATCTGTTTTATTGTGAATCTGTAATTTTTTTACTATCCAGGAGCACTTTGTTTTGCGCCTTAAGCACTTAAGAATCTAAGCTGTGACATTCCTAGGTCAAAAACAGGTACTGCCTGCAGGCCCCGCCCAGTCCAACATGGCTGAGCCACTCATGCCTCTGATCCTTGCACATTGCACCAGTAGTATGGTGGAGCTGCTTGTGCCTGTGAGCTGCGGCACGCAATGTCCCCCTTTTAGGCACACAGCAGTCTAGTTGCCATCAAACAAATCATAGCACTTTACTCCAAATGCGCCATTCAAAAGCTCTGTCTCCCCCAGGAGCCAGACAGAGATCGTAATGGCGGCATAGCCCAGAAAGCTGGCATTTTAAAACAGCCAGTTTTTTCCTGCTGCTGAGTCAGGACAATTTCTTTGCGGCATGCAACCCAGAAACAGCAAAAAAAAACTATGTTAAACTCTCTCTCTGTCCTTTTTAAGCCCTCTCAGGTTTTACGTGGAGTTCATTAGCACATTGGGTGCCAATTTGTAGTATTAAGGAGCAGCCGGGCTGTGTCCCCGCAACCTGCTGCATGGCTTAGCTTATGCCCTGAAATAATTACATGGAAACTGTATTCTTTTAAACATTGCCTGGCCCATTATTGGCTAGTTTTTCTGGGCTAACTCTTGCACCTGGACTAGCCCATTTCTTATAAGGTGTGTAGCACCCCAAGGTGCGCTTACCGAGGAGATTCTAGCCTGCCTCTGCCTGGAGTGGGAAAATCATGGCGACTCCTCACTCAGCTTTCTTCTCCCAGAATCCTGTTCTGTTTACTCCACCCACCTAAGGGTTAGCCTATCAATGAGCTCAGGCAGTTTCTTTATTAATAAGAAACCATTCCCACATCAATAGTTGAAGTTATAAACCATTATGGAAAAAAATTCATGTAAGTAAGAACTAAAGGCAGCTAGCATTTTTACATTCACAATTAAAAATCAAACGAATAAGAGCTGTTTTGGTAATGTTCAACTCTCCTTCCTCCAAGATTCCAACCAAGTAAATGTAGAGCACTCACAAAAAACTGTTAATGAACCTCAATTAATAAATGAAGATAAATAATACGATAAAACTAAAGAAAGATATGCCTTTACAGGCATAGACAGAAGTCCATTGCCTAGATTCTGTCAAGTAGATAATAAACACTAACTATAATGTTGTCCGGAACAAACCAATAAAAATCATATTGAAGGCTTCATGATTCTTGACACCTCAAAGAAAAACATTTTTTATCTAACCATTTGAGTTTTTAGAGAAAATAGATTTATGTTCATGAATAGAAATGACTAATGATATGTCTTCATTATCTCTACTATTACAAAAGAGGTTGAATAAAACCACAATTATTCCATTCACTGTAAATGACATCAGTTTTTTTTTGAAAAATCACCATTATATTTTATTCAAATGTTTTTTTTTGAAGGTAAAATATTTTCTGAAGCTTGCTGAAAACTTCAAGATGATATCAGAGGCCTACCAAATCAAGAACAAATGAAGTGAAAATGTTTTTCTCTAACATAGAACTTTCCACTCTTCTGATACAACATAAGGGCATTTAGAAGATGAGGCAGCCTATATGTGAAGCATTGAGTTTTTAGAGAAAATAGATTTATGTTCATGAATAGAAATGACTAATGATATGTCTTCATTATCTCTACTATTACAAAAGAGGTTGAATAAAACCACAATTATTCCATTCACTGTAAATGACATCAGTTTTTTTTTTTTTGAAAAATCACCATTATATTTTATTCAAATGTTTTTTTTTGAAGGTAAAATATTTTCTGAAGCTTGCTGAAAACTTCAAGATGATATCAGAGGCCTACCAAATCAAGAACAAATGAAGTGAAAATGTTTTTCTCTAACATAGAACTTTCCACTCTTCTGATACAACATAAGGGCATTTAGAAGATGAGGCAGCCTATATGTGAAGCATTAAGATATAAAAGTTTTCTTCAAAAGATAAAACATATTTGCACCTCATATGAAAAGATAAATGCCATCGATCAGTATCACCAATAATAACCTTACTTTTAATTTCTGCCAACTTAATTATATTTTAAGATTTTTGACACTATTGGGAAGATATATGCAAGTCATTATAACTACAATCTAGAGGTTATTTTCTCTTTAATATATTGCAATACTTTATCCTTCTTAGAAATGTTTTTTTGTGTGTTTTTGCTGCCTCTTCAATAATCTGTTGGGCACTGGATTCCCCACCCTCTCTCTCTCTCTGTCTCTCTCTCTGTCTCGTGTCTCTCTCTCTGTCTCATGTCTCTCTGTCTCTCTCTCTGTCTCATATATATACATACGTATATATATGTGTGTGTGTTTGTGTAAGTCCACATATACCTGTGCGTAATTTATATAGATTCTAGATACAAAGACTGATTCTGATTCCTCATCAGGAACTATCAAATTTACTTCCTGAGAAAAGATCACTTGCTGGGATTTGGGACTCAAGACTCAGTAAAGGCAAGTAGGCTAGAATATATGAAAGATCTTCCTGTATCTGTCTGTACATACTGGTTGCTTTGCTTTTTCCTTACTTAAGGGATATGTAGAATTAGGTTGCCAGGATTTTGTGGTAAGCATTTTCCAACTGAGCTATCTCTTCTAAACCCCTGATTGTCAATCTGAAATAATTAGCATGATTTTCTCTTATAGTCTCACTCTTACACACAAACATTAAATTAGTAAAGACAAATGTTTTTCAAGACCAAATAAAGTTATTAGATTGTTGTGCATGTGTACCTGACAATGAGGTTATTGTTATCTCAACTCTTCAAATTAAAAATATTGGATTCTGCTTTACATTTTAATCATGTGTTAGCATCATCATAGATTTTAGATGCCTCATGAAAAAAGACTCTATTTTTGATGCTAAAATTAAGCATAATAATATGCTGTGTTTTTTGTTTGTCATTTTCATGATTTGATATCCAGAGGGATGATATTCTGTCTTTGCCTAATCTCAAAATAATGAAGTTTTCAGGCTAAAAATTTTCGTGCTTGGATAGGTAGGGTTAGATCAGAAGAAGTTATAGAAAACTGATCTTTTGTCACAATCTAATAAAGTATTAATATTTAACTAAATACATTTAATAAATGTCTTGTTTTATAGAGAATGTTGGAAGAATATAAATATTTAAATGTAATAAGAAAATTTTTCCACTTTCTGATTTCATTTGTATAATAAAAGAAATACATTCCCATATCTTTAAGGATAAATATACAAATATTTTGATGTTATCAACTTTATTTTTTAAAAATGTACATTATATTAAAAATTATCTTTCTGACTTTAAAATTGAGTTCTCCTTTAAAGAAATAAATATTCATAGTAAAATTTGTCTTATTTCAGTGACATAAAGCATATATTTCTCTTAAGAGGCCTGAGTGTTTAAATTTCTGTCACTCAATGGGTCAGCTAGATTTGTAGATGAATCCTGCCTTTAAAAAGAATAATGAAATAGTCATGAAATAGATTAACGGTGTGTATCTATATAATTCACACACACACATATATTAAATGACTAAATGCTTCATTGTACCATTAAAAATTAACATTGAAGAAAACAACACAAAGCAGTGACAAGTAAACTAAGACAATGAAAAAAATGAAAAGAAATAAATTATATTAAATATTCTATGTTACAGTCATTGTGCTCTCTTGTCATTGGGGCTCAATCCTGAAATTCATAGTTTCTTCCCGTGAGAAGGCACTCTTGTCCTTGCCTTCATTTTTGCTGATATTTCATAATAATGTCTATTTGATAAGAAGAAGGTACATTGGGCTTTCAACCTCGAAAATCACTTTATCAAGTTTGAATAGAGGTGAAATAAACAAAATGTCTATTTATGCATTCTATATATTTAATTCACAAAATACAAAGATGGATCAAAAAAGGACAACTCAGATATCTCAGTGCTTCTCCATAGCCATAAAACTTAACACTTAAAATGTTCATTTAAAAGATTAGCCAATGCTTGGATTCTCTATAACTGTTAGTTATACACATTATACACATCAAATCAACTATTTTCACAGAAGAATTCTACAATTAATAAAATCCCACAGGTTTATTATAACTTCTATTCATTTTCATCAATTTCCTTTGATAGTTGTTTATATATATATATTACCTTAGTATATTAACAAAATTATTGATAACCATCAAAAAAAGTTATAACTGTATCTTATCAAAAATAGTAATTATAAAAGTGTTAGTCACATCATAATAATAAATAATAAAAAGTGATTAAAACCAAAATAATTTGCAAAATTGAAATCTTTATCAAAATATATATATACTTGTTTTTTTATTAAATATTACTTCCATTTTAAATAATAGCCTGACTTAAATTTCCATCTTTCAATTGCAAGAGAAGAGCTCTCTTTAGGGACTGGGTAACACGTCTCCTTCCCTTCTTTCATGAAATTTTCAAGCAAAACGTACTGAAAATATGTTGAAATGCAGAGGACTTATCTACAACAGACTACACTTCATTGTTATTCATCCTTCAGAAGAAAACCTTTCAGCCCAGAAAGTGAAATAATTTCGTGGGCACAGAAGCCAGGCTATAGTGCTTGGAATCAAGCTTTGCAAAGGTCAGACCCTCTTTCCCTAGCTGTCCTGAACCTTAGAAAATTTGACTCTTCATGAACATTAGTTCCTAACAGTTCTTCTTGCTTGTCTGCTTGTCTGTAAATAGTACAACTTTTGCTCATACCTAAGTGAACGAAATGGTAATGCAAGTGATAAATATATATTTGATTAGGCAACTGGATATGCTGTGAGATTCAAAGCTTTAGAAACTCTGATAGAATTATGGATGCTGAGTACATGCAATGAATCCTTTCAGACTTAGGAGTCTTTAGGAAGGCAAGTTACTCAGAGTCTACCTCTGAGATAGGTAATTATGGGTTTTCCCAAGTGCTGATAGTTGTGTATGTATGCTCTTCTACTAAACAGCAGTGTCTCACTAGGTTAGGTACTTTCTTATTTATTTACCATTATTGGGATATAATCATACCTATGTTCAAGTTTCTACATGGTTTTTCATAAAGCATTTAAAATTGTGTAATTAACAGGCAGAAATTTTAATTTCTATTTAGTCTATAATTTATAAGTTATTTACATACATTGTAAATACATTTTAGAGCTCTGTAGCTACTATCTTTTCCTCCATTCATATTAGTTTCTTTAAGGAATGAATAATATTTAATATAAATATAATATTGCAATCATTTATAGACATATTTATTTTTCTCTGTGTGAAATAATTTCATGCTCTTCAGTAACAAAACATTTTCTATATCTCTTTGAAAATGTAATTGTTTTATTTTCACAGTTAGATTTTTTAAATTACATTACAACTCTATGTTCAATTGTGGAATTTGGCAGGTCTTTAGAGTGTTATTAGATTGTTTCGATATTTACATGGCAAAATCTATAGCTAATTCTGCTCCACAGAACCCAGTACAGCAAATTACAAGTAATTGGACATAATCCCGCATGCTGCGATTAAAGGTGTGAGTCACCACTGCCCGGCTATGTTAACATCTTTTATTCCTGTAACTTCATCATTCTCTACATGAAATAAATTATTTCCTAATAAATTATGTAATATCCTTATGAGATCCTGCCAAGAAGTGTTATTTAATAACATAAATTAGAGAAGGAATATATTTCATTAAAAATTTTAATATATTTTTTTTCTCATTTTACATAGCTATCCCTGTTCCCACTTCCTCCCCTTATCCTTCTCCCCTGACCTTGCCACCCACTCCTCAGAAAAGGTAAGGCATCACTTATAGGCAAGACAAAGGTTCTCCCCCTTTATTTAGACTGAGCAAGGTATCCCTCCATAAAAAATGTGTTCCATGATGCCGGTTCATACCCTAGGGAGAAATCATGGTCCCACTGCCAGTGTCCCCACAGACTGCCCAAGACTCACAACTGTCCCCCACATTCAGTGGGCTACTTTGTTTCTATGTAGGTTCCCCGCTACCAGTCCAGAGTCAGTGAGCTCTCTCTAGCTCCGATCAGCTGTTTCCATGGGTATCCCCATCATGGTCTGGATGATTTTCCTCATATTATTCCCATCTCTAGCTCCGATCAGCTGTTTCCATGGGTATCCCCATCATGGTCTGGATGATTTTCCTCATATTATCACTTGTCCCTCTGTTGGACTGAACTCCAGTAGCTCGGCACTGTGCTTTGCTGTAGATCTCTGTATCTGCTTCCATCAGTTGCTGGAAACCTGTTTTACAAGGAAACAGTTACCCTAGAATACAAACCACACAAGAAAAAAAGAATAAAAGAGAAATACAGACAAATCTCCCTCATGTGAAAATACTTAGTAAAATACTGGCAAACTGAATCTAAGAACAAATCAAAAAAAAAAAATCATCCACCATGATCAAGTTGGCTTCATCCCACAGATACAGGGATGGCTTGACATATGAAAATCTATCAATGTAATCCATCATGTAAACAAATTGAAAGAATAATACTGTATGATCATCTTAATAGATTTCCATACTCAGTTAGAAAACCATTGAGGAATGATTGAATAGGAACATTGTCTTCCAAATAAACACATTGTGTGTATATACACTAGTGTGCATACATAAAACTACTTTACATGGTCAAATAAATATATTTTCAATTTTATAATAACTTGTAAATTGAAAATTAACATTATAGGCATTTGCGAATTAATGGAGAGTTTTTATTTAGCCTTAAAGCCTTCCTCACTAATTTTAATTTGCAAATACATAGTGTCTCATCTATACCAGAAGTGTAACATCTCCAGAATCAGGGAATAGAATCACTTTATTTCCACTCTAGAAACAGCCACACATAGTCCATAATTGCACTCCATGTCTGCATTTCCTTCATCTTGAGAATTTTATGTAAGTGAATTGCACAATGTGTAATATTTGTAGACAGGGTTGCACATTAATTTCTTTAGATAAATGCAAGTGGAATACTTATCAATAGTTTATTGTTTTTATTTCTGAAGTGTTCTATTGTAAACACGTATCTCACATTAACAACTGATGGATTTTGACATTTTTGTTATTCTCAATTTTGGATTAGTATGAGTCTGATTTTTCTGAATAAAATGTGTCTGGGAATGTTATTTATATGTTGTATCATGGGTATAAATTTTATATGTGATGATTTTCAAATACTTTCCAGAATGGCTTTAGTAATTTACTTCCTCATTAGTCAAGTGTAATTCATGTATTGACTGTATTTTTGTCAGTATCCAAATTATTTTATATAATTAAATTTATATTTTTTGAGGCTTAAAAAAGTACATTTATCTATTAAGGTCAGCCATGAGTTTCATCTGCTTATACACATCAACTTTATTATGACTTATACATTTTTATCTCAACTACAATCACAAAGTTTTGACAGTTTTCTCAGGTGAGGAATTACTGATGCTAAAGTTTCTCTTAACCTACTGAGCCTTCCATGTGAATGCCCTTAAAAAAAACTTTGGTTGTTTCTGAGACTATATAACCAAAAAGAAAAAAAAATGGACCCATCCATTATTATGTTAATATTTGTGTACACACATACACACAGATAAATAGGTAGAAGATGATAGATGATAAACAGTATATGTGGTATCTAGGTATATATACAATATATATAGAAACACATGTATGCATGTAATAAAAATAATCAAAGAAAATAGTCTAATTTTTGGAAATACAGGGTAATGTCAGAATTTTTAATAAGCAAGATCTGGCAGAAGTAAATATTATTTAGGGTGAGCCCTTGACAATTATTTTCAGAAATAAACCTCTACATTACTCATTTTCTACCATTTGTTTGCTCTAAGGTAAACAACTTTGCTCTACTTAACCCTCACCCTGCCACGACATTCTGCCTCCCTACAGCTACAAAATAATGAGAATGCAAACCATGAGCAGAAATTTCAGAAATCATGAATTAATTAAGTGCCCTTTTTTAATTTGTTTCTCATACAAACTCACAGTGACATAAAGCCAAAACTATCAGTTGAGATCTTACCTGTCAGGTTTCTTCTCTGCAGAGTTACTCCCTTGATATCTTAATGCACCTTTAAAAAAGACAATAGCCATGCAATGTCTACAATAAAAGGATAAAGATTATGGTCAAACATTTCCTACATTGAGTAGTAAAGACACTCAAAAGGGAACATCATGGACTGTCAAAGTTAAAAGAATAAGACACATAGAATTCTATGCTTCAATTAGTGAACGTTGAATTGTTGATTACACTCACTGCACGATAGAAGTTTCCATCATTTCTACATATTATACTGACTCCTTGGTCTATCATACTAAAATATACTACATCTGTATTACAATTATGATTTTTACACATTAAATATTTTCTGATTAATATAAGCAAAGAAAACTGTGTGGTCTGAAAAATGGTTGAGCGAATCAAAATATTTGCTGGGTAAGTCTGACAATGTGAGTTCAATCTCAAGTGTTCACTCTAAGTCTGACAGCCTGAGTTCAATCTCAAGAACCAATGGTAGTATATAAGAACTGAGGCTTAAAAATGACTGGACTTGATTAAATTTAATATGGGATTGTTAAAGGGAAAAATTCAATATGATAAAGCAGTAAATCAACAATGAAATATATTGAAAAAGTAAAAATTATTATATATTATGAAATATAATTATTATTACAGTTAATATTCCTCTTTTTTCTCTATCATTTTCCTTTTTTTCAGTTTTCTTTTGAAAGGCAAAGAATTTAGACTGTAGTGTAAATGAAGAAGAGAAGACAAAGGGTCATGATTTCCACAGGATAGTAGCTTTCTCCCTACAGAGACCAGGGTTCATCAATTGGGGTCATTTGATCATGACACTGATGCAGAAATCAGTGAAACAGAAAATAGTTTTAATGGAAAGGTGCTGCATTTTTAACAGTAGGTTTCATTAGTATATCTCTCAAAAATTGGGAGGGCAAATTTCAGTTGAGGGAGGTTAATTAAAAAATGGATAAATATAGATATTCTCCCTAGAGCTGTATGTAATATCTCAAGTCTAAAATAGTCATATATTAAATATCTATACATTGACATAGATATTTTTATTATAGGTAAAAGAAAATAATAGATATGAAAGTGGGATTGATCTTAATGTGCTTTTGTTTTTTTATAGTAGGTGTTTAATTTGTCTTTGACATAAGTATAATTGAACATGCTCATTAATTGAAGCACAAATATGCATATGTGTATTATGACAAATTTTTTGATAAAAGCATAAACACTAAAGTGAAATTTTACTAATAGTTGCATATAGTGAATAATTTTTACTTTTATTAAAAAACTTAAAAATATATAAGATCTCTATATTCTTACCATAGCTAATTTTATTATATCCCTTTATTGTGTGATTATTGGAAAGCATATATTTTATCTGGCTATATTTATAAATAAAATAATAGTTTTAGCTTTTTTTCTTGTTTCATTTATAATTATTTATATGCATGCAGTTGAGTGGATATTGTACATGTATATAAATGTCTGATAAGGACAGAGGCCCTGGATATTCTGGAACTAGACATACCAAATGACTTGGGTGGTGGGTGCTTGGTATTCTGAAAGAACAGTATATTTGTTTAACTATTGAGTTTTCTCTCTAGCCCTAGTATTATTTCTTTATTAAAATGCATTTTGTTTATGTACAAAAGTTGGTAAAAATGATACAAATATCTGTCCTGGTTTGAAAGAAAGTGGCTGCTAAAGGGAGAGAAAACTATTAGAAAGTATGACCTTGTTGGAGGAAGTGTGTCACTGTGAGGCCTCTTTTGCTTAAGCTTCCCTCAGTGTGACAGTAGGGTGACTTCTGTTGTTTAAGCTCTCAGCTCCAGTACCACATCTATCTTTCCGTTCCCATGCTCTCTTCCATGATGATAATGGACTGAACCTCAGAACTGTAAGCACGCCTCCTCAACTAAATATTTTACTTTATAAGAATTGTGGTAGTCATGGTGTCTATTTACAGAAATAAAAACCCTAACTAAGACAGAAGTTGGTACCGGGGACTGGGGTATTGTGATAGGCCTGATCATGATATTGTTTGAAGTAATATGGACTTCAGTAGTTTGAGTTAGAAAGACAGGTGAATGGTTTAAACTCCACTTAATGGACCATACTCGTAAGAACATGGAAGACAGTGGTGCTGCTTGTAATTTGATGAACTTTTGAAGGCTGGATCAATAGGATTCAGAGAAGAATTTTATAATGATGCCTATAGAACATTCATATGATATTTTGTTGAAGAAAGTGGTTGGTTTTTGCCTTTGTCTGTATGAATGTAGCTGAGGTAGTGGAAAATTTTGAATTAATTACATTGGCAGAAGAAATCTCAAAAGAACCCAGTATAGACTCTGTCATGTGGATATTAGTAGTAACTCTAATGAAGATTTATAGTGAAAAGTAGCAATATCAGCAGTGTAAATTACAAAATAATAATTTTGATATGACAGAGCACTAGGAAGTAGAATAGAGCTAACCCTTATGGTCAAGAAAATAAACTGATTAAGAAAGGGAATAAAGGATGTAGTAATCTCAGGACAAGGTCATGCCCATCTATATTTCCAGTTATTGAAAAGGAACTAAAGAAAACCTTAGAGCCAAGAGTGGTAGGGCACACCTTTACTCCCAGTATTCAAAAGGCAGAAGTTTGTGGACCTCTGAGTTTGAGTACAGCCTGGTCTACAGTGGAGGTTTCAGGATAGCCAAGCTTAGGCAGTGAATGCGAGTAAACTTGTGAAGATGCAATCGAAACAAGAGCCAAATTCCAGCCCCAGTAATCAACAGAACTTGGCAACTTTGGCCACATGTTTCTGATATTAGAGTTAATGATAAAAGAAATGGGCCCATTTTTAAGGAAAGTTACTAAGGCCAGGGATATTTCAGGGGTGTCTCTGAATGGAAGCTTCATAGAAGGTCATCTCCTAAAGCTGTGAAGTTGAAGCCTGGATTAGAAGATAAAGAAAATCTAGGGAAAAAAGGGATCACAGAATTTTAGCATGATGATATAATCTAGAATAACTTTCTTTTTTTTTCCTTTTAGGACTGTGTTTCTGTGTGATTTGTCTCTTAAATTTTCAGGGATAATAAAGGAAATGTGGTAACACAGATCATTATTTGTGTAATTTGCTCTCATTTACTCAATTTGCATTAGCTTTATCCCTTTCACATAGACGCTATACTGACCTGCATTCCATCAGAGAACAGAGAGCTCACACTCATTAAGACATGTGGAAGAATGCAATGGAGCTACTTGCAAAGCTTTGCACATCATACAGGCAAGCACACAAAAGAGGGCTATGGACATGAAGCTACATTAGATTTTCAATTATCATTCCAATGCCCATGAGCGATAAAAAAAATGGTGTAGATTACTGCTACAGGAGAGGAGAGCATTTTGTACAAATGTTATTTTTTATGGGTAATGATCTTCAATTAAAATGAATCACCAGTCAAAATGAATCCTGGAGAGAGAAGATATAGATTATTTAAATATCACTCCTCTCTTTCCCATACCATTTCCCCTTTTCTGTTTAAAGAAAAAAGGAAGGTTTTAATTTTAACATAGTAAAACTACATATAGCAAGAGAAGTATCAAGTAAAATTACAGTTACAATATTTACATCTACTTTATTTTTTATCATAACTAAGGAAAATTATGATTATAAGTGTCTATTTTTTGACACCATCAAAGCTAGCGAGAAGTGCATTATAAGCAACTTCCAATATATCTTTCTGGATATATTCAAGTACAACAAAAATGAACAAGAAGGCCACTAGTTCATTCCCCCCTGCCCAGACCACAAAATAATCATTCAGAAACTTTATTATTAGAAATACTGTTTGGCCAATAGCTTAAGTGTATTGCTAACTAGCTCTTATATTCTAACTAATTAATCTCCATTAATCTGTGCATCACCATGAGGTTGTGGTCTACCAGCCATGTTTCCGTGGGCTTCAGTGAAGACATCTGACTCCAGCAAGCCTACATCTCACTGACTCTGCCTACTTTATCCCAGAATTCCACTTAGTTTTCTTGCCTTGCTCTCTTTTACTCTATCATGGGCCTAAGAAGTGTCTTTATTCATTAACTAATGAAAGCAACACATATGCAGATAGTTACAATTGAAAGGGAGCGAAGGGCTTGGGATGGCAGGATTAATTGAGAAGGAGGAGGGAAGAGGTGTATAAGGGAATGAATACAGGGAAGAACAGCTAAAACTAAGGGCCATTTGATGGATGATATAGAAAACTGACATTACCAAAAATTTTAAAAATGTACACAATGTAATCATAATCATCAAATAAGGAGCAGAGAAAAACAAAGCTGCAGATAGACATTTATATGTAACTGTGTGCTAATATTAATAATAAAAAGATCTAACCTTCTTCTCTAGTCTCTTACTCTATACCTAATCTCTGGTTGCATGGATTTTATCCTTATTATCCAAAATTTAACAGTTAACATTCACATATCAGCAAGAATATAACATTTGTATTATAGTTTCATCCATTTACGTGAAAATTTCATTTTGTCATTATTATTATAGCAGATTAATATTCCACTGTATAACTGTACCACATTGTCTCTATCCATTCATTCATTGATAGACATTTGAATTGTATTCATTTACTGAATATTATGAATAGAACAGTAATGAACATCAATGAGAAAATGACTCTGTGGTATAGTAAATTGTCCTTTGGGTATATGTCTAAAAGTTGTATAACTAGATCTTGTGTCAGATCAATTCCAAGCTTCCTGATTAGTCATCATACTGATTTTTCATAGTGGTTGTAAAAGTCTGTGCTCCTACCAGCAATGAGTGAGTATTCTCCTTATTCCACCTCTTTGTCATCATGAGTGTTCATTTGTTTTATTTATTTTTATCATTAAAACTGGTACAAAATGAAATGTCAAAGTAGTTTTGATTTGCATTTTTCTGATTGCAAACATGCTGAAACTATTTTTTAGTGTTGATTAGCCTTTATTTTTCTTCTTTTGAGGATTTTGTGTAGATATGGATCCCACTTTTAATTATGTTATTTGTGCTTTTTATGTCAAGTATTTTCAGTCCTTTATATATTTTAGATGGAGCCTCCTATCAAGTATGTAGTTGGACAACATGTAGAGAGTCAGTCACCTTGAACATTCAGTACTAAATAGAAAGTCTCCATCAAACCCCTTCCCTTAGGATTCAAAAAAAAAATCTGCAGATAAAGAGGCACAAATATTGTAAGAGCAACAGGAGATGAAGGGCATAAAAAATTTAGACCTTGCAAAACCAACAAGACCAATGAACATATGAACTCACAGAGACTATATCAGCATTTATAGGGCCTGCACAAGACTGGGGCAGATGGAGTCATAGCAGTGAGAAAAGAAGTAGGCACAGACCCACACATTCCTAATCCTGGAAGCTATTTCAAATTTATAACCTCTCACAAATATGAAATTTTTCTTCAACAGAGTCTCCCTGGGTATACAAACCTATGCACATATTTTTGTCCACTCCTCTTCCTTCCTCCCCTTTACCCTCTCTTCTGACACCCCACTTCTAATTTAATCAGGAGATCTTGTCTTTTTCTCCCTCCTATGTAGTTCTATATATGTCTGTCTGAAGGTCCTCTTTATTGTCTAAGTTCTCTGGGGTTGTGGACTGTAGGCTAGTTTTTCTTCGATATATGTTTAAAAGCCATATATGAGTAGGTACATATCATGTATTTGTCTTGGTCTGGATTATCTCACTCAATAAGTTTTTACCTAGACCACAAACCACCTTAAGAACTGGCCACATTCCGACTTGTATATGGCTAAAACAATAAGAACTCCAAGCTTTTTTTTTTTTTTCAGGTGTTCATCTTATAGTGCTTTGTTTTTGTTTTTGTTGTTTGTTTGTTGTCTGCTTTCCCCTTATGGATCCTATAGATATTTATATAATGGTTTCCAGTTTTATGTTTTTGAGATTTCTATGTGGACAAACCTGTGTATTTCTGTTTCTTTGTTTTTCCTGAACTTTATCATTAGTTTTTTTTTCCTATTTGTTGTTTTTATTTTATCTTCAGTATTTAATTATTGTTGTTATTATTTGATCTGCCTAATTAAATTCTAATGAAAGACAAAAATAAAGGATGTGGCTTTAGGTAGGTGAATAAGGGAAGGAGGAACTGGGATAGGGGAAATGGTAATCAGAAATGTATAAAAAATATGTTTTCTATAAAAATGGAAAATCTCTCAGCTGATTCTGTTTCCCAGAGATTAGTAATACTGCTTAATAATCAATATACAGTCTATTAACATGAGTCTTAATGGATCTGTAAGTATTTAATGTTAGGTCTTCAGATAAAAATATGTAAAGGCAAAAAAAGTAAATGGTAAACTTATCTTTATAATTAATCAAAAAAAGATTTTTTTTTTTTTTAGAAAAACAGAGAAATTATCAGGAATCCACAAGTATGTCTCCCAGCTAAGAATCTTAGCCATAGTAGAGAGGGTGTCTGAAAGGTTCTTACCCTTTAATCAGATTATGGCTACCGTAATTATTATCATAAAACCTACTTCCAGTAACTGATGGAAGCAGAAGCAGTGACCCTCAGGCAAACACTGATCTGAGCTGCTGAAGTTCAGCTGAATACAAGGAGGGGGGATTATATGAACAAGTGGGGTCAAGAACATTATGGAGAAGACCACAGAAACAGCAGACATGAGCCAGTAGGCGATTAAGGACTATGGACTGACAACTGAGGAACTGGCATGGACCCTCTGAATGTGGGTGACAGTTATGTGACTTGATCTGTTGGGGAGGTTCTGGCCATGGCACCAGGCCTACTCCAGCTGCATGAACTGAGGTTTTACCATCCTTTCCCTAAAGTAAGCTACCTTGCTCGGCCTTGATAGGGGGGCATGACTAGGGTTCTACCTCAAGGTGGTACCCCAGACCTTGTTGACTCCCCAAGAAAAGCTTTATCACCTCTGAGGAGTGAATTGGGAATGAGAAGGCGGAAGGTGGGGTTGAGAGAAGGGGGAAAACCGGGGTTGTTAAGTAAGATAAAAGGTAATTTTTTAAATAAAAAATGAAAAAAAAATTCACTTTGCAAACCAATGCAAGTTACTCCTTCCTCCTATTGCCCCACTCTCACTTCCCCATCCCACCTCCCATCCACTCCTCAGAGAAAGATTCGTCATGGCTCCATCCATATTTCCTCAAATTTCATAATTTAACTTCTATAGAATACTGCTATTCCATTGTATATATGTACACATGTTCATTGTCTATTCACCAATGATTGGAATCTTGGACATTTCCATTTGGGGGGATCTTATTAAGAGAGGAATAAATATTGTGGATATTTATTAAAAAGTCAAATTTATGAGAATATACCTCTATAGAAAGAATTGTACCACTTCTGAGAACAGTTTCTAAAGACTCCATATTATACTAAGCACATCTTAAAAACTTCAGCTGCGCCATTGATAAAGGTAATACGGTACTTTCTGCTTGCCTGTCAAGTCTAAAACTTAAGCTCTGCCATTACTATTATATATGCAGTACTTTCCACTTGCCCTGCCTAGTCCAGTATGGTAGAGCCTCTGAGAGTCACACACACCACCCCAGTCTCAGGCACACAGCCAGTCCATGTTGCCATTAAGGGAGCTGCAGGAGTCTGCTCACAAACCGTATTTGAATGCTCCATCTCATGAAAGAGCCAGAGGTCATGCTAGCACCATGGCCCATGGCCAAGAGCTACTGTTTTGAAACCATGTCGCTCCTACTCCTGAATCAGTAAGACCTTTCTTAAAGGAACTGCAGCACACTGCCAGTTCTTGATCTTCCCATTCACCTGGATAGCTTAGACCTAAAATAAACACACTGAAACTTTAATAATTAAATCACTGCTTGGCCCATTAGCTCTAGGTTCTTATTGGCTAATTCCGACATTTTAATTTAACCCATCTCTATTAATCTGTACATCACCACAAGGCTGTGGCCTACCAGCAAAGTTTCAGCACATCTATCTCTGGCAGAGACTTCATGCTTCTTCTCTTTCTGCCTTCTTCTTCCACGCTATAGGCTTAGCCAGTTTTCTTTATTCATTAGCCAATAAAATCAACACATAGACAGAAGGACCTGCCAAACCATTAATATAAATTATATGTTCTTGAGACATTGGCAACTTTATATCCTCATATTATGCTGGTGACTTCAATTTTCTGTATTTTACAATTTTAGTCTACATAACAATTAAATTATCTGAAATAAGCCAACCTCGTAGGCTGATAATTGTTTTTTTTTTGTCCTGCAACTATTCACAAATAATCATTCATTGGCCTAATATTACTTTCAAATGCTTGGCCAATAGCTTAGGCTTATAAAATCTAACTCTTTCATTTAAATTAATCCATATTTCTTGTGTAGCCTATTTTTAATCAATCTTTCCTTTCTACTTTTGTCATTCTGAGTCATCTTTTTATGGTAAAAGAGGCTTATCTCCTACTTCTTCTGTCTCTGCTGGTGGCTTCTCTCACTCTGTCCTTCCTTCTCCCAGTATTCTGTCTGTCTCAGAGTGTCTCAACCAATCCCTTCCTGCCTAGTCATCAGCCAATCAGATTTTTATCAATGACATTTATTAACATTGAGATACATATTTACAAGTATCCACAACAAGACTCTTATGAGTTCTTTGTGCATTGCTGTAATACTCAGCTGTGTAAACAATAATTACTACTGCAACATTGTCAAAGACAAAGTTAAAGGATGTAACATTTGCAGAATCATTGTTGTTAACCTAAGAAATACTAATATTATTATCATGCCTTTTATGCATCAAATCCATTTTCCAAACAGTCCATTTGCCTTCATTTTACATTTGAAAAGGTCAAGTCCCCTGCTTTAAGAATTATGAAACAATGACCGGTATAGTTTAAATGTTTCTAGGCAACAAAAACTGATGCCTGAATAAAAGGAAGGACATGTCTTTTTAAAACAAAGATAGCATAAACCATGAAGGACGTAGTGACAAGGCAGCTGGCCTGATATCCTCTGCTGAATCAGTTCTTGACCTATACCCTGTGTTTTTAGTAGCCAGATGGTCTGAGAATTATTTTTAAGTGTATGATATCAAATAGAAGTCAAGAAGGAATAGGAAATTACCATAATACCTATACAGAATATTGAAAAAATTGGGAAAATAAAAGGAAAAGTTGGATTTGATACACAAAATAATAATTTTAGCAACTCCTTATGGACATTACAACTTAAAAATTATCATCATTTTGCATCATATTGGTCTCAGAAATACTAGAATTTTTCATTTTAATACTAACCCTTTCAATGATAATAGCTTAATCGCTTGGCAGATATGAACTATAAGTAATCTCATTTATATGTATTTTGCTCTTCTCCCAAAATCCTGTTACTAAATTAATAGATTTTATTGTAATGAATATGGTAATAAATCTCTCTTTGTTAAAATGTGAATTTCACCACATTTTAAATGAATAAACACATGTAATAAAATTTTGTTGAGAGATCATTCCACTCTCATTAATATTAACGAATTTATATGTTAAAGATTGTGAAAAATCAGTAGGAAAACAGTTTGCATTCAACTTTATTCCATTCCCTAATGCATAATAATAGTCTTACTTGACTAAAATTTATTCTGATGAACTGAATTAATGGAGAAAACAAGATGTTTAAATACAGCATGAAAAGTTTATAGTTCACAAGACAAAAACATTTTTATGATATTTTATTTGTTAATTTATGAAATCCTCATTACTATATAAATGCTAATTAGTCACCGTTATTATGAAACATAAAGAAATATTAGCATTAAATACACAAGGCTGTTATTTTTTGTAAAACTAATTTGTACTTCTATATTTATTTCTGTTTTCCTAAAGAACACTCCCATTTGTATAATAAAGTTGTAGAATATTACACTAGACTCTATTTTCAAGACAATATGTATAAATTAAGCAAACGAGGTCTATTAATAATCAGTACTCTATAATCCTTAACCACCAATTTGGGTTCCAAATACCACACAACAGACTATATATACTTAGTTGAAAGTATTGATGTAACAAAATGTTTGAATATGACAGTGTACATTCTTCAGCCATCATGTTCAGAAGTTCTGTTAATGCTGGGGTATGAATGAGACCTCTACTGAAGGTCTAATTTTCAATGATCAGCTCTAATGTATACATACAATGCACTTTGACCTACATGTTCATTTCTCATGAAGTAAATGCAGTAAGAGAGTATGACAATATTAATTGACACCATACTAGAACATTTATGTAAATAAAGCAAGTTATATGTAGTATTGTTATATGTCACTATTTTAAGAAGTTGTGAGAAAACGCTATGGCTACCTGAAGATTGAAGTATAGTACATGACACGGATTTTATCTACTGTTGACGTTTGTACTTGGATGTAAGTGCAAAAGAGAACACTGAGTGATAATCAGGAAGCTATGACTACACGTGGTAAAAGGTAGGTATATGAACGAGTGATACTCCAGGTAGGAGAAAGGGAAGTGCAAAATTTTATACTATTATATAGAGTGACATAGAATTTGAATGTTTACATATGTTTTAATTTTTCATCTTTCTATTTGAAATTTTGTACTATAGTTCTCTACGAGTAACAGAAACAATATACATTATTTCTTGATACAGTGAAATACAGATAGGATCAAAGACAAAAATTATTTTGTTGTATGAAATTCTATTGATTTACCAATTTAGTGCTTTTAAGTAAACCATAGGAGAGCATTGTATAATCTGTATTTTTATATAAATATATGTATTTATAAAACCTATTTTTAAATAAAAGTTATGAAAAAAAGAAGAACTCAGCTTGTACATAGTGTCAATGTTTTATGTGATATTATATCTAAGATATATATATATATATATATACATATATATGTATATATATCAGTTTCCTCCTTAGAGACAAATTATGTTTGTATTTTGTATTATTTATAGTGATTTTATTGACTAATTTTATTATTATTGTGTTTGTATAGTTTAATGACATTCTTACATTAGCTTGCTTGTTTATCTATTTTCACTCCTCTGCCATTCTCCTGATACCAGTGAGAATTTTGATTTGTCTAGCCTCACATGGTAGTACATGCACTTAAAACCAGAACTGACAAAGCAGAGAAAGAGGAATCTCTGTGATCTTGAGGCCAACTAGGGCTAGATAGTAAGACCCTTTATAAAAACAAAGAAAATCCCAACAATTTTAAATTACTATTTTGAAAATGCATAATAATTCTTGATTTTTTGATTCTAAGATCTATAATAATTATATTTCTATATATCTATTTACATATCCCTATCTATGAATGTCTGTGTATATATGTATGTCTGTGTCTATCTGCCTTTCTATCTATCTATATTTTCTTTACCTATGTAAAAGTTTAGAACTTCAAGTAATATATCTCAATCATATAATTCTTAGCACCAGTAATTTATGATGTTTATGATACATATTATATAAAATAATAGTAAATTTATTATAAAATAATAGTAATAATAGTAAAATTATTGATTTATGATGCATTTAATACATTTTATCAACAGATGTAAATATTTAACTAAATAGATGATAGGTTTGATATCATACTTACCCTAATTATGTCCTTCCTTCTCTAAAATTCATGGTTTTCCTGTGCTATAAGTTGTCTTTCCCTTAAAGGAAAGGTATCTAGCATTCATTTTAGAGCCAGTCCATTTTTTCTTAGTGTTCATTCATTGGGCAGAGTTTGTTTCACTAAAGGAATTTAATGGATATGCAATTGTCTACTGATGTTTATTTTCTTTAGATAAATTAATGATATTCCTTTAACTATCAGAGGACAACATGTTTGTCCACATTATTTCACAAATATTTGTGCACATGTGAATTCTCAAAATTTGGGTTTCAATATCCAGATATTCTTCTTAACTTGAAGAGTAAAATGATACAGTCCATTTCTCACATGACTGCCCAAAAGTATGCAGATATCAGCTTTATGTTATGACTCATCTGATACTGTTTGCATAAGAAACTAAGTATCTCCATATCTGGCTCTTTACTTTAAAGGAATTTCTTCTCCAGGGCCTGCTTTTGCATGTTTGTTACCAGAAGATTAAGACTAATTCAATATTTATTATTCAACATTTCAAATATTATGTATGACTTGGTATTCCTGTCACAATTAAGCAACAAAAATGAAAGCAGAATTAGCAATGTAGTTGTCTCCATGCTCTGGGTCTTCTCTTGTCCACTTTTCTGTCTCCCGTACTTTCAGTGCTTGTGTTCCTGCACATCAGCAAAATGACACCTTGAAGAGATCTAGGATTCATACACAGCCACAAGAGAAGAAAGAACAACTTCCCTTAAAGGAAGATATGCTATAAGATAATATTCTCTAGTTGGTTTTGCTGACGGTGTCTATTACAAAGTTTCACTTTCAAAGAGTTTTTTGACCAGTGCCTTCGAGACAAAGCAGAAAAAGGCAGTAGATTCTATTTAGATTTATTTTCAAATTTTGACTAGTCTTCCTTCCACCCTCTATTATTTTCTTTTTGGAGTACTAAGGAGGCATTTATTTTTTCATCTATATTTCACCCAGAGTTTTACTATCTATCAATAACTGAGCAAAATAAACTGTAGTGGTTTCAATCAATCTTTGACAAAATCAGAATCTTATCACCACTATTATTTAATGAATAGCTATTACAATCAATCACAAATTAGTTTTTTATCTTATAATTAATGGTTATTTGAATACATTCAGCATTTCTTTCAGTTGTTCAGTGGTCTAAAATAACTTTATGTTCTGTCTGAAAAGTTAGTATTACTTTTATCTTACTAAAATTGAAAAACTGGTAAGAATAAGGTTTATATGCTACCATATTGATTAAGACTAATTAAAGTTTACTTAATTCCATATGACATCTACATAAAACATTAGACTTCTGAAATATAATTGTCCTAACTGTAGTAATAACTAAATGTTGTGCCACTGATTGCTTGTAATTGAGACATTCCTGCTTGGAAGAATTTATAGCCTTCAGAAAGTAAATAAAACATTTTTTTTTTTGAAATTTAAGACACCTTTTCAAGAGTTTCCTGAAATTTATAGGATGAACGATTTTACTTCTCAAAGTATGTATTTGTTGGGAAAAGGAGAAGTTCTTATTGGTCAAACTACCTTCAATTTTATGTGGAGATACAGAAATGTAAGTTGTCACCCATGCTGGCATTTGTGTTTTTGGCTATGGAGTAGCTGTCACCAATGCTTTTATGCATAATCATCATACAAGCATGCCCATGGCTTGATTGTACTTCCTGCCTACTCAAGTAATATTATCTCTCTTCTCAGTCCTTTGATGGATTAGATAGTCATAGTTATCTTCCTCTTATGACTTAGCTGAGCCATTTCCAATGCAAGACTTAGACTCCTTAGGATAGAATATTTATGAAAACATATACCATGTGTTTCTTGCTTAATATTTTTAATACTGGGTGTAATTCTAATTATATTCTTGATATATGTTCCTAGTGTATATAGTTTGTTACTGGGTTTGGAACTCTCTTGTTTAGTCAAAAGGGGGAAGTGATGGGGAACCTCAGTTAGCCAATGATGTTTAAAAGGTTGGACCAGGATAGGGCGTGACCTTTGGGTACCCAGAGAAAACCCCCTACCTGCCCAGGGCTTGCTTTCTCTAGTTCCCATGCTACAAAACTGAGATTGGACTTTTTGTTCCTGTTTTGTGAGTTACCCCTTAAAATAAAGAAAATATAATTAGAATATTTTGGAGTTAGGTTGGGATTCTTTGACCTGCATCCTCACCCCTCAACAGTTGGCCACTCTTTTTAATCAGATCTTACTCTGGAGAGACTATAGTGCTATATAGGATTTATTCTTAAAGACATTAGTGACACAGATTTGACTATCATTGGATGAGAACTTGTAATCATTGTCTTGTAACCAGAAAGAAGCACAGCAAACACCCAGGATCCCTTTCCTCTCTCTACATTTGACCTAGGTCTCCTGTCTATGGAAGGTCTCTTTACAAGACAGGTTTCAAGTGAATTTCTTTCTTTCTTCAGGACTGCAAGCAGAGAAGCCTGATTAGCTTTTTATTACATTCCTCATTTGTACCCCATGCCAAAGTTACATGATTGCTATTTTCTTATATTTCTCTTTAGTTAGTCATGTGCTAGACATTTTTTAAACATTGCTTAAATTAAACTGCTATATGTATCATTTATTTCAGAATTAGAAATAGTTAATCTCTCTTTATTATTAAAATAAATTATTAAACATGATTGCTATTGTTCCTTCAGGGGGAAAAACAACCATTTTCAATGAACAAATATCTAGATTTTCCCAATTGATCGGTGAACTGAACCTTCTGGGGGATAACTGCATGCAGACAGGTGGTGCTGACAAGGAAGGCACTTAAAAATGTAAAACGGCTTCTCAGAAGAATAAAAGATATTAAATTTTTGAAGGTCACATCTGTACATTCTAACTGGAGGGCAGATTGCACTTCCTCTCATACCCCTGAGACTAGTCTGTATCAAACAACAGAGCTAAATAAGTCATTTTCTTCTAATCATATTTTATTACCACTCTATACATTAATAATCCCTCCTCAATAAATTATGCATTCGATTGGAGAATATTTCAGTTTGAAGCATTGCCTTTTACTTTTTTCCAGGTTGTGAATCTGGATATCTCAGGCTATACAATTTGAATTCATTTTCCATCATGATTTCTTTTTGAGGCTTACCAATGCAATGGTTCAATTATGAATATGCAAACAGCATGAGCAATGCCTTGACCTTGCAAATATTTCTGAGAGTTGCTGCAGCTGATGCTACCTTACATGTACTATTATTTATTTTACTTTAACTGTTCTATTGAACATAGAACTTTAAATGCTTAATATGCATTAGAACATTTTGACTGTATTGCATCTCCTTTAACTGTTTTATTGAACATAGGACTTTAAATGATTAATAGCTATTAGAACATTTTGACTATATTGCATCTACTTTAACTGTTCTTTTGAACATAGGACTTTGAATGATTAAATTAATTAGAAATTTTTGACTGTCTTGCATCTATTTTTACATAATTTAAATATAATTTCAAGGCACTCAAAATTTGTGCCACAGAGTATTCTGTTTAAGATTTTTCAATTTTTAATGAGATAGTCACCATAGGTTTATGTTTGAACCCTTGGTTACAGTTTAGTAGAACTATTTGGAAATAATTAGGAACTTGGCATTGTTGGAGGAAGAATTTTACTGGTGATGAGTTATGAGGTTTCAACAGCCTACCCCAAACCTTGTCAGTTCTCTCATTGTTTGGGCCTTCAACCTGTGACTCAGTATATATACTCTCCGATATTATTCTAATTCTATGTCTGCCTGCCTCTATACTATCCTATGATCCAACAATCACATAACCTAAGCCTCTGGAACCATAATAGCCAATAATATTTGTATCCTTTATAAATGGCTTTGGTCATTTTTAAGTAGCTATGAATCCAGTAAAATGATTTAAGCCACTAAACCTGTGTATTTGAGGGTATTACAACCTCACTCTTAGAGTCTTTCTGTTTTACTTTCTAATATGTGCAGAATTTTCTCTATCAGTCTTTTGCCCCAACATCATAGTCCAAATGCAATAGACCCAAGTGTTTGATCATTCACCAAAATTTTAAATCCAAGATAAAATAAACTTTATTTAATTTGATTTCCTAAGCAAGACCTTAGCTGGCACAGTTAACTCTATTTGTGTTTTATAATGTTGTACTTTCTCACAACTTATGGTTCTTCTGGGTAAAAGTAAAATATGTTTCCCTTGTCTTCATTTTAAATCCCATGTACAAAATCTAAATAAGAAGTGAATATCAGTTCTTTTCTTTTGGGCTCCGTACTAGGTCCCAAAACAACAATAGCCATATGGGAGACCAGGTTGGTCTTAGAAATTTCTCATAAGAAAAAGTCCACTGCCCACATTTAAAATCTTGCAACAATCCTAGACTGCATACCCTCCTGTGTCCCCATCTTCCCCACCTTTGCCTCCATTTCCCAGTCTGCAATACTAGAAGAAGTCATCTGCTTCACCAGAGGCCAGACTCTATCTAGTGACCCCCAGGTCTACAAATTTAGAATAATAGTTCTGCTTTACCAGAGGCCAAGCTGAATCTAAGGACCCTAACACCAGCAGTTGTCCTGGAGTCCAGGCTAGAAAAGATCTAGGAGCCCCAGTCTGTACCAGCTGCACTCTGCTCCATATCTTCTTCTACAACTTCAGAAGAAGACTTTGGCTTTACCAGAGGCCATTCCAGATACAGCGACCCCCAGCAGACTGAAGACAACCTAGTCACCAGAAACCTTAGCAATTTAGGCAAAATTTTCAGATAGGAGATAGAAATCAAGGAACAAAACAACCATATTCAATGACAGTCACAGGAATCCACATCTAGACTTGTAACCACCCAAAATCCAGATGGTTAAATGGCAGCATAAGAACACAATAAATTACAGAAAAAGCAAAACTAGAAAACAAAAGCATCACTGGAGCCCAAATATCCTACAACCGCAAGACCTGAACAATTCAACTGATGTAAAAGAAAATTACCCTTAAAATTACTTTAAGAACATAATAGAGATCCTTAAAGAGGATTTGAAAAATACCATAAAGAAATCAAGGAAAACACAAAATGAAACTGGAAAATGACCTATCCTCCTGTAACCTGAGTGAAACTCTTGAAAAACATCTTGCTCCAATACTGAGGGGACTTAAGAGGTGAGTGAACAGCCACACAGCAGGGTGTCCCACCCTCTAGGTCCTCCCCAGTGGGACAAAACTCTGGCCAGTCCCAAAACTCCCTAGGCTTTTCTAGCCAGCCAACAGGGAGTTGCCTGCAGACAGGCCCCCCCAAACTACAAACCCCTACAGCCTACTAGACACACCCGGCTCCCAAACCCACCTATCCTCCTGCAACCTAAGTGGAACTCTGAAGCACAGCTTGCTCCAATACTGAAAGGAATTAGAAGTTGAATGAGCAGTCACAGGGTGGGATGCACCACTCTTTAGGTCCTCCCCAGTGGGACAAAACCCCAGGCCCCTCCCTCAATTCCCTCAGAGTTCTAGCCAGCCAGCAGGGAGTTTCCAATGGCTAGACTCCTGCAAAACCCAAACCCATCCACTGGACACCCTAAGATAATAGCCACACCCCACCGAAAGCTGAGAGCTTGCTATAATACTGAGAGAACCAAGATCTTGCTACAACACTGAGGAGATTAAGAGAGAGCACCAAGAGAGCACGGATATCAAGCAAGCAGGCTTATAGAGACCTCAGAGGCTTTTTGAGACAGACATTGACAGTACAGTGCAGACCAAGAAAAAGTCCCAAACACTCAGACAACCACTGCAAAGATTGAACAAAAACAGGGAGAGGGCAAAATTCATCAGTCATTTTTCTCTGTGTCTTGCCAAATACCTGTCAGAATCTTTTGTGAAGCAGGAATCCTGAAGGACCATCCCACCTTGTATTGCAAAGTTCAACAGTCACTTTCCTGAGATTCCTGCATGTCCAGTTTATACAGCATACTGTCAAACAGTCAAGGCAAAAACGGTTTCTTGACCAAATGGCTAATCTTGTCACACTGAAAGCAACTCTTATGAACTCTATGACATCCATCATTTTCTCTAAATTTTGTTGTGCCATGAGCAGATATGCCTCATTGTCATAAAAATCTTATAATAACAAAATATTTTAAATGTCATATTCTTTTTTCTTTTTTAAAGATTATTGATTTTATTTTTAAAAATTACAGGACACAGTAACATCCAGAGTTAAGTAAATATTACATTCCTAAATGCTTTCATTATGAAGCAAAGTCACCATAGCTGCATACAATTTCTGTTTAGGTTCTTTTCTTTTTTTAAAAGTAATTTTGATTGAGCTTTATATTTTTCTCTGCTCCCCTCCCTGCCTCTCGCCTTTCCCCTTCAACCCTTCCCAAAGCCCCCATACTCCCAATTTACTCAGGAGATCTTGTCTTTTTCTACTTTCTACTTCCCATGCAGATTAGATCTATGTAAGTCTCTCTTAGTATCCTCATTTTTGTCTAGGTTCTCTGGGACTGTGGTTTGTAGGCTGTTTTTTTTTTTTTTGGTTTATATTTAAAAACCACCTATGAGTTAGTACATGTGATAATTGTCTTTCTGTGTCTGGGTTACCTCACTCAAAATAATGTTTTCTACCTCCACCCATTTTCCTGAAAAATTCAAGATGTCATTATTCTTTTCTGTTGTGTAGTACTCCATTATGTAAATATCCCACATTTTCCTTATCCATTCTTCGGTCGAGGGGCAGTTAGGTTGTTTCCAGGTTCTGGCTATGACAAACAAAGCTGCTATAAACATTGTTGAGCACATATCCTTGTGGCACTGTTGAGCATCCTTTGGATATATAACCCAAAGTGGTATTACTGGGTCTTGAGGAAGGTTGCTTCCTAATCTTCTGAGAAATTGCACGCCGACACCCAAAGGGGTTGTACCAGTTTGCATTCCCACCAGCAATGCAGAAGTGTTCCCTTTTTCCCACAACCTCTCCAGCATAAGTTGTCATCACTGTTTTTGTTAAATGCCATATTCTATAGAGAAAAGGTTTCATGAATGGACTGGATGGGTTAGGATGGAAACCTGAGAGATCAGGTATTGGGAACCAATGAGGAGAATACTAAAGGAGACTATTGAAATGGGGGCAGATTTCAGAGTTAGGTAAAAATCTAGGCCAAGGGAATCTCTCAGGAATCTTCAAGGAAGAGGAAAGACCAAAGCTTAGACTCCTAATCATAGCAGATAGGTAGCCTGACTAGAAGTTTCTTTTAACCAGATTAGTGCCTAGCCCAAATATAATCAGAGACATGGCATCTAGCAACTAACGTAAACAGATGTCAACTCATAGTCAAACATTATGTGAAATTTGGTGAACCTAAAGACCAGGAGGCAAAAGGATTGTAAGAGCCCAAATGTCATGGACACCACAGAATTCACTGAATCAGCTAATCTGGGCTCATCAGGGCTCACAGAGACTGAACTGACAAAAAGGGAGCCTGCATGGGACTTGCCAAGGTACTCTGCATATATGTTGTAGTTGTGTAGTTGGTCATCTTGTGGAACTCCTAACAGTGAGAAGAGGGTCTACTTTCGACTCTTTCACGGGCCACTTTGCTCCACCTTAATATGTTGGAAATTGTTTAGTCTTATTTACGTCTTGATTTACCAGGGTTGTTGAAACTCATGAGAGACCTGCTCTTCTGGGTTGCTGGGAGGAATAGAGGGAAAATGAAGGATAATGAACCAAAAAGAGAAGTGAAAGGGAAATCTAGGGCTAGAATATGAAATAAGTTAATACATAAATTTATTAAAAGAGTGAATCTCCAATATCCCTGGTCATTAGGCCACATGTTAGTTTAGATTTTAAAAAGTTTCCCTCCAGACTTCCAGCACTGGATATATATCTTACATTTTGTGTATAAAACATAATTTTATATGTAAGAGAAAATAGTTCATAATTGACATTTTTCTCAGTTTATTTAAAGATAGCGTAGTATGTCTTTTACCTAAATGCTCTAATATTTAATTCAAACTCTAATAATATCATGAAATTTGAAGCCAAATGGATGAAGTGAGAAAAAAAATCATCTTGAAAAAGGTATCCCAGACCCAGAAAGGCAAACATGGTGAGCAATTGGAACACCAACCCAACCACATAAGATTTGGTTCTGCCTGTGGAATGTGCTAGGATAATGGTCCAGGTTGAAATTTATGCCACTAGAATGAACCCACTGCTTACAATGCCTGGACTGCCAGAACCCAGAACTTAGATGGCCCAGAGACCTAGGATAGATCCAAGCATGATAGAAGAAGAAATAAAGTCAAGTTGATGAAGCCTAATGATATTCTGTTATACTCATAGATTGGTGACTACTCCAATTATCATCAGATGGGCTTAATCTAATAACCGACAGAAGCAGATCTAGAGACACACACACATTAGGTCAAGCTCACAGAATACTGTTGGAGATAGAGAGGAAGAATTGAAGGAGACAGATGGGTCAAGGTCACCACAAGAAACCATAAAGAATTAAATAACTTCAGCTCAGAAGAGCTCACTCAATCTGAAACAACAACCAGAGAAACTGCATGATACAGACCTAGGGCCTCTACATATATATGACAGGTTTGTAGATTGAGCTACTTACAGGACTTGTAGCAATGGGGGCAGGCATTATCTCTAACACTTTGACTGACTCTTGGGAAACTATGCCTCATATTGCCTTTCTTTGCTCAGTCTTAATAGAAGCAGAGGTGCTTAGTCTTACTGACACTTGTTGTGCCAAGATTTTTGCTATCCATGGGAGGGCTCCCACTTTCTAAACAGAAAAGTAGAAGATTAGGGTGGAGAAAATAAAGGAGGTACAGGAGGAAATGGAAGAAGAGGAGAAAGGGGATATGCAGTTGGAAGTATAATAAATAAAAAATTTTAATTAATAAAAAATAAACACTTCTATTTATACAGTATGTGCCCTTGTTTTCTTAGAGGACTTAATTTTCTCCTGTAAAATGCAGTCAATTAGGGAGAAGCTACGTAAGATACATGTGATGCTTAAATACTCAGATTTAAAGGGGGCCTTAAATGCCTTTACGTGCAAAAATATTGTCTTAATTGAAAGTAATTTCTCTCAGCAGATCTATTAGTTAACAATGTGAAGGGGTGGTGAGATAAGAATGAAAAGGGGCCAAGATGGAAATTCATAAAGTGACACACCTTTAGGTGACCTACACAAGACTCATTTACCTCTGTTTATGACTTGTTTCCAATGACAATGTTTTGCATTCCTGTTATACCTTCTGAAAATGAGCATCTTATTGCCTGGAAGGCATCAGTAAATGAGGGACTTGAAAATATTCAAGTTCATCCTCCGAGTACATGTTCTACTGCATGTTTACATAGAGATCACAATGTAGGTAACACAGACATTGTTTAAAGGATATATTGATGTGTTCAGCACTCCAAAAGGTACAGGAAAAACTCTTCTGGGAAAAGAATGAGCGCATAGAAAATGTAGAATGAAAAAATAGAAAGGAACAGTCCCTTTACTGAGGGAGTAATTTTAACTCTTCTATATTTTGGTCATATACAACAAACTGAAAGACAATGCCCAAGGCAGGGCAATACTCCGTGTTTTCACTTGTAATACATACCAGTTTTGGTTTTTGCTTTTGTGTCATTGTGAAGTAAAACAAAATTACATTCGAGTAATTACATAGGTGTGTGTGTTTTTATCCTTCATATTCATTTCCAATAAAATAAAATATGTATCTATGACAATGCCAATTCAGAACTTTTTATCACTCTTGAGGTATGCCAGGACTCTATCCCTGGAGGACAACTTCTAATTTTCCTGTCTTCAGATGTTAGATAATGATCTGATAGATTTTTATCAACTTGTAAAAGAGTAAAATGATTGTTTGCACTATTGCTTTATGAGAAAATTTTTGAAAAATATTATGGAGAAAATTTAATTTGCTATCATAAACATATTTATCATTCCTATCCAGAGGAGCAAAACATAAGATTCTTGCATATTGTGGATTTTACCAATATTTACAAGTATATCCAAGATTATGGAGGTTTATATCATACTGATAAAGGGTTACAAATAACTTTAAAAGTTACATAACATTTTTTTAGTACTTTCATTCTCAACACATACGATCTAAAATATTGTAAATGTAATAGGGAAAAATATATGACTATCTCCAAAACATATTATAGAATTATACAAGATATAAAATATTCTCAAAGAATTTAAAGAGTATAACTAGGTATATATTGGCATTTTAAATGTTCATGAAGACTCAAATTATTTCAGCCTATTTTAAATATAAATTTAACATTTTATCAGAAACTGTAAAAAATCATATCAACATTCTTACCTGTTTTATATATTGTTCAAATTCTCATTATGTGTACACAAAATTTTGTTATATAGGCAAAACTTACCCATTTATTAAAACTCATTACAGGCATATGCAACATCTCCACAAATATCTACAAATGTTCTCAGAGGAAGTTTTATTTCTGAGAAGCTATAACTATTTTTTGGTTAACTGACTATTTATTCTTTGTTTAAACTTAAAACCATATATTCTTGACATAAAAGTGCCCTGAAGAGCAGAGAATGAAAATGACTATTACTATGCACTTGTTACACAGGTCAGCATGTAGTATAGTCAATGAATACAAAATAGATTAAGAATAAATAACTTTGTACACTAAATTTGCAATCAAATCCTTAATTTGTAAAGATCATATTTACTATCTAGTCTAGACTACCTATCATGTAGGAAGGGAGAAAGAATGGAAAAGTTGGAGAGACTACAGGTAGAATGCAGATAGAAGAGATTTCTCAATTTTAGTAATATTTTAGGAATGTTGATTCACATATGTAGTATAATAATTTATAGTGATAAATTAATAACCATATAGAGCAAATTATTTGAATAAGTCACCCAAATTAGAAAAATCTTAAGTATACTACTTGCTACTTTTAAATCAGAACAATGCAATCACTTTGATTTCTAGTAAAAGAAATTCCCTTAAAAATAAAAAAAACCTACTGTTTATGCCAATTCAATCCATAAAAATAATCTCAGAAATTTCTTACAAAAAATTAGCATGAAGGCACAGTTTATATCTGGATTCCTAAGGAAAATAAGAGTCAAACTATAGTATGGCAAGGAAATAAATATTTAAAATCTATATAAAACTTCATTTTATTAACCCCTCTTTTACAACTTTATCAAGAAAAAAATCTACAGTGAAACTGGCTTATAACTAGAAAGAAATATTAGAAATTAGGGCTTCTTTAAGAATTATGTGTACTCAGTGCTGAAGAAAATAAACATAAACTTTGGGCATGTGATTAAATTATGAAATTATCTTTTGTATATGAAGATGCAGGAAAAGGCAGAGTGTTTCTAAACTAACATTATTTAAGAATATCAAATCATGAAAACAGTATATGTTAAAGTCATACCTTTTGGCTCTCCACCCTTCTTTCTAAAAACTGGAGACAACAGATTGGAAACTGTCAGAAAGCTTCATATTTTACTTATGCTTTTTCCAATATGAAAAGACAGAAAAATCCCTAAGTGTGTCTACATTTGAAACCCAAACAATCATTAAAATAACAAAGACAAAATTAAATATAATGGACCTTAAGGAAAATATCAACCATGTTAGAGGTTAGTAGCTAGATGTGACAGGTAAGAGTTTATTTGGCTTCTACAATCTCAATAGATCAAAGCAATGGAGTCCATGTCATGGGATAATTATCTCTGATTTGCTGCTGAAGGATTATTTATGATTTTCTATAAAATATGCTGTCAAAAATCTCAGTAGTATTTATGGAGTAGCTTGACTTCTTAAGTACCTTCTGCTAGACAAAATTTTCAAATAGGGAAAATAAAGTATGCTCTGCATTTCACAGTCAACAGGTCTGGTGGAATTTTTCATTGATATGAATAATTAAGAAATGTGAGAATGATGCCTGGACTTATTATTTGTTTACTTGTAAGCAATATTAACTAAACTTAACTAAACTATCCCATTCATCTTGTGCTCTCATATGCAAAATTATATTCAAATAAGCTCATTGAGATAGCTGTTTGGAAATTATCTAGATATGTGGCTGATACTAAAGTTGGTTTAATGCTAATAAACTTATACATAATTTAACTGATAAATATTTTACAATATTTCAAATATAATTGTCAATGTGACTGATGAAGTTGTTTCTATAATGTGTAATTATTAATTTTGCTAATGCATTGTCATTCTTTATGTTAGAAGAGAGTTGAACTAGAAATTCCATTTATTCAATGAATTTGTGACCACCTAGGAAAAAAATAATTGTGTTTCTATAGAAATAAAACATGGAGAGTGCCAAAATACTGGTGTAATTGATCATAATTAATGGTAATATATACAATAAAATTATAGAGCTAGTGACTTTACATATTATATAAAATTGTCTTATTCTTTACAAACAAATAGGAAACAAAATAAAATAAATAACTAAATCATTTTTATTTTTATTCAATTTGTGTATTTTTGCGTGTGTTTCTAAAAGAGTTTTGTCTGTGATTTCTTTCTTAGCTTCTTTATCATTTGTATATAGGAGGGCTATTGATTTTCTTGAATATATATATATATTCATTCTATATATATATATACATATATATATATATATATGTATATATATATATATAGAGAGAGAGAGAGATAAAAAGTATTTACTATAAATAGAGTTATTTTCATAACATATAAAGTCAGTTTTCCTAAAACAGTGTATATGCTTAATTTGTTAGCACAAATCAACCTAAGGAATTTCTGTTGTATTAAGTTATGTTGTGATCATTGTTATTAGTTTAACATATAAAGAAGTAGTAAATATTGTACATATTTAAAATACTCTTTATCAGTTATGTATATGCAGGTGTTTGTACATGAATGTTTGAACACACACACACACGCCTTGCATTGTGGAATCCAGAAGAAAATCCATGGTGTTAAACTTCAGATATTATCCCCTTTCCTTATTAAATATTTATTAAAATATAATTATATCATTTCCTTTTTTTGGTCCTCCCTTAACTCCTTTTTCCATTCAAAAAATACAGTTTTTCTTTAATTATTATTATTACTTGCACACACATGTAGACAAACACACATTTATCTACATTATTATGAAAATACAGCCTGATGAATAATATAATGTGGGTTTTGCAATATATTATTTTGAAACTGACTACATTTTATTAGATAGCTAAGTATGGGCCTCATCCTGAGTCTGGGCTTATTATCTCTCTCCCAGCTGTCATTTACATTTAATTCTTTGTCTGTAAGCAAAAAAATGATGACATTTCCAACTTGCATATTATCATGACTATTGATTTTCTTATTGTTTAAATTTTACATTGTCTACCATATTGTTGAGATCATGGTCGTAGTTTCCCTGTTATTTCTAAGGAGACACATTCACATGGTAGATTACCTCGTCCTCTGGCATGTAAAACTATCTGACCTACTCTACTTGGATGTTCCTAGAACCTTAGTGGCATGAGTTGAATTGGAGATGTATCTATTGTTGTTGGGCTTCCCAGAATTTGTTGAACTCTGTAGAATGGTAATAATTTATGTTTTGTTTGTGTGTGTTCTTGGTTTATAAAGGCCTTCTTATTTGACTGGAAATTTCAGAGTAGACATAGTTGAACCCCAATCCCAGAAATCTCCTGATCTCTGCCTTCCCATTTTGGAACTATAAGAAAGTGCTAATTTAAATGTTTTTTTCCCACATCAGATTTGTATCCTATCGATGTATATGGATCATAATTTTTAAAATCGTATAAAAATTAATAACATAATTATATCACCAGTATAAAATTATATATTTTAGAGTTCCTTGGAGACCAAAACAAGAAGTTAAGTTACATACCATCAGCTATATAATGAGGTCTTAATACTTTAAAAAGAATAAGTAATCTGACAGAGAATGCATTATGCTGTCATGCTATATAAACAAATATTTTAGAAGTATGTTATTTATATAAACTGTATATCTTGACAAAAATTTTTGCATCTCCATTGTATAAATTGTAGTAGATGAATAAAGAGGTTCTTGAGTTTAATCCATACTCCACTGTGCTCTCAAACAATCCCCATTAGATGGCAATCCTGAGTGGGCTATGAAGATATGAAGAGTCTTAACCTGAATACCTAAGAGTTAAGAGGAGTCTTGGACTCTAAGCTAGTCTGTCAGGTAGAATAGAGAAATGCTCATGACTAACATGTCTAACAGTGAGTCTCCTCCTCTTTAGTACGTCTGTGTGTAAGAAAAAGTCAAAAGCAAAAATCTCACTTTCACTGTTTTCTTTAGGTAATAGGAACAACTGATAATCTACATAAAACAATGCACATGGGATATAGAATTGTTTCATCTCACATAGAATTAGTTATACAATGAACTGTTTTCAGAAGTTTATTTAAAATATTAATATACTTTATTTTAAAAGAAAAAAATGTGAACAAAGGATATGAAAAACAAATTATTCCGAATTATTTTGACATACAAAATATTTCTTCTTGTTATAAAACAACCAAATGATTTGAGAAATGGCTCTCAGCAAAAGTGATAAACATATAATATTGGTGAAGTTTCTTTAATATATCAATCATTTTTTCATTTCAACCTTTGTGACATAAATATATATGTATGTATCACAAAAAATAATTTTTTGCTCTGGAAATAGAGTTAATCTGTTTCTTTAGAGTTGTTTCAAATTATTATAATAAAATGGTATTTGATAAAGTCATCATGTTTTCTTAAATATAATTATTAATTTTAGTATAATTTAAAAACTTGCTACTCACTGAATTTCATTTGTTTTACTGCAAGTATGTATTTATAGTAAAAATGAATGTAACTTTAAAAATACAAGTAATTATCTCTTTCTCTCTCAAACTTTATATTTATATAGAAATGTGAGTGGGGGTGTATGTTTGTGGTTTGTAGATAGTTCTCTGCAATGCATTTTAAATAAAGTTTCTATGAGGCTTGCTATACTGTAATAATTTTTCTATTTGTAATTTGCAACATGTATATTCTTAGTAAATTTCCAGAATATAGGTCTTGAAAGCTACGTGTAGATTAAGTGTCTGAGGTGGGCTTCAGCATATTTAGTTCCTATAACAATACATACTCAACATCCAGATTACAGAAGAATATACTATTATGTAACTATGATTTTAAAGTTATATGCTTCATACAAGGCAATCTATGAAGATGATAGAAAGTATTTTCAGGTACTAGGAATATTTTTCTTCTTTCAATGATATACTTTAAGCCAATGATTTTTTTTCCTTCTTCAGTCAATGCAACCCTGGGTGTTTTAGGAGGACTTCATAGTGGTTAATTGATTGCCACAAAGCCTCTCCTACACTAAAAGCATGGTGTAATAGATTGGGAACTTAAATCAGATCTACGCTGACTTTAACTTTGCTTTCATCCTTGTAGGTGGTCTAACCACCTTTGTGCTTTAAATATCAGCCTGGTAAGGCAGAATTAAGATAAACTCATTAGACAGCATTATTGATTGATCCCATTTGGGAATGAAATTGAGACACCAAAGTTTTAAATGAGACATTCCTTTCAACAATTTGCTTGAACATACATAGAAACACTTTTATACAACACAAAATGACCTTTGGAATAAAGAATTCAACGTGCTGTGTGAGTTTTCTTTTTGTTAATGTAAATCATGCAGCTGCATGATGCAATTGACCTGAAAAAGTAACTCAGAGCTGTGTAGAAAGAGAAATTCAATACATTTGTAAAAGAAAAGCATATGAATTTATTTTAAGTCTATACTTAGCACTTTTCTATGTATGAAATTTCTGATTTAATGTTAAATTTTTATGATATTAAGTTTTATGTAATTGGTACTATTTTTCATTGAAATTTTATGTCAACAATAAAAATTGTTTGAACAATAGATGTTTTAATTTATTAATGGAACTAAATTTGATTACCATATTCAAGTTAAAATAGTAAGCAACATACAATGTATATTAAATATATATCATTATATAATATATACTAAAACCAGTTGTCCTTGAAATTTTCTATAGCATTCTCTTACAGTCATACTTAATTTGTGTTCATTTCATAGGCTTAATCACAAACATTTCCAATATGTCAGTCTATAAAGATACATTTGTAGCTAATGATTTAGTGCAATGAAATAGGTAAATTATTTTGAAGAAATTGGGGCTGGAGATATTGCTCAGAAGCTAAAAGTACTTGTCATTCTTATAGAATATCTGAGTTAAGCTTCCAGCTTTAACATGATGGCTCATAACTGTAAAAAACTCAGGTTTATGTGCTCAAACTTTTTTTTTCTAAACTCTCCATGATCCTGGCACAAATGTGATCCATGTACAAATAAGCAAGAAAGCATTCATTGACATGAAACAAAATAAAACATCTTGAACAGCAAAGGAATGTTTTGGACATATTTTGTAGGCAGAGACTGCTCTTTTATTTCCCGACTGCACAAATTATAATAACCACAAATAAACTAATTACAAGACTGTTTGGCCAATAACTCAGACATATTTCTAGCTAGCTATTACATTTTGAATTAACCCATTTCTATTAATCTGTGTATCACCATGAGGTTGTGATCTACCAGTAAGGTAAGGTTATGGCGGGGGTCTTTCTCCTTTGGCAGCTACATGGTGTCTCTCTAACTCCACATACTCTCTCTATGTATCGCTGTACTGAATTCCATCCTGATTTACTCTGCTAAGCCATTGGCCAAAACAGCTTTATTCATTAACCAATAAAATCAATACATATACAAAAGGACATCCTACACAATCTCCCCATTTCAGTCTAAATAAAAAGAAAGGCTTTAACTTAACATAGTAAAAATTACATATACAATACAGTTATAAAGCAAGAACTACAGTTATAATATTTTTGTGAGCCTAAAGTTTTATGTTTAATTTATCTTTTTATCCTAACTAAGAAACTCTATAACTGTCTTCAACTCTTCAAAGACCCCAGAAGGATATAATATGACCTAAGTAAGAGGGAAGTACAATGTTAAGAATGCTAAAGCTCTAGAAATGACTGAGATATCTCCCTGCCTAGACAGTCACCCAAAATTCTTCTATTATTTTTTGGGCATCCATCTTCAGCCTATAGATCCATAGTATCTGGAAGACTTTTTCATAAAGCAGGTAATTTAAAAAGTTATTTCACCTATCTTGGCAGAGTTCATCAGGTGCTTTCTTCTGTGTACTGCAGAATGTCTGGCAGTTTCTTCTGTTAGGCAAGAATCCTCAAGAATCCCCTTTATCTTTTGATGAAGCCATCACTTTTCTATGGGTTCTGTTTGTCCAGTTCATACTGTATACCATCGAGCAGTCCAGGCAAGAGCAATTTTTTCCAAAATGACTAGCCTTGTCATATCTAAGGCAAATTTCATAATGATTTTCTTCAATGCCCATCAACTTCTCTGAAGTAATTGATGCTGCCAGATGCAAACATGTCTCACTGTTGAGAAAAGTCTAAGTTCTTAAAACATTTTAAATGCCATAGTCCATATGGCTATTAAGTGTTCAAGATTATCGATCTAACAAAAATATATCTCTATATATCTAGAAAACCTATCTAACATGACTATAAGTTAGACTCTTATAAATGATTAACTATTAAACTGTAATTTTCAATTATACATTACATTTTTAAATGAGCTGTCTAAACATAATCCCTTAAACAAGAGCAAAAATACATATAATGAAACTGACCTTAAATTTTTATCAATAAACCAAGAGCCATACCAATGCAAATTATTAATATCTATATAATATCCCCCCCACACTTTTTTTTTTTTTTGGTTTTTCGAGACAGGGTTTCTCTGTGGTTTTGGAGCCTGTCCTGGAACTAGCTCTTGTAGACCAGGCTGGTCTCGAACTCACAGAGATCCGCCTGCCTCTGCCTCCCGAGTGCTGGGATTAAAGGCATGCACCACCACTGCCCGGCTCATATCCCCCTTTAAATGAAAACAAACATTTACAAACAAACATTTTGGGAATTTGGGCATAGTTTTCTCTAAACTGCTTCCTGATGTTTGTTGGCTGAAGCATTTTCAGTGTTCATGGAGACCTTTTGGGAGGGTTGGTCTTGTTCCATCAAACCACATTAGCCTGGAAGAAATTCATAGGTTCTCATCCTTGGTGGAAACAAAGGCAGAAACTCTTTTCCAAAGTAGATATCTTTAGAGTCAAATTTTGAAGTCAAGATACCTTTAAGACATATATGTTTGTTTAGCTTATTAGCCCCAGAAACAAATGTTTCTCTGCAGGCAAAAAATTCAAAGAAAACACAATAATATTTATAATCCAGATTCACTGTGTATTTTTCATCTTTATGTGGCTCATTTTTTTTACTCCTTTAGTCTATGACTATCTGTACTCTCTCTTTTATATTACTTTTACTCTCTCTTTAAAGACTTTTATTCTTTAAGCCTATTCCTTTTAATAACTGTCTGTACACTTTTACTTCTCTCTCCCAAGCCTATATACATTTATCCAACACTCTGACCCATTAAGAGGTTTATTTCTGCCTGAATCTGTATTTATTATGTATCACTAGTCATTTTCAAACCAGAAGCTAGTATTTTTTCAATGCTAAGCAGGCATGGCTAACATCAATTCCACTGCCGTGCCTGTTTAGTCTAACATGGTGGAGTTATTTTCATTTGTCAGATCTGCGAGCCATGCTCACCACTCCAGCTCCAGGGATGCAGTGTGTCTATGTCACCATTAAGCAATTTGTAACACAATGCTCACAGATCCCATTTAAGTGCAGGACCTCTTAAAAAAGCCAGAGTTTACTCTCTCAGCACTAGCCAAGAAACTGGATCTTAAAGATGTCATCATTTTTTTTTTTTTTACCACTAACAATGAGTCAGGAAGATTTCTCTTAAAGATCCCTGCCTCTGCTTGCTTCCAGCAAACAGAGTCTATTTGAAAAGATATGGCTACCAAAAAGCTATACTTTACACTGTTCTTTTGCTTCTAGGATTCCTTCCCAACTTATCTTGTGTTTTATGTGAATGTAGTTTCCCCACGTTTGGGCACCATTTTAATTACATCACTGTTCATCCAATGACTGAAGGATATTTCTAGGTAGCTCTTACATCTTGAATTAACCCATTTCTATTAATCTGTGTATCAACACAAGTTTGTGGCCAACCAATAAGTTAAGGTTCCCAACGTCATCTTTCTCTTTCTGTAACTACATGGCATCTGTCTGACTCTGCCTATTCTCTCTCTATACCTCTGTTTGGAATTCTCACCTGGTTTTACTCTGCTAAGCCATTGCCCTAAACAGCTTTATTCATTAGCCAATAAAAGCAACACATATGTGAAAGGGAATACCACATCAATATTTTAAAATTCAGCCCCAAAAATCAACTGCTGAAAATTTCAATGAACACAGTAGTAAATTATATTTTAAAATACTAATGAAACCCTCGTCAATCCTTTTCCCATTTCACAAAATGACAGATTTAATGAATGTGTTTGGATCCATTGCTATGCCAGAGAATTTGTATCATGATGTATTATTTCTATGTGATCTTTTCTGAAAGTAATTTTGTTTACACAACTTCTTATTCCATGTAACTAAGGTGTTTGAAGAAAAATTGATAATACAAAGAGTGAGTTAGGTATGAATTTTGTGAGGATCAATTTTCCAAAGTACTCTACAGTTCACCTGTGTGGATTATTTCTGCCACATATTTAGAACATCAAGTATAATTAGTGACACCAAAGCTTTCCAGGAAAAGACCATGTGATTCTTTGTTTAACTAGTTGGAGAGTTAAATGAAATGAATGGGTGGAAATATAGGTAGTAATTTGTGAATGAAAACAATAAAACACCATTATCTAAATACCTGTTAAATCCTGAAGCCAGGCATAGCTTGAAGAGAGGGAGGAATCTGCTGTCCTAATAATATGCACAGGAACAATGACTTCAGTTTTGGGCAACATTGGTTAATGGATACTGGGAAATGGCATGGAGTGTAGCTGGTCTCATAGTTTAATGCTGACTGAAAAGGAATTTGCTTTATTCACAGACATTGGCCATTTTGTTACTAGTATAGCCACAGTTGTGAATGTATTCCATTCACAGATATGTCAGCATTAAAGTCATATATTTATCTTAAAGTTCTCCATTTGTGGGCTTTGTAAATTCTAGAAAAACTTTATGTTTATCCCTTAAAGTTGGTATATTCAATTATTTCTTTTATTCTCTTGCAATGAACATGTTTCAAAATTATATGCTAGAAAGATTTTCAAATTAAGACAACCTTCACAAAATTATATTAATAGAATTATTGCAATCAATATGTGATTTTTAAGAAATGCAAGGCAAATAGATATTTCCTGGAGACTAATTCACAGGAGTGTTTAAGTACAGCACGTATCTAAAATGTCTCATCTGTAACTTATATTTGCTCTTGAAATAGCATTTTCGGCTATCTTGCTAAGAATAAACTATGCATCAGAAATCATGTACCACGCATACACAGAGTTAAGGTAAATATCATCCTTATTGGTTATTACTTTCAAACAAAATGAGAATATCATCAAGAGGAACAAATACGTTGAGATTATTTTAAGCTTGTATTATTGCTTAAAATAAAATTCATATAAATAAGTAGAAATATTGAATTATTTTTACACAAGTATTTGCATGTATATCTTCTGCTTAGGACTTTTAGTAAACGTTATACTGGATCATACATCTTAACAGATAAGTACACTTTTGCTTGGGAATTTTTCCTCTATAAAATACACATGATTTGTTTTCCCTCAGTGGCAATCAGTAGTGATTTACTACACAGATAATTATGGAGGAGTGTGTGAAAAGTCTTTCTAATAGAATTCTGTCAATCAATGCCTAGTCCAACTTTCTCATTACGTGTTTGCCAAAACTATATGATGGAATTTGCCTGGTGACATTTCAGGGATAGTGACTTTGATATCGAAGGAAATGTTTCAGGTTCATTTCATTACCTTAGAAAAGTAAAAGCAAATTTGCCTTATAAAAAGCAATTACTTCTTAGCTGACCAGGGCACAATAGCAATATAAGAGAGATTTCTCATTCCACTATTCAAATCCTGAACCAGCAAACTACTGTTTGATTTTGCTTTAAGCCAATTTTACCATGTTTGAATTGCAAAAGCATTTAATCTTCATAAAGTAGGTTATTATAATGGAGATCATATTGTATTGGAAGGGAATACCATCGAGGAAGCAGTGGGTGTTGGTATAATTTTAGTATTTGTCACACTTTAAAAACATTGGTAGCTAAATATATTTATGAACACTTCGAGTACTTACTATAAATTGGCACTGCACAGTTTTTGGAGACATGCTTCTATTTCAAGTTGTTAATTATACATATTTTAAATTAGATTAGCATTAAAATATTTTAAGTATACCACCAAACGATGGCTATTCTGACCAAGCTACTATAGATATATTATTAACAAGTTATATATATTCACTTAGCTGCAGTCATTTAATTTTACTCTTCATAATAAAAATCATTCATATATGTTAATTTGAGGGTACATTACAAGTTATAAAAATGTGGGAGGTAAGATGTTCCATACCATTAAGTACTTAGTATATTCAGTGTGAAGACAAAACAGGGACAGATGAAACTTTTCCATCATATATCACGAAAAAAAAATGAAAAACCTAAAAGTTGAGATCATTGGAAATAATTGTGAAATTTAGGTTAAGTAACAGGTTTTGTTAGTTTTTCATCTTGATTAAGCAAACTTTGTAAACATATGTTTTTAAGTAAAGCCCTAGTGTAAAGTCACAAAGCAAAAGAGAAGATGTTGTAAGGAACGCATGGAATGTAGAGAATGTGGCCTTTGAATTTCAAGCAGCTTTAGAATAGCAAAGATAGCAATAATAAAAGGTAGAGTTTATGATTTAAAATTTGGTTTCTTTGCTTTTTTTTTTGAAACAGTTATATTCTCTATGTAAGGCTGGCTGCCTTCAGACTCACAAAATTATACTTGCCTTTGTTTTCTAGACTTCTATGATAATGGCTATGAGATATCAAGCCTGTAAATATAGATTTAGATATAGATATAAATATAATATAGATAATATAGATCCAGATATAGAGTGTTTTATAATATATAATTTATAACAATAAAATTAAAGATGTAATGTTACAAAGATAATAACTTTGTATTGGGATTACTACAAAACGAGGATGTTAGGAAATGTTTACAACATTAGGAAGGTTGTCAATCATGGCTTTACATTGATTGTTCACTTAATTTCTTAACCCATTCTGAAAAATTGGTCCTCTTAACATGTTCCCTCTTCTATTTGAAAATATCAAGGCATAAAATACATTACCTATATATGTTTTACCAGGTCTTCTGTGTATATATTATAGCTATTAGCTTAGTATTTTTATGGGACTCTTGACCATGAAAACAAGCGGATCTCTGAATATCTTGGCTGCTATTGGGAATATTTTCCTGCTGTATTGTTGACACCTGCAACTTTGATATGATGGTTTTTGATTCATCTTATTATATTCTATTTAGTCTTGTTTGCTTGTTGACTCTTAGAAGCCTGTTCTTTTCTAATGAAGGACAGAAAAGAAGTAGACTTAAAGGGAAGGGGAGGTGGGGACGAATGGGAAGAAATAGAGGGAAGGGGTTGGGAAATAATCTTTTAGTACTTTGTAAAGATATATTTTTGCCGAGGCACCTTTCGACTGTCTTAATAAAGTGCTAAATAGCCAATAACTAGGCAAGAAGCGCATACAGGACTTCATTATTTTGCACTGTTAAGTCCCTAAGACAAAGACACTTGACTAAACTTGAGTACCCTGTTGTTGTAGAGAAACTTTAGTGTAACTTTCTAGTCTGCCTAGTGTCTTTGACATGTTTTTGTTTTGGAAGTTGCTTCCTGTTTAATCAGGTAATTTTATGTACTTCTTGACTCTTTAATGAATTTAAAAATTGGATAGTTGGTACTTCCATAATTTTGATATAGTATAAATCAGCTATAAAATTTTGGACTCATCAAGATAGGATAGATAATGGAGTATGTAATTTAATCAAATATTAATGGACTAAACAATGTGAATTTATCTGATTAATAGCAGAGTTCATATTTTTTTCAAATTGTAACATGTGTCCGACCTATTATAATGTCAAAAATTTAACTTTGTGCAAAAAAATAATAAAAGACAACATCACTATACTTAGCAAAAGTGTGCTAAAAAATATCTCATCTTCCTTGACTGTTTTATTTCTATTAACAAAAATAAAAATAGATCTTTCTCTACCATGTGGAGAATCTTTTTTTAGTTTAAAAATAAAATTATTGTTTATTTCAGTAAAAATAAAGTGTATGATAAAGATAGCTTTAGTGATATTAATATTTTGGCTAAATCTAAAATTTCAGAATGTTTCGAGAATAATAGATGTTTATAGGAGCTCTTTCTTCATAGCTCCAATAATAACTGTATAAAATATTAGGTCTATACCCTGCTGATATTGTAATAGACTTTGTGTCACTGTTGTAAACTTTCAAAAGAGCACCATGTCTTAGTAATGAAAACAACAATTTTCTTTATGTTCATTATTTTTTCCTATGGAGATGCTGAAACTCAAAAGCATATTAACATATTTCAGCTCTTAGGAAATTACTTTTGATCCTTTTATATCAGAGAGTCATGAATGTACAGCAGGGTACAAAGGGATGCTGTAAGTTTAGTCCACATAACTATTAATGTAAAGAATTCAAGATGGTATGTGTTTAACTGGTGTTACCAATACTTTTTGAAACAAGCACATAATTAATGAAATGTAATAATACTGCAAGCAAGCTTTGAGAATGAGTATCTAACCTGTGATTCACATTTGTAAAAATGAACATGAATCAAGTAAGTAAGAAAAAAAATTATAAAGAAACTACTTGGGTTGCAAGTGACTGGAAAACACTCCAAATAAAAAAAGAAACCAAACTGATATGTTGACAAATTCTAGGCATTAGTCAAATGCCATGTGGAAATTTTCTTTTAATAGAATAAGTAAATTAGCTGTAACTAGGTGGATTCTAAAAATGTACACAGTAATTCTAATATGTTGTGGAAATCACTTTTCTTACAATTTTCTATTATTTTGCTTTAGTTACAATGTTTCATGGTATTAAATAATCCTCTGCTTACGCTGAATGTATATTACTTTATTATTTAATAAAGAATTGATTGGATGATAGCCAGGCAGAAAGTATAGACAGGAAAGCCAAACTAAGAATGGTAGAAAGAAGAAGGGTGGTGTCAGTTGAGTCTCTAGGAGACACAGAGGAAGCAGGACATTCAGGAGCACAGGGAAAGCTTTGAGTCACATGGCAATATACAGATTAAGAGAAAGGGGTTGATTTGAACTTTAAGAGCTAATTAGAAGGAAGCATGAGCTACAGATCGAGTTTTGCAGTTAATATAAGCCTCTATAGAGTTATTTGGGACTGTCGGCTGGGTAAGAAAATTCCACTTACAGGTTGAGCCCTAGTAAAAACAATGTAACACCAGTCTAGAGTATAAATTGTACATATTGATCCCAAATATTAATAGTTCATCTTGGAATAAATATGTCATAAATCAAACACATACAAATTACACACAGAGAATCTTAAAATGATTGAAATTAGAAAACGATCATCTTATTTAAGGCAGTGAACTTTTCCAGAAATCTCCAGGAATCATGGGGATTTTGGAAAACTTTTTCCCTATAATTATGTCCTATTTTTATAATTTTTCCTCAATCATTTAATTAATGTCAAATAATATATATTATTCATTGACTTCTGTTGTCTGAATATGAAATGTCTCTTAAAGGACTCAAACATAGATATCGTGACCTGTTGATGTTAAACCCAGTCTTTGAAATAGTACTTGATTCTATTGCTATGACCTAATAATTTGATTACCTCCATGACAGATTCATAACTTTCCCTTATTTTGTGCAGGTGTTTGAAAGATGGACATGAGGCAATATTGTGACTTTGAAACAAGCAGATTTCTGGGAGTGTAATTTTGAAAGTTATAACTATTCCTTTGTGCCTTTTTGTTCTCCATTTTGTTTTCTAGCTGCAATAATTTCAATGGCTTTCTTTTATACTTTAATATATTCTGACTTAAAGCAGGCTGAATGACAACGGAGTCAACTGATCATGACAGAAAACTGCAGAACCTATAAGGTAAAATATATAGTTCTTCTCTTAAATTGTTTCTTTCAAATATTTCTCCCAGCAAACAAAAATAGAAAAAGTATAACATTTCCTCTGAAAATATATATAATCTGCATTATTTTATTTCAGTTCGGACCATCTTTCTTTTTTTTTGGTACCTAATTTTAATTTTTATTCAGATTTCTGAGTTCATTAGAGAGCAATGTAGAAATGAGGGTAGATTTAGCATAGCTCTTCCCACTTGGATAACAAGAAATCTCCTTCATAGCTTCTCTGAATAAGACTTTCTTGAGATTTCAAAGTAGTCATCAGCTATGCTTTCAAGGAAAGGCAAACATAAAATAATCTTCCAGCAGACGGAGAATCATTGCAAGGGCATGTCCAATTTGCTCATAATATTCAGGGTATCATATAAAATAAATGACCACAGAGAATTTTATTATACTGCCTTGAAGGAGTTCTATTTTTTTTCCTTAAGCATTCTATGTTCCCTGTGGTGTATCTCAGAAATACTTTAACAACAGGAATTCTACAGTTCTTTCATGGCATTGGCTTTCCCCTCCCTTCTGTCACCTATTATTGAGGTTATCACTAGGCATAGCATTCAGCTGAATGTACAGTTCTCACTTGTGTCATATAACAACAAATGAGTTAGACTCACAGTTTGAGGGTCAGGATGTTCTACAGCTGATGATGCATAGAAAAACAGCACTCACAAAAATGTAATTATAGTAATATAAGTCCTTAACCCTAGTGCTGAGTGGAGAGACAAGCTTATCCCCAGAGCTTATGGACATGAAACAATTCATTATTCTATTTTTGAGATTTCAATGGAAAATACCAAACCAAACTCTTACAGGATGAGAACAGTGTGTGAATTCTGATCTGCATTTTATGTCTCCTTGACAGGAACTGCCGACGTCTATAATATCTGAATAGTGTTCCCCCTGCAAATATAGATATCACACTTTAGGGAAACAAATATAAATTGCATCGGACCATCTTTCTTAAAGACATAATTTATAATACCAAGAATACGAATGTTGACTATCTGAAAGATCAAGAACATGAAAACATATTTCTGAAGAAAATCATTTTGATTTAAAATAGTGTTGTTTACAAATTTATTATGGCATTTTAAAAGACACTTTAACAACACAAAATACTTTAAATCCACTTAGCATGAAAAATAATAAAAAAAGATGCATTTAAAAGCAGTTGAACTATAATAACAATAGCCACACAAGAATTTTGTCACTATTCTTCTTTCCATTCATTCTTTAGAAGACTGAGTGATTCATGTAAGTGTCATATAATATCTTTACTTTTCTCCCTGACACCTTTGGTTTACCATCACTCTTTTATTTCACTCATTTGATGATATACCTCAACATTTTTTCCTAGTACATCATTATTTTTATTCTATCTTGTGTATACATTATCTTTTGCTTATTCATTTGTGTACTAATGAATATTGATAAAATTTACATCTTTTAGATTTATTACGTTAGGGTGCAGTGCATGTACTTATTAAAAAACTCTTAGGTATGGCCCTATAAATATTGGAAGGAATAGTCATCAAAATTAATTCTATTTTTATATATTAGAAGAAATAGTATACTGTTTCCAATGTCACTGTGCCACTTTATTCTTCTCCGAAGAATTCTAAGCATTCTAATATCTCCCCATTCCTGTAGGGAGCTATTTCCTAATTTATTTTTTACTTACAATTGCTCTCATGGGTTTGAGGCTACACGCCACTTTTGTTTGGCTTGCTTTTCTCTGATGATGGGTGACACTCTGCATGATTTTGTGTGGTCACTATCAATTAGAGATCTTTAGAGAAATGTCTTTTCACTTTTTGGTGATTGTTGATTTTGATTGTTGTTTTCACATTGTGGAGTTCTGTTTTAAATATTTTTTTGGATCTTTCTTCTGTAGCAGACAAATGATCTATAGATAGTTTCTCCTTTTCCGTGTGTATTTGTCACTTTTAAATACCTATAACCACAATACCTAAAAGAAAAATTCGAAGAAGGGGAAGGTATATGGTGTCAAAAAGTTTCAGTCCATTACAGAAGGAACAACATTTTAAGATAGTTCACAAAAGAAGGAATGTGTGGAAGAGGCTATTTCTATCACAGCAGAGAAGAATACAGAAATTTCAGAAAGCAGTGGGTCATATCTGTTTAAAATCTTACCGTGGTAACCTAGTTATGCTGACCTGGCCATTCTTACAGGTGTAAGATGGAATCTCAGAGTTGTTTTGATTTGCATTTCTCTAATAATTAAGGATGCTTAACATTTCCTTAAATGTCTTTCAACCATTTTAGATTCCTCTGTTGAGAGTTCTCTGTTTAGGTCTGTACTCCATTTTTTATTGGATTATGTTTTTTTATGAGCAATTAATTTCTTTGAGTTCTTTGTATAATTTGGAGATCAGACCTCTGTTGTGTGGTTAGTGAAGATCTTTGCCCGTTCTGTAGGTGGTCGTTATGTCTTGTTGATGGTATCCTTTGCCTTATATAAGCTTTTCAGTTGTAGGAGATCCCATTTACTAATTGTTTCTCTCAGTATCTGTGCCACTGGATTTATATTTAGGAAGTGATCTCCTGTGCCAGTGCATTCAAGAGTACTTCCCACTTTCTCATCTAAAAGGTTCAATGTAGATGGCTTTATGTTGAAGTCTTTGATCCATTTGGACTTGAGTTTCGTGCACAGTAATTGATATAGATCTATTTTCATTCTTCTACATGTTGATATCCCGTTATGCCAGCATCATTTGTTAAATATTCTTTCTTTTTTTCCATTTGATATTTTTTGCTTCTTTGTCAAAAATCAGGTGTTCTGAGGTGTGTGCATTAATATCCAGGTCTCTGATCTGGTTCCATTGGTACTCCTGTCTGTTTTTATGTTAATGCCAGGCTATTTTCAGTACTGTAACTCTGTAGTAGAGTTTGAAGTCAGGGATTGTGATGCCTCCAGAAGTTCCTATAGGAACTTGTACGGAATTGTTTTAGATATCCTGGAGGTTTTTGTTTTTTGTTTGTTCTACTTGTTTTTTGTTTGTTTGTTTGTTTTCCTTATGTAATTGAGTATTGCTCTCTTGAGGTCTGCTGGGATTTTGTGATTTTGATGGACATTGCAATAAATCTGTAGGTTGCTTTTGGTTAGATTGCCATTTTTACTATGTTAATTCTATCTGCCCAAGAGCATGGGAGATCTTTCCACTTTCTGGTGTATTCTTCAATTTCTTTCTTCAAAGATTTAAAGTTCTTGTCATACAAGTCTTCTACTTGTTTGGTTAGAGTTACACCAAGATATTTTATGCTATTTGTGCCTATTGAGAAGTGTAATGTTTCTCTGATTTCTGTTGGTTATAATTGTCTCTGTAGTTCCTGTTCATTTACCCAGATTTTCCATTTTCCGACTTCCCTTGGTTTGCGTTTTATTTATTACGCCTATTTCTATCTTCAAGTCTTGAACTATTTCTTTCACTGGTTTGATTGCTTTTTCTTGGGTTTCTTTGAGTGATTTATTAATTTTTTTTCCAGCTTTCTGTTTGTTGTCTCCTTTATTTCTTTTAGGGAGTTTTTCACTTTCTTTTTGGAGGTCTCCATCATTTTCATAAAGTTACATTTAAGGTCGTTTTCTTCTGCATCTTCTAGGTTAGGGTGATCTAGTCTTCCTGTTGTGTGTCCGCTGGATTCTGGTGTTACCATGTCGTTTTTTTAGGATGTTGGAGCAATTCTTGCATTGGCACCTACCCATTTCTTTCTTCACATGAGGCCATCAGTGTCTTGGCTTCTTTGTCCAATCCTTGCTGTGGCTGTCTCTTTGGTCCACTCAGTATTGGTGCAGGCTGTTGTTATGCCCCACCTCGTCCAGCAAGGAAGACGCGCAACACACCGGAGCTCCTCTCACTGCAATTTATTCCAGGACTTTATTCACTTTCTCTCTCTCCCCTCTCTTTCCTTGCTCTCTCCTCCCCAGGCAAACCTCTCCCAGCCCTTAAGTAGGCATGGGCTGCCAATCCCGGATTGCCAGGTGGGCACTGCCCATAGGCCCACGCATATGCAAGCAGCTGATGATCATTGTGTGATCATAGCATAAGTCAGACTTTAGCCATAGGAGTTGATTATACATCTCCATCAGGTGTGATTCCATGCAGCTCGCTACAGGCTGTGTTTTGCAGGGTTCCAAGCTCGCAGGGACCGGCAGGTGAGGGCGGGTGGATTGAGGGCTAGCAGAGAAGCTACCTGTTGGGAGCTAGAAATGCCTAGGGACCTCTTATGTCCCCCAAGTATTGGGGCAGGATGTATGACATGGTTTCATGAAGCTAGCAGGGAAAGTGGATTGGGGGCGGGGTGGATAGAAAGCTAGCAGGCAGGCTCCCTGCTGGCAGCTCAAAGTCCTGAGGGATTTTGGGAAGAACTACTGGCTTTTCTCCCAAATGGAGGTCTTAGGGAGTTTGGGGTCCGGGGCCACAGGACCGCTGCCTACATACCTCCTATGTCCCCCAAGTTTGGACGCAGGATGTTTGGGAGGGTTCCATGAAGCTCACAGGGAACGGCCACCGAAAATTTCTTTTTTACTTGTTATTCACATCATTCAAATATATTCAGATCATTTTGACATTCTTATCACCAGTTAAAAATATTACACTGTTTTACTATCCCACAATAACTCAGGTTTCCTCAATGCTGAAGGTTTTTTTTTCTTTTTTTTTTTTGTTTGTTTTTTTTTGTTTTTTGTTTTTCTGGAGTCTTTCCGACTTTATTACCGACATATGCCTACTATAGACTCTAAAATGTCTCTTAAACCAACTAAGTAGCAAAAATTAATAAATCACTACTATAGACCCTAAAATGTCTCTTAAACCAAGTAAGTAGCAAAAGTTAATAAAGCACTACATCAGAGTTTTAGATGTTAAAATTCATAATTTTCTCTGTTATATTTTAGAAGTCTTAGTCACATTAACTTTAGCATGGGACCAGTTCAAAGATTTAGACCATTAGCACAATCTATGATTAAGACTCAAGACACTTGGGAATGACTGGAAATAAACTTCCACGTATCTTTAAGTTGTGTCTTACATGTATGACAAAAAAAAAATCATGTTCCCTGAATTAAGAAAAAAATGACTTGAATAAATATTGTTTTCCCTTCAAAGTACATGCATGTTGTTATAATGAGTCATGTGCACAATTGCTTAGGATTCAGAATGGTAGCTGAAAATACACCATGCCACAGATGCTTGTGTCAAAGAAAAAATGAAAAAGCAAATGCTATGATTTTTATTTAGACTCCTTTCAAAGGAGAGATGAGACCCAACTGAAGAAAAGCCACAAGACAATTAATAAACATTACTTTTCATCTCACTGCTTTGCAGTTATTACCTCATTTTTTATAGCTTTATGGGTTTGTTCTTGCCACCCTAATCTTTCCCTCTTGCAATTTTGTGTTGATTTAAACTCAGCTTTGCTGTGGTTTTTTTAGGCTAGGGAGTTCTCCATTAATAGTGTGCTTGCCTAGCATTTTCTCTATATCCTTCACTGCTCTATTTAAGAGTTAAAAGAGTGTGTGATAAAAGTGAAATATGTCTTTGTAAAAATGAAATAGGGAACTTGTTGTAGTATATTAAGAAAATTAGGCAACATTAAGAGAGTTCTAGAATGTCCAGGTTTTAGCGACTGCTTGCTTAATTGCACTCATATCTATAAAGACACTTGGTGATACTCGATTACATCCTCCCTCAAGGTCATATTATCCTATGACTGCAGGTGACAAGCACAAAAGAAATTCATTAGGCAGTACTGTGCCTGCATGCATTTAACTTTTTCTGATCAAAATATCTAGGAAATGCTTGCAGACATGCTTTTAAGTGGTCTAATGAATTGTAATGGTAATAAGTCTGTCTTGATTTCAAAGGGATAATAAGCCTTTTACCTCTCACAATTTTACTTGGAATTTTAAGTTTTTTTTTTTACTTAAGTATTTTAAGTTTAAATATATGACGCATTTTGCCAAAGTAGTATTAGCAGGAGTCAATATAGCAACTAAGTTTTACAAATCACATATAAGATAATCTTTGTAATAGAAAAAACCCACAAACACACACAGAAGTGCACATAAACACACAAACACATATCCCTACAAACCCATTGGCACTGACTTAGTACTGTTTATATACATATACAGTAAAAATTTTACTATGATATTTTCAAATAAAATTTGTAAATCAAGGGCGTAATATTCATACAATGTAAGAACTATTAATAATTGGTTTAATCTCTCTATATATAATTACTCCAAAATGACATTACACTATATACATAATAGAAAACTGAATATCTGAGTTAACATGATTACTATACTTGATGTGGGTTAAAATAATGCTTAATTATTAAAGTATATATCATCATGAAATTGCATTAGAAATTAATAAGTGGTATACATCTCCATCTATTTTATTTGCTCATTTTATAAACTGTACAGGTGTGGTGGCTATCCTAGATTGCCAACTTAACAATATATGAAATTAACTAAAATCCAAATGGTTGAACACACCTATAAAGATTTTTTTCCTCTGGTAAATTATTTGAAGTGGAAAGACCTACTTCTAATCCAGATATCGGAGTTGGGAAAATCCAGTTTTAATAAAAACCTTTTGAGGAAGGAGGATGCCTCTTATATATGATAGATACACTTCATCTACTCTCAACATGTATAAATGATATGAAAGAAGGAAGTTGGCTTTCTTTTCATCGATTTTTTTTTAACTTCCAAGTCGACTGTGCCCACTCCTTTCTTTACTGTCATTAGAACCTATCAGTGGGATTCCAACATATACTGAGGAACAGTTGAGACATCCGGCCTCAAGGACTGAGCAAGTACTGGATTCTTGGAATATTCAATGATAGGCAGCAATTGTTGGACTAAGTGGAGAACAGCCTATAGGTCACTCTAAGAGAGATACTATTTCCGTGCTATCTGCTCTGCTGGAAAACCATGACTATTACAATGGGGAAAGTCAGCAATATCAATACATCAGTCTTCTGATTTCAGCATATGTTTGAAATTACGATGATTTTTCATAGAATGAAACATACCGCTTTTGAGATATCTCAATTAAGTTACACACTTGTTCAGCTCATTTTCTATACTTGTAGCATTTTATAGCAAGCTTTATAAATTTATAATACTCCGCATCTTTGTGAACTACTATAAAATGAATGGGAATTATGAATATTAATGTAATTTTTACTCTTGGCATTTATATAGTATGTAAAAACACATATGCTTCTAAAATGATTTATTTATTTTCACATTTTAACCTGTTTAAAAAACTCTATGTAAAGACCTTCTATATACAGAAAATATTTTGTAAACAAAAAAAGCCTAAGAAGTCACATGTTAGGATAAATTCCCAGTTAATATTGAAGAGGGTAATAAAGAGATTGTATCTTTGTATTTGATTTGTATTAATCTCATTTCTCCATGAGAATGTGATACATTAAATGTCAAAGAGAAACATTAATTATTAAAGACCAGTGTCTTTATGCTATGATGCATAGAGTTGAAAGATATGCTTTCATCCATAGGCAATTGACAGGCATTGTTCTGAATAGCTTATTATTTCGACAAGAAATTTTAATTAATATCTCTACATAGTCATTTAGTAGCAATATATTAAACTTTCATTTGAACCACATTTATGATTTTTGTGTCTTTAACTTTATTTTACATCTAATGAAAACAGAAATGATAATGATTTTAATTTTATTATTTTAAATTTCAACATGCTAATCATCCTGATCTGATCATCAAATATACACCTACCTGAAAATATGATTATATCTCATTAATATCAGCAATTATTTTGTACAGATGACATTTTCTTTTTCTTTTCTTTCTTCTTCATGTTTTCCTTCCTTCCTTCCTTCCTTCCTTCCTTCCTTCCTTCCTTCCTTCCTTCCTTCCTTCCTTCCTTTCTTTCTTTCTTTCTTTCTTTCTTTCTTTCTTTCTTTCTTTCTTTCTTTCTTTCTTTTTCTCTTTTAATCCAGTTGTATGTGGTTCCTATCCTAGGTCTCTAGGCCATCCATCATCTGGGTCGCAATGTTCCAGGCAGTGTCAGTAATGGGCTCCCTCTTGTGGCATGATCAAGAAGTAGGTTTATTTTGTATTTATTGTTGCTGATTGTTGTTTTGTTTCATTTTAATTATATTGCATATTCCCCTTGCCATAAAGGAGCATAATAGTAATATTATTTACATAAAGTAATGTAATAGAACTCTTTATTAGTCCTGCCTACATAAATTTAAGAATGCCGTTTTAAGCAGACTCAGTAAACACTGACTCCAGTAACAAATGCATTTCACCTTTATTATTGTAAATTATAGTTTTGTAGGATAGGGCTGTGTCTGTACATTTACTATTCCCTCTGTATTACTTAATTTTATTTTTACCACAACACCATATGACTTTCTAGTTTTAAAATATTTTCTGTATGATAGTTTATAGGAAATCAAAACTTTTCCCTGCTTTAGTCTAATCTTGGTTTAACAAATGCGACTTTTTGTTAATTTTCAACATACTGCAGACAATTAATTTTCTAAATAGAGTAAAACAAAGTTACTTTATTGGAAATAAGGCATGCATGTAACTGATTCATCAATGTCATCCTCATATTCATTAAGGCTTTGACATCTTCTAATTCATTTGTATCTGCCAGTAAAGCAATTGTTATTTCATAAGATTATACCCGAGGCTGTATAAGAAGGATTGTGGAAAGCAATGGAAGAGAAATATTAAGTAAATAAAGTAAACATATGTTGCACGGAACCGCTTGTTTGTCTCAGCCTCCCAGTTAGCTTAGCCCCGAAATAACCACAGAGAAACTCTATTAATTAAATCACTGCTCAACCCATTAGCTCTAGTTTCTTATTGGTTCATTTTTACATCTTACTTTACCCCATTTCTATTAATCTGTGTATCGCCATGTGGCAGTGGCTTACTGGCTAAGTGTCGGCAGCATGTCTTACTCTGGCAGTGGATCCATGGCATCTCCCTGACTCTGCTTTCTTCCTCCCAGAATTCAATTCCATCTTTCCTGCCTACCTAAATTCTGCCCTATCAACAGGCCAGGGAAGTTTCTTTATTCATTAACCAAGGAAAGCTGCACATGGACAGAAGGACCTCCCACACCACACATCTTTTAACAACAACAACAAAAAAATTAAACTAATAATTCCCAAGAAAAGCAGATACCTGGAATGCAGCTTCCTAGCCATCTGTTAATAATTTGTGTAAAATATGTATCCCTTTCTTTATTAAAATCCTGATTTGGAAAGGAAAATCTATGGTGATAACGTAATAATAATTGTAGGCAGCGTGAACTTAATTAAAATATAGTCTTAAAGACTAGTACCTATCATTAGTTTATAGACTGAAAAACTTTACTGTCCATATACTTAAATGTCAGTCACTGTGGCTGCTGAATTATGAAAAATATGAGGTAATTCTCAGTAATACTGGCTATGAAGAATTCTAAACATTCTTAAATCAAACCTAAAAGTAGTCTTTAAACAACTAATGTATCTGTGAATATCGTTTCTCTATAAATGTTTTAAAATTTCCATTCACAAATGAAGGACATATATAAGCAAGGATACAGAGACCTTTCCGATAATTGCCAGACAATAAACTGATGCTTTGCTCAATACCCAATCTTCTCATAGCAGCCACGTTTCAGAGGTGAGTTTCATTTATGGGGTATCACAAAATATTACAACCATTGTAATTGAGATAAAGTTTACAGCACCCAAAGGCCTTGATGCAGGTCACTTGTTTTCAACCTCATCTGCTTTTGTTTGAGAAATACTCTTTTTTTTTTTAATCTTCTACTTTGTAAAAGATTTAGAAGTCCTTGATGAAGACAAATAAGAATTTTATGTATACAAATAAGAAGTTTAGGATAAGGTAGCTGAGTAGACATTCTAATATGTGTAAAGAGAATCACGTGAAATGTTGGAAACATAGTTTTCTTGGACCCAAATACTATCTATATAGTGGGGAAAATGTCATCAAGTGACTGACATCTACAGTTATGTATATTACTTATGTAAATATTAAATAGTTATTTCCTTTTGAATATATTTACTTCATTGATGAATGTATTAATTGATATTTTTATTTATGTTTAAAATGGGGTTTGTGTAATAATCCTTAAAACATATTTTCAAATAATTTTAAAATTAACTGAAATTGCTAAAGAATAGAGATGAGTACTTACAGTAGAATCATATGGATATAAATAAACATGAATATGTTTTGAAGTTGTTTAACAACTTAAAATGACATTTAATCCTGTCTCTTATAGCAATTAGTAGTGGTAATGGTTTAGAAGGAGTCATGTAGGAGAGTGAGCTTACAAATGGGCTTAAAAAGTTTAATTTACAATGACATTGAAAAATTATTTATCAACATTCAAGTTTCCAAAATTAAATTACAGACTGTAGTCTAGATGCTTTGAAGTAGTTATTCTTAGAAGGACATTACTGCCAGATGGAGTCCTAGAGGTAAGAGAAGAAATGGACACAAACTCCCATTCGTAAACTAGAAACTGTCTCCAACTGATAACCACTTGCAAATGAAAATTTACTTTCTTCTAAGTGATGCCCACTGGGGAGACAAACTGTTCTTAAGGGTAGGCCTCGTGCACACTATATGACCACCACCACCAACAACAACAACAACATATTCTGTAGGACTCTTGTGTAACTTGAGTCGCTGATTTTCTTTAAGACTTGCCCCTTCCCTAAAGTCTCTCAATGCTTCATCCAACTGGACCAAAAAAAAAAAAGAATATGATGTCTTAATTTTTGATATAAATAACATATCTGAGACAGGGTCAGATTTATACTACAAAGAAAATAGAGTCTAGTGGATGTGAGCAAAGTGTATGAGACACCTAGTGGTGAAAGACATGTTCAGTCTCTTGAATTTTTGTTTAAAGAGAACTTGGCAGTAATATTTTCTAATCCAAGCAAATTTGAATGAAGAATCATTGCGGAATAATAAAACATGAGCCAAAGAATAAATATTGATATTACTTTGAAATTCTTATCAAACACCAAATAGCTATTGTAGATTATGTGACAGATTCTCAAAGTCGTGGTGTCCTAGAGCAAAAAGAACTTTCTGTCTCAGCTCTGGTGATCAAAATTCTGTCCCTAATAAACGGAGGCTTTGACAAAAAAAAAATAGATATAGGCTAAATCAATATGTAAGAATTAGCCAATAAGAAGTTAGATCTAATGAACCAAACAGTGATTTAATTAAAAAAAGATATTGTGAAAAATGGGGACTTTAAAAGCATGTATTTTTTTTTAGCATATGCTGAACAATATGTAAAAATGATTACTGAGTTATTTTTAAAAGTTTCCGTGTTAAAACAAAGGTCAAGTAGGATGTAGGCACAAGAAGTTTTGCAGCATCTATCCATATGTCTAAGCTTCTTTGTTTAATTTTATGAGTTGATGCTTTATTTGAATTCCCTGTAATTAATGACTGTATAAATCTCTCAGCATGAGGTTTTATCACCATAATATAGAATATTGTAATTTAAGTAAAAAGTTCTCTAAATAAAAAAAAAAAGAAATCAAAAAAAAAAATTCAAAATGAAGGTGGCAATAGGGATGTGCTCACCCCTAAGTATCTGAACTTGACTCTATACATCCTAGTTGTTGCTGAGATTCTTGAGCTGTGTACTTGACATGGCAGTGTCTGACTTTAACTTTATAGTATTGTCTATGGACACTAGTCTTCATATACAAAAAACATGTATAATTTGATTTATTATCCACTCTACTCCAACATAGTTAAACCCTGTATGTCTAAAGAAAAGTATTGGCTGACATTTAGATATCTTAAACAGGATAAAAGATTAATGCCTAAACAACATATCTTCAGTCATTATCATAGTCTATGGTTTTCAATGTGATTTCCTAAGACAAAATTATATATATAGTGAAAATAAATCTCAAGATCAAACCCCAAGTACCCCAATATTTATAAGCCATTGGTTGAGAAGTAAATCAATACATCTCTATGGAGACTAGAGAGTCGGAAATAGTTACAGAGATAATCTGAAGAAAGCTGGAAAATGGCACAAGAAAATAAATCAGTAATCAACTCTGTTAAATGCATCTAGTAGCATACACAAAAATTAGAAAAAGAAGTCACTTTTTATTAATCTAATGACATATGAAAAATAAAGACCTTCACTAGTCTGCACTAATATTTGTACATCACTGATTGTTTTGACAAGACTAGTTGTCAGGAGATATAAGACATAAAATATAACAGTTATAAACACCAAAAAAAGAGCATCCACTTAATAGAAATAGCATTACGTCAGCAAGTTTATAAATAAAGCAAATGGATCAACAGTAGAATAATGAAATGGGTTTTACTTTTTTTTTCTCTGCCGGGCGGTGGTGGCACACGCCTTTAATTCCAGCACTCGGGAGGCAGAGGCAGGTGGATCTCTGTGAGTTTGAGACCAGCCTGGTCTACAGAGCGAGTTCCAGGACAGGCTCCAAAACCATAGAGAAACCCTGTCTCGAAAAACCAAAAAAAAAAAAAAAAAAAGTTGATAGGATACTGAAACAATTGGGTTCAACCAGATTCCAGGGAGCCCATGCAGAAAAAAATTACAAATGGCTGGATGGAAAGTATAATCATCATTTATTTTTTTCTTCACTGAAGAGAATATATAATTTTATATTAATTGAGTGAATTTGGAGAAAATGAGAAGTAACTTACATTAAATATAAAAATGTAATATTATTTGGAAAATAAAAGTCTCTTTTCACAATGTAAGTTTGAAAAGATTAGGAGTCCACCCATGACTTTAGAACAAAAAGAAAGAAACGTTAAGCAGAAGTGTTGGTAAATATTATACTTGATACCTTATGACCTCTTAATGTTTTTCCTGATTAATTTGCACAGCCCAGTATGTGTATTTTATAGTTCACATTTCCCATATCATATGGAGACATATTTCGTCGACAAATATTTCATTTTTAATGAAAATAGTGTAATCAAATTTTGCAGTTAATGAGCAATCATAGTTCAGTGTAAAAAAAATATCAGATTTCTAACTGTTAGGATTATAAATTTTCAGTATAGTGTATTTGCTGTTTGGTATTTTTTCATATTAACATCTACTAATCTCCCTAAGTATCACATAACTTATGTATGTATTATTAAATTCTAAATTTATTAGCATCTTTCTTTTAATATGAAAACAACTATCAAAATTTAGCCATTTAAAGATAGAATGTTGTTTTGTGAAAAGCTGCAAATAATTGATATGTTAATGGAAAAGTTGATATGTTCATCAGTACTAATCATTCAAAAATATATGAACTTTTTCCCCCAAATAACATCAAAATAAATCAATGCTTTACATGTTTTGCAATAAGCTATTAAGAGTAGATGAAAACATCTTATGAATAATGAAAATAATGTCAAATAACAAGTATTGTTGTTAAAATGATTTTATGCATAAATACTTTATAATATGCTTATGATATTTTTCTTTTTCTTTTTTTCTTTCTTTCTTTTTCTTTTTTTTTTTTTTTTTGAGACTTGGTTTCTCTGTATAACAGCTCTGGCTGTCCTGGAATTTACGTTGCAGATCACACTGACCTTGCACTCACAGGATGCTCTTGTGCCTCCTAAGGACCGGAATTAAAGGTGTGTGCCACCAGGTGTGGCGCACACCTTTAATCCCTGCACTTGGGAGCCAGAGGCAGGCAGATCTTTATGAGCTGTGAGTTCGAAACCAGCCTGGTCAACAAGAGCTAAGTCCAGGACAGGCTCTAAAACTACAGTGAAACCCTGTCTTGATGGTGGGGTTGATCTAATGGGAGTTCACCAAGGCCAGTTGGACTGGGACTGATGGAGCAGGTGATCAAACCGGACTCTCTGAACGTGGCTGACAATGAGGGCTGACTGAGAAGCCAAGGACAATGGCACTGGGTTTTGATTCTACTGTATGTACTGGTTTTGTGGGAGCCTGGTCTGTTTGGATGCTCACCTTTCTAGACCTGGATGGAGGGGGGAGGACCTTGGACTTCCCACATTGCAGAGAACCCTGACTGCTCTTTGGACTGGAGAGGGAGGGGAAGGAGAGTGGGGGGAGGGGAGGGAAATGGAAGGAGGTGGAAATTTTTAATAATAATAAGAAAAAAGAAACCCTGTCTTAAAATAATCATAACAAACAAACAAAAAAAAAGTTATGTGGAACCACGCCTGGTGACATGTTTTTCAATGTAGAAATGACTTTAATATGTAGTGATCTTTCATTTGTATTTTAATAAATAAAGCTTTCCTTGAGATCAGAGAATAAAACAGCCCCACTGGTCAGTGGTGACATATACCTTTAATTCTAGTAGCTACACTAGTTTGCCATAGAAACCTGATGATAGTGTGCACACCTTTAATTCCAGCACTAGATAGAAATGTAAGATGAAGACAGCTCTTGCTCTCAGTCAGTCTTATTCTGAGGATTGCTGGAGACAGAATCACCATTTGGAATGGGGTAGAGGTTTGCTTTGCTTTTCTGACCTTCAGGTTGAACCCTGATATCTGTCTCCGGGCTTTTATTAATTCATGCTACATTTATATTCACTCTATATATTTAATAAAATATATTTGAACTGATCTCATTTAAGACCCACTCCAGATACAGAACTTATACCTGATATTGCTAAAGTGACCAAGAACCTAAAACTAGATAGCCAAGGTATATAAAGAATGCACACATGTTATTTCATATATTTTATTTATGAAATCATATTTTCAATATTTTATTTTAAAATGTATTAAATTTATTATATATTTATGCATGGTTTAAAAATATTCACTGAGGTTCATTAAAGTTCATCTTGTATTTTAATTGAATTTTTTATAACTTAATTGGAAACTTTATTAACATTAAATTTGCAATTTCAATTTATTGAAAAATAAAAACATGACTGAAATCCACTACTACATTTAGCAATTGTTTATAATCAAAATTTCCTAAGGCATAAATTATTGTTTTATCATGACGCTTTGTTTATTTCTCTTCCATTATATTATACTTTTATGTATTTTCTCACTTTAGTATCAGGTTATTATACAAACTTTAATCGCACAGTACCAGTTGTGTCATAACCTTGTAATTACTAAGGAAAATTACTCCCATATCTTTGTTAAGGACAAGTTTTGTGTGTGTGTGTGTGTGTGTGTGTGTGCTAAAAATAACTGCAAATTTTAGGTACAAGCTAATCCTTGAGACTCGCAAATATTTTAGATCAAATAGCTGTTGAATTTAGAAACCAAAGAAAAGAAAGCAGAATAAAATTAACGTATAAGACACATTACCATGCTAAAACAGTATATTTATATTTTGATAAGATTCATGTATATCCGTGGGGAATAGTAATTTCAAAAGAAATTTTCAGGACATTTGAATTTATTTCCATGAAAATTGTTATGAAAGACAGACTGTGACATGCCTTCCTTCCTGTGTCTGCATATATTTGATCGTGTATGTATCTGAGCACCGGCATCATATCTGATCTAGCACAAAGCTGGTAATGCCTCTGAAGATTTTTCAAAGCATGGCTTAAAGTGACTGCCACAATGACGGGCTTCATTTTCTCACAAAGCCCTTTCCAGAGCCCTGTAAATGTTCAGCTAAACGTTCGGAATTTGACAGACTGCACCTGAAAAGGGAATGTTTTATTTCTAAATTACTGTTCTGTAGACTCTATAATATTTAATCTTTTAAAACACAAGGGTAATACAGAGAAGATAAAGTTGAAAGGCTTCTTTTCCAAAAGGCAGGGACTAAAACCTATCAAGCTAGAAAAACTAGACAGTTAATTTCCTTCACCCTTTGCCAAGGGAAGTTTGCCATACGCTTGTGACTAGACCTTCCCCTACCATAGACAACTTGAGACTGGATGTTTTCCAGACATCATATCCTGGCTCTGTCTGTTCGATAAGACATGATATTGTTGTGATAGAAAGTACTTTTTAAGTAGCAGCAAGGTATTCCTGACTGTGCAAAAGAACTAATCAGCATCTATGAAAGTAAGTATGATATATGAGGCTGAAATAAAACTTAAATGTTTTAAAGCTTCTAGCGAAATCTCCATCAACTCTGAATTAAAATATCAAACTGTTAAATAGCCTGAAAATTAATTACGGCAAAGCTGTTTAGTCAGAATTAATGTCAATATCTCTTGACTGCTTTGGTTTAAGAAAGTTTAGACTTAATACAAATAAGAACAGATATGGTGTTTTCTTTAGGAAAATTATTAAGTTGAGACTATAAGATTAAATATAAGACTGTTTGGTAGGAGATTATGCCTTCAATATATAAAATGTTAGCTGTACCTAATCAGATTCTCTGGGTTAAGCCACACACAGAGACATTCAGTAGATCAAAATTACATGTAACTTAAATCCAGGTAACCTCTGCTGATCTTCAAGAGCACCTGTGATATACTTATGTATAAAATCAAAATATGATTTAATTAGCTTCTGTGATAAGTCATCTTAAAAGTAAGTACTAATAGGTTTTGACTAGTGCACATTTTTATTATCTTTTTGGCAAAAATATTCATGAATCCAAATTTTTTTTTTATTAATTTACAGGACAGTGGGCAGTTATCACATATATTAACAGTCCAGATAGTATATATACAATATTATATAGGTAGAAATTTGCCTTGCCTAGTAATATAAGTAAACTTATATTCACTAATAAAGTGAAACTAACCACTGTCTTTTGATTGGTTAATGGGAAGAAAATAATGAATCGTTTGGAGAGTGTCTTTAATTTTCATTTTTTTACATTTAATTTTTGATAATTTCATATACAAATACTATATTTGTATAATTTCTTCACAACCCATTTCCTCTCCTGGTCCTCTAATGCCCTCTATTCCCTCTCAAATTCATGATCTATTCTCCTACAAATATTGTTACATACTTACAGACAGACATCTATATAAAACTGCAACTTGAAGAGTTCATTTAATATTTCTCATATATGCATTTATTTAAGGTTTCCCAATGGGGAATCTATAATATTGTGGGGTTCATTTCTGGTGAAAACTGACTCTAGCTCTCCCAGATGCCATTAATTTTCTGTTTTTTAATTAATATTACAATTATTTATTTTCTTTACACACACACCCTCAATAATATACCTATGAGGATGAGAAAACAACTTACAATTTTTGTTTCTTTCCTTCTACAAAGGAAGACTCAAAGACTGAACCCCTGGTGTCATTATTGGAAGCAAAAGCTATCACCCACTAATCCCTCTGGATGACCTATATTTTTTTTAAATTATATACAGACTAAAAGGGTTTTATGCAAATTTCCACATACATTTGCTTAGTATGCTATACTAACTGATATAACTCATTAGAGATTTATTTTCCAAGGTTATATTTTTCTTTCACTGGGTTATGTTTTAAATATTTTTTATCAGAAAATGATATTTGACTTTTTTTGTATTTGCACAGAAAAAAATCATCAAAGATAATACTTAAAAATAATATTTCTCTAAGTCATAGGTCAGTTCCTCTACTGCTAATGCTATCAATTACTTCATCCGTTAGGATTCAGATACCATATGGAGGTATATCCTCACTTTTTACTGTTTGAATCTCCCACTTCAGCTTCATTCTAATTGATTTCCTCATATACATCAAATATAGATACTAAATCAGAATGCTAATGGTTTCCAAATTTGTGATAAATGTTAACATCTTTTCTTTCTGTCCCCTAGACACAGGCACTGTTACACATTAGTGAGCGAGCAAGTTTATCTTTCTACCTGATTCTCGAAACATAATTGCTTCATCATGTTTTCTTAACTATGGGATTTATTTGATCTGCGATGTTATTTCTATGATTCATTTAGTCATATGTGATTTTTTTAATAAGGAGAGGACTACTTTTCATGAATTCGCTTTGGAGTTATTACAGTACCAAAATTAGAGATATCAAATTTGTGTAATATAGTAATTTCTTTAAAAGGAGAGAAATATTGGCAGCTGTGTTATTCCAGAGGCTCAAAGCACAGTATGAGACAATTTCCAGTTCAGCAATCAGAAGCTTGTTAAGACATCAGGACTAGAAAGTAAAATAATTTATTTTATCTGAAAATGATAGATTGAAATTAGACTATAAATGAATTAGATATGTTGTAGATAATTAGTTTTCAAAATTCCACCTAACTGAGGTGTCAGGCTTGCCATACAAATCACATTAAAAAAAATATTTTCTGATTTTCCATGGCAAACTGATGAGCCACCATCAGATAAATAAACTTACAAATTATAATTTAAAAATATATTCTTTGTAGTTTTTAAAACATTATAAGCCAATTTAAAATATTTTAATTTGACAATAGAATAAACAATAACTAATTGGGAAATAAGTTGACTCTTAAACCATGATGGTCCACACACTGTCACAGGGCCCTGTGTGTCCTTAACATTTTATGTGAAATTAAGCTCTCAAATCATTTTCAGACTACAATCACTTGCATTAAATCCTTATAATTTAATTTAAAATAATATAATAGCTTTTTAATTGCCTTTAAAAATCAATGAATTTAAGATTCTCAGTTAAGGCCGGGCGGTGGTGGCGCACGCCTTTAATCCCAGCACTCGGGAGGCAGAGGCAGGCGGATCTCTGTGAGTTCGAGACCAGCCTGGTCTACAAGAGCTAGTTCCAGGACAGGCTCCAAAGCCACAGAGAAACCCTGTCTCAAAAAAACAAAACAAAACAAAACAAAAAAAAAAACATTCTCAGTTAATACAATAAATCTAAATATATGAAGTTTTTTTATAAAAATTTTCTCAGGTTTGTCATAAGTAGTCATAAATACATGCAATCCTTGTACTTGGTAGGTAGGAGTTTAAAAAGTTAGAAGTCCAAATACTCCAAATTATAACAATGCTGCCACGAGCCTGAGCTACATGAAACTCGCCTCCTACATATCTATCTATTTATCTATGTGTGAATTATAGACACATGTTACATTGTGTGAATATATGAAGACAAACTACAGAAATTTTAGGCATTCTTCTCCTTCCACAATATGTATATTGTAGCTGGAACTCAGGTCAACAGGTTTGGCAAAAAATACCCTTTCCTTCTACCTTAGTTACTGCTCTGTTGCTATGAAGACACACCATGACCAGGTCAAGTTTTATAAATGAAGAATTTAATTGGGAGCTTGCTAGGCCTGATAGAAGAGTATGTAGAACAGCAGTCACAATATGGACATGACAGTCTCTAGATAAGCTTCACTTACCCAAAATTTACTTGTAGGGATACTGTTGCCAATACGGTCATGAATAACCAAGAGAATGCCCTGTTTCGTACTTGTCCTTCCCGACTAATATTCAATTATCATCAATATCATTTTTAGCCTAATCAAGTGTATCAGTCAACTTGCCACAATTACTTGTTGTGATTTTTATCCATAAAATTTGACATTAGAAGAACACATGATGTAGGTGATGGTCATATACTTTTGGTCAAAAAGAAACTATTCTCATACTTTTTGTACTACTGAAGCTATCTCTTGGCTTCATAGTCATGTAGGTGCTGGAATTCCCAACTCAGACCCTCATACAGAAAGAGAGTAGGAACCATTCTAACTGCTGTTTCCCTTCCTTTCTCTAATCTCAGTCCCCAACCAGCACATTTCCTGGCCTTCCTCTCCATCCACTCCTCTCTTCTCTCCAAAAAGAGGAGGCCCCTCAGGAATATCAACCAAACATGGCATACCAAGTTGCATTAATACCAGGCACATATCCTGATATTAAGGCTGGACAAGGCAACATAGTCAAAGAATTGTGTCCCAAAAGCAGGCAGAAGAGTCAGAGACAGCCTATCTATATTAATAAAATTAGATTATATAAATTTAGATTATATAAATTTAGATCATTCATTTCCTAGTTTAAAGCTAGTATATACACATGTATGTAATTGGGGGTTAGTTGTCATGATCTTCACTAAATGAAAAGTCTAGGCAATGCTCAGAGAGTCTTTCCACAAATATTCTCTCCTATGTGTGCTGTAGACAAAATGAGCACAAGACTTTGAAATGTAAAGTTTTAATTCATAAGTGTCATCCTGGTGAACTGTTTGGATACAGGATCCCATGAGGGAGTTTTAAATCACAACACTCTGCCCTAAATCCCGAGTTCCTGATTTGTTGGTCTGAGATGCAGGTGGAGAACATTTTTGGTGGGATTTTCAGGAGCACATGCTGGAAAACTAAATTGAAAAATAAAAAAAGAAAATATGACTTTTTGTTTTATTTCATTTTACCCCATGTAGCACTTATCTAGTTGCTTAAATCTGCTGCATTTATAGTATTTTAAAAACTTTAAAAATTTTGCCTTTAAGTTTTAATTTTTGCTTTGTGCCTTTCCCTGAAATCTCTTGCATGTCTTCACAGGATTTAATCATTGTTTCTTTTATTGTCCTCCACATTTGTTGCCTTTTCTGTACTAATATCCACTCCTTCTCATACTCAATTCGTACAGTCCCTGCTCAGCGTCTTTTATTCCTGGTAGCAGCAGCTCTTAGCTTATGTTTAGTTGGTGTATCTGACTAGTGTTTGTGATTATGGAAATACGCTGCTCTCACCAAATGTGTGCAGGTACAGTAACCTAAATCAAAAGAAGAATGTTGTCTACACCTCAGACACAGTCAGCCAGTACAGGATGCAGAAGCACAATATACATGCCTAGGAAGATACAATCATTGGCTGATGATAAATGAACCAAGTGATAGACGTACATATACAGACATCATCCTTCTAATGAGAATTCTCCACACAGCTTCTCTTTTCTCAGAATATAAATATGAATGCTTTTAAATGCCCTACAAGTCCCCAGATGTTTCACATTCTCCATCCATATGCTTATATAGGTCTCATTCCACTTCCCTCTCTGTCTTTCATTTCGCTTAAAGTCCCGATGCTTTTTCCAGCTCCCACATTTTAATGCTGTAAAAAGTTTTGCTCACTGGATCTCATTGATTGGATTTGCAAATAGTCAGTCATTATTGTAGTTGCCATTTTAAATTAGTATTGATCTGTTATTTCTCTTATTAAAAGAAGACTTTCCATTCCTGATAATTTCTTGTCTATCTTTTCCACCATGAGTGCTCAGCTTTAATTTTGTTAAAAGGAACCCATTGCTTATGCATTCCTCCTTGCTATGAATTCCAAACATGTTTTGTTTTTATTTTCCTCAATCTGAAAGCAATTTACTAAATAAAAACTACCATCATAAATGCTTCAAAGCTTAGGCTTCCCTTTTATGCAACCTGGATAATGCTATATCTCTTTTCTACTCTCTATCTTACTTTCAATTTCAGTGAGATTACTAAAATGTTATCTATATAATGTATATGAAATATTCTTTATTATACAAACAGTATAAAAATAATATTAAAAGTTATCAGATAATTTCCTTTAAGTGGTTATTATTGCCTCTTGACAGAATATTTTTTAACAGAGCAAAAGACATATATTACTTATTTTGTCACTTAAACAATATGTTTAAATTATTGGTCTATTTAAATTACCTTGCAGTTATTTTATGCTTTCTTTTACATATCTGTATGCACAGATGCACACACACACATATACAATATATATGTTATTTACAATTGCTATTTTGGACCATTTGCCTTTTAACCTCCTCAAAACTCATTAAAAATCATGAAGATTTATTTCTGAAATTTCTCTAATTATTGGAGTTGATATTTTAGCTCTGAATTGGAGATTCTGTTTGTTATCTGTTTTAAGTTCTGATAAGTTCTGATCATGATTTTGTAAATCGTGAAATCAGTAAATGTGTCCTTATCTCACTTATCTCACATGCAAGCCTTGTTAACAGTAGATGAATAGGGAGTAGGAATTGCTACTGAAGTTAATAAAAATATGAATAAATATTTCTGTTCTCTTTTTATTTATTTTTTTATAATTTCCTTTCTCATTCTAATCACAGTTCTTTCTTTTCGCACATTTTGGCGTTCCACGTGGTAAAAGAAGTGAAAATACTTTTCTAGGACAAACATTTCAATCTTTATTTTTAAACCTTAATCTAAATTCTGAGAGAAATGTTGCTCTGAAGGAAATTGCATATGCTGTCTGTTGATTTGTAATAGTTGCCTAAAATTCCTTCTCAAAAGTTTAAGATTATATGTTCTGTTTGTTTAATATTCATAATAGAAATGATTTTAATACATGTGTGTATGAGTGTGTGTAATTTTCTCTTATTTGTTTACTAGTCCATGAATGAGGAAAACATTTCAACATTAAGTGTTGTTCATGGTATGAATATCTTTTCCTATGGTTTTCACTTTTATTTTTTTTCATATTATTCAATGTCTATAACTAATTTCCCTCCAGCTATTACGTGAACCACATACATGTAGGGACTGTGGAGGCCTAAAGAGAACATTGAACTCCCTGGATCGGGTCTTACAAAGGGCTATAAACTGACAGATGATGCTGGAATGAACCCAGCTACTATGGAAGAGTAACCAGTGCTTGTAATGCAATCTCTTCATCTTCAGGTTCTTTCTTTTTACTTCTATTATTTCTGGGCTTTGCAACCAACCTATAATGGTCTTGTAATTGCTCCATTTAATGATGATGGCAGCCTAAAATGGGGTGGAATTCTCAGCTCTGTGGTGAATTTTTTATTCCTAATGATTATGATATTTTAAGTAATAGATAATCCTTAGCATTAAAATAATACTGGCTTTCAGATTTTATTAAGCTTATTTTCTCTCAAGTTTCATCACATCTTTATTTTTCTGTCAGGCACCATGTATCCAACACTAGTTCCTGCTTTCTACATGCTCTGCTTCTAATGGAAATTCTTTGTTTTTCTGTATATTGACAACACTGCTCTCATGGAGGTAATTTCCAACTGGTATATGTATTCTTTTTCAAATTCTCTTGTCTGTATTGTACAAAATGTGCTGTATCTGTGTTTCTCACATAGTGTTAATAAGTTTCCTGTTTATCAGTGATGTTTGAGTGTTCTCCATTGTATTTGTTATGCTCAAATACCAATGGATATGCAAGATAATCAGAACTGAAGTCATTAGGTGTCTACTTACTGAATATTAGCACCTGAAAATATGGAAATCTGTAAGAACAATAATATTTTAGATTTGTCTCATGGTGAAGACATGTGAAATATGAAATATCTACATTTACTCCTTTCTACACCCTACCTAATGTACTTTCTATAAATAGTAATGTCTATTTATCAACTAGTATCCAATGTGTATTTGAGATTCATTGAGAACTTGCTTATATTCTCATAATACTTGTACAATCAATCTAGCTTGTTAAATAATATTTTCAGGAAAATATTTGGGAAAAGTTATAAATTCAGCTATTTAAAATGTTCATATTATGATTGTGGTAAAGATAAGAATTCTCACTGATCATACTTTTTAGGGTAATATTAAAATAAACTAATTACTTTTTAAATATTAATGATGTATACAAAAATTAATTTAATGCACCTCAATTTGTTCTATCTTGAAGTATTGTAGATCTCATATGCACTAATGCCTCTAAGAAAATATAATAGTTGAACATAAAAAAATATCTACATACTGAATTTATTAGCCATAGGAATGGTTTATGTGATGCCTTAATATACTCCTCCTCCAAAGTATATATGCTATTAAAGGTAGTAAAAAAAAAGAGAGAGAGAGAGAAAGTTCTAGTTTCACACTCAGAAATGAGAAGGCCATTGCTGCATACAAACAGACCTTTTAAAATGAAACACAGTGTTTTAATTGAATGGCCTGCTGAGGCGAACAAAAATCAAGTCTCTCCCAGACTCTCACTGACCGTCATACACTTTAAGTAAAAGCAAGCAAAATGCCGCTCCCCGATTCCAGAGAATGTTTTGGCTCTCACGGCGCTGTGCAAAAGCTTTCAGCGAGGTTTTTTATAATTGTATTTTCACTCCATGTTAAAAGAAATCTCTAATCAAAGTGTTTTTCTAACCTCTCAGGTACTTCCCTACCTGGACTGCACGGGAGATCACTGTGACTCAAAGGGGAGCCTTCTGAGTAAAATTTAAACTAATTCTGGAAAAGTTCAATGAAGCAGTAGATTATTGAGTTTCTCAAGTAGTGAAACTGCCTTTTAATAACTTTCCTAAAAAAAATGCTAAGTATTTTATAAAATATTTTAAGCTTTGTAACTAACACACACACACACACTCAAGTCCATTTAATGTTTTTTAGTGTGAAACATATAATTGTCTATCTATTTAAATAGACAATTTAAGAAAAGATCTTGAAGTTAAGAGTAAATAGGGAAAATACAGGAGGAAATAGAAAAGGGAAATGAAGAAGTACAGAAAGCATGATGTATACGTACTCTATGACTATATACGTAAATTTTACATATATAGTACTCATTTGTGTAATTCTCAAAAATACACAAAAATTCTTTAAAAATGAAAAGGAGGGAGGAGGACCTTGGACTTCCCACAGGGCAGGGAACCCTGACTGCTCTTTGGACTGGAGAGGGAGGGAAAAGGGGAGGGGGTATGGGGAGTGGGGGGAGGGAAAAGGAGGCGGGGAGGAGGCAGAAATTTTTAATTAAAAAAATTAAATAAAAAAATTCTAAAATAAAAGAAAATTGGAAAACAAACGAGTATACATACTTACCAGAAAATGGTATATAGAACTAAAGTCAATAGATCATATCCAATTACTAGTATTTAATTTAAGTTGTTTAAAAGTATTAGAAATAAATAATTAATAAATAAAATTAAACTTAAAGCAGAGTGATATATTTACCTCTTAACATGTTTAATTATATGCAATTTTAGGTTTGTAGATAGATCTTTTTTTAAAAGATAATAAAACATGTCATTAAAAACAAAAATAAATTGGGATTCATAGTTATAACTAATTGCTTAAAAACATGTAATAAATGAAAAAAATAAAAAGTATATTAATTGATAATTTCAGCTTGGTAATATATACTTTATATATATTCGTATTTAAGTACAATTACTTGATAACACATAATAATGTTTCCAATGAAATTTACTAAAACAAGGAGAGCTAAGTGAAAAATTTGAAGGGAAGGGAAAAAGGAGAAATTATTTAACTATATTTTGATATCAATAAATGAATTTATAATTCAACATTTTCCATTTTATTCATAAAATAAATATCAGGTGTAACCTCAGATTATACCACATATCTATATACCACTGATGGCCTGTGAATAAGTGTTATTTTCCTTAAATAATCTAAAACATTTACAATTCTAATGAAAGGTGTGATGTTGTTTCTTTCACAAACTTATTGTGAAGATGCCATGATATGGGTCTGTAAAGTTTCCATAACAAAACCTCAAGGGCATCATGTATTTAACTATCTTTAAGTACGTACTTTAAATTAATGTTATAACCAAGTTAAAGAAAGTTAATTAATAAGACTATGAAAAGTGATGTCATTCATCTTTAACTCATTTTCCCTCTTATTTCTAAGTAAATATATGAGACGTATATTCTAAAGCCACATTCAGAATTCAAGACGCATACAAAATACCCAGCAGTAAAAATTGCATTAACCTCATGAATGTCTGTGAAAGAACTAGGAAGAAAATAGGTGATAAAATAATATTGCCTGTGCCTTTCAGTTTTAGTGTTTCCATTACCGGCATGGGACTAAGGTTCTTATGGAGGGAGCATTACAGCCAACTATGTTTACAATGAGGTTGAAAAATCCATATTATCAACTACTTATAGATAATGGTTTAATACAAAATAAATACACTTTCAAAAATATATTCAGTAAAGTATGTCTCCTAAACTCTAAAAATGAGTGATGTGTCACGGGT